>CM035420.1:65047011-65749511 GCA_020310875.1 Ceratopteris richardii
TAAATGCACACATATGAGTAAATTAATTCAATAAATCATATTTTAATTTTTAATACATAAATACTCTTTTTAAACATTAATTTAATTAAGTACCTATGATTTTAACCCTTAAAATTCAATAAAACCCTGAAAAATCTTCTTGAAACCCTTTGGAAATCCTATCATTAATCAATTAACACTTAAATAAACCCTAGCATTAACCCATTAGAATCTTTTGAGACCCTTTTAATTAACCCAACTTGACATAAAATCATATCAACTTATGAAATCCTAGGGTTAAATACTCATGATTCTTGAATGTATGAATAAAACAACTCATTAAATATGAAATTAGAGTAAACCCTAATATGAACATAGAATCTTCATCATCCTTTGTACCTGTAAACACTTTCAAAGTAGTTAATTCCAATCCACACAATTGTTTAACAGTGATATAAAAGAGGTTTAGAATTCACCAATAAATATTTTAATTTTTCGGGCCATCAATTGGAAGACGCAAATCTTCCCGACAACGTCGCCACAAAAAGCCTGTCGAGGACGACAGAGTTCAGGAGGAGGGACGTGTAGAGGGACAATCAAGCAAAAAGAAAAGAAGAAGGAAATCGAAGTCTAGAACGGCGCAATAGATACAATGATGACAAGAGCAAGTCCCTGCAAGAAGCCCCGCAGGGGCACATTACCCATCTCTGCACAGAGCCCCGCAGGGGCACACACACCAAGGAAAAGCAAACAAGCTCAAAGCAATACAACAGGGTCAGATGTGTGCAACCAGGACAAATCAGAGGACCAAAAGTTAGAAAGATGTAGAGGCTGAAAAGTTCAAGAGGGTGACTAAGAACAGCACATTCCTAGTCACTGGTGGCGTGCATGGCAACCCAAATCAACAGGCAAGACAAATGCAGCAGGCTCTAGTGTAGTAGAGCTTGAATCAAGAATAGGCCATCAAAGCTGCATGTCTGTTCAACTACAGACAAAACTGACCAAGGGATGCGTGCAGAGAAACGAAGCAAACAACCGACGAAAAGCTAAAGCCTGTCAAGGGACGACAGAGACGAAGAGGGGGAGAGTGTTGCAGAGCAAAGAAGAGCATAAGGCAGAGAAAAAGACGGGCCCCAAAAGTTTTCCGATTTGGACACATAACTTTTGTATTATAACCACTCTTGTATATATTTTCCGTTGTAAATGCACTAGAGGAGTCCTCTAGATGCATCCCCACAGAAAATTAGGAGCTTACCCATGTAAATTAGTAGAGAAATTAGTCTTTTAGTGAATAAAGTGCCGGTCTCTTGTGTGAAAGGACCAAACTTAGGGCACATGTATATAAGTCACTTTGTGACTCTTTGTAAGAACTTTTTGCCATTGTGAAGAAGGAGCACTTCTGAATTTTCGAGTTTGCCTCTTTCCTGTTGATTTCTGCCTTCTCTTTCGTCTTGTATGTGTGTGCTATGCTTGTAATGTGTGTGTAGGACTGTTGTCTACCCCCTCCCACTATTTTTGAACCACTGTAGTGTGTGTGTGAGCCTTGAGGAGTTGTGGCGCGGTCATTGGTGTTTCCCGCCGATTACTATTTTGGCTATAACTTGCAGGAGAGTGATCAGAATTGAGTGAAACCACTGCCATTAGATGCGTCTCGTCGAGAGCTTCGAAACGAGTACCCTACTGACTATATTCGGAGCTCTGGGCAGGGAGAAAACCTCAAAATACTGAAAACTGTTGTAAGAGGTATCGCGGCATCCACTTTCAGAATTTCAGTGAAGTTTAGTGGTAGATTAGTCTTTTCTCATGCATGCAAACTTAACCACTTCATTTTCCATCATGTGTGCACATGTCTTCATACGCTTGGTTAGGTCACTTCTTCGGATTGATAATTAAATGTGTGTTGAGTTCCCACTATATGCACTTGTGTTGCAATCGGGGTACAGTCTCATTGGCACAAGTCCTTGAGTCATCTTGACTCAGGTACACAAATGGGCACCCTCCATTCTGATCGGGGGGCGAATATATGTCTTCTGATTTTAATGCACTTCTGGCTGAATGTGGGATAAAACACCAGTGTAGAGTGCCGTATACACCTCAACAGAATGGAGTTGCTGAACGAAAGAATAGGTCACTCATGGAGATGGCGAGGTGTATGGTCAAGAGTCATGCCTTACCACATAGTTTTTGGCTTGAGGTTGTCATGTGTGCAACATATGTACTGAACTGGTGTCCCACTAAAGCGCTGCAGTTTATCACTCCATATAAGGCTTGGCATGATTGCAAGCCATTTGTTGCTCATCTGCATGTTTTTGGTTGTTTAGCATATGCATTAGTGCCTGAACAACATCGCAAAAAATTGGATGATAATGGAGTAAAATTTATTTTTGTTGGGTACAGTTCTGAAGTAAAGGCTATCGTCTGTATCATCCACAAACTAAACACATTCTGTTTAGCCGTGATGTTGTCTTTGTGGAAGATGCTATTCAACCATTGCTTTCATGTACTAAGGAGACATCTGTTAGCTCCAAAGACATGTATGATACTTTGATGCCTCTTTTTATAGGTTGACAGTCTAGTGCTGGTCCTAATGAGGCAACTTCTCAGCCTTTGCAGGCTTCATATGATGATGCAGATCATTCCACGATGCACTTGTTGATGAGAGAGCTGATATTGAGCAGGCAAAAACTATGCCAAAATGGCTTGTGCAGACTTTGCGTGATAGCAAATTAGATGCACTTTGTCATATCGTACTCGTTCAGGCTCTCATAGTGCCTCCTTTGCATCAGATTGCTATGCTATGGCTGCGTCTAGTCTCTGTGATGAGAATGAGCCTGTTTCATTTGATGAAGCACAAAATTTAGAAAATTGGATGGCTGCTATGCAATCTGAATATGATGCAATAATGAAGAATGGTACTTGGTCTTTATGTGACTTGCCTCCTGGCAAAAAGGCCATTGGCACTAAGTGGGTATACAAGCTGAAGCGTAAACCTGATGGTACAGTTGACAGGTATAAGGCTAGGCTTGTTGCAAAGGGTTATGCACAGGAAAGAGGGAGAGGTATCTACACCAAAAATAGAGTGTGCTAATCTTGTGTAGGATAAAAAATGGGCGTTTACTACTATTTCCAGTTTTGACCCATCTTCTCATGAGAAGTGTATGTCTACAATAGACTCAGATGTTTGGTATTTTGATAGTGGGGCAACCAAAAATATTACCTTGCAGCATAATTTCTTCACTTCACTCGAGCCTGCCCCTACAAAGAATACTGTCACATGTGCCAACAACTCCTCTTATCCTTTCATGGGAGTTCGTAAGATCATTCTGACTAATGTTGTGGTAGTTCTTTCACTTTCTCAGATGCTTTATTTGTATCAGGGATCAAGAAGAATTTGTTATCAGTTCAACTTTAGCCATAATTGTCTTTTTTGTGAAATTTGTTGATGGCACGTGTATAGTTCATGATATGTCAAATGGTGACATGATTATTGCTTTTGGCATTTTATGTCATGGGCTGTATAAGCGCATAGACTATGAAAGATCTATGAATGATTCAGCATGTGCAATGCATGATTCTCAGGCTATGTTAAATGCAAAGCTTTGGCATGCACACTTTGATCATCTGAATTTTGCTAGTTTTCTACACCTCCAAAAATGTGAAATGATGTCCTCTTTGCCAAAAAATGAGCCACCTAGAGAACATGTTTGTGAAGGCTGTATTTTAGACAAAATGCAGCATTCCTCCTTTCCAAAAGATGGTTTAGTTCAGGCTACTTAGAAATTTCAGCTCGTACATAGTGATGTCTATGTTCCTATGCAGACACCTTCTTTTGGAAACTATCTTTATTTCATGACTTTCACTGATGACTTTTGCAGGCATGCATGGGTATATTCACTCAAAGAAAATTCCCAAGTATTTATGTGCTTCAACGAATTTTTTGTTTTGGCTAAAAATATGTGAGCATGTAAAATGGGCCCCCTCCATTCTGATTAGGGGGGGAAAGGGGATATATATCTTTTGAGTTTAATGCATTTCTAGTTGAACGTGGGGTAAAACATCAATGTAAAGTCCCATATACACCTCAATAGAATGGAGTTGCTAAATGGAAGAATAGATCACTCATAGAGGTGGGGAGGTTTATGGTCAAGATTCAAGCTTTACCACATAGTTTCTGGCTTGAGGCTATTATGTGTGCAGCATATGTACTTAATAGGTATCCCACTAAAGCATTACAGTGTATCACTCCATACGAGGCTTGGAATGGTTGCAAGCCATCTGTTGCTCATCTACGTGTTTTTGGTTGTCTGGCACATGCATTAGTGCCTGAACAACATTGCAGAACATTGGATGATAAAGTAGTGAAATGTATTTTTGTTGGGTGTAGTTCTGAAAGCAAAGGCTATCATCTGTATCATCCATAGACTAAACACATTTTGGTTAGCCGTGATGTTTTTTTTGTGGAAAATGCTATTTAGCCCTTACTTTCATGTACGAAGGAGGCATCTATTAGCTCCAAAGATATGTATGATACTTTGCTGCCTCTTTTTACAAGTGGAGAGTCTAGTATTGGTCCTAATGAGGAAACTTCTCAACCTTTTCAGGTTTCATGTGATGATGCAGATCATTCCATTTCTGATGCACTTCTTGATGAGAGAACTCATATTGAGCAGGCAAAAACAATGCCAAAATGGCTTGTGCACACTTTGCATGACAACAAATTAGATACACCTCTGACATATCATACTCATTTAGGCTCTCATAGTGCCTCTTTTGCATCAAATTGCTATGATATGGCTGCATCTAGTCCCTTTGATGAGACTGCGCCTGTTTTGTTTGACGAAGCACAAAATTCTGAACATTGGATGGCTCCAATGCAATCTAAATATGATGCTATCATGAAAAATGTTAGGTGGTCTTTATGTGACTTGCCTCTTGGCAAGAAGGCCATTCACACTAAGTGGGTATACAAGCTAAAGCTTGAACTTGATAGAACAGTTCATAGGTATAAGGTTAGGCTTGTTGAAAAGGGTTATGCTTAGGAAAGAGGCATTGATTTTGATGAGACCTTTGCTCGTACTTGCCAAATCACTATTGTTCATAGCATCTGTGCACTTGCAGCTCATCATGGTTGGAATGTACATCAATTGGACATTAAAAAAACATTTTTAAATGGTGATTTGCATGAAGAAATGTATGTTCTTTAGCCCTGTGGCTTTATGCAAGAAGGGCATAAAAACTAGGTGTGTAGGTTAAAGAAGGCATTATATGGTTTAAAGCAAGCACCACTTGCTTGGTATGAAAATATACATGGCTATTTGATTGCACATGGTTTTGAGAAGATTCCAACTAAAGAACCTTATATGTTAAGCATGCTAATGTTGTGCTTCTGATCATTCTTGTGTATGTTGATGACATGCAGCTCAGTGGTCCTCATGAGAAGCATATTGCTGATTTTAAGGCTGATTTACATGCCTCATTTGAGATGCCTAATTTGTGGCATTTGCATCATTATTGGGCATTCAGTTTATGGAGGTTGATAGAAAAATAGCTTTGTGTCAAACAAAATATATTGACACATTATTGCAGCATTTTGGCCTTAAGGAATGTAAGCCTATTGCCATTGCTATGGAGATAGGTTTACTATTGAGTCTAATGATGATGGAGATGCATTTGATGTTTTTCTCTATCAACAGGCTATTGGATGCTTGATTTACTTATACATTGCTTGGCTAGATATTTAGTTTGCTATCTCAAAGATGAGCAATTTTATGCATTGCCCATGTGTCAAGCATTGGCAGGCATTTAAGCACATATTTCACTACTTGAGTGGTACTCAACTACTTGGATTGTTTTATCCCAAGGGGGGATCACTACCACCAAATTTGCATGCTTTTCTGACAGTGATTGGGCTACTTGCTATGACACTCATGTGTCCACTAGTGGTTTTTGCTTCATCTTGGTAGCTCATGCATATCTTGATTGAGCAAGAAGCAGCCTATTGTGGCCACTTCTAGTTGTGAGGTTGTAGCTCAAGCGTAAGCACCACCTCCTTTACTTGTCAATCCGTGGAGACGTGAGGACCGGTATGAAGACCACGAGCAAGTGAAGGCACAAGTGCGTGAGTGAAAGCACACAAACATGCACACACATACATACACACACACGCGCACAAAGTAAGATCAAAGAGAGGAACAATGGAAAGCTTAGATTGCAAAAGAGTTCTCTTAGAAAACTTCTACTCTCTAACAAGCCAACCCCCAAAAATGAGCTCTCTAGCTCTTTTTATAGTTTTTGACTAGTTTTGGCCCTGTCCAGACCTAGTGTCCGGCCTAGTTAAAAATTAGGTTCCAGGGCTTATTTGAGGGCTCAAACGAAGTCTAAAAATTATGAAAATTGGTACGATGGTACTTCTAATACTCCTCAAGCTCGAGGACTCCTCGGCTTGAACAAAATGGAGTTACTAAAAATAGATAATGGTATTTACAATGGTTTTTAGTGATGAAAATCACTATTTTTGTAGGGGATTCTTCTGAAAATTTGACATACACTTCTTGGAGCTCCCTACTTGCTCCCTTTCCTTGTGTGTCCACCTTTTGATGTGCTTCCATGCTTTGTCCTTGACTTTGAGCTTCAACACTCCCCCCCCTCTTGAGTCTGTCGTCCCTGACAGACCCTTGTTGGAAGGGTTGTTCCATGTAGTGCTTTGAGAGGTGGTGTCCATCCGTTGTATGAGCTGGTTCCTTGGATTCCAGCAAGAATGTGTCGTTGTGAGCTTTCAAAACTGCAAGTTGCTCAAAAGAGGTTGTCAAGAGTGATTTGGAGCAACTACTGGCTTCAATCTGCTTCCGAGATATGGATGTTGTTCCCATAACGTCCGCTGGCTCTTCCAAAGATGATATTGAGAGCAGTCATGCCAACTACTCATAACCCATAATGAATGATGGGTAAGTGTGTTCGTGCCTGGGTTGAAAAAAGTATGTGCCTTGTGCACGGCCTTGTAATGTAGCCCTACGCATGCTTACTTGGAAAATGCATTGGAAGAAGCATGGTGCAAAAATTGCGGGTCTTGAGCTAAGTGCTCAAGGGTATGCTGACGAAGAGGTTTCCTAAACTATCATGGTTATGGTGTTTCCAGAGTAAAGATACTTACCATGGAGAAGGTTGATGGATGTTTGTCTCTTCGTGTTGTACACTCGGCCTTTGGGATGGAACATTGTTGATGAATGTCCATGTTGATTGTCCACTGATGAGATCTTTTGAGTGGTGGATCTCCTCTCCTCTTTTCAAAGCAACATTTGTCAAATACTGAGAATTGAATTTCTTTATATTCCTTGGCAAGCAACATCGGGTAACTACACCAAGCTGAGTTTCACATATTCTCTTTAGCTCACCATATGCAGGAGTCTTCTCCTCTAGAACTACCCTTTGCAGATATCTCCTTGGATGCTCTGGTACATAAAGTAGTTAAGCATCTCTCAAGTTGTGGACCTTCAAGCTCTTCATTCCTACCATGGTAAGAGAAAATCATAGTTGTAGATGCCATGTTCATGGCAAATGCTTGTCATCTACCAGATAAGGCAGCAATAATCTCACTGTTGGCCGAGACACACTTCTATCCAAATTGCTAAATGCCTAGTAATCAATAGTTCCACCTTCAACTAAGCATGACTCATTCATGTTTCATAAGCCAAACCTGGGAACAAGCTCTCTCCCGCTTTTCTTTCTCCCCTCTTTTTTTTTCTTTTTTTTTGAGGAAAAGGATATCACAAAACAAGAACACAAAAGTTAGTATCAATAGAAATATTTGACATATATCACTGTGCTCTTGTGCGTGGGATTCTCAAGTGTGTCTATGCACGGCCGTGTAATGTGGCCCTATATTAACGCATACTTTGGAAATGCATGACCTGAATGGTGCAAAAGACAGGGTTGTGCAAGGAGCACATGGTTGTTGCTCGTTCGAGGCTTTCAGTGGTATTTGTGGAGGTTGATGCCGACCTTGGTGGAGGTATCCATTGAGTCTCGAACTGATGTAATCCTCCTTATTGGAGTCCATTTTAGAACATCATTTGGCACTGTAGAGGTCACTTCAGGCGTCTTTCTCTTTGGATGCTTTCTGAACTGTGGTATCCAGTGTGGTTGACGCTTTGGTTCGGTGGAGGCTACTTGCACTTTTGGCTTCCAAACCCATATCCTTTTTGCATGTCTTCCTACTAATGATGAAGAGCTGATTTGATCTTCCTTTGGTCTTTGTACGTGGTTCTTACCGTTTTCTCTTCTTGGCTTCTTTGTTGAAACCTTTTGCATGTGGGAGAACAAAGGTTGTTGTGGATGTAGGAGCTTCTTAGGTACCCACATCTGTAATTGCCCTTGTTGAGCTGCAGCTAACTTCTTAGGCACCCAAACTTGTTGGATACCTTGTGATTGAGCTTGTCTGAGCTGCTTCCTTCGTCTTCTGGCCTGGTTGGTTTGCATGGATGGAATTTGTGGGGGAAAGGTTGGTGGTTGCTCTCCTCTGCGTACCCATATCTGCTTCATGCTCGGAACTGCTTTTTTATCGAATGGTGTCTTTCTATTTGATGTAGCAGTTGTCGTGAACGGTTGTTTTTGCTTGTGTGGTGGACTCACTATTGTGGCTACTTGATTCTTTGGAGAAGAAGAAAGATCCACCCGCCTTCGAACCTGGTCTTCCACGATTGACTCCTTCTGCATCATAGAGCTTTTGATACATACAACATCTTCTTTCATATGATTAGTCTTGGAAGAACTAAGAGAGTGTGTGGTGCCATGATTTAGGAGCATGCAGTTCTCTAATTCTAATGTAATGCATTGTTCATGTACCCAAACTTGAAGAATTTGACTTCTTAGGTTTAAGTTAACTGCATGGTCATAGATCCAATCTTGACCGAAGACAAGTGGTTCTGTAAGGTTCTCATCTTGACATACTAGCGCTTTGACTTTCATTGGAACATCTTGAAGGTAGATGGGAAGTTCCACCTCGCCCAAACAAGGGGTTTCCACACCTCCCAATCCTATGAGATAAGCTTCTATGGGATTGATGTTCAACCCCAAGTCTTGGCAGTAGGAAAGTCTAACTGCACTACTTGCTGCACCTGAGTCAATCAATGCTTTCACCGTCCTTGCACCCTTCCCTTGTCCTATCTCTATGGTCACAAAGGGTCTTCGGTCAATGACCTGAGAAGTCGCTATGCCTGACTTTTGACACATATCCATGTGATATTTTGGGGCTTTTGAGTTGACTTCTAGGCCTAATCGCCTTAACTTATTTCGCCTAATACGCTCTCTGGCCTCTACCTGTGCTTCTTCTCTCACTCTTAACTCTTCATCTTTTCGCTTCTTAGCAGTGTTGAGTCTCATTAGCATATCCTCAGTAAGAGGTTCTTGATATAGCTTGACTCTACAGCCACTAATGTAGTTTGGCAGGATATCTCCTTCTAGAGTGGCCAACTGAACTGCACCACTAGTGGAAATTCTATTAATGATCATGGGTCCGTATCCTCTTTTTTCCAACTTACGGGCATGTTGTTTTAGTGTGTATACCAACACTAGATCTCCCTCTTTCAATCCCTTATCCTTGATGTGTGCATCAAAGTAAGCCTTTTGCCTCTTCTTTGCAGCGTAGATGCCTGCTGCCGCTCGTAGCCTCGTCTCACCCAAGCGTTCGAGATCAAAGATCCTAGAGGACAATTCATGCCCATTCCACTCATACTCTTGTGCTACTTTTAAGGCAGGGATTAAGAAATCTAATGGTAGCACAGTGTTCTGTCCGAAGACCATCTGAAATGGGGTGGCGTTGAGTACCGTCTTGTAGGCAACTCGATAAGCCCAAACAGCATGATGAAGTTGTTTGTCCCAATCAGAGCGTTTATTATTTACCAGTTTTGTCAATACGTTACAGAGGATCTTATTGGTACTCTCGGCTTGTCCGTTGGCTTGTGGGTGATAGGGGGCAGATTTCTTATGTATCACCAAGAATTCTTGGAGAAGATTTTCAATGACTTCATTCAAGAAGTGTGTGCCTCTATCGCTCACCAACTCTATTGGTAGTCCATATCTCGTGAACACATTCTCGAATAAGAACTTAGCCGTAGTCTGAGCATCATTCTTTGTTGTGGCTTTGACTTCTACCCACTTTGTAAGGTAATCTGTGGCTACAATGATGTACTCTGCATGGGAGTTTCTAGCTGGGGGGTTAATAGGACCTATGAAGTCTATGCCCCACTTTGAAAATGCACGTCCTCCCATCATTGGCCTCAAGGGCATCTCGTCTTTTCTCACTGGATATTGTGCACGTTGGCATGTGTCACATTTCTTCACATAGGTATGTGCGTCCATATGAAGAGTGGGCCACCAAAGTCCTGAGAATAGAATGGTCTTGATCACTCGGTCAGGACCAAAATGTCCACCTGCAACACCGCTGTGTGCGGTCTCTAAGACCTTTAAATAGTCTGATTCATGAACGCATAGTCTTAAGTAACCATCTTTGCCTCTTCGGTATAGGTTGTCCCCTACTAAGGCATAGCCTTGAGCCTCTTGCTCCATGCTTCGTCTTCTTGCTAGACTAGCCTCTTTGGGTAATCTTCCCGATCTCATAAACTCTACCAATGGAGCACTCCAATCTGTAATTAATGACACTTGATAAAGGGTCGCATGCTCCACTGGGGGTCTCTCTCTGCACCTTGGACAATTCTTAATCCACTCATGTATTTGTTTGTCCATGCTAGGCCAATACACTCCTAAACGCTTTAGATTATGCAATGTTCGTTGTTTAGAATAGTGATTTCCTAGCATTCCTTCATGGGCTTGTTGCAACCAACTACTATGTTCATCATCCTCCACACAACAAGCTAATACACCCTCGGTATCTTGTTTGTACATGCTTCCTGCTAATATGTGATATTTTTGTGATTTTACAATTTCTTCTTGTGATGTTTTCACATTCTTATTTGCAGGGCCAAAGGTTAGGACGGGTACCAACTTATTTGCCCATTTAGGAACAACTTCTAAATTGAACAGATAAGCATCGGGTAATTCGTCAGACACTCCTTGCGGTGACTCTCCTGAAGTGATGCGAGAAAGGTGATCTGCCCGAAGGTGGGTTCTACCTTTCCTGACAACAACTTCAAAGTCATATTCCATTAGTAAGAGGAACCATCTTACTAAGCGTCCAGTATTGCAAGGTTTATTGACCAAATATAACAAAGCTTGATGATCAGTAAAAAACTTGAACTTGTTGGCCAATAAATAGTGTCTAAACTTCTTCACAACATATACCATGCCTAAGCCCTCTCGCTCAGTTGTGGTATAGTTCCGTTCAGCTGAAGTGAGCTGTCTACTAGCATATGCTATGGGCAAATCTAAGTTTCCTTCACTTGTGGGTTGTGCTAGCACACATCCTATGGCATGATTGGATGCATCCACATGGACATGGAATGGTTTATTCCAATAAGGAGTGGTGAGTATTGGTGCCGTGCACAAACGTTTCTTCAGTTCGTTGAAAGAATTCTCGCATTCATCGTTCCACTCAAAATTAGACAACAAGGCATAAAGGGGTCTAGCTATGATCGCATACATGTGGATAAACCTACGGTAGTATCCACAATGGCCCATAAAGGCTTGTACCTCTTTAATATTCCTTGGCCTTGGTAGCTCCGCTATGGCTCGTACCTTATCTTCATCTGTTGAGATTCCATTCTTAGAAACAATATGACCAAAGATTTTACCTTGACGCACCATAAACACACACTTTTCTGGGTTCAAACACACTCGATATTCTCTACACTTGTTGAAGATTTGTCTGAGCTCAGGGATGTGAAACCTTCTTTCTTGGGAATGAGCACATAAATCATCCACATACACTTCTAAGCTCTTTCGCAAGAACTCTTTGAAGACATGACACATGAGCCTTTGGAATGTTGCAGGTGCATTGGTGAGCCCAAATGGCATCACACGAAATGCAAAGATTCCCCACTCTGTAGCAAAAGTTGTTTTGTGTTGATCTTCTGGGGCAATGGCTACTTGATTGTAACCTGAAAATCCATCAAGGAAGCTATAAACTTCCTTGCCTGCAACACGCTCCAATAGGTGTTCTGTGATTGGAAGTGGATAACTATCTCTAATCGTAGCGGCATTAACTTTTTTAAGGTTAATACACACTCGCAACTTCCCGTTCTTCTTGGGTACCACAACAATGGGGGACACCCATTCGGTATGCTCAATCTCATAGATGAATCCAGCTTCAATCAACCTATCAATTTCTTCTTTTATTTTGGCTGCATAGGTATCATTATATGTGTAGGGCTTCTGTTTGGTGGGCTTAGCATCAGCAGTCATGGGGATAGTATGAGAGCAAATTCTTGGATCTACCCCTTTCAAGTCTCTATAGTGCCATGCAAACACATCCCTATATTCCCTTAATAGAGCTATGAGCTCCATTTCTTCTCTTGCACTTAGGTCATCTCCTATATATGTGCATCTCTCTTCGTTCTCTTCAAAGGTCACTACAATCTTCTTGGTCTTTTCTTTATTATCATATGATTCTCCTATGATGGCCTCTCTCTTAGGCATTCGTACCAAAATTTTGCGGTCGTCAACTTCATATTTCTTGAAGTTTTCTGGTACTTCAAACAATGATTCCTCCTCTTCTTGTTTCACTGCTTTTCTTTTCTTTTTCTTTTGACTACTCTCACTTCCATCCTTTGAGTTTACTGTTTTAATACTTGTGAGAGGTTCTTCTTCTTTCTGGGTGAACACTCCTATATCTTCTAGATAGTGCTGCTCTGAGTTAAAGCAACTATCCATCACAATAGACTCGAGATCATCGTCATTCTCTTCTTCTTCTATGACATCACTAGGGTCACATTCTTCTAGCAAGGGTTGACACATGAACACTGAGATATCATAACCCTCCTCATCACAATGAGGTGTCCACTGTTCCTCATTAACAGCAATGTCCATGGTGGCTAAGATTTCTGGCCAGCCATGAGGCTCAAACTCCTCATCTGGAAAGATCATCGGTGTGTAGGCTGGGTCTCTAACTGGTCTATCCCCTAGCGAAGTTCCTTCTTCTCTTGCCTTTAAACGTTTTTCCTCTTCCTTTGCGACCTTGCACATCCACAAATGAGTATCTTCATGCAGCCATGATGGATCAGGTGAACTTTCAGAATGCACAGAGATGGAATCTTCTTTCGCTTTGTGGATAGAATTCCACTGTAGGGGTGGTACATCTCTGAAGGTGTAATCCTTCAAATTGACCTTGGTGGTGACCCCTAAGTGCTGTAAGTACAAGGAGTTAGTTCCCCAATCCTGTACTATTTGCAATTTTCGTAGGAAGGGTCTTCCTAGGATCATCTCATAGACATTATTTTTCTCAAAGTCACATATAGCAAATGTGTGCTCAAACTCTACACCACAAGTGGTTAGAGTGATCCCTTCTAGCAATCCTAGAGGTCTTTCAAAATGACCATCAGCCATTTGAAGCTTCATTCTAGTTGGTCTTAATGTGGGCTTACCCCATTGCTTCCACAAGGAGGTGGTCGCAATAGCAACACCAGCACCTGAATCTATGATTGCTTTGGTTGTGTAACCTTGGTAGGTGATTGGAAGATAAGTATTACCTTCTTCACCCTCACACATGTCCCCTATTTTGTCTAGAGGTATCTCTGGTACCCTTTGCTTGGAGCCTGCTTTTGGCATGTTGGAATCAAGTTCTGGAACCTGATCCTTCACATGATTCCAAAGCTCAGGTTTTGCTTTGAGCAGCTCTTCTACAGTGAGATGACACTGAACCTTAGTGTTCTTCACGACATCCGTGTTCCTTGGAACCACTGAGTCTTCATTTCTTACTAGTATTGTGGGAGCTCTAATCTGGAGAGATTCAGATTCCCATGGGCCTGGAAATTGAGGCAGTTCTTCTAGGGTATTAGATTCAAAATCTAACCTTTCGTCTTCTTGTTGTTCTGCTTCATCTCCGTAAATAGATGGAATGTCTTGGGGAAATTGATCATGAAGATCATCAATCTCAGGAATAGGAGGGGAATTACCCTTCTCCTTGGCCCATTTCTCTTCTTGTATTTCCCGCAAGAACTCTTGAGAGTACTGTTGAATTGAAGGAGGTATTCCAACATCTGTGGAATTAGGAACATAAGCTCCCATTGGTGGTGAGCTTCCTCTTTCAATAACTGGTTGAGCCTGTGGAGGTAAAGAGACTTGTGGTTTGTTTACCAACTGCTCCAATCTTTCTAGTAACCCTTGGAAATGCAAATCTGGTTTGACAGAGTTTGTCTGATTGAACTTTTGACTAGTCTCAAGTATAGCTTGAGCTTGTTCTACCATTTTCATGCACATTTTCATTCGTTCAATCTCTAAATCCGCTCTAGGGTAACTCTTGTCTAGATTTGCAGCTGTAGGCCCTTCTTGAAGTCGAGCCTCGTAGGCTTTGAACATCATGTCCAAGCCTTCTGGGGTTGGATCTGCAAGAACAGACCCTGGTTGTGGTCTATTTACAATGGGTGGTGGGGTGGGATGAGGTGGAGTGGATGGGGTTTCGGCATGCAAGGGGCTTTGAGATGCAATGTCTTCTATTTTTGTTTTCGCTTCTTTTAAGCTTTCTTCTAGTTCCGATAACTTTTTATTCCACTTGCGATTGGCCTTCTCTCTGGTATCCTTCCATGTTCTTGTTTTCCTCTTACTAGGCTCTCCCGATTCACTCGACTCTGATTGTTCTATTGGTTTATCCTGTTTTAATGCTTGTGCCCTAGTAACTACCTGTATAGGTGCCACATTACTGCTACTTGAACTTGAATCCGCCACTAAGCCTACCACATTAATGGGTGTAATCTTGGGTGCGCTGGAGGGGTTTCTTGGACAATCTCTAGGGAGATGGTCTTTGCAACAATCAGGGCAAAAAGCCTGTATTGTGATAGCCTGTCCTTGACTCGGAGATGGTGGGTGGGGACAGTCACGAATGAAATGGTCACCTTGACATCTGAAACAAGATCCTCTAGGGGCTTGTGGTCTCATTTGTCTCAACTGGGGCCTAGGGTTAGGATTTGTGTACATGACATTGGAGTATTTTGGCTCCCAATTTTGCTCCATAGGTGGTACCTCATATTGATACGAGTAAATCTCACTATGTTCAGGTGACTCTGTGTAATAAGCATGTGGACTACCTTCATGGGAGTAGTCTGAACAATGAGCATGAGAGTCATTATCTGGTATCAATGGGGTTAGTGGCACCAATGCTCTATTTGGATTTTCTTCTCCCCCAGCATATTTGACTGGAATCACGTTGGCTGGAGCTGGTGGTTGGTTTCCCAAGACAGGTTGTGGCCTATATGGTACCTGATATTGCTGTTGTGGTCTATAATATGGCTGTTGGTATTGGTTCTGATACCTACCTTGTGGGTAAGGTTGCTGATAATTCTGTCTAACAGCCTGCCTATTGTAGGGACAATCTTGAGTCGTGTGGTTTGTGTATTTTCTCTCAATAGTGCAATATGGAGCATTCCTTTCTCTAATGTTTTGGTCTTGCATTGGGCATACATTAGCCATGTGGTTGCCCCCACAAGTATAACACCGATTCACTGGAGTGACTCTCTGTGTTTGTTTATTTTGGACTCCCAGCTTCTTGGCAACTTGCTCAGCTATCTCTTCTATTTCTGTGGAGATCTTTGAAGTATGACTAGTAGAACTATCTGAATCTTTGTAGAGTTTGGACAATCCTAACTCCTCACCCAAGTTATCTTCTATGTCAATGCATGTCCGCACGCACTCTTCTATGGATCTAGGCTCTTTCAAATATACATATGATCTTAACTTTGTGCTCAGTAAGCCATCTAAGAACAAAGCCACTTGTTTGGCTGGTGTGGGTAACTCGGGAGCAGGGCATCTTTCTAGGTACTGTCTGAACCTTCTACCTGCTAGTCGCACTGTTTCTTGGGGTGTCTGCTTGAAACTGTGGATCAAGGATGATGTGTTATGCCTGATACCACTCTTGGAAAATTCTACAATGAATTCGTCTAGCAATTGACCTATATCGCGATAGTTGCGACTACTCAATGGTTGAAACCAAGCCAAGGCAGTGCCCTTAAGAGTCAAACCAAATGCCTCGTATTGGGTGAATAAATCCTCAACCTGTTCAGCTCTTAACATTGTTTGAACTCGGCCACATGATCATAAGGATCTCTTGACCCGTCAAAATAATTCTTCATTGCCTTGATCACTTGAGTGGGTCTAAGGGTTCTTGGGTGCTCTCGGGGTCTAGGCAATGGAAAATCATGTTCATCTCTTTTCTGCCTATGTGCTTGATGTCTTTCTCTTTCAGGTCTTTCATTTTCAAATCC
The DNA here is from genome assembly GCA_020310875.1 of Ceratopteris richardii. Lineage (NCBI taxonomy): Eukaryota > Viridiplantae > Streptophyta > Polypodiopsida > Polypodiales > Pteridaceae > Ceratopteris > Ceratopteris richardii. Next base: position 65,063,355 of record CM035420.1, read on the forward strand.
TGATCTATTCCTGCCCACGGTGTGTGCAAAACTTACCTCAGGTCTCTCTCTAGTTCTTTCTCTCTGGGCTTCATGAGCGTGGGATGATCCTACTCTTTGGAGGCCATGGGAAACATTGGATCTTGGTGGGGGGAAGATCAATTCATTCTTCCAAGTATATGCATGTCTATCATGTTCTGTTACCAAGAAAATTTTCTCTGATGTGTTATCCAGGTAAACAACTTTGCCTGGCATCTCTGAATCCTTGAACTCGTAGATGATGACTATGCCCAATTGGCTAGGTTGATCTGGCTTGAATCTCCAAAAGGCTTCCTCTGTTTCTCTATTCAAAAATAGTTCTATGCTTTTGTTATCTTGAGGGATCCAGTCTGGAGTGATCACTCGGGTCAAAACTGACTTTCCTCTAGGAGTCTCGGGTCCTTGTCCTACATTTCCTTGTTCTAGGTCTCCTATTTCATTCTCAAGAATGACATTTCCAAACTCATCAGTCCTATCTGGTAGGTTGGTGACCATATACATGGTTCCTTCCTTATCAATGTATGAACCCTCTTCGAACTTGACCACCGGGTGTTCAAGTCCAAAGGATTGATCTGGATTTTTGAGTTGGACCACTGATCGCCTCAGACCATCCTCATAGATGCGAGCACCTAATTGGTTGGTCCGAATATATTCCAACTGTGTCTTATAGGGACCTTCTGGTGTTTGTAGATGGGCAGTCCCTGAGCCACCTGCAGGTTTTCCCATACTAAAAGACATTTCTGAATCACTTGTGTCTGAACTTAGTAAAAGATGACCACTTAGTTGTTGTGCCCAAGACTTGGATGTATGGTTGACACTAGCCTCAGAAGATCTAATGCTTTGTTTATCCTTGCCTAAGTGTCTACCAGATCTCAGGTTCATAAGCTTTAGTCAAGAGTCCAAATTTTCCCCTTGGTATGGTTCGAAATTCTTTGGAGTCCCCTTGGTTCCCTAGTCCCACTTGAGGGTCAACTTCAAATTATCCTATCTCAAAATCAACGCACTTTCCAACGAGCTATAGAGCTCAAAAAATGGACTTTGGATGAAAAAGTTATGCCAATTTAGGCTCCTGGGGGTCAAAACAGGCAAACAGGACCTTTGGAGAAAAACGCGATTTTGTGAACTTCCAGAGAATCGCGATTTTGTGAGCTTTCAGAGAATCGCGATTTTGTGAACTTTCAGAGAATCGCGATGTTGAGCACAAAATCGTGTTTCTGAAAATCGCGATGTTGAGCACAAAATCGTGTTTCTGAAAATCGCGATGTTGAGCACAAAATCGTGTTTTTGAAAATCGCGATTTTGACTCAGAGAATCGTGATTCACAAAATCGTGTTTTTTGCTGAAAATCGTGATTTGTGAGAATCGCGATTTTGAGCCCGCTGAAAATCATATTTTCTCAGAATCGTGTTTTTGGCATGAAAATCGCGATGTTGAGCACAAAATCGTGTTTTTAGAAAATCGCGATTTTGAGGAAAAAATCGTGATTACACAGAATCGCCTTTTTTTCACAAAATCGTGTTTTTGGCTGAAAATCGTGATTTGTGAGAATCACGATTTTGAGCCCACTGAAAATCGTATTTTCTCAAAATCGTGTTTTTGACATGAAAATCGCGATGTTGAGCACAAAATCGTGTTTTTGAAAATCGCGATTTTGAGCAAAAAATCGTGATTACACAGAATCGCCTTTTTTTCACAAAATCGTGTTTTGGGCTGAAAATCGTGATTTGTGAGAATCGCGATTTTGAGCCCACTGAAAATCGTATTTTCTCAGAATCGTGTTTTTGGCATGAAAATCGCGATGTTGAGCACAAAATCGTGTTTTTAGAAAATCATGATTTTGAGCAAAAAATCGTGATTACACAGAATCGCCTTTTTTTCACAAAATCGTGTTTTTGGCTCAAAATCGTGATTTTTTGAGAATCGCGATTTTGAGTAGGGAATCGTGTTTTCTCAAATTCGTGTTTTTTGACTAAAAATCGTGATTTGTGAGAATCGCGATTTTGAGCACAATCACAGAATCGTGATTTTTTCAGCCAACTTTTAGGCGGGAAAACAGAAAATCGTGATTTTTCAAAAAATTTTGAATTTTCACAGAATCGCGATTTTCATCAAAAAATCGTGTTTTTTGGCGGGAAATTCAAATTTCTGAGCGTCGGCTATGGCGAGCTCCGTATGAGCAGAAAATCATGAAAAAAACACAATGCTTGCTCTCCCTTGCTTCTCCTAACTACTTCCCACACAATAATGCATGAAAAATGGTATGAAAATGGTGAGAATGCACTAAAAAACAAGAAATTTCTATGAAGAAAAAGATGGAAGAAGGTGGAGATGATGATGATGAAGAAGATGAAGAGGAAAAAACAGAAAATGAACTGAAATGACAGTTTTTTTACCTTCCAACGTCGCAAATCTACGATCTTACCATCACAATGCTTGTCCTCGAAGCTCTCTCCCCGGCAACGGCGCCAAAATTTGGTGTAGCTCAAGCGTAAGCACCACCTCCTTTACTTGTCAATCCGCGGAGACGTGAGGACCGGTATGAAGACCACGAGCAAGTGAAGGCACAAGTGCGTGAGTGAAAGCACACAAACATGCACACACATACATACACACACACGCGCACAAAGTAAGATCAAAGAGAGGAACAATGGAAAGCTTAGATTGCAAAAGAGTTCTCTTAGAAAAGTTCTACTCTCTAACAAGCCAACCCCCAAAAATGAGCTCTCTAGCTCTTTTTATAGTTTTTGACTAGTTTTGGCCCTGTCCAGACCTAGTGTCTGGCCTAGTTAAAAATTAGGTTCTAGGGCTTATTTGAGGGCTCAAACGAAGTCTAAAAATTATGAAAATTGGTACGATGGTACTTCTAATACTCGTCAAGCTCGAGGACTCCTCGGCTTGAACAAAATGGAGTTACTAAAAATAGATACTGGTATTTACAATGGTTTTTAGTGATGAAAATCACTATTTTTGTAGGGGATTCTTCTGAAAATTTGACATACACTTCTTGGAGCTCCCTACTTGCTCCCTTTCCTTGTGTGTCCACCTTTTGATGTGCTTCCATGCTTTGTCCTTGACTTTGAGCTTCAACAGAGGCTAAGTATAAGGTAGCTTTCATAGCGACTATTGAGTGTGTGTGGCTTAGATGCCTTGTGGCTGATTTGGGTGTTGGTCATTCTTTTGCAACCATCATCTTCACCGACAGTCAGAGCACATTGGCAGTTGCAAGGAACCCTATGCTCCATGCTCGCACTAAGCACATTGAGGTGCATTATCATTATGTCAAGGAGAGGTTCTATGCTGGAGAGATCAGCTTGGCATATGTTCCCATGCAGGAGAACATTGAATACCTTTTCACAAAGGCTCTACCTAAGGAGAAGTCTAAAGCTTTCTGCAAAGCTTTGGGCTTACGTCCTTTTGTGGATTGATTCCACATAGCTTGGAACTTCCTTATACATGAGTGCCAACTCCTTGTTCACCGCATCACTCCCAGGGGGAATTTGTTGATATATTTAGGTAGTGATGTGTGTGAACACACTAGGACCATTAGGGCATTTTTTTCCCTCTTTAGGAGCCCCCCCTCCCCCCGGTTTTTATATATGCCTATTGCCTAACGGGTTACTTATATTTGTACATTCTAGTGGTAATACATTCAGTATTATGTTGTGCTCTAAGCTTCTTCTTCTTCCTTGTGTTTTTCACGTGCTTCCGCAAAATTTTAGCTCCAACAATTTGATGTTGTAGATCTCTCACAAATGCATTTGCTTCTTGACAAAGATGTGCACGATATTGTGAAAAATCTAGTGCAACACTCAAGAATGATGATGATGATAGAAAATATGCAACAAAGGATATGGATCATATTCTCCCAATAAGATTAGAAGCAAAGTCCACGAAGAATTTCATGTTGGGTTCAAAAGTGGATGTAATGGCAATCCAATTAGATCAGGTCCGATCGAAGCATACACAGAGTGTATGAAGCTAGTAAATGTTGGAAGGTTTATGTGATCAAAATGTGAAGGTGAAGGTGAATTTGGGTATGGAGAAGAGAGATGTGATTATTTGATTATGGGAAGGAATGCATATAGATGCAAGATAAATCCATGAACATGAATGATAAGAACAAAACAAAATCATACACACGAATCGATTTTGAAAGGATGAATGGTTCAAAAATGAAGCTTCTTATACACGTTGAAGATTAAATTCATATGCATGGTTTTTTTTTGTGGATGGTATGTATGCATGACAAGAACAAAAGAGAACCATACACATGAATCAATTTCCAAAGGAAGAATGCTCCAAAAATGGAGCTTCTTATACACTTGCAGAATTGAAAAATATGCATGGGTGTTTGTAGATAGTATGCATGCATTTGGCTCATGATTTATGCATGAATAGAAAGTTATTGTCTCAATATCAATGGATAACTATCACTAGTTCAATGCAAGATTGCGGAGCCTTCTCACACATAGAAAGAGATAAAAGGAGACATGTAAAAACATATAAGAAACTAAGAGACAAGAGACAAGAGGCATGAATTAAAAGAGATTGCAATGAAAGACATGTAAATGAGTGTTTTGATCTACTGATCAAAGGCAGTCTGCATGACCCTTATACCATGACAATTCAACCGAATGTCACATGTGAGATGATAGGTTCCACTTCATTGACCCTATATCTTTCTAGAAGCCTAATGTCTAACTAAAGAATTCTAAGACTCATAAAACCAACTGTAACTCACTTACACGCTTCACTAAGGGTCAGAAAAGATAGAGAAACCATTGGGTTTATGAGCATATCCTAGTTTGGAAGTATAACTTAAACTTGATTCTAGGAACTATGCTCTTACCAGCCCACATTGGATCCTCACACATTCAACTTAGGGTGATCATCTCAAGGAAACCATGTGCTAAAAAGGACCCTATGCATGCCTACAATGATGCTCTATTTGGAGGGGTTTTTTATAATGTTTTGAATGAATTTGAGCCCTTGGACTAGAGAAATCAACACTCAACCCTAGGATCAACTTCTTTTGATTACAACCATTGGATTTATCAAATAGATGGATAAGATTGGTTCTTTATATGATATCTAGGACAAAGAGGAGAAAAATAGGTGCCTTCATTCTCCACCATTGGATGTGGGGAAGATCGCAACCGTCAAATCAATGATGACATCAATTTGGATACGTTTAGCTACTATTTTTGGAAGAAATTTGCATCATTGATCTTTGGCCAGCAAAATAAGCTTATCCAATATAAGACCTCGTGGATCCTCCTTGCTTAAATCTTTCGTGCATCTTCACCCTTGAGTGTGAGCTCATCCTGACCGTACAACATGGTTCAATCATTGTTTGCCACGTGGTAGCCCTTCAAGCCTTGAATTTGCTTATTCTAGGAAACTGTGGTGACCTTGAAAACTTGATTTTGTGCTCTTTGACCCTCCAAATATCCTTTGATGAAGATGAAAATTTGGATGGCTATGTTTTGAAAGGTCTTCTTTATGAATATGTAGAAAAAATGCCCATCTAAATCTCCCTTATACAAGTTTGACTACATTTGGAAGCTTGCATGGTGGCATTGAGATGTGTAGGAAGCTCTAATAGCCTTGTAAATTTGTAGAAATATGTAACCACATATGATTTCTATTCACGCCTGAGCATATAGCCATTATAAATTCCTATACAAGATTTTGTAGGGTCTAAGTCGTAAAATTACATTTTTACAAAATGCACATGGCATATGAATGTGCTAGAAAATTCATTCACATGTGAAATGCAGGCTATAGACAACCTTTGATAGGATTTAAAAGTTTTTGAATTTTTGTATGATTTGTTGACATTGAAATTTTTGCCTTAATTTCCAAAATTTGACCAACTTTTGACTACTACCTTGGATTTGCTTAATTTCTTCCAAACTTTGCATGTGAACTCCCTTTCACATCCTTGACGCATCTTCGACTTCTAAGGGAATTTTTGCTACCTTCATCGAATGTGTTTCCTATAGGCCTTCATGAGTGTGAGAGGAGAGAGAATCTCGATGACAACAGTTTTGAGAACAATCCAACTAAGAGGAGCTTATTTGTTATGCGTGCAAATGATGTGCTTCTAATCGTTGTTGTCTATTTTGATGATATCATCCTCCTCATCCTAATGAGAAGCATATTATTGGTTTTAAGACTAACTTGCATGCCTCTTTTGAGATGTTAGATTCACGTTTTTTGCATCATTATTTGGGCATTTAGTTTATGCTGGTTGATGCCCGAATAAATTTTGTGTCAAACAAAATATATTAACACATTATTGCAACACTTTGGCCTTGAAGACTACAAACCTATTCCCACTCCTATGAAACCATGTTTAGGGCTGATTTTTCATGATGTTGAAGACACATTTAATGTTGTTTTCTCTCAGCAAGTTGTTGGATGCTTGATTTACTTATGCATAATTTGACCTAATAGTGAGTTTTTTTTCTCACATAAGAGTAGCTTTATGCATTCCCTAGGTTTCAAGCATTGGCGGGTAGTTAAGCGCACCTTTTGCTACATGTGGTACCCAGTTACTTGAACTGTTTTATACCCAAGGGGGATCACCATCGCTAGATTTACATGCTTTTTCTGACTCTAACTAGGCTGGTTTCTATGACACTTGTGTATCCACTAAAGGTTTTTGCTTCATGCATGGTAGCTCATGCATATCTTGGTTGATCATGAAGCAACCTATTGTGGAAACTTCTAGTTGTGAGGCTAAGTATAGGGTAGCTTTCACAGTGATTGCTCAATGTGTGTGGCTCAGAGGCCTTTTCGCTAATTTGGGTGTGGATCCATAAAGTACATTACAATACATTCTCATTATGTCAGGGAGAGTTTCTCTGTTGGAGACATCCATTCGGCATATGTGCTTACATAGGATAACATGTTAGACATTGGTCTATAGAGACCATTCCATGTGTGCGTGGGAGAAGGGCCAACCAAAGCCAAGGTCCCTAGCTCGGGGGATATCCTAAGGTATTCAATGGTAATTTGGATGAGTGTTGCGTGATAGCCACATTTCCTCACTCATCCCTATTACCATTGAATACCTTAGGATATCCCCTCAGGTAGCGACCTTTTCTATGGGTGGCCCTTGTCCCACACACACATGGAGTGGTCTCTATACACCAATCTGTAAGAGATAGTAATGCTCTAGAATGATATAGTGCTCACATGTGGCCACCATGTAACACTCATCCCCATCACTATTGAATACCTTGGGATATCCCCCCAACTAGGAATCTTGGGTATGGCTCACCCTTGTCCCACACACACAAGGAGTAATTGTTGTAGAACAATCTCGAACATAACATCATAGATCTTTTCGCAAAGGCTCTCACTTGAGAGAAGTTTCAAGCTTTCTCCAAAGCTTCTTACTTCCTTTTGTGGATTGATCTTTTTCCACATAGCTTGGAACCTCCTTACACATGAGTGCAACCTCCTTGTTCACCACATCATTGCAAGGGTTTTTGTTGATATATTTTTGTAGTGATGTTTGTGAACACACTTAGGACCATAGGGGCATTGTTTTCCCTCTTTAGGAGGTATCCCCCTCCCCATCTTGTATATACTCTAATGGTCCAATTATCTTTGTACATTCACTTGGTTATACATTCTCTATTGTCTGTTGTGATCCAAGCTTCTTCTTCCTTGTGCTAGTATGGATATCATCCATTATGATAATTTTTATGGCACTAAGTGCAGGGCACTACAAGCATGTGGAAGGAGAGTATCTACATGTCTTTGCAAACACAAGATTCCACTAGCTAAAGAAGTTGGAACACTAAGAGGACAATGTTACAAATTAAATCAAAAAGTAGTTGAGACAAAGATACAAAAGATGGAGTATGCTGAAAATATTATTCCAATGAAGGATTTAGGGTGGCCCTATCACATGGGCAGTGTGTCAAAAAGGAAGACAACCAAAAGAGAGTGTGGTACAATTAGAGACTATGAAGAGTGATGAGCTTCTATCAAACAACAAAATCTAAGATCAAGGCCTGTAATCAACAAAATTAAATCTTTCTAGATCACCTCGAACTTGCAAAATCTACCCAAATTGTACATAGCCTTCTCATACCCATTTTTTTCCTACATTTTTATTAGTTTATATCAATTTTCATGCTTTTTCTTTGTGTTTTTATGAAATTTAGAAGCTATGTCATATCCCTTCTCATGAAAACCTTGTTGGAAATAGAAGAAAAAAGGAGAAGAAAAAAGGAGGCTCTCTATGGATTTGAGTGTGAAAAATGGTCTAGAAATGTAGAGAATTTTTTGAGAACTTTTTTGGAGGTTTTTTGGATTTTCTTTGTCTATGTTTTAGATATTTTGTTGATTTATTTATATAATAAAAAACAGAAAAAGTGGCCTTCCCTAGCTTTTATCGTTCTAAAAAAAAAGGAACACCTTCATCTCTACCTCTCCATCTTCTCTCTCTATCTCTCTCTATCCTCTCTACCTCTCACTATCTCTCTCTATCATTCTCTTCTCCTCTCTCTACATCTCTCTACCCTCCCTCTCCTCTCCCTATCCTCTCTCTCCTCTCTCTCCCCTCTCCCACCCTCCCCCCTCCCCCCCCACCCACCATAGGATAAGTTATATCTCATGGTGTGGTTACATGTTTCTATTTTTTCATTGCAAAATGCTTTTGGCTTTAGATTGCACCTTGGGTGGTGAGGTTTTTCAAATTTGGGGTCATTTTCATGTTTCTTGACACTCCTCGACTCATTTTTTGCATTAGTTTTACCAAATTCTTGTCTTCTTTTATTTTAGATCCACATGTTTTGTGTAGTTATCATGTGTTACTTATTTCACATGTGGTCCACATGGTTTATTCCCTCCTATCTTTTCCCATATGCTTCACATTTTACATACGAACCCTCTGTAGCTTCCATGTTTTAACAATTTTTACCTCTCCACAACCCCAATGCATTCCCCGCGCCCCTCTCTTTATACCTCAACCCAACCCCACCCTTTCCCTTCCTTGCCCTAGCCTTCTTAGCCATTTAGCTCTCCCTAATCTTTCCTTCCTACCCTCCATTATCCACCTTCTACTTCTTCAAGGAACTAATATCCAAGTTCAATTAATCCCTTGTGATTGTTCCTTCCCACTCATGGTGGACTTGGTAGCTCCTCATATGTCATTTTGAAGGTTTTGCACAATAGGTATCAAGGTGATCCCTCCTTGCCCCATTAGGTGGTGGGCAACTATTGAGCCACTCAAATTCAAAGTGGTCAAAGTCAAGCTCCTCAAAGTCAAGCCGATCAAAGTCAAAGTGATGAAGTAAAGATCAAAGGTCAAAGTGATGATATGCGAGTGATGCAAAGGTGGTGCAAAAGTGAAAAGTGGTGCACTAGTGGTGCACATGTGGCCGAGAACAAGGTGCACAAGTGGTGCACAAATAGTCTATTGACAATGGTTTTTTACAAAGTTGAATGTAGGTTGCAGATTGTCTTCTATAAGGTTTTCAATGGTTTTAAAGTGTTTGGAAGGTTCATGTGAATCCTCTCAGATGCACCCATTTTGAAGAAGTAAAGGTAAAAAAGGGAAGATATGTGAAGAGGAAGTGGTATACAAAAGTGTATGTATGGCCCTCCCATTTAAAATTTTTTTTTTCTCCTAAAGTCACTATAGGACAAATTAGGGAGTCATTGGCTATACACATGTTAAGTCATGCTTGGGACATCAAAGTGAGCACCAAGATATGCTATCGGCTAGGTGAGGCATATGTAAGTGAATCAACATACATGGAATAAGCATTCTTAGAGTAAGAATAAGAAGAGAAGGTGATCATCTACTCTAAGAGAGAAGGGCAAGAGACATTGAACTAGTGCAACACAAAGAAGCAAGTGAGAGATAAGTGTGCAAGAAGGGTGACTTAAGGTGCAAAGAGAGAGTGCAGATAACTAGTGAGGAAGACAATCAAGGTGGAATAAGGTACCATTGAAGAGGTGTGCACATCGGCATAAGGTGTCCCTTCCTCCTACCCTATTGGAAGCTTGAGTGCAAGGTGTACACAAGAGCAAGGTACTAGAGAGGGTGGAGGTCTAGTGTAGAGAAGGTTGACATAAGATACTTTGGGTATCTTATAACTTTGTGTGTTTGTACTCTTTGGGATTAAGCACTTTGCACAGAGAACAATTGGTCTTGTTCTAGACATCATTATTGTATTTTTCTATTTGCGATCAATATACAGAAGCTTGCATTGCCCGTGTTTCACTTCTTCTTCTTCTTCTTCTTCTTCTTCCTTCTCCTACAAATACACAAGTCCCTTTTAGCAAAAGAATCCCCCAATATTGTTTGTCGAATTTATTGATGATAGAAGTACAATTTATGATCCGTCAAATGGAGATGTTATTATTACTTGTAGAATTCTATGTCATGGGCTATATAAGGTCATCGACTATGCAAAATTTGTGAATCATTAGGCATGTGTAGTTCAAGATTCTCTAGCTATCTCAGATGCAAAACTTTGGCATGCAGGCTTTGGTCATTTGAATTGTGTTAGTTTTCTATGCATGTACAAATCTAAAATGGTGTCTTCTTTTCCCAAACTTGGTGCACCTTATAAACATTTCTATGAAGAATGTATTTTGGGAAAAATGTAGTGTTCTTCCTTCCGTGAAGGTAGTTCAATTTGATCTACCCATAAATTTCAACTTGTTCATAATGATGTTTATGGTCCTACTTTTGGGAACTACCTTTACTTCAAGAATTTTATTGATGGTTTTTCTAGGCATGCATGGGTGTATCCATCAAAAGAAAATTTTGAAGTGTTTATGTGCTCCAAACGATTTCTCTTTATAGCTAAAAATCTATCGATGTGTAAATAGGGCACTGTCCATTCTGATCGAGGGGCTGAATACATGTCTTCTAATTTTAATGCATCTCTGGTTGAACGTGGCATAAATCTTCATTGTGTAGTTTCATATATGCTTCAACAAATTGGATTTTTTTAAAAGAAAGAACATGTCTCTGATGGAAATGGCGAGCTGTATGGTCAAAAGTTGGGCTTTACCACATAGCTTTTGGCTTGAGGTATGTGTGCAATATATGTACTTAATAGGCATCCTACCAAAGCATTGCATTCTATCACTCCATATGAGGCTTGGCATGGCTCAAGCCATCTATTTCTCATTTGCATGTCTTTGGTTGTCTTTCATATGCATTACTACGTGAACAAGAACCTATGAAATTAGATGAAAAAGTAGTGATATGTATTTTTGTTGGGTAGAATTCTAAAATCAAAGGCTATCATTTGTATCATCCATAGACTAAATGCATTTTGCTTAGCTGTAATGTTTTTGTGGAAGATGAAATTTAGCCATTACTTTCATGCACTAAGAAGATATCAATTAGCTCCAAAGATGTATATGACACTTTTTTGCCTCTTTTTATAGGTGGAAAATCAAGTGCTTGCTCGAATGAGACAATTTCTCAGCCTTTTCAAGTTCCACATGATGATGTAGATCATTCCATTTTTTAGGTAGATTTACATGATGCACTTGTTGATGAGAGAGATGATAGAGAGGAGGCTAAAATAGTTCTTCTTTTGCATCACATTTCTTTGCAATGGTTGCCTCTAGGCTTTGTGATGAGAATGAGATTCTTTCTTCTAGAAATTTGGATGGCTATTATGCAATCTGAATATGATGCTATTATGAAGAATGGTACATGGTCTTTATGTGACTTAGGTCCAAGCCAAAAGGACATTGGTACTAAATGGATATACAAGCTGAAATTTAATCCTAATGGAATAACTGATGCGTATAAGGCTAGGCTTTTTGCAAAAGGTTATGCTCAAAAGAGAGGCATTGATTTTGATGACCTTTATAGCCACATGCCAAATGACAAATGTTCTTATGATTTGTGCACCTCTAACTCATCAAGATCAGAATGTACATTAGTTGGACATTAAAACTAGATTATTGAATGATGAATTAAATAAAGAATTGTATGTATTCTAGGCCCATGATTTTGTGCAAAAACGGCATTAAAAAAAAAGTGCAGATTGAAAAAGGCATTATATGGCTCGAAGCAAGCAACACATGCTTGGTATGAAAAGCTACATGCGTGCTGGATTGCACATGGGTTTGAGAAGAGCCTAGCGGAGAGCATCTTATATGTTAAGCATAACAATGTTGTACCTCAGATCCTTGTTGTGCATGTCAATGAGATGCTACTCACTGGTACTAATGAGAAGAATATTAGTGAATTTAAGCCTGATTTGCATGCCTCTTTTGAGATGTCAAATTTGGGCATTGGCATCATTATTTTCCTATTCAATTTATGCAAGTTGATTGGGGAATAGCTTTGTATCAAATGAAATAGATTCACACATTATTGCAACATTCTAGCCTTGAAGATTGCAAACCCGTTACCACTTCTATGCAAACATATTTAGGGTTGAGTCTTCATGATGTTGGAGTTGCATTTGATGTTATTCTCTATCAGAGGGCTGATGGATGCTTGATTTACTTGTGCTTAATTGTGCATGATATTCAGTTTGTTGTCTCATAGATGAGCAGGTTTGTGCATCATCCAAGTCCTCATAGGTGGTTAAGAACATGTTTCACTACTTGAGCAGTACCCAACTATTTGGATTGTTTTATCCCAAGGGGGATCATTATTGCTAGATTTACATGCTTTTTTGGCCCCTGACTAGGTTGATTGCTATGAAATTCATGTGTTCACCAATGGTTTTTACTTCATCCTTGGAAGCTCATGCATATCTTCGTTGAGTAAGAAGCTATCTTCTAATTAAGAGACTAAGTATATGAAAACTTTCACAACCATTGTTAAGTGTGTGTGTGTGTGGCTCAAACACCTTTTGAATGATTTGGGTGTTGGTTAGTCTTCTGCCATCACTATCTTCACTAATAGTTAGAGCACATTGGCAGTTGTGAGGAACCTTGTGTTCCATGCTCGCATAAAGCACATTGAGATGCATCATTATTTCATAGATAGGTTCTCTATTTGAGAGATCAACTTGTCATATGTGTCCACATAGCAGAACGTTGCAGATCTTTTCACAATGGTTCTACCTCATGAGAATTTTGAAGCTTTTCGCAAAGCCTTGGGCTTACTTCCTTTTGTGGATTGATCTCTTTCCACATAGCTTGGCTCTGTTGATATATTTAGGTAGTGATGTGTGTGAACACACTAGGACCGCCGGGACATTTTTTTCCTTCTTTAGGAGGTTTTTCCACCTGGCTTGTATATACGCCTATTGCCCTAATGGGATACTTATCTTTGTACATTCTCTAGTAATACATTGAGTATTTTGTGTTGTCCTCCAAGCTTCTTCTTTTTCCTTGTGCTGTTCGTGTGCTTCCGTAGATGTCTAACTCCAACAATTGGTATCAGAGTAGGTCGTCGCTTCATCTAGGTGCCATTGACACTCCTCCGTTTGCAGTCTCAGATTCACATGAAATTTGGTGAGCATACTCAAAGTGTTTTAGAGATCAAAACATCTTCGATTTGTGGTGCCAAAATCACGATATGAGCTCGCTTCGGCCTCCGAATGCACTATCGCAGCGCTTGTGTAGGCTATTTCATCTTTTTGTGACAAAGGTATATACCTGTTTCAGTCCGCCAATATAAGCATCTCCAAGTCTGCTACAGGTTTAGCAAAACTTGTCTCGGCAATTCTGTTCAACTTCTTGAGATACAACCCATTTTCTGCATCAAGGTCTTTTAGTCATCGGCCATGGCTGAAAGCATTCCATATGTTGGCTATTGAGGATAAGTTGGATAGTACCAACTACCCATTATGGGCTTATATGATGCGACATGTATTGGTTGCAAAAGGATTGTGGAACATTGTGTAGGGTGTTGAAAGACGTCTTGTTACACCTGTAACAACGGGTATAGCAAATACAGGTGCTGGAGCTAAATCTGGAGATGGTGTCGAAGATGATATTGTGCAGATTCCTATTCGTGTTATTGTTTTTGCTATACCTACTGCAGAGTAGATTCGATGGGATGGCGGAGATGCCCAGGCACATGCATTGATAGCTTTATCTGTCAAACGTACCTTTATTCCTCATATTCTCTCTTGTAGAATTGCAAAGGATGAGGATACACTTAGCACATTGTAACAAGCTAAGAATGAGGCTCGTGTTGCTTACCTCCAAAATTAGTTGGAGAGTGAGCACATGAATGATGGTGATTCTATGGACAGTTTCCTAACAAAGATCAAAGACTTGAAGGAACAGTTGATTTTGCTGATGAGGTTATACCAGATAGCTCACTTGTGCAGACCGTTCTGAATGGTCTCTCTGATTCATATCAGAGTTTTGCTTCTACTCTTTTGTTGATTATGAAAGGCAATCCAAATGCCTTGTCATTTGAGGAGTTAGTCTCTATTCTCTTGCAAGAAGATCAGTCCAGGCAGAACAGGTCTATTATGTGTGTTGCAGATCAAGCTTTCGTAGATAGTCAAAAGGGCAATGGAAAATGGAGTTTTTCTACTAGTAAGCAAAAATCTGCAAATGCTGCACATTCGAAGGACCAAGACAAAGATGAGAAAAAAGTCAAAAAAGCAGAAATTGTTTTGTAAGTACTTTAAAGGGAATGATCATATCATAATGAACTTTCCAAAACTGGCTACAAAAGAGGCAAAGAAGAAAGAGGCTCGAATGGTTGTTGTAGAACCCTCTACACCAAAAACGGAGTCTACTAATCTTGTGCACGAAGAAGAATGGGTGTCCACTACTATTTGCAGTTTTGACCCATCTTCTCATGAGCAGTGCATGTTTGTAGTAGACTTAGATGTTTGGTACTTTGACAGTGGGGCAACCAAACATATTACCTCGCAGTGCAGTTTCTTCTCTTCACTCGAGCCTGCCCCTACAGGGAATACTGTTACATGCGCCAACAACTCCTCTTATCCTAGTATGGGAGTTGGTAAGATCATTTTGACTACTGTTGATGGTAGTTCTTTCACTTTGTCAGATGCTTTGTTTATGCTAGGGATCAAGAAAAATCTGTTATCAGTTTTTGTATTAGCCAAGATTGGCTTGGTTGTGAAATTTGTTGATGACAAGTGTACAGTTCATGATCTATCAAATGGCTAGGCTTGTTGCAAAGGGTTATGCACAGGAAAGAGGGATCGATTTTGATGAGACCTTTCCACCCACATGTCGTATGACTACTGTTCGGAGCATCTGTGCACTTGTACATGAATTGGACATTGAATCTGCATTTCTGAATGGTGACTTGCATGAAGAAGTGTATGTTTTTCATCCCCATGGTTGTGTGCAGAAAGGGCATGAAAACTAGGTGTGCAGGTTAAAGAAGGCATTATATGGTTTAAAGCAAGCACCACGTGCTTGGTATGAGAAGATACATGCCTATCTAATTGCACATGGTTTTGAGAACAGTCTAACTGAAAGCACCTTATATGTCAAGCGTGCTAATGATGTGCTTCTGATCATTGTTGTCTATGTTCACAACATGCGGCTTACTGGTCCTGTTGAGAAGCAAATTGCTGATTTCAAGGCTGATTTGCATGCCTCATTTGAGATGTCTGATTTGGGGCATTTGTATCACTATTTGGGCATTTAGCTTATGCAAGTTGATGGTGGAATGGCTTTGTGTTAAGCGAAATATATTGACACATTATTGTAGCATTTTTGAAGACTGTAAGCCTATTGCCACTCCTATGGAGATAGGTTTACGATTGAGTCTTCATGATGCTGGAGATGCATTTGATGTTGTTCTCTATCAGTAGGATGTTGGATGCTTGATTTACGTATGCATTACTCGGCTAGATATTCAGTTTGTTGTCTCACAGATGAGCAGATTTATGCATTGCCCAGGAGTCAAGCATTGGCAGGCAGTTAAGCGCATCTTTCGCTACTTGAGTGCTACTCGGGTACGTGGGTTGCTTTATCCCAAGGGGGGATCACTACCACCATATTTGCATGCTTTCTTCTAACTCTGATTGGGTTGATTGCTATGACACTCGTATGTCCACTAGTGGCTTTTGCTTCATGCTTGCTAGCTCATGTATATCTTGGTTGAGCAAGAAGCAGCCTACTATGGCCGCTTCCAGTTGTGAGGCTGAGTATAGGGCAACTTTCACAACGACTAGAGTGTGTCTGGCTCAGATGCCTTATGGTTGCTTTGGGTGGTGGTCAGTCTTCTGCCACCACCATCTTCACTGAGAGTCAGAGTGCATTGGTAGTTGCGAGGAACCCTATGTTCCATGCTCGTACTAAGCACATTGAGGTGCATTATCATTATGTCAGGGAGAGGTTCTCTACTGGGGAGATCAGCTTGGTATATGTGCCCACGTAGGAGAACATTGCAGACCTTTTCAAGAAGGCTCTGCCTAGGGAGAAGTTTGAAGCTTTCCACAAAGCTTTGGGCTTACTTCCTTTTGTGGAGTGATTTCCACATAGCTTGGCACTTCCTTATACATGAGTGCCAGCTCCTTGTTCACCGCATCACTCTCAAGGGGGATTTGTTGATATATTTAGGTAGTGATGTGTGTGAACACAGTGGGACCGCTACAACACTTTTTTCCCTCTTTAGGAGGTTTTTCCCCCTGGCTTGTATATATGCCTATTGCCCTAATGGTATACTTACCTTTGTACATTCTCTAGTAATACATTCAGTATTGTGTCTTGTCCTCCAAGCTTCTTCTTCTTTCTTGTGATGTTCGTGTGCTTCCGCAAACGTCTAACTCCAACAAGCTCTTCCTTATACATGAGTGCCAACTCCTTCTTCATCGCATCACTAAGAGGGGGGATTTGCTAATATATTTTGATAGCTGTGTAGGAACAAACTTAGGACCATCAGGGTACATTTTGCCCTATGTACGCGTTTTTTCCCTTCATCTTGTATATATGCATCTAACCGTAATGGGTTACTCATTTTTGTACATTTTCTTGGTAATACCTTCAGTGTTGTGTTGTGCCTCGAGTTTCTTCTTCTTCATTGTGTTGTTCATGTGCTTTGCTAGTCCTCAAACTCCAAGAAAATGTTCAAGTTCAGAGGTCTAGTGTTGATTATGCAATAAATCAGCATCAACCTACTCAAGTGAACAATGATGATAATGATCAATGGAATATTGTCTCAAGTAAGAGGTCTTTTCATCCCAATGTGACTCAATTTAATAATCCGAAGGAAAACTCCAGTGATAATTTAGATGGAGATGTTTTTTTTTTACTAAGCAAATTAATGAGCATCATAAAGAACAAGTGGAAGAAATGGCTCAAAAGTGATAATTTAGATGGAGATGTTTTTTTTTTTACTAAGCAAATTAATGAGCATCATAAAGAACAAGTGGAAGAAATGGCTCAAAATGATGCAACAATAGAGTAGTACTCTATGATGCATGAGGAGCCTAAATTCTTCTCGTATGCAATTTTAGAATAAGCCAAAGAGGAAAGAGGTCTTGAAAACTTTTATGACTATGAATAAGCCCTCGAGGGCCTTCAAAAAGTAATGAGGCCTGAGTGTATATTTTAGTTTATAGGGCGGTACATTAATGGTGTTGAAAAAGCCTCGTGGTTTAATATCTGCTCTAAGCATGAACTATTGATATTTTTGCTAAAATTGTGTTTTCACTTGTTCGAATAGAAAAAAGGGAAACAACTATCTAGATGCTAGAATTGATAGGTCCTATGCCAACTTTTCCTTTCTATAGGACTTTTGCGATGTTAGTTGTATCCATGATCATAAGTCAATCATCTACTACTTCGCAAAAGGCTTCCCCATGTTCAAAGTGGGATGGCCTCATTTTGATGCCATATATGCTTAAAAATCCATTCTTTGTTGACAAGATTAAAAAGGCTATTCCTTCTCATTTTGTGTTAGGTGATTCCCCTTTCAAAAGTTGGCGTAACTTGGTAAAAGGTATCCACACGATCTTCACCTAACATAAAAACCTAGTTAAGAAGGTTAATATCCCAAAGAAAGGAAAGGATTCTTGCTCAGCTTATTAGATTTGATGAGAATAGGCCTATCCAAAGGTCCATTGATCTCAAGAACCATTTGAGATACGAGTTGTTTCTTGACGCCAGTACATCTCTTCCTTCATACCCTAATTGACTAAGAGGAATGGTGGGATTGTTGCCAACATTGAGGAGAGTCTACAAGAGGCAATAAGATTCTTTACGAATGTTTTCTCTAATGCTCTCAAATGTAGGGACGTTATCAAGAGGTCAAGAGAATTTTTTTGACTTAAAGAGGATGAAAATACTGTTGGGGATGTAAGGATCATGTCACCTTACCCATATATTCATATATATACTTCATTTATAGAGCATTTCCTTAAGCGAGATCATTTTGTGGGTTTCGAGGCTCCCACACATCTGTGCCCATTTCTTCTCTCTCCCTCCAACTCCTCCTTACTCCTCTTGTTCTACACACCAAAGCACTTCATTGGTATCAGAGCAATGATAAAGGCTTGTGTGCAAGAAGCTTCAATGGAAGTTTAGGTCACAAGAGGTTAAATTGTAGATCGGCATCTTTTAACAATAGTTTAGTATTTCGGCCATAACTAGAGCTACAAAGCTCAGATTGATGTGTTTTAAAGTTTTGTGTGTAGGCTACAACTTCATAGAAGGGTACAAAACCTGGTTTACAGTGTTGGACTCCCAAAAATTCAAAAAATGCAAATTTATGCAAAAGACAAATCTATAATCCCTCCAACAATAGGTCAGTGTTTTTGTTGGAGATAGACGCCTTCGGAAGCACGCAAACAACACAAGGAAGAAGAAGAAGAAGCTTGGAGCACAAACACACAATACTGAATGTATTACTAGAGAATGTACAAAGATACATAGCCCATTAGGGAAATAGGCATATATACAAGCCGGGGGAAAAAAACCTCCTAAAGAGGGAAAAAAGTGCCCCGGCAGTCCTAGTGTGTTCACACACATCACTACCTAAATATATCACCAAATCCCCCCTGGGAGTGATGCGGTGACCAAGGAGCTGGCACTCATGTATAAGGAAGTGCCAAGCTATGTGGAAATCACTCCACAAAAGGAAGTAAGCCCAAAGCTTTGCGGAAAGCTTCAAGCTTCTCCCTAGACAGAGCCTTCGTGAAAAGGTCTGCAATGTTCTCTTGCGTGGGCACATATACCAAGCTAATCTCCCCAGCAGAGAACCTATCCCTGACATAGTGATAATGCACCTCAATGTGCTTAGTGCGAGCATGGAACACAGGGTTCCTCGCAACTGCCAACGTGCTCTCACTGTCAGTGAATATGGTGGTGGCAGAAGACTGGCCAACACCCAAATCAGCCATAAGGTGTCTGAGCCACACACACTCAACAGTCGTTGTGAAAGCTGCCCTATACTCAGCCTCACAACTGGAAGTGGCCAGAGTAGGCCACTTCTTGCTCAACCAAGATACACACGAGCTACCAAGCATGAAGCAAAAACCACTGGTGGACACACAAGTGTCATAGCAACCAGCCTAATCTGAGTTAGAAAAAGCATGCAAATCTGGCGGTAGTGATCCCCCCTTGGGATAAAACAACCCAAGTAGCTAAGTACCACTCAAGTAGCGAAAGATGTGCTTAACCGCCTTCCAATGTGTAACTCCTGGGCAATGCATAAACCTGCGCATTTGTGAGACAGCAAACTGAATATCTGGCCGAGTAATGCATAAGTAAATCAAGCATCCAACAGCTTGCTGATAGAGAACAGCATCAAATGCATCTCCACCATCATGAAGACTCAATCGTAAACCTGTCTCCATAGGAGTGGCAATAGGCTTACAGTCTTCAAGGCCAAAATGCTGCAATAATGTGTCAATATATTTCGTTTGACACAAAGCCATTCCACCATCAACGTGCATAAACTGAATGCCCAAATAGTGATGCAAATGCCCCAAATCAGACATCTCAAATGAGGCATGCAAATCAGCCTTAAAATCAGCAATATGCATCTCAATAGGACTAGTGAGCAGGTCATCAACATAGACAACAATGATCAAAAGCACATCATTAGCATGCTTAACATATAAGGTGCTTTTCTGTTGGACTGTTCTCAAAACCATGTGCAATCAGATAGGCATGTATCTTCTCATACCAAGCACGTGGTGCTTGCTTTGAACCATATAATGCCTTCTTTAACCTGCAAACCTGGTTTTCATGCCCTTTCTGCACAAAGCCACGGGGCTGAAAAACATACACTTCTTCATGCAAATCACAATTCAAAAATGCAGTTTTAATGTCCAACTGATGTACATTCCAACCATGATGGGCTGCAAGTGCACATATGCTCCGAATAGTAGTCATACGACATGTGGGTGCAAAGGTCTCATCAAAATCAATGCCTCTTTCCTGTGCATAACCCTTTGCAACAAGCCTAGCCTTATACATGTCAACTATACCATCCGGTTTACGCTTCAGCTTGTATACCTACTTAGTGCCAATGGCCTTCTTGCCAGGAGGCAAGTCACATAAAGACCAAGTACCATTCTCCATTATATCATCATATTCAGATTGCATAGCAGCCATCCAATTTTCTGAATTATGTGCTTCATCAAAAGAAACAGGCTCATGCTCATCACAGAGACTAGACGCAGCCATAGCATAGGAATCTGATGCGAAGGAGGCACTATGAGAGCCTGAATGAGTATGATATGACAAAGGTGCATCTAATTTGTTGTCATGCAAAATCTGCACCAGCCATTTTGGCATAGTTTTTGCCTGCTCAATATCAGCTCTCTCATCAACAAGTGCATCATGTAAATCAGCATCATAAATGGAATGATCTGCATCATCATATGAAACCTGCAAAGGCTAAGAAGTTGCCTCATTAGGACAAGCACTAGACAGTCCACCTGTAAAAAGAGGCATCAAAGTATCATGCATGTCTTTGGAGCTAACAGATGTCTCCTTAGTACATGAAAGCAATGGCTGAATAATATCTTCCACAAAGACAACATCACGGCTAACCAGAGTGCATTTAGTCTGTGGATGATACAGACGATAGCCTTTACTTTCAGAACTGTACCCAACAAAAATACATTTTACTGCCTTATCATCCAATTTTCTGTGATGTTGTTGAGGCACTAGTGCATATGCCAAACAACCAAAAACACATAGATGAGCAACAGATGGCTTGCGGTCATGCCAAGCCTCATATGGAGTGATAGACTGCAGCGCTTTAGTGGGACACCTATTCAGTACATATGATGCACACATGATAGCCTCAAGCCAGAAACTATGTGGTAAAGCCTGACTTTTGACCATGCACCTCGCCATCTCCATGAGTGACCTGTTCTTTCCTTCAGCAACTCCATTCTGTTGAGGTGTATACGGCACTGTACACTGGTGTTTTATCCCACGTTCAGCCAGAAATGCATTAAAATCAGAAGACATATATTCTCCCCCTCGATCAGAACGGAGGGTGCCCATTTTACATGCTGACAGATTTTCAGCCAAAACCAAAAACTGTTTAAAGCACATGAACACTTCGGACTTTGCTTTGAGTGGATATACCCATGCATGCCTAGAAAAATCATCAATGAAAGTCACGAAGTAAAGGTAATTTCCAAAAGAGGGTGTCTGCATAGGACCACAGACATCACTATGTACAAGCTGCAATTTATGTGTAGCCCGAACTGAACCATCTTTTGGAAAGGATGAATGCTGCATTTTGCCCAAAATACAGCCCTCACAAACATGTTTTCCAGGTGCCTCAAGTTTGGGCAAAGAGGACACCATTTCAAATTTCTGCAGGCGTAGCAAACTAGCAAAATTCAGATGACCAAAGCGTGCATGCCAAAGCTTTGCATCTGACATAGCCTGAGAATCATGAATTGCACATGTCGAATCATTCACAGATCTTTCATAGTCTATGAGCTTATACATCCCACGACATAAAATGCCAGAAGCAATAATAACATCGCCATTTAATAGATCATGAACTGTACATCTGTCATCAACAAATTTCACAACCAAGCCAATCTTGGCTAATGCAGAAACTGATAACAGATTCTTCTTGATCCCTGGCACAAATAAAGCATCTGACAAGCTGAAAGATCTACCATTAGGAGTAGTCAGAATAATCTTACCAAGTCCCATAACAGGATAAGAGGAGTTGTTGGTGCATGTGATAGTATTCCCTGTAGGGGCAGGCTCGAGTGAAGAGAAGAAACTGCACTGTGAGGTAATATGTTTGGTCGCTCCATTGTCAAAGTACCAAACATCTGAGTCTACTACAGACATGCACTGATCATGAGAAGATGGGTCAAAACTGCAGACAGTAGTAAACGCCCATTCTTCTTCCTGCACAAGATTTGCAGACTCTGTTTTTGGTGTAGAGGCCTCTGCAACAACCATTCCAACCTCTTTCTTTTTTGCCTCTTTTGCAGCCAGTTTTGGACAGTTCTTCATGATATGATCATTTCCTTTACAGTACTTGCAAAACAATTTCTCCTTTTTTGATTTCTTCTCATCTTTATCATGGTTCTTCGATTGTGCAGCATTTGCAGATTTCTGCTTACTAGTAGAAGAGCTCCATTTTCCTTTGCCCTTCTGACTAGCCAGGAAAGCTTGATCTGCAACACGCATAATGGACCTGTTCTGCCTCGATTGATCTTCCTGCAACAAAACAAAGACTAACTCCTCAAATGACTAGGCATTTTGATTGCCTTTCATCATCAATCGAAGAGTAGAGGCAAAACTCTGATATGAATCAGGAAGACCATTTAGAACGGTCTGCACAAGTGAGCTATGTGGTATAACCTCATCAGCAGAAATCAATTGTTCCTCCAGTCTTTGATCTTTGTGAGAAAACTGTCCATAGAATCACCTTCATTCATGTGCTCACTCTCCAACTGTTTTTGGAGGTAAGCAACACGAGCCTCATTCCTAGCCTGGTACAAAGTGGTAAGTGTATCCCAAGCATCCTTTGCTGTTCTGCAAGAGCGAATGTGAGGAATAATAGCACGTTTGACAAACAAAGCTATCAATGCATGTGCTTGAGCATCTCTGCCATCCCAACAAATTTGCTCTGCAATAGGTGCAATAGAAACAACAGCACGAATAGGAATCTGTGGACTATCATCTTCGATACCATCTTCATCAACTCGAGCACCTGTATTTGTAGTACCTATTGTTATAGGTGTAACAGGACATTTTTCAACACCTTGCACAATGTTCCACAGTCCTTTTGCAACCAATACATGTCGCATCATATAAGCCCATAACGGGTAGTTGGTACCATCCAACTTATTCTCAACAGCCAATATACAGAATACACCACTGCTTTCAGCCATGGCCAGTGACTAAAATACCTTGATGCAGAAAATTGACTGTATCTCAAAAAGTTCAACAGATATGCCCAAACGAGTTCTGCTAGACCTGTAGCAAACTTGGAGACGCTTAAACTGGCGAACAAAAACTGGTATATACCTTTGGCACAAGAGGACAAAATAGCCTGCACAAGCACTGTGATAGTGCGTTCGGAGGCCGAAACGAGCTCAGATCGTGATTTTGGCACCATAGACTGAAGCTGTTTTGATCTCGAAAACACGTTGAGTGTGATCACCAAAATTCATGGGATTCTGAGATTGCAAACGGAGGAGTGTCGATGGCCCCCTATATGAAGCGACGACTTGCTCTGATACCAATTGTTGGAGATAGATGCCTTCAGAAGCACGCAAACGCACAAGGAAGAAGAAGAAGAAGGTTGGAGCATAAACACACAATACTGAATGTATTACTAGAGAATGTACAAAGATACATAGCCCATTAGGGCAATAGGCATATATACAAGCCGGGGGAAAAAACCTCCTAAAGAGGTAAAAAAGTGCCGTGGCGGTCCTAGTGTGTTCACACACATCACTACCTAAATATATCAACAGTTTTGGCTATAAACTGGGTTCTACAAATCATAATGAGAGGATTCAATTTGCTATGCATAGTATAGAGTAGACTCTACAATTTTGTAAAAGAAGACAAGTCCAAATTCTAAGTGATAGGTCACCGAAATTGCAGAATACAGAGCAATAGTGCTAAAGGTGCAAATGAACGTGCATCTATGGGAATTTAAACATGTGCTCTTCTCGAATCAAAAGATGTACATCTTATATGCAATGCAACTCAAAAATGGTGCAAAAAAGATGAGGGTTGAAACAAGATAGCTAATGAAAACGATTTTTATAGCTTTTTTATTTCTTTGTCATCTCCATTATCTTCACTTGTTCATTTCCTGCACTAACAGAACTAAACAAAAGATGAAAAGCATTAAATCCAAACAACCATATATATATAAGCAATCCATGAAAGTATTTCACGAAAATCTATATGCAATAAAACACGAACTAGCAACTCGAAAGTAGTTTCCTTTTGTACGATTCATCAAAGTCGTGATCTTCCTTTGCCTCTAGATTAGTACCTATTCTAAAAAACTCATAAGAAAAATCAGTAGCATCATATTCACTAAACATATTTGCAAAAACCTCATTCATTTGAACATTAGATACATTTATTTGAATTGGATTAAACTCGGAACTCTCATCCAACATGCATTCACTTTGCGAAGATAATTCATTCAATTCATCTAACCCTTCACACTCAAAATCATGCAAACCCAAACTGGCATACATCAAATCAATAAAATTATCTTGAGTTATAAGATTTTCATGCAGTCCTATTGAAAATAGCTCTCCACAACCAATCAAACTCAAGCGTTCATCATACTCATCATCACTACACACTTGTTCACATACATTCAATTCTTGATCATGCATAGATCTCCACAACCAATCAAACTCAAGCGTTCATCATACTCATCATCACTACACACTTGTTCACATACATTCAATTCTTGATCATGCATAAGATTATGCTTGGGAGAAAATTCATCATGTTTTTCATTCTCCTCTAATGTAACCTCATCTCTCTCACCCCCTCCTACTTCCTGAGGAGTACTAGTGAGAATATCCTCAACTCGTGAAGAGTCAGTACCAGTGCCCCATCTTCCTCTTTGTGGAAAGCCTTAACACCTGCTTCACTAATTTCCTCAAAACTCAGGTTACTCAAGTTCATAACATCACTAATGGTTGAATCATTATATGACTCACTCAAATCTTTTGCCCAAACATTCTCTTGTTCTTCAATCAATGCAACATCATATACTTTTTCATCGTCTCTATTAATTTGATGCATCCATACCAAAATCACATCATCAAAATCACTTTCTAAATTCTCATTATCCTCCCTAGTCTCATCCTCAACTATCTCTTCGTCGCTAGAAATGGAAATGATTACTTCACATAACTCCTCACTCACCTCCTCTCTTATCTTCACATCCTCATCTATTGCATACTCTGAATCCACTCTAGATTGATGGGATTGGTTAAGAGACACAAAGTTGAATCCATGGTCATTTTCGTCTTTCATAGTCTCATTCACACAAACTAGAGGTCTTGGAGTAGAAATTTGTAAAATATGAGTATCCTCAATTATATCTTGCATTACATGTGACCTCCATCTCTTGCGCCTCAAGAGCATTGAGACAACCTTTTGCACTCTATTCCATTCTCTAGTCAATCCCAATGACTCGGTCAAGTCTTTCAACATGTCACCTAGCTCTAAGGCCAGATCAAGATCTACACTCTTAATGAAGAGCTCTACTTTCTCGTATTCCAAAGCATATTGATCATTTTGACTCAATTGGTCAAATCGCTCTTCAAATTCTCGAACTAGCTCGGTCACCTCAAGGCCTTTATTTGGAGTAGCCATCCACTCTATAAATTCATGTCATGTGGGCATGACTAAGTCCTCTAAATAATACTCTTCTCTAAGCAAATTTTTAAATTCACTCCATGTATGGGATCCCTCTTGACGAGGATAAATGCTAGGTTTGACACTAGGCATTACCATCCTTGCAAATTCATAAAGCTTCATAGAAGCAGATACTCCACAAAAGTCCATTTCGGTATCATAGATTTCCATGAACTTGGTTATGTCACGGTCATTGAAGAATCCAAACTCTTTTGAGATTGCCTCTAGGGCTCTCATCACTCCATCAGTATTTGTGGAAATCCTCTAGGATTAAGTCGAAACTTGAAATAAAGTGCTCAAGATTCACGGATCTAAGCTTAAGGCCTCCATCAAGGTCAAAACTCAAAGTGTCTATCAAAGTCAATACTCAAATTCTCAACCTCAAGTCTCACTTTAATGGTCAACTGAGGGTCATATCAACGTCAATCTCAAGGTAAGCTCAAAGTACAATCAAAGTACAAATCAATTCCCCTATGCATTTCATGTCGGGTTCACGTATGTGGTCGGGATCTCATGCGCTTAGGGGTGCACATAGGGTGCCAAGAAAATATCTCACCTTGAAAGATGGCAGTAGCTAGGAGATCTTCCATATTTGAAGTGCTAGATTCTATGCCTCTATTTATGATACTAACTTGATTCTTTAGTTCCCTAGCTCTATGATTTCTCACCTCCCTCCTTTCACGCGGGGTTCACCAGGTATGTTGAGCCGTTTAGAGAAAGGAGAGAGATCATAGAGTTTTTTGTGCAATACGATTATATTCCTTTTCATTTCGCTATGACAGACACTCATTGAACTTTAAACTTCAGGAATCTAAGTCCGATCACACTGGAGAATATGACAATGGACAAACAGGTGTACAAGACTACTCTTATGGGAACTTCTAAGTATAAGCCAATTATTTCAACTAACATGAAAAATTATTAACCATGTTTTTGCTATTATTTTCTTCTCTTTTCAAATAGCAATGCAAAGGTTTGATTCACTACACTCTATTAACAATCCGAAAATCAACAGCACGTAATTACAACTATTGTCAGCATGGCAAAAAAATGCTTTAAGAGACACAGTTCAACAATCATTCAAAAACTACGATTTCAAGTTAAGATATGTTCAAATAGGCTGATGTAATTGCATAACTCATATATGTTTGAAATTTTAATATTCTTCAATGCAACACTTTACAAAGCGTGGTATACGTCGTACGTGAAGGAAAGCCAAAGGATTGAATGGACTTTGTTTCATATTTTCAAGGTTCAGCATCTTATTTACAACTTCGAATAAGAGAATAGAAAAGGTAGATGGATCTGAATAAACTTACAAACGTAAATTAGATATCCATAAGTTCTATTCAAACTGAAGTGTCACCATCTCATCAAAATTGCAGGATTCCAATGCTAAGGATAGCGACTAAGAAAAATTCAGAGGAACTTTCGCAATGCTACTAAAAAAAATTCATTTATATCTTTGCACAACTCAACTCTCCATAATAGATAGAAGCCTCCAAAACAACAGAATGTGATTCCCTCTTCCTCTAAGCCATATTAGCTCAAGAGTTCAAACTGCCAGCTATGATGCTTGTTTCTAACTTGATTAAAGCTCTTTTCCATTATAATCTTTTCAAGACAATCACCATGAATAATATATTTAAACATAGGAGAAACATTGTCTTGAACACAATTGTCTCATCGTCTCTTTGAAACTACTAGGTGCAGTGACACTACATGAGGAAATAATGCCTCATGCTACTTTTAATCTGCAAACCACTCTTGTTGTTATACGTAGACACATTTATTTGTTGCCGATGGTTCCCTTTCTCCTCCATGCTCTACAAGGGCAGCGGCTGAAGTGTTGCCTTTAGTAGACAAATATTTGATGCTGAAGATTTAAATATTTGTTGCTCCTCTGGTTGTTTGCAGATTTTGTTGGAGATGAAGTCCCTCTTGAAGGAGAAGATGGAGGAATGCAGGATCAGTAACATTCACATCGTGGACATTGCTAAAGATATGTGGCAAAGGTTCAAAGTTAACAAAGGCTCTGTTCTCTGTGTGGTTAACAAGCTAAATAGTAGATGGGGATGCAACTGGTCGGTCAATCACTAGAGATATAGGTTCAAAGTCATCTGTGCTTTCCCCCTCAACATCAAACATTCCTTCTTGGAATGGCTGATCTTGCATAATGGTCTTTGGACAGGCAACATGGCAAAGAGAGTAGCAGGGAAAATGTCCTCTGTGTAGCAGGGAAGAGGATTTAACCCATCTGTTCATTAAATGTTGGCATGCCAAACAATTCTGGAGATTGCTGGACCCTATTCTGGCTATAAAGAAGATCCCTCAACTTGGCATCAGAGAGATTCTTCTTGGCTGCTGTAATAAGCTTGATCTTGTTCTTTGGAACCTATGGAGGGGACACATCTTATGGCATATCTGGATTAGTAGAAACCAAACTCTGTTTAAAAATGGCAAAAAGAATTTTCTGTGTGCCCTCAGAAAACCCCTCAGAAAAACTTTGTATCTTACTGGTATACAGAGTCTACAGGCCATCAAAAATGCCCCCCATGATCTCAATGATACTATCAAGTCCCTTCCTCCTTGTAAATGGAGGGAATCCCTATTAGAATGTTACTCCCAAGATAGATTCATTATGGTCTGTAATTTGTAACCCTTGTGGTTGTTTGTGTCCCTTATGGTAGATGGGATCTCTACTCCCCTGTATACTTTGTAACTTTTTCCATTAAATTACTCTCTTTTCCTGTTGTCTCAAAAAAAAATAAAAAAGCCAGTCAACTTCATAAAATTCGGCACCAATCCACTCCCGCTTATGTCCACTGTTGCAACTAAATGTGGATCTTGTTCCTCCTTGTTACTACGGACCCCTTTTCCTCTAGTGATCAATGCACACCCTGAAACTCTGACACATAAAATGTTGTGGCATTGATGTTTTATCTGGCTCCACTAATCTAGATAAAACATTTGTTCTTTTTCTGTTGTTCTTTTTTTGTATGCATAAAAGTCCTTTCTTGACATCTTCCAGTTCGTGTGGCGTTGTCCTTTTATTGATTCCATCTACCGGATAGTGTTATATAACTTTAGGGATGCTTCAAATCTAGATACTGTCAACACGTGATCTTCATTCACCACCTATATTTAAATATGATTCAGCGTGCTATGGTTGTTAACACATTTATGTTGTCTACAATTATTTACTTTATCTCGTGTTGGAGACCTAAGGAGAAAGACTTGGCCAAAGTGGAAAGAATCTACAGAAACTTCCTTTGGACTGGGGACCCAAACAGGAGGGGGATTCCCAAAATCAAATGGGAAACTTGCATTAGCCCTAAAGACTCAGGGGGCTTGGGAATTTTGGATATTGTTGGGTTGGCTGACAAGTTGGTGGCAAAGTGGATTATCAAGGCTTGGAGCAATAGGGAGTCCTCTTGGGCTAAATTGATCTTTCAAAACACGGAAGACCTTACCTTAGTTGGACACCCTGGTGGGAAGGACTTAGGGATTCTCATGCTTTTGTTCTCCCCCCACCCGGTCTTCCCTAAAGGCTCTAGCCTCGTGTGTTCCTTATGGAAGAATTGGAACAAGGCCAAACAGTTCATCAGAATCAGTGTTGAGTGGAAGTGGGCGGCTGGCATAAGACAAAATGACTCTATTTGGTTCCCGATCAGCCGCATTCGGGGGGTGGAGTCTTGGAGCTTCCAAATTGCAAGGCGGTTATGGAACAAGGGGTTCAAACAGTGGAAACAACTCTGGAAACAAGAGACCAACCAGTGGATTCGGTTCGAAGAATTGGATCCGAGACTTAGAGTTACCTTTGAGGAATGGACTTTTCTTCAAAGCAGGTGTTTAGCATGGGACCGCTCAACTACCCGCCTTCTCTGCGGTCACGGTCTTCCTTGCTTGGAGGGCCTCAAATGGAGCAATGGTAAGAAGCTATCCAGAATCCCCAACTCCCGTGTTATCTAGCATTGTGAAGAGATGGATAGGTATGTGCTTGAAGATGAAGAGGTGTTGCAAAATCCTTGATCTACACCAGCCAAATGAACTCCAGAAGTATATGGTGGGCCCTTTTAGCTTGCCAATGGATGTATTAGACACCCTATGTACCTTGGAAGATCACTCTCAAAAAGATAGATCAAAACAGATAAGTTGGAGTTAGCTCAGAGGTGAAAACTTGCTATTCTTGGTTCATACACCTGTCCAGTGTTTTACATAATTCTCTGAGCACAGCTGCAATTATCTTAATTCCTCTTGGGGAAGACTAGGTAACATAAAGAGCTAACTTTCAAGAGTAATCGCATAAAAAATAATGAACCACACACTGAGAATGAGTTTTAACAACTGATGACATCATCCCAATTTTCACGGGCTGCTATAGTTTGAGACTAGTGAGCAAAAAAATCCACATAACTCAAAATTTAAGAATGCAATGATTATGAAAATTTTTATGGTTATACTAGACAGTACTCCAAATCCAACAAGCTTTAAATCACTGAATTTGGATAAGTAACCACTGAAAAACACCTCTAACAAGATGAGTGAAAAAGTCGGGTACCTGACAGAGAAGTGAAAATGCACAGACACTGTTCACTTCAAATGAACATAACTGAAGTTTGAAACATCCAAATGACATGAAAATTTGTGAGCATATAGTAGACTTATAGAGCTAGCTTTACCAAGTTAAATCACTGAAAATGATGCACCAAGCTCAGAGAAAACATCTCTGCAAGCAGACTGAGAAAACTGAGAGTAATGGTTGTGAGTAGTACACTTCACAAGAACATGGAAAGATGAACTCAAATAATCATGAAAATGAAAGTATATTCCTTGTACAATACAATGACTTACTGATACATATGTGTGCCTTGTAATCACACCTTGATATGGCATAAAGCTCAGCTCTTGGAGGTCTTCACATAGGTCTCTCTAACCACGACTAAAACTCCCATCTATTTATAGTTGAGTTTGGGAGGCTAACTTCCCTCAATCACTCTCCAATCAATCAATGATTGATTTGATTCTCTACCTACCACAAATCACGAATTCGTGGCTCCTCTTTCCATTCTTGATCAAGTGGACTCAACCACTTAAGGTTCTCTTACTTTTACATTAAGTAAACTCTTCAAAAGTTACAAGAGGTAGTTCACAAGTGAACTTTACATAGTCTTCATTTTAAGGCTTTTTCTATGACTTTGTGGGACTCAAGCCAATACTTAGGCTTGTCATAGACTTGCTCCAACAGCTCCCCCTCAAGCCAAGTGTGCTTGAGGTCTTCAATCTTCCAAGATTACCTGCAAACCAATCATAGCCTTGAATTTGCAAAGCTTTGTACCATCCAATGCTTTGGTTAGAATATCTGCACATTCTTGATGAGTGGACACATATGATATTTGAATCTCTTTGCTTAGAACCTTCTCTCGTACATAGTGATAATGAACTTCAATATGTTTAGTCCTTGCATGAAAAATAGGATTAGCAGCCAAATGAATAGAACTCATATTGTCACCAAAAATAGTTGGAGTTCCAAACTCCAATCCAAGATCTTTGAATAATGTCTTCATCCACATAGCTTCTTGTGTAGCTATGGCAAGACCTCTATATTCAGCTTCAATAGAAGAGAGAGCAACTGTGGGTTGCTTCTTGGATGACCATGAAATAAGCTTTGAACCTGCAAAGGTAAGATAACCTGAAGTGCTCCTTCTATCTTCCTTGGAGCGAGCCCAATCTGCATCAGAAAATAGCTTCAAACCTAAATCAGATACATAAGGATAATAAAGTCCTTCATTTATGGTTCCTTTGAGATACTTGAGAATCCTTTTGGCAAAATCCATATGTGGTTTCCCTGGTGTGTGCATAAATTGGCTTAGCACACTCACACTGTAACATATATCTACTCTTGTCAATGTGGCATAGTTGAGACTACCCACTAGACTTTGATATGATGTGATGTCCTCTATGAGTTCACCTTCATGTGAGCTCAATTTGTGATTGACCTCCATTGGAGTACCTGCAATCTTTCAATCTTGCATCTTGAATTTTGCCAACATGTCCTTAATATACTTTCTTTGAGATAGAAACAACCCATGATCTTTGTAGACAACTTCCAAACCTAGGAAGTAGGTAAGTGAACCCAAATCACTTATCTTGAACTCTTCTCTCATCTGATCTTTGATCTTCTTCCTACCATCTACATCATTTCCTATCAATATAATATCATCTACATATACACATAGATAGATGATCTCCGAATTACTCTTTTTAATCAAGAGTGAAGGATCTGCCTTGCTTGGTTGAAAGCCTTTGTCCTGCAAGAATGAAACAAGCCTGAAATTCCAAGCTCTTGAGCTTGCTTGAGACCATACAATGCTTTGTTAAGTTTACACACATAATTAGGATAAACTTGGTTCTCAAAACTAGGTGGTTGTGCCATATATACCTCTTCTGTTATCCAACCATTCAAGAATGCATTCTCTACATCTAGTTGAAGTATCTTCCAATTCTTGGAAGAGGCAATACTAAGCAAAACCCTATTAGTAGGCATCTTTGCCACAGGAGAGAAGGTCTCCTCATAATCAATTCCCTGAGTTTGTGCAAAGCCTTTTGCTACAAGCCTTGCCTTATACCTGTTAATGGAACCATTAGAATTCTTCTTGAGTTTATAGACCCATCTTGAGCCTATTACCTTCATGCATGAAGTCTTGGGCACCAAATCCCAAGTGTTGTTTTCCTCCAATGCTTCAATCTCTTCCTTCATTGCATGCTTCCATTCTGTTTTTTCTCCACAAGAGCCAAATATCTTTTGAAACATGAAAAAACTTCATCTTTGTGTTTCATAAAGAATAGGATAGTCCATTTGCTGCAATCATCAATAAAGGAAACATAATACCTTGATCCAGATATTGAAGCTTCCTTTCTAGGTCCCCATACATCTGTATGAACCAACTCCAAGAGATCTCCATGCATATAACCTTTCTTCATGAATGGTTATCTGTGAGACTTTCCAAATTGACATGCACTACACTTATAAATCATATGTTGTTTTGACAAGTTAGGGAGTCCAAGTACACTTTGGTCCCTGCAAATTTGCTTTAATGACCTTTCACCAATATGTACTAACCTTTTGTGCCATACTTCCAATTCTGTGAGTGTCTGACTACCATAATTAAAGAGAGCAATGTTTCTAGTGTCTTGTAATTCAAATGTGAACAATCTACCTGTCTTTTCACCTTTTGCAATTCTTCTGAATCCTTGACTTGGATCTTCAACAAATGTTCCTGCTTTTGTGAACCTGACTTGCAACCCTTTCTCTACTATCTGCCCAACACTTATCAAATTCTTTGTAATGGTAGGGACATAGAGTACCTTACTGAGTAGGTTGATGTTTCCATCAGGTGCTTTGACATTGCCTATTTTCTCCACAGGATGTTTTGTATCATCTCCTGTTTGTACCTCATGCTTATTCCTTGGATCTTCTAAATCTGATAGGAGTGCCACATTTCCTGCCACATGATTTGAACAACCTGAATCTATGTAGAAAACATGCTCATCAGATTTACCTTGTGGCATAGCCATGTTCATGATCAATAATGAATCCTCTTTGTTTGAGTCTTCTGTGTAGTTATGGTAGTCTCTCCTTCCTTTGTAGCCTCCTTGATAGTTTGAATGATTGTAGTTGTTGTAGTTGCCATGGTAGTTGTTGAACCTTCCTCTTGAGTAGCCATAACTTCCTCTATTGTATCCTCTACCTCTTTGATTCCTGGAATTCCTAAAGCAATTTTCAGTTGTATGATTAGTTAATCCACAAATAGAACATGAGTTGGAGTCTTGGGATCTCCCCCTGCCTTGTCTACCTCCTCTTCCTCTACCTCTGCCATGTCTTCCTCTACCTGCATAGTTAGCTTGATATATACCTGCTTCATCATCCATTTTATTTGCCTTTCCTTTGTTATCTTTGGACTTGCTTTTATCAGTGTATAAAGCTGAAGATTGATTACCTTTAGAGCTTTCTCCATTTTTGATAAGCTTTGCCTCTTGAGTAAGTAGTTGTCCAATGAGTGTATTGAAATCAGGTACATGCATGTCCATGTACAAATCCATAGCTGTGATGAATGCTTCCCACTTATCATCTGCCTTCAAGCCATTGATGACCTGCCTTACAATTTGCTCTTCATCTATTACCTCTCCAATGCTTCCCAACTGATCCGCTATGTCCTTGAGCTTTGTGACAAAGTCAGCCACATTTTGTTTGGGAGCCTTCTTGAGAGTTGTGAAATCCAGCCATAGTTGGTCCTTCCTAGCTTTGGTACTTGAAGAAAAGAAAGCTTCAAGTGCATCCCACACTTCCTGAGATGTCTTACAACTTCTAATGTGAGGCAACGAAAAATCTGAGATAGAGTTGAGGAGATAAGACCTTGCAAGTGCATCCTTGGAGCACCATGTGCTCAATCTTTCTTGCTCTTCTTGTGTTGGTTGACTTTTGTTCCTGAAACTTGGCATAACTTCATCTCTAGCCACATAACCATATAAACTTCTACCTTGGAGATGAGCTTCCATTCTTAATGACCAAGCTGAGTAGTTACCTCTGTCCAATTTGTCAATTGATGAAGGAAATCCATCTGCCATGTTGTCCAACCTTGCTCTGATACCACTGTGAAGAGATGGATAGGTATGTGCTTGAAGATGAAGAGGTGTTGCAAAATCCTTGATCTACACCAGCCAAATGAACTCCAGAAGTATATGGTGGGCCCTTTTAGCTTTCCAATGGATGTATTAGACACTCTATGTACCTTGGAAGATCACTCTCAAAAAGATAGATCAAAACAGATAAGTTGGAGTTAGCTCAGAGGTGAAAACTTGCTATTCTTGGTTCATACACCTGTCCAGTGTTTTACATAATTCTCTGAGCACAGCAGAAATTAGCTTAATTCCTCTTGGGGAAGTCTAGGTAACTTAAAGAGCTAACTTTCAAGAGTAATCTCATAAAAATAATGAACCACACACTGAGAATGAGTTTTAACAACTGATGACATCATCCCGATTTTCACGGGCTGCTACAGTTTGAGACTAGTGAGCAGAAAAATCAACATATCTCAAAATTTAAGAATGCAATGATTATGAAACTTTGTATGGTTATACTAGACAGTACGTTGAATCGAACAAGCTTTAAATCACTGAATTGGGATAAGTAACCACTGAAAAACACCTCTAACAAGATGAGTGAAAAAGTCGGGTAGCTGACAGAGAAGTGAAAATGCACAGACACTGTTCACTTCAAATGAACATAACTGAAGTTTGAAACATCCAAATGACATGAAAATTTGTGAGCATATAGTTGACTTATAGAGGTCACGTTACCAAGTTAAATCATTGAAAATGATGCACCAAGCTCAGAGAAAACATCTCTGCAAGCTGACTGAGAAAACTGAGAGTAATGGCAGTGAGTAGTACACTTCACAAGAACATGGAAATATGAACTCAAATAATCATGAAAATGAAAGTATATTGCTTGTACAATACAATGCCTTACTGATACATATGTGTGCCTTGTAATCACACCTTGATATGGCATAAAGCTCAGCTCTTGGAGGTCTTCACATAGGTCTCTCTAACCACGACTAAAACTGCCATCTATTTATAGTTGAGTTTGGGAGGCTAACTTCCCTCAATCACTCTCCAATCAATCAATCATTGATTTGATTCTCTACCTACCACAAATCACGAATTCGTGGCTCCTCTTTCCATTCTTGATCAAGTGGACTCAACCACTTAAGATTCTCTTACTTTTACATTAAGTAAACTCTTCAAAAGTTACAAGAGGTAGTTCACAAGTGAACTTTACATAGTCTTCATTTTAAGGCTTTTTCTATGACTTTGTGGGACTCAAGCCAATACTTAGGCTTGTCATAGACTTGCTCCAACAGGCATCACGTGACCCGAGTATTGAGACTCATGAGTCAAATCAACTAGCAACAAGTGATGTTGGGCGAGGTGATCGGCTGCTCATCGAGGCTGTGGAATGCCATCAGAGGTGAGGCTCTCTAGAAGATTTGGAGGGAGCGTTGTGCTGTCAAATTTGGCCAAACTCCTAAGGAATGGTCAATCGAGAAATCCTTGTTTCTCCTACGTAAGAGAATCTCCCGAGTCAAGAGATCACCACCGTTTAGACATCACTGTATTTATCTCCTCGAAAACAACAAGTTGAAACCCAAATGGGTCCCACATGCGGGTGATGATAATTTTATCCGCCTCATTTGTAATGCCCTGTAGCTTGCCATACTCCTCCCCTGCATTGTGGGATTTGAGGGGTCCCATGGGCACTAGTCCCATTCACTTGTAACTTTTTCTCTTTATTATAATTAAAGTCCGGGAGATTAGGATAAGGCCGAACTTCCTTTGTTTAAAAAAAAAAACATTCAAAGGTAAAGATCATGTGCAATAAATTTATGAGAACAAAGCTCCTCGACACTATGCAGCACCACAAATTCAAGAAATATTTTGCGATCCAGACTCAATATTGTAGTTGTAAGTAAGCTCCTTTCATTCTGGTCAATTCAACAGATTATCAAAGACTTGTCATGGTCTTCCCAAATGTCTTTCGAAGTCCTTGATTTTTGTCGATTCATGAATTCAGCAGTAGTGCTCTTCCCTCTTTAACCCTCTAGTTGGTAGCGAATCAAGCATCCATTATTAGAAATCCCTTCTCATGTGGTGTCTTCCTTCCATTCCCTTTAGAAGCCGTCCCGACCTGCTCTCTCCTCTTTTTTGGTTTTGTCTCCGCTCCTCTCTTTTTGGATTCCCCTTCTTTCCAAGAGCGCCTCGAGCCTACCATCACATGTTCTCCAAAAACAAGCAAGTGCCCCCTTTTCTTTGTTATCAAAAGCTTTCATATAAGATTTTACAAAATGGGTTTTCGGTACTTGAGAAATGTGACAAAGATCTTGCATCTAGAAATGTAGATCTTCTCCTTTCTACCCAGACACCAAAGACCTCGATAACCTTCTAAATATGAGTAGCTCCCAGGATGTCCCATCACGTGGTTTCTCTCAAAACAACCCCCTTTTCCATATGAAACAAAAAATGGTCTGTCATGACAATGTGATCATGGAGAAAGAATCTCCACGACTTCCACCCCCTCCAAACCTGTGTGGCCTCCATACCCACCACCACCAAGTTCTGTATCTGTTAGTCTATGAGAAATCCAAAGTATGAGTAAAATCAAGTGCATGGGCATACAAATCATTGTTTCTATGCATGGCCATGTAGTGGGCCCTATTATATGCATACTTTAAGTGCGTCAAAAACATAATGGTGCAATAAAAGAGGTAATTAGCATTCGATGACGAGGCTTCTCACTCATTCTAAAGCTCAATTTTTCTGATGTATTTACAACTTTTTTAGCGTGCAATTGGACGTGCACCTATCAGTTTGAAAGCACATGTGCATTTATATTTTCAAACATGCATACTCTAGATGCCAGCATTCACAATCATGGTGCAAATATGGAAACAATTTTAAGTATTTCTACTAAAAGAAACCCTCCACTCATAACTCCACTCATTTTCACTCAACCTCACTCACAACTCCTCTCATTCTCACTCAAGGTTTAACATACTTTCATTTAAAATATTTAAACACACACACAACACACACACACACACACACACATATATATATATATATATATATATATATATATATATATATATATATATATATATATATATATATATATATATATATATATATATATATATATATATATATATATATATATATATATCATGTGCAAATGAATGTGCATCTATGGGAATTTAAACATATGCTCTTCTCAACTCAAAATATGCACACTTTATATGGAATGCAACTCAAAGATGGTGCAAAGAAGATGAGGGTTAAAACAAGATAGCTAGTGGAAACGATTTATACAACTTTTTTATTTCTTTGTCATCTCCATTATCTTCACTTGTTCATTTCCTCCACTCACAAAACTAAACAAAAGATGAAAAGCATTAAATCAAAACAACCATATATACATATGGAATCCATGAAAGTATTTTATAAAAATCTGTATGCAATAAAACACGAACTAGCTAGCAACTCGAAAGTAGTTGCCTTTCATACGATCCATTCAAACTCATGATCTTCCTTTGCCTCTGGACTACTACCTGTTCTAAAAAACTCATAAGAAAAATCAGTAGCATCATATTCACTAAACATATTTGGAAAAACTTCATTCATTTGAACATTAGATACATTTATTTGAATCCGATTAAACTCGGAACTCTCATCCAACATGCATTCACTTTGTGAAGATAATTCATTAAATTCATCTAACCCTTCACACTCAAAATCATGCAAACCCAAACTCGCATACATCAAATCAACAAAATCATCTTGAGTTATAAGATTTTCATGCATTTCTATTGAAAATACCTCTCCAGAATCAATCAAACTCAAGCGTTCATCATACTCATCATCACTACAGACTTGTTCACATACATTCAATTCCTCATCATGCATAAGATTATGCTTGGGAGAAAATTCATCATGTTTTTCGTTCTCCTCCAATGCAACCTCATCAATCTCACCCCCTCCTACTTCCTGAGGAGTACTAGTGAGAATATCCTCAACTCGTGAAGAGTCAATGACTAGTGCCCCATCTTCCTCTTTGTGGAAAGCCTTGATACCTGCTTCACTAACTTCCTCAAAACTCAGTTTACTCAAGTTCATAACATCACTAATTGTTGAATCATTATATGAATGACTCAAATCTTCTGCCCAAACATTCTCTTGTTCTTCAATCAATGCAACATCATGTACTTTTTCATCATCTCTATTAATTTGATGCATGCATACAAAACCACATCATCAAGATCACTTTTGAATTTCTCATCATCCTCCCTAGCCTCGTCCTCAACTATCTCTTCGTCTCTAGAACTGAAAATGTTTTTTTCACATAACTTCTCAGTCACCTCCTCTCTTATCTTCGCATCCTCAACTACTGTATACTCTGAATCCACTCTAAATTGATGGGATTGGTTAAGAGACACAAGGTTGAATCCATGGTCATTTTCACCTTTCATAGTCTCATTCTTACAAACTAGAGGTCTTGGAAAAGAAGTTGGTAAAATATGAGTATCCTCAATTCTATCTTGCACTACATGTGACCTCCATCTCTTGTGCCTCAAGAGCATTGATACAACATTTTGCACTCTATTCCATTCTTTAGTCAATCCCAATGGCTCGGTCAAGTCTTCCAACATGTCACCTAGCTCTAAGGCCAAATCAGGATCTACACTCTTAATGAAGAGCTTTACCTTCTTGTGTTCCAAAGCATCTTGATCATTTTGACTCAGTTGGTCAAATCGCTCTTCAAATTCTTGAAGTATCTTGGTCACCTCAACGCTTTTATTTGGATTAGCCATCCACTCTCTAAATTCATGCCGTGTGGGCATGACTAAGTCCTCTAAATAAAACCCTTCTCTAAGCAAATTCTTAAATTCACTCCATGTATGGGATCGCTTTTGAAGAGCATAAATGCTACGTTTGACACTAGGCATTACCATTAAATTCTTAAGCTTCATAGAAGGAGATACTCCACAAAAGTCCATTTTAGTATCATAGATTTTCAAGAACTTGCTTATGTCACGGCCATTGAAGAATCCAAACTCTTTTGAGATTGCCTCTAGGGCTCTCATCACTCCATCACT
Source organism: Ceratopteris richardii (assembly GCA_020310875.1). Classification (NCBI taxonomy): domain Eukaryota; kingdom Viridiplantae; phylum Streptophyta; class Polypodiopsida; order Polypodiales; family Pteridaceae; genus Ceratopteris; species Ceratopteris richardii. The sequence continues at coordinate 65,102,882 of CM035420.1, forward strand.
ATTTGTGGCAATCCTCTAGGATTCAGTCAACACTTGAAGTAAAGTGCTCAAGGTTCGCGGATCTAAGCGTAAGGCCTCCATCAAGGTCAAAACTCAAAGTCTCAATCAAAGACAATACTCAAATTCTCAACCTCAAGTCTCACTTTAATGGTCAATTGAAGGTCATCTCAATGTCAATGTCAAGGTAAATGCAAAGTACAATCAAAGTACAAATCAATTCCCCTATGCATTTCACGTCGGGTTCACGTATGTGGTCGGGATCTTGCACGCTTAGGGGTGCACACAGGGTGCCAAGAAAATATCTCAGCTTGAAAGATGTCAGTAGCTAGGAGATCTTCCATATTTGAAGTGCTAGATTCTATGCCTCTATTTATGAATACTAACTTGATTCTTAAGTTCACTAGCTCTATGATTTCTCACCTCCCTCCTTTCACGCAGGGTTCACCAGGTATGTCAAGTCGTTTAGAGAAAGGAGAGAGAGGGTAGAGTTTTTCGTGCAATATAATTATATTTCTTTTCACTTTGCTATGACGGACACTCATTGAACTTTAAACTTCAGGAATCTAAGTCGGATCACACTAGAGAATATGACAATGGAAAAACAGTCGGATCACACTAGAGAATATGACAATGGAAAAACAGGTGTAGAGGACTACTCTTATGGGAACTTCTGAGCATAAGCCAATTATTTCAACTAACATGAAAAATTATTCACCATATGAACTGATAGTGTGAACCTGTTTTCAAAATCTTTATTCGAAGTTCATAAGCAGACTTGATTTTATTCAACTTATGCGATCATGAATAATGCGCTCGCTTACATAAAAAAAAACAACATGAGATCTTGAATTGCGAATTCAACGTTTCAAATGCAGCGCGTCTCCTAACTTGGACACATGTTTTTGATATCATTTACTTCTCTTTTCGAATAGCAATGCAAAGGTTTGATTCACTACACTCTATTAACAATCCAAAAATCAACAACACGTAATTACAGCTATTGTCAGCATGGCAGGAACATGCTTTAAGAGACACAGTTCAACAATCATTCAAAAACTACGATTTCAAGTTAAGATATGTTCAAACAGGCTGATGTAATTACATAACTCATAGATGTTTGAAATTTTAATATGCTTCAATGCAACACTTTACAAAGCGTGGTATACATCGTACGTGAATGGACTTTCTTTCATATTTTCAAGATTCAGCAACTAATTTAAAACTTCGAATATATAGATAGAAAAGGTAGATGGATCTAAATCAACTTACAAACGTAAATTAGGTATCCATAAGCTCTATTCAAACTGAAGCGTCGCCAGCTCATCAAAATCGCAGGATTCCAATGCTAACGACAGCGACCAGTGAAGGTACTGCACAAAAGCATTCAGAGGAACTTTCGCAATGCTACTAAAAAGAATTAATTTATATCTTTGCACAACTCAACTCTACATAATAGAGAGAAGCCTCCAAAACAACAGAATGTGATTCCCTCTTCCTCTAAGCCATATTAGCTCCAGAGTCCAAACTGTCAGCTATGATGCTTGTTTCTAACTTGATTAAAGCTCTTCTCGATTATAATCTTTTCAAGACAATCACGATGAATAATATATTTAAACATAGGAGAAACATTGTTTTGAACAGAGCTGTCTCATCGTCTCTTTGAAATTGCTGGGCGCAGCGACACTACATGAGGAAATAATGCCTCATGATACTTTTAATCTGCAATCGACTCTTCTTGTTATATGCAGACACATTTATTCGTTCCCGATGGTTCCCTTTTCTCCTCCATGCTGTACAAGGGCACGGGCTGAAGTGTTGCCTTCAGTAGATAAATATTTGATGCTGAAGATTTAAAAAGCCAGTTCACTTCATAAAATTCGGCACCAGTCCACTCCCGCTTGTGTCCACTGTTGCAACTAAATGTGGATCTTGTTCCTCCTTGTTGCTACGGACCCCTTTTTCTCTAGTGATCAATGCACACCACCATGCCAGCTCGAACGTCTCTGCTCCCTGAAACTCTGACACATAAAACGTTGTAGCATTGATGTTTTATCTGGCTCCACTAATCCTTCATGAGAATAGATACATAGTAACTTCAACTTGCAAATAAATCTATGCTAGTGTTATATAACTTCAGGGACGCTTCAAATCTAGATACTGCCAACACGTGATCTTCATTCACCACCTATCTTTTCATCTGATTCAGCGCTCCGTTCTAACATTCAAAGGTAAAGATCATGTGCAATAAATTTATGATGACAAAGCTCCTCGACACTCTGCAGCACCACAAATTCAAGAAATATTTTGCAATCCAGACTCAATATTGTAGTTGTAAGTAAGCTCCTTTCACTGCGGTCAATTCGACAGAGTATCAAAGACTTGTCATGGTCTTCCCAAATCTATTTCGCTGTCCTTGATTTTTGTCGATTCATGAGTTCAGCAGCAGTGCTCTTCCCTCTTTAACCCTCTAGTTGGTAGCGAATCAAGCATCCATTCCTGCTGGGATTCCTTTCCCAAGTGCCCTGTAGAGTTTTAGAACTCCGTTCTCCTGTGGTGTCTTCCTTCCATTCCCTTTAGAAGCTGTCCTGACCTGCTGTCTCCTCTCTCCCTCTCGTGACCTCGCTGCCTCTTTTTCCCCCTTAAGAAGAGGCATTTTCCTTTTTTGGTTTTCTCTTCTCTAATCTCTTGTTGGATTCCCTTTCTTTCCACGCGCCTTGAACTTGCCATCACATGTTTTCCAAAAACAAACAAGTGCCCCCTTTTCTTTGTTATCAGAAGCTTTCATATAAGATTTTACAAAGTGGGTTTTCGTTATTTGAGAAATGTGACAGAGATCTTACATCTAGAAATGTAGATCTTCTCCTTTCTACCCAAACACCAAAGACCTCGATAGCCTTATGAATACGAGCAGCTCCCAGAATGTCGCATCACGTGCTTTCCCTCAAAACAACCCCTTTTTCCATATGAAAGTAAAAATGGTCCGTCATGACAATGCAATCGTGGAGAAAGAATCTCCACGACACCGGACTCTTTCTGTACATTATTGTATAGTCCTACATCATTCTTTCATGTGTTACCACTTATGGTCACATTGAACCTTAAGTGGCAGATTCTTGGGGATCTAAGGATCATGTGACCTTACCCCTATATTCATATATATACATCATTTATAGAGCATTGCCTTAAAAGAGATCATTATGTGGGTTTCGAGGCTCTCACGCATCTGTGCGTGTCTCTTCTCTCTCCCTCCATCACCTCCTTGCTCCTCTTGTTTTGCACACCAAAGCACTTCAAATACTCCCTCATAGCCAACCTATCATCTTGGACCTACCCCTCACTACTAATGCAACTAAAAAAACCATTGGTAAATTGAAACCCTATAAGTCTCTTAGTATTGATGTGATCCCTAATGAATTCTTCATTGTGCTTAAAGATTTTGGCTCAACTCATTCTCTTTATTTGGGAAGAGGCAACTAGGAAAGGTGCTCTCCTATGCAGATGAACATTGTGTTGATTAGATGTAGTTGCAAAAAAATGTAAAAGAGAGGACCTCAACGATTGGAGGCCTATTAGTTGTCTCACTTCTATCTAAAAGATCCTTTCATCTACTATTGATAGAAGACTTAGCCCCCTCATGCAGCAAATCATTCTTCATGAGCAAAAAGGTTTTACAAGGGGTAGATTCATCTCCTCTCTACATTGGAAGCGATGGAGTGTGCTAATGAACAATGAAAAAGATTACCTCTTCTTCAGAGTGGACTTTGACAAAGCTTATGATAGGATTCAATAGGATTTTATCCTAAAACTCTTCATGAGACTTTGTTTGGAAGAATCTTCATCAGTTTTGTTGGTACTCTTCTTGGTAATTCTTATTCTAGGGTTTCCATGAATGGTCACTTTTATGAACCCTTCCAACTCTGTAGATCCATAGGCAAGGCTGCTCCATAGCCCCCTATTATTTGCTATAGCTAGTGATGCCCTATGATGAGTTGTTAGGAATTCTATGGGAAGAGGGAGTATCAATGGCACTAACATACCTAACTCCACTTGTAAGATTAGGTTGCAAATGTTTGCAGATTATACTAATATGTGCACTTATGCTGACCATGTGCCTACTTTCTACTTCCAACTTCATTGAATGCTTCAATATTTTCTGTTTAGTTATTTGCTCTATAATAAAATGCAAGAATATTGGATTCTAATCTTCTAACAATCGAATCCTTGCTTGAATTTCTTAAATTGGTTGTGAAATTATACAAGATGGTGTTGTTATGAGGTTATTAGGTATTTCCATGGGATTTAATGTCTTATCAACCAAGGTGGGATTTATGTGCCAGTTGGTAGTCCTTATATTTGCAGTTTTTGGAAATCATGGATCAAGATCATGTGCAATTTTAGACCCAAACATGCCTTGTAGTTCTGAACTCTTTATGTAGGAATCACCCTAGAATGGATGGATTGCTCTTTGGAATAATTGGAACCAAGAAATCAGAGAACAAAAATGCTTCAAAACATGATTTGGGACATGATCAAGCTTTCTACAGAATGAATATGTGGGTTTTTGTAGATCCATTCCTATTTTTTCCTATGGTTGTCTTCAAGTGTTGATCTAATACTAAGAGAAGTTGGCACACTTGTTGCCCACTTGGAGGAGAGACTAGGTTTCTCTATAGAAGATTGCCAAAGATATGTTGTTTGACTTCAAGAAGGATAGAGGTTGTATGAATACCATATGTGCTAGATTAAATAAGAGATGAATGTAAACTAGATTGATAGTCAATTGAAGTATAGGTTTAAATGAATATGGATATTTCCTAAGTATATGAAGCATTCATATTTAGAATGGTTCATCATGCATAATGGCCTCTAGATAGGATAGAGGAGAACGTGAATTATTGTTAATGAGGAAGATGTATGTTCTATGGCAATGTGGAGGATTCAACCTACCTCTTCTTCAATTGTTGGCATGCCCTGACGCAACCTAGTAGGTTAATCAAGTAATGAGTCACCACACATCTGGAGGCCGAATAAAGGGAGATGGACTTTGTCCTCCATGTAGAAGGTTTGGACGCTCTCAGAATGTCAAATATACTTGTATCAGGGGGCAAATCATCTTTCATAGAAGATAGGCATCGAGTACCAATCCAAAATATGGACATATAAGTAAAAGTATGGAAAACATCTTTATTGCTGAAAATTATGTTGTTTCTAGTGCACCGTATGGTCATAAAGTATGGGCCCTCCAAAGGTTACATTTTCCTAAAAGCACCTCTTTCAAATCCAGATTTTGCTTCTCGTATTGTGCATAAAAATTGATGATAGGAGACGAAATTCTCTTAGCATTATGACAATTACAAAAAATGTGGGCTAAGTCCTCCAAACTGTCATAGAAAGCACATTTACCCTCATTGACTTTAAAACATTTGGCCTTGCGGCCACTCTAGAGCCCGTTGTGGATGGTAAGCCACATAATGCTTGATAGTGATTGGGAAATACTAGAGGCAAATAAATTTGTAGTTCTAGTGGCGAGCACTCCAAGCAACTCTCCATCTGAAATTAAGCTGCTGGACAATCTGACGGATAGAGCCTTTCTTATTTTTGAATTGCAGCCACATGTCTTCAGCCACCTTTTGTAAGCTAATGTCTTTATCAAAGGTTGATTTCTCCAGACAGGTAGCCATATGATCTCTTAATGATCTATTTACAAGCAGGGGACAAGAGTGTTAGAGAGTTAATCAAAAGATTAGAACCATACTCACCATTAGTCTATATTTGGGAACAGGTCTTGACACCAACTTTAAAGCACTTATGCTCTTTAATGCCTAGGTGCTCATTAGCCCATAGGGAGGACCACTGTGTCCAAATCGACTCCTACAAAAGAAGGACTTGTTATTTAGAAGTTCAAGCTTCGGAGTGTACGCCTCCTTAACTTGCACCCAAGCCTCCCATATCCTGTTGCCTATGTAAGAACTTGTAATGGAATAAATATGGGGGGAAATCATAATATCCCAAAGGGAGTGGTTTTTCTAAGCTTTAAACTCTTTTAAATGAAATAAGTAGATTTTCCTTTTAACTAGAAAGGCCCAAAAATCAATGGACTGAGAAGTTCTCAGAACCCATTTAGACGCCATGTTTAAAGCCATTTTGGTAGGATAGCTAATACCAAGGCCCCCTTGTTTTTTAGGAAGACAACAAGTCTACCATGCAACTTTGGGAATTTTATTATTATGATCATCACCCCCTCTAGCCCAAAGAAACCATCTTGAGAGAGATATAACAAGGTTAAGGTTCTTCTGGCTAGGGTTTTGGCACGAGAGAAAATAGGTAAGACTAGGAAAACTGAAGTGGTTTAAAACAAAAACTCTATGACTGAGGGAGCTTTGCAACTCAAAACCCCTAAAAACATTTTTCGTGAACTTGTCAACTACGCACTTCCATCTCTAATTAAGAGACACTTGAAAACCCATAGGGAAGCCAAGGAGCCTAAAATCTCACCAGTTTTTAAGATATCACAATTGTTATCAGAAATACAAGAGGGAATGGAGCTTTCCTATGGTTAGTCATTGATCCATTAGCAAGACAAACAATATCAAGGCACTTGAGAAAGGAGGAAGTCAAGCCAAGGTTAGCTTTCATGAGCATATTAATGTCATCAGCATACATTTGGAGACCAAGGGGGGGGTGTCTTCATTGGGAATAACAATGCATTCGATGGTATCTTTGATCATAGAATCTTTCACAAGCCAACTAAGGGCATCACTAGCAAGAGCAAAAAGCAAGGGAGCAGCCTTCATAGATGGACCTACGAATCTCAAAGGGAGCATAGAGATCACTATTAAGGGAAACCCTAGAATGGGCATTACCAAACAAAACACTAACAAGGGTAATAAACTTTCTGCCAAAACCAACATCTTGAAGAGATTGGAGAATAAAGTCCCACTCAGTCCTATCATAGGCTTTATCAAAGTCTTGACAAGTCTCTTTGGCATGCTCCATACCTTCTCAAGAGAAATAATCACATAAATGATGAACCTACTTTTAATAAAACCCTTTTGCTCAGGCAAAGTGATGTTATCCATCATGGGACTGATCTTATTAACTAGACAAGAAGCAAAAATTTTATAAATACAGGTCAAATGGGTATTGGGCCTCCAATTGTTGAGGTCATCTTTAGATCCCTTCTTATTAATGAGCTAGTAGTATTGATTAAAATAAGAAGAGTTCCTTTGGCAACAACTTCTTTCCATATCAAGATAATGAAGGGCATCAAAAAATCCTTAAACAAAAGAAAAAAGTCAGTTGGGATACCATCAAGACTAGGTGATTTTGGATAAGCTTTGTGTTCTTAGAAGCTCTTGTGTTTTTGAATAAGCATTGTGCCCTTAGAAGTTGTGACATTGTGCATACATATAGACATGACGCTCAATAGTTCATTAGAGTTGCAGCAATTCCATGTGAGATTGCAAGATAAAGACGATTCATTATTTTCGATATAAAAAAAAGATAATAATACGTGGGACCCAAAAAAAAGGGAAGCAAATCTTAAAATTTGTGCAACCTTTTCACCCGCTCGTGACAAATCGAAGTAGAAAATAAGTGGCATCAATTTGATCTTACGACCTACTCTCCCCCGAGCCTCCATTCCAAAACAAAAGTGATTGAATTCATAGTTTATTGGAAAGGGCGATCACTTTACAAAACAACAAGCTTAACAACAAATGGGTCCAATGAAAGGGACAAAAATGTTATAAATTTTTTTCTAAGTTTTTCAAAGTCTTTTGTTTTCCTTTCTCTTTTGTGTAATTTAAAATAGAAATTCAATTAATTAAAAAAGAAAAGAAAAAACCTTTCCGTGTGTGCCTGGTTACGCACCCTCCCATGTCTCATGTGCTCAAGACTTGGAACTCTTTCCTTTAAGGCAACAAGAAGGAAGATTAACGAAAACAAGGTGACCCCTAATGCGAAGTTCAGCTTGAGCTTTGTGTTCTCTCACGGTTAGCTCCTCCCCCTCACCTGGAGGGGGGCCTGTGCTCTGTGCTCCTCCCCCCTCGCCTAGAGGGGGACCTGCGCTCTGTGATGTGTCGGGTTTAAACCATGGCACTATTTGAGGCCTTGCGAAATGGCTTCACGGACCCATGCTTTGTAACTACAGTAAGGCTCGATGCCCATGGGTGAATGTGGGAGAAATAGAGTCTCCTGAGTAGATCTCTGGTGAAGGCATGGTGTGCTCGAGCTTGAGAGCAAACTCGATCATACCGCATTTTGAAGATGGTGCAGCGAATGGTCTCCTAGTGCCGAGGACATATGCAGACTCTGGTTGTCAAGATGCACAACAGCAAGGTGCTCTCTTCCCTCTCAGCCATCTCCAAGGTACTTCTCAAGCCCCCTTGTCTTCAGGGAAGCGAAACATAGCTGATGACGAAAACCCTCATGAATTATGTGTAAAAAGTGAAGAAAGTAACTCTGAAGATGAAAGCCTAGTTATTGAAAGGTCTTCGCTAGATAGCTGGCATCAACACCTTAGTAATAGGGTTATCATAGGTCTATGTCACGGTCTAAGACCCCCCCAAGAAGTTTTTAAGTCTTGGCTAAAAAATAATTGGGAGCCTAGAGGGGTGGTAGTTAAACATTTCCAATACCATCCTAATAATTATTTCCTCTTTTTCTTTGAGGATGCCAATGGTGCTTTCCATGTGTTAACTGAGGGCCAATGGCTGATTAGGAACACTCTGATTTCCTTTTTCAAATGGCATGTTGGTTTCAACCCAAAGGGCCCCAAACCTACTAAAACCTTGATTTGGGTTGAGTTCTCGGACCTCCCCATCGACTTTTACCCGTGGGTTGAAAATCTGGGAAAAAGATTGGTTAGAGTCTTAGGTCAAAGGACTAGGAACAACATTATTAATCCCAAGTGGGATCCTTAGATCTTAATTGAAGTGGATGTATCTAAGGACATTAAAACTCACATTGCTATCAAGGATTCCAATGGTAGGAAGTTGCATGTGCAGAAAATTTTGTATAGAAACCTTCCCAATGCCTACTATAATTGTTATAAACAAGGCCATCTCATTAAAGAGTTCCCCCTATATCCCAAAACAGGAAGAGCAAGAAGAGAACAGAGAAAAAAGTGTAGCTCAAGCAGCTAATTTTAACAAAACCCCTCAACCAAGAAAAAAATTAATAAAATATAAGAACTTTAAATCTGACAATTTGTTTAATATCCTCCTTGATGACATTTCCAACCCGTTTGAGGATAAAGTCATTCATGATTTAGCTCAGAAAAATCCTGATTGTGCTACTGATGATCTTAATGATGCTATAGATGCTAACAAGGAAAATCTGGATTCTAACTCAAACATCCACCATGACCAAAGGTGGAAAGTTGTGGGTAAGAAAAACAAAGTGATCATGCCCCCCCAAAATTCTGATGTTCTGGATGATGTAGTTCAAGAAGTCCCACCAGTACAGGTAAAATCTCTCCTGGAATCACAGATGCCTATGTTCTCTCAAGAGCTAAATCTTCTAGATCAAGGTAAGCTGGATCAGATGGAAGAAGACATGGAGGCTTATGAGACAATGCCAATGTCTCAAGGAGGCCGAGTCCTCTAAAAGGGCTTCCTACACTCCTAAATCCAAAATCAAGGAGGTCATCAGATCTTCTCTATCAGTTTTAAAGCCCTCTAAAATAGTAGGAAGTGATCTTTTGCTATTTTTTTTAATTTCTGACATCCTTATCTATAATGTCGAATGATTTTCTCACTCCATACATTCTTCAGATTTGGGAAGAAGTAGCTAGCAAAGGGTATCTCCCTTCTCACATCAACACTGGAGTGATTAGACTTATTCACAAGAGAGGCAACAAGGAAGACCTAAACAATTGGAGACCCATAACCTACTTGAACACAATCTATAAAATTTTCTCCTCTACCATTGCCAGAAGACTTAGCCCTATGATGAAATTCTTTATCCTTCCTGAGCAAAAAGGTTTTATCAAAGGTAGATACATTCTTTATGCTATTATCTCTTTATGGGAAGGTATGGATTATGCCTTGGAAAGTCGACATGACTATTACTTTTTGAAAATTGACTTTGATAAGTCTTATGATAGAATTGAATGGGATTGTATAATTCAATCTCTGCATGATTTAGGTCTTGGGAGGAGGCTCATTAAATTTGTGATCACTTTATTTGGTAATGCTTTTTCTAGAGTTGCTATTAATGGACACCGTTCTGACCCCTTCAAGCTTTCTAGATTTATAAGGCAAGGCTGCCCCCTTGCCCCCTCCTTTTTGCTATTGGTAGTGACTCCGTAGGGTGGTTGATCAAGGATGCTCTGGATAGAGGTCTTATTAAAGGCATTGAAATTCCTAAGTCCCCTTCCCCCCTTTGCTTGCAGACGTTTGCTGATGATACTAATGTTGTTCTAAAATCTCACAATTAGTCTTTAAAGGTTTTTCTTGAATGCGTGGATTTGTTTTGTGTTGCGAGTGGTTCCATAGTCAATCATAGCAAAACTGGTTTCAAAGCTTCCTCAAACTCCATTCCTGACAGTATAACCAATTTGGGCTATAATATTATCAAGGATGGTCAAGTGTTTAGGTTGCTAGGCATTCCTATGGGGTTTAATATTTCTTTGGCCCAAAGATGGGATCGGGTTCTAGAAAATTCAAAAAACACTGGTTTTTTTCTTAGCTTGCTAGTCTCCTTCCAAAAAACAGGTTAATCAGGCTATCTCCCTAGCTAGGAGATTTATTTGGGGTGGTAATTCCCATCACCACAAAGTTGCTGAAGTCTCTTGGGATACTTGTTGCCTCCCTAAATCCTAAGGAGGTCTCGGTATTCTTTGCCCCAATAAAATGGCTGATAATCTTGCTGCTAAGTGGATTATAAGGAGCATTGATTCTGCTAATATATGGGCTATTGTTTTGCACAGGAACCTTTCCAAATTTTACATCTCTAATTATAAAGCTCGAAGGAATATTAATTTATAAGATTTCATTGTTTCCCCTCTATCTATTACTGTTGGTTGGGAGCCAACTTGTCCACAGATTTTGGAATGCCTGGTTTAAAGCTAAAAAATGTTTTGTTCCTAAAGGGGCTTTGATGAGTTCTTCTGAGTTCTTTTTGTAGGAATCCCCATGGTTTGGATGGATTGCAAAATGGAACAATTGTGACTCGGCAATCAAAGAACATAAATGTCATAAAGTTGTTTATAAAGCCTAGAGGTACGTGATAAGCAATGGGGAGGTTATTTCTGATCAGGAGCTACTCACTAGTTCTGACATCTCTGTCTCTTGTTTATAGGTCTCGGCTGCTCACAAACACTTGTTGGCTGAGAAGCTGGAAGAATGCATGAGGATAAAAGTCAATCTTTCTGATACTGCTGGGATCATCTTCAAAGAACTCAAGAAGTTGAAAGGAAGAATAAATCAAATTTTGCCCAAACTCAATAAGAGATGATCTTGGAACTGGTCTGCCAAACAGTGGTCTTATAGGTTTAAATCTTTGTGGGTCTTCCTAGATTATATCAAGCACTCCTATCTTCAGTGGCTCATGTTACATATGGTCATTGGATTGGCCCCAAAGTCAGGAAAATTCTAATCAATGGAGGACTTTGTACTTTCTGTGGCAAGGATGAAGATGTTATCCACGTTTTTTATGAATCTAATCATGCCAAACAGTATTGGTTGATTGTGGAGCACTATCTCTTTTCCAAAGGGTGCCCTAGTCTCAATCAAAACTCTATCATCATTGGCTTTTGCAGAAACATGGATGTTTTACTGTGGAACATTTGGAGAGGTCACATTTTGTGGCATATCTGGAGCAGTAGAAATAATTCAGTCTTTTGTAAAGGAAACAGAAATTTCCTAAAGTCTCTTCCTGGAACCCTGAAAAAAGCCTTTGAAAAATGTATTCAATGTATCACTAGACCTCCTATCCGCAAGGAGAGTACTTTTAATCTGCTAAAAGCTTGTAAATTCTCTAAGTAAGCTCCTCTGTATACTCAGCTCAGAGGCTTGATATGACTTCATTTTTGTAAATTTAGTGTGCATGTGGCTCTTGCCCCTTGCACGGTATGTATTGTCCTCCATTAATCTAATTTTCATGTTTTTTTCAAAAACAAGGGACTTTGAACTTTGGAAGTTGGAATTTGGAAATAGGAATCCCTTAGCCCTTTTGCTTATCTGGAGGTGCAGGTTGTAGGAGAAAAATCACCCCGCCTTTTAGAAAATGCATATACGACAAGGAACTTTGATCAAGACCAAAGTTTGTGGCCGTCTCTGTTGCGGAAGAATGCATTCAATGTTTTTCTTCCTGGAGACCAAACATAGAATACATTCAATGGTTGTCTTCTTGCAGATGAGACACAAAATTGTTGAAATTTGAAACCATGGTTAGGGTATTCCTTGCAGGAGGAGGAGTGCTATGCTATCAATGTGGAGAGAAAAGTCATGTTAAAGGAGACAACCAGGCACATCCAACAATAATAGTGAAGATAATAATGCACATCCTACAACGAAACGAGACAACATCGATTGATTTTTTTTTGGTAATAAAGACAAGATGCCACCGAATCATAACTAAAAAGTTCATCTAAGAAGCTATAAACTTCTTGGTGTGCCAACTTTTCCAGTAGATGATCTACAGTAAGTAAAAGATACCTATCTCAAAACATTGCTACATTGACCTTCCTGAAATTTGTTCATGCTCGAATTTGTTCATTCTTTTTGGGCACTACCACAATGGGTAAAACCTAATCTATGTGATTTATTTCATAGGTGAATCCTAGTACCAACAACTTGTCATATGTGATTTATTTCATAGATGAATCCTAGTACCAACAATTTGTCAGTTTCTTCTTTGATTTTGGTAGAGTAAAAATTATTTACATGTAAGATATTTGTTTTGTGGGATTTTCGTCAATCATATGCATGTAGACTTCAGATCTAAACCTTAAATCCTTTTAACTCCATGAAGAGATTTCCTCATACTCTTGGAGGAGACCAACTAAATCCTATTGTTCAGATTTTGAGAGATCATTCCCATTTTGAAAGACCATTCCCTACACAGGTTGAGAGTTCTTCCTCATCCTCAATCTCTACTACTACTCGATCAATTTGTTCATTAATTATGTAGGCTAGACCTAAAGTGACCCCCTTTTTGGCATCTAAACCACTAGCTTTCTATGTTCAAATTCATACTTTTTCACGTTTCATGACACTTCAGAACCTTTAATACTGGATTATAAACTTTTTGTTCCTTCCTCTTGCCTTGCCTTTCGCTCCCGTATTTCTTCCACTTGCGCATGACATACTACATAACTATGAAGAGGATCAATCATACGCACACCTTTGGTTCTAGGAAGCCCTCTTTGTGGCTGAAATATTGGTCTTCCTCAAGGGTCTCTCCACTATTTTTAACTATGCCTTCTTTTTTCTTGATAGCATCAATTATCCCTCCTACTCACCTTTGCTCCATTTTGATACACTCATAGTCTTTAGATGGCCATCTCAGCTCATAGGGAACTTTCTCTATGACTTGGTCTTTGAAGAGGACATCATTCATGAATAGGTCATACCCATCCTCATCAAAAAATTATTCTTCCAATTTGTCACGTATGCACACATCTCGTAGTAGCTAATATTTGAGTCAATGAGCGTGGCTCAAATTCTTCTTTACACAATTTCTTTGCATGTGCGGGATCCTCTATATCTCATGGACATTCTTAAGGACACAGAGATCGTTATTGCTTGTGTGTTCACCTTGTTTTGCAGCATCAAGACATAGCTAGAGCTTTGTATCCTCGTGGAAGATGGAAGATATCATGATTAGCATATCCTCATGTTTACCTTCTTTGAAGTGAAATCGAAGATATCATGAACTTACGAATGGTTATCCTAGGAAGGACTTGCTATTTATAAGGTCACGATTTAGAGTGTAAGCCTCCTTAATTTGCATCTAAGCAACCGATATCGTGCTACCTATGTTTGAAGTTCTAGTGGAATAAATTTGGGGGAAATCATAATATCCGAGAGGGAGTGGTTCTTCCAAGATTTAAGCCCTTTTAAATGAAACAAGTGGATTTTCTTTTAATTATACAGACCCAAAGATCAGTGGACTGAGAAGCTCTCTGAACCCATTTGGATGTCATGTTTGAAGCCATTTTGGTAGGAGAGATAATACTAAGGTCCCCTTCTTTTCTAGGAAAACAATAGGTCTACCATGCAACTTTGGAAATTTTATTATTATGATCATCACCCCCCCTCCCCCCGAAAGAAACCATATTGAGACAGAGATAACAAGGTTGAGTTGCTTGAAATAGGTAAGACTAGGAAAAATGAAGTGGTTTAGAACAAAATATCTATGGTTGAGGAAGCTTTGGAAACCAAACCAGCTAAATACATTTTTCCTAAACTTGTCAACTACCCACCTCCATCTCTGATTAAGAGACAGTTGAAAGCCCATAGGGATGCCAAGGAGCCTAAAAATCTCTCCAATTTTAAAGATATCACAGTTTTTATTAGAAATACAAGAGAGAATGGAGTCATCAGAGGTTTTGAATGATGGAGGGTGTGAATCTCCAAAAGAATAAGCTTTTCTTGATGTTAGAACACTTCTATATCAAGAATAACGCAAAACCTTTACCAATTTGTAAGGTTAATATCAGATTATCAAAATTTTGAACTAATTGTGAAGCGAGTCATTTCTTACAAAAGTTTGCTGCACATAACTCACTCATTGACTGACCAAATATGTAAAGTTTTTTACAAAACTTTGCACAAGGTGTCATGTAAAGATTTTGCACTTCATCCAAGTTAAAACATCTCAAATGATTCAGTAAATCTTGAGAAATGAATCAAATAGTTCACCTATGTCTAAAATTGTTCTCCTGTATAGTCGAGGTTGACACCTGCAACTTCTAACACATAGTTCTCCCAAACTAGAACCCTTTTAAGCAAATGCTTTAGCCATAGAATGAACTACCTTACAACTTAGATTTTCACTCCTCATTTGTACAAAACTTTACACTGTGCAGTGAGAACTGATCAATTCTTTGATCATCGAGATTGCATGTATTTAAGAAGACACTCGATACTTTTAAACATACAAATGTTCCTACTCATAATTCTCTCACCCTGCTCACAATTAGGCTCTCAAATCTTAACCATAGATGCATTGACTATGGACTTAGACATCAACAAAAGGATTCTTGAAATGATCAATCACAGAAGGAGAAGACAACAAAATATCGGGCATAACTTTTTCCTTTCCTCATAAAATTTACATCTGAATGATGAGAGATGTTTACTTCACTTCTAAAGTGTCTAATGGCTTTCTCAACTCCTAATTCACCATCTCTACCTATGCCCTGAATTTTCTACTTGTATATATAGGTATTATTTACAAACTCATGATCATTACAAAAGTATAAGCATGTTTAGTGTACATATATATACAAGCCTTTATTCTTTGATTATACTCTAACTCTAATCTTCATGTATTGATCTTTGCTTCTTTTTTTTACTTCAAATCTTTGTCCAACACATCAATCGATGGTTGTCATGCACCAACAGCTCCTCCTCAATCATCACTTGAGGTTTCTCTATCTTCTTTATACCTGCCAGGTCTTTGAATCTCTGTAGCTTTGGTCCATCCAAGCTTTTAGTTAGCATATCTACAATCTGATCTTTTGTTGAAGTATGTATAACTTTAATCTCCTTATCAATCACCTTCTCTCTAAAGAAGTGATACTGAATCTCAATATGTTTAGTCCTGGCATGAAAAATAGGATTAGCAGCTAGATACAATGAACTCATATTATCTCCATGAATAGTGGGTGTACTGTGAATGATGTCAAAACTCTTCATGAGAGTTTTCAACCATATGACTTCCTTTGCAGCTTCAACCATACCTTTATACTCTCCCTCTATAGATGATAAAGCAACTGTGTGTTGTTTCTTAGAACACCAAGATATTAGCTTATCTCCCACATAACACAAGTATCCATAAGTTGGTCTCCTATCATCAGGATTACCTGCCCAATTTGTATCACTATATATTTTGATGTTTATATCTGATGTAAAACCATAATACAAACCTTTCTTGAGTGTACCCTTAATGTATCTCAACACTCTTTGTCCTTCAACCCAATGTTCTTTCCTAAGACAATGCATGAATTGAGACAACACTCCAATTGCATATGACAAATCAGGCCTTGTTAATGTAGCATAAATTAAGCTACCTACCAAACTCTAATAAAGCTTCATGTCCCTGAATTCTTATCCTCCATATCTACTCAACTTATGATTAACCTCCATTGGGGTAGATGCTACCCTGCAATCTTCCATTTTAAACTTGATTAATTGTTGGAGTTGGACGTCTGCGGAAGCACGCGAACAGCACAAGGAAGAAGAAGAAGCTTGGAGCACAACACACAAGACTGAATGTATTACTAGAGAATGTACAAAGATAAGTAGCCCATTAGGGCAATAGGCGTATATACAAGCCGAGGGAAAAAAACCTCCTAAAGAGGGAAAAAAGTGCCCCGGCAGTCCTAGAGTGTTCACACACATCACTACCTAAATATATCAACAAATCCCCCCTGGGAGTGATGCGGTGAACAAGGAGCTGGCACTCATGTATAAGGAAGTGCCAAGCTATGTGGAAATCACTCCACAAAAGGAAGTAAGCCCAAAGCTTTGCGGAAAGCTTCAAACTTCTCCCTAGGCAGAGCCTTCGTGAAAAGGTCTGCAATGTTCTCCTGCGTGGGCACATATGCCAAGCTGATCTCCCCAGCAGAGAACCTCTCCCTGACATAGTGATAATGCACCTCAATGTGCTTAGTGCGAGCATGGAACACAGGGTTCCTCGCAACTGCTAATGCGCTCTGACTGTCAGTGAAGATGGTGGTGGCAGAAGACTGGCCAACACCCAAATCAGCCATAAGGCGTCTGAGCCACACACACTCAACAGTCGCTGTGAAAGCTGCCCTATACTCAGCCTCACAACTGGAAGTGGCCACAGTAGGCTGCTTCTTGCTCAACCAAGATATACATGAGCTACCAAGCATGAAGCAAAAACCACTGGTGGACACACGAGTGTCATAACAACCAGCCCAATCTGAGTCAGAAAAAGCATGCAAATCTGGCGGTAGTGATCCCCCCTTGGGATAAAACAACCCAAGTAGCCGAGTACCACTCAAGTAGCGAAAGATGCGCTTAACCGCTTTCCAATGCGTGACTCCTGGGCAATGCATAAACCTGCTCATCTGTGAGATAGCAAACTGAATATCTGGCCGAGTAATGCATAAGTAAATCAAGCATCCAACAGCCTGCTGATAGAGAACAGCATCAAATGCATCTCCAGCATCATGAAGACTCAATCGTAAACCTGTCTCCATAGGAGTGGCAATAGGCTTACAGTCTTCAAGGCCAAAACGCTGCAATAATGTGTCAATATATTTCGTTTGACACAAAGCCATTCCACCATCAACGTGCATAAACTGAATGCCCAAATAGTGATGCAAATGCCCCAAATCAGACATCTCAAATGAGGCATGCAAATCAGCCTTAAAATCAGCAATATGTGTCTCAATAGGACCAGTGAGCAGCATGTCATCAACATAGACAACAATGATCAGAAGCACATCATTAGCACGTTTAACATATAAGGTGCTTTCAGTTGGACTGTTCTCAAAACCATGTGCAATCAGATAGGCATGTATCTTCTCATACCAAGCACGTGGTGCTTGCTTTAAACCATATAACGCCTTCTTTAACCTGCACACCTGGTTTTCATGCCCTTTCTGCACAAAGCCACGGGGCTGAAAAACATACACTTCTTCATGCAAGTCACCATTCAGAAATGCTGTTTTAATGTCCAACTGATGTACATTCCAACCATGATGGGCTGCAAGTGCACAAATGCTCCGAACAGTCGTCATACGGCATGTAGGTGCAAAGGTCTCATCAAAATCAATGCCTCTTTCCTGCGCATAACCCTTTGCAACAAGCCTAGCCTTATACCTGTCAACTGTACCATCAGGTTTACGCTTCAGCTTGTATACCCACTTAGTGCCAATGGCCTTCTTGCCAGGAGGCAAGTCACATAAAGACCATGTACCATTCTTCATTATAGCATCATATTCAGATTGCATAGCAGCCATCCAATTTTCTGAATTTTGTGCTTCATCAAAAGAAACAGGCTCATTCTCATCACAGAGACTAGATGCAGCCATAGCATAGCAATCTGATGCAAAGGAGGCACTATGAGAGCCTGAACGAGTACGATATGACAAAGGTGCATCTAATTTGCTGTCACGCAAAGTCTGCACCAGCCATTTTGGCATAGTTTTTGCCTGCTCAATATCAGCTCTCTCATCAACAAGTGCATCATGTAAATCTGCATCAGAAATGGAATGATCTGCATCATCATATGAAACCTGCAAAGGCTGAGAAGTTGCCTCATTAGGACCAGCACTAGCCTGTCCACCTGTAAAAAGAGGCATCAAAGTATCATACATGTCTTTGGAGCTAACTAATGTCTCCTTAGTACATGAAAGCAATGGCTGAATAGCATCTTCTACAAAGACAACATCACGGCTAACCAGAATGCGTTTAGTCTGTGGATGATACAGACGATAGCCTTTACTTTCAGAACTGTACCCAACAAAAATACATTTTACTGCCTTATCATCCAATTTTCTGCGATGTTGTTCAGGCACTAATGCATATGCCAAACAACCAAAAACACGCAGATGAGCAACAGATGGCTTGCGGTCATGCCAAGCCTCATATGGAGTGATAGACTGCAACGCTTTAGTGGGACACCTGTTCAGTACATATGCTGCACACATGACAGCCTCAAGCCAGAAACTATGTGGTAAAGCCTGACTTTTGACCATGCACCTCGCCATCTCCATGAGTGACCTGTTCTTTCGTTCAGCAACTCCATTCTGTTGAGGTGTATACGGCACTGTACACTGGTGTTTCATCCCACGTTCAGCCAGAAATGCATTAAAATCTGAAGACATATACTCCCCCCCTCGATCAGAACGGAGGGTGCCCATTTTACATGCTGACAGATTTTCAGCCAAAACCAAAAACTGTTTGAAGCACATGAACACTTCGGACTTTGCTTTGAGTGGATATACCCATGCATGCCTGGAAAAATCATCAATGAAAGTCACGAAGTAAAGGTAATTTCCAAAAGAGGGTGTCTGCATAGGACCACAGACATCACTATGTACAAGCTGCAATTTCTGCGTAGCCCGAACTGAACCATCTTTTGGAAAGGAAGAACGCTGCATTTTGCCCAAAATACAGCCTTCACAAACATGTTTTCCAGGTGCCTCAAGTTTGGGCAAAGAGGACACCATTTCAGATTTCTGCAGGCGTAACAAACTAGCAAAATTCAGATGACCAAAGCGTGCATGCCAAAGCTTTGCATCTGACATAGCCTGAGAATCATGAACTGCACATGCCGAATCATTCACAGATCTTTCATAGTCTATGAGCTTATACAGCCCACGACATAAAATGCCAGAAGCAATAATCACATCGCCATTTGAGAGATCATGGACTGTACACCTGTCATCAACAAATTTCACAACCAAGCCAATCTTGGCTAATGCAGAAACTGATAACAGATTCTTTTTGATCCCTGGCACAAATAAAGCATCTGACAAAGTGAAAGAACTACCATCAGCAGTAGTCAGAATGATCTTACCAACTCCCATAACAGGATAAGAGGAGTTATTGGCGCATGTGACAGTATTCCCTGTAGGAGCAGGCTCAAGTGAAGAGAAGAAACTGCGCTGCGAGGTAATATGTTTGGTCGCCCCACTGTCAAAATACCAAACATCTGAGTCTACTACAGACATGCACTGATCATGAGAAGATGGGTCAAAACTGCAGACAGTGGTAAACGCCCATTCTTCTTCCTGCACAAGATTTGCAGACTCTGTTTTTGGTGTAGAGGCCTCTGCAACAACCATTCCAGCCTCTTTCTTCTTTGCCTCTTTAGCAGCCAATTTTGGACAGTTCTTTATAATATGATCATTTCCTTTACAGTACTTGCAGAACAATTTCTGCTTTTCTGATTTCTTTTCATCTTTATCCTGGTTCTTCGATTGTGCAGCATTTGCAGATTTCTGCTTACTAGTAGAAGAGCTCCATTTTCCTTTGCCCTTCTGACTAGCCAGGAAAGCTTGATCTGCAACACGCATAATGGACCTGTTCTGCCTGGACTGATCTTCTTGCAACAGAACAGAGACTAATTCCTCAAATGACAAGGCATTCGGATTGCCTTTCATCATCAACCGAAGAGTAGAGGCAAAACTCTGATATGAATCAGGAAGACCATTCAGAACGGTCTGCACAAGTGAGCTATCTGGTATAACCTCATCAGCAGAAATCAATTGTTCCTTCAGGTCTTTGATCTTTGTAAGAAAACTGTCCATAGAATCACCTTCATTCATGTGCTCACTCTCCAACTGTTTTCGGAGGTAAGCAACACGAGCCTCATTCCTAGCCTGGTACAAAGTGGTAAGTGTATCCCAAGCATCCTTTGCTGTTCTGCAAGAGCGAATGTGAGGAATAATGGCACGTTTGACAGACAAAGCTATCAATGCATGTGCCTGGGCATCTCTGCCATCCCAACGAATCTGCTCTGCAGTAGGTGCAACAGAAACAGCAGCACGAACAGGAATCCGCGGAATATCATCTTCGACACCATCTTCATCAGCTCCAACACCTGTATTTGCAGTACCTGTCGTTACAGGTGTAACAGGACGTCTTTCAACACCCTGCACAATGTTCCACAGTCCTTTTGCAACCAGTACATGTCGCATCATATAAGCCCATAATGGGTAGTTGGTACCATCCAACTTATCCTCAACAGCCAACATACGGAATACATCACTGCTTTCAGCCATGGCCGGTGACTAAAATACCTTGATGCAGAAAATTGACTGTATCTAAAAAAGTTGAACGGAACTGCCCAAACGAGTTCTGCTAGACCCGTAGCAGACTTCGAGACGCTTAAACTGGCGAACAGAAACTGGTATATACCTTTGGCACAAAAGGACGAAATAGCCTGCACAAGCGCTGCAATAGTGCGTTCGGAGGCCGAAACGAGCTCAAATCGCGATTTCGGCACGACAAAGCAAAGCTGTTTTGATCTCGGAAACACCCTGAGTATGCTCACCAAATTTCGTGCGAATCTGAGACTGCAAACGGAGGAGTGTCGACGGCGCCCTGGAAGAAGCGACGACCTGCTCTGATACCAATTGTTGGAGTTGGACGTCTGCGGAAGCACGCGAACAGCACAAGGAAGAAGAAGAAGCTTGGAGCACAACACACAAGACTGAATGTATTACTAGAGAATGTACAAAGATAAGTAGCCCATTAGGGCAATAGGCGTATATACAAGCCGAGGGAAAAAAACCTCCTAAAGAGGGAAAAAAGTGCCCCGGCAGTCCTAGAGTGTTCACACACATCACTACCTAAATATATCAACATTAATAAGTTCTTCAAATACCTTTCTTGAGTTACATATACTCCATGTTGAGTATATGAAATCTCCATGCCCGAAAAATATGAAAAATCTCCCAAGTCACTGATCTTGAACTCTTTCTCCATTTGTTTCTTGAGGCTTTGTATACCCTTCTCATTTGTACCTATAAGAATTATGTCATCATCATATATGCACATGTAAAACACTTGCTTTTACAAGCAAGCTACTATCTGCTTTAGATACTTGAAAACCAAGCTTCTTTAAGAACTTCACAAGTCTATAATTCCATGCCCTTGGGGCCTGGTTCAAACCATACAAAGCTCTCTTGAGCTTACATAGATACTTTGGATACCTTTTGTCTTTGAACCCTTCTGGTTGCTCCATGAAAACATCATCTGAAATGTAACCATTTAAAAAGGCATTCTTCACATCTTATTGACATAGTCTCCAACCTTTACATGCAGCAATGGCTATGAGTGTCCTAATGGTTGTCATCTTTGCCACATGACTATATGTCTGATCATAATCTATACCATATGTCTGAGCATACCCTTTCACAACAATTTTAGCTTTATACCTAGACACACTTCCATCTGCATACCTCTTTGTCTTGTACACCCATTTGCATCTAATAATCTTCTGACTATTTGCTTTAGGATCCAAATCCCATGTCTCATTCTCCATCAATGCAACATACTCTTCCTGCATAGCTTTCTCCCAATTTCACTTACCTTTTGCCACTTCATATGTAGAAGGTTCTTCATCTGCTTTCACCATGTAAGCATAGTCTTTAGTAGTCAAAAAAGAAGTGTCATAGCTATACCTTGTAGGTTGCCATTTGTGTCTTGATGACCTTCTGAGTTCTCCACTCCTTGAAGTTTCTGGTTCATCAAATTCTGGATCAAACATTGGCACTTCTTCAACTTCAACTTGTACTTCATTATTCTCTTCTTCATCAAATATCTGAACCTTTGATTTACCTTTCTTCTGATTCAAAACTTCTTCACCACCTGCATGATTATTGATTGTACCTGCATACCAAGTATCTTGCTCATCAAATGTAACATCCTTTGATACAAGGAATTGTTTTGTGGATGGACTCCACAACCTATATCCCATCTGCTTATCATCATATCCAATGAACACATACTTTTCAGCTTTAGGTTCCAATTTATGCCTCAACTGAAATGGCACATATGCATAAGCCAAACATCCATTAACTTTGCAATGATCTAAGGTAGGTCTCTTACCCCACCATGCCTCATATGGTATCATACCCTGCAAAGCTTTACATGGTCACATATTAACCAAATATGTAGCTATATTTACAGCCTCAGCCCACAAATAATTTGGACAATTTTTCTTCTTCATCATGGATCTTGCAAACTCAAAAAGAGTTCTATTTCTCCTTTTTGCTACACCATTTTGTTGAGGAGAGTACCTGCAAGTAACTTCCCCCTCCATATGACCTTAGTCTCTTCAACTTTTGACTTGTAATTCTTTTTGCATACACATGATAATGTTTAAATGTATTGAATACTTCTGATTTATCTTTGATCACATAGATAGTGATCCACTTGGTAGCATCATCAACATAAATCACATAATATCTTGAACCCTTTATACTAAAATCCTTTGATGGTCCCCACACATCTGTGTGTACCAATTCAAGCTTCTCTGAATACATAAATCCATGTTTATTGTATGATTTCTTATGAGCCTTACCTCATTGACATGCCTTACATCTATATGTCATATGTTGACCTGCAACATTAGGCAATCCAAGCACTGAACCATTGTTAACCATATCTTTAATACCTCTTTCATTGAAATGTCCAAGCCTTTTGTGCGAAAGATCTAACTCAAAGATCTTATGTCCTCCATAAGTGAACAAGGCATGACCAACATTACCTTGAATCTTCAATGTGAAGAGTCTTCCTTCTTTCTTTCCTGAAACAATTTTTTATAGCCATTGCTAGGGTCTTCCACAAAAACTTCATCATTAGTGAACCTTACTTCATAACCTTTTTCAACAATTTTCCTTACACTTATCATGTTCTCTGGAATTCTAGGAACATACAAAACCTCACTCAAAAGAGTACTTCCATCCTTGGCCTTCACTGATCCAATTGACTTCACATTGTGCTTTGTATTATCATCTGTTTGAACTACATGATTGGTTAGATTATTCTCCAAACCAGTCATCAAGACTATATTACCACTCAGATGATTGCTACAACCTGAGTCAATGTAGAAAATTCTTTGAGCCTTTCACAAGTTGCATACATAATCAAGGTTGAATCTTCTTTCTAATCTAAAGCATAATTGTAGTAGGTATTGTTGTATTATTGACTTTGGAGCCCTCTACGTGCATTTCTTCCAAAATAACGTCTACTATCTCTACCTCTAAAATTACCTCTTTGGTTTCTGCCACCTCTTCCTCTTGAATTAAAGTTCCGATTATATCCTCCATTATTTTGATTATTATGCCAACAATTATGAGCTAAATGATTTTTCTTACCACAAATCCAGCAAGCTCTGACTCCATCTTTATTGCTCCTGCCTCTTCCTCTACCTTTGCCACCTCCTCTTCCTCTCAAAAAGTTGGCTTGGCTAGTTGTACCTTCTTCTTCATTTGCTTGTTGATTGCCTTTGCTATTCTTCTTCTTATCCTTTGAATACATTTCTTGACATGCACTCTTATCAGCATCACCTTTCACATCTTTCTCAAAAGTTATCATGTGTTCGAGCAACTAATTTAAATCAAGAGTGAAATGATCTAGTGACATTTTAGTAGACAAAATGAATGGCTCCCATTTCTCATCTCCTCTCAAACCTGTGAGGATTTGCCTTACAAATTTATCCTGTTCAATTTCTTCATCAACTACTCCTAATGCATGTGCAATGTCCTTCATCCTTGTTACATAATCAGAAATGGATTGAGAGGCCTTCTTCTTGAATGTGGTAAACTCTGCCCACAAATATGCCTTCTTTCACTTTGTAGTGTTTTGGAAATGCTCCTACAAAGCATTCCATATGTCACTTGCACTTTCAAGACCTCTAATATGAGGTAGCAAGTAGTCATTGACTCCCATGTGGATAATGCTCCTTGATTGAGCATCCTTCTTCATCCAAGTCTTCAAATTTGAAAGTTCATCCCTAGTTGGAACACTAGGATCTCTGAATTGTGGCTTTTCTTCTTCACATGTGATGTATCCTATCAAATCTTTGCTCATAAGATGAGCTTCCATCCTCACTGACCATGCTGGATAGTTTTCTCTATCCAATTTCTCTATCTAAAGAGAATCTCCTATCCTTTCTTTACCTGTGTATTAAATTTTCCCAGCTTTATGAGGAATAAGTGTACCTTTACTTCGAATAAAGTTCCTTTTGATCTTCTTGATAACTTTTGGCCTCCTTCTCAAGTTTTCTCTTTAGGATTTCGCCTTTTGAACCTTCAAATGTTGATTTCTGTATGACTCTAGAAATCGAGGTCCTCCTTTCTTCTATTTTGATAAGTCCTGCTCTGATACCACTCATGGAGAGTGTTAATCTCCAAAAGAACAAGCTATTCTTGATGTAAGAACACTTCTATATCAAGAATAATTCAAAATATTTACCAATTTGTAGGATCAATATCAGATTATCAAAAATTTGAACTAACTGTGAAGAGAGTCATTTCTCAAAAAAGTCTGTTGCACATAACTCACTCATTGACTGATCAAATGTGTAAAGTTTTTTATAAAACTTTGCACAAGGTTTCAGCTATAGATTGCGCACCCTTCATAAGCTAAAACATCTCAAATGATTTAGTAAATCCTAAGAAATGGATCAAATAGTTTACATATGTCTAAAACCGTTCTCCTATATATTCGAGGTTGACACCTACAACTTCTAACACATAGTTCTCCCAAATGAAAACCCATTGAAGCTAATGCTTTTAGCCATAGATGGCTTACCTTCCAACTTAGATTTTGCCTCCTCATTTGTAAACAAAACTTTACACTCCACACTGAGAACTGATCAAGTCTTTGATCGTCGAGATTGCACATGTTTCAGAAGACACTCAATACTTTTACACATACAAATGTTCCTACTCATAATTCTATCAACATGTTTAGAATTAGGCTCTCAAATCTTAACAATAGATACATTAGCTATGGAATTAGACATCTACAAAAGGATTCTTGAAATGATCAATCACAGAAGGAGAACACCGCAAAATATCAGGTGCAACTTTTTCCTTTCCTCAGAAAATTTACATCTCAATGATGAGAGATGTTTACTTCACTTCTAAAGTGTCTAATGGCTCTCTCAACTTCTAATTCACCATCTCTACCTATGCCCCGACTTTTCTACTTGTATATATAGGTATTATGTACAAACTCGTGATCATTACAAAAGTATAAGCATGTTTAATGTACATATATATACAAGCCTTTATTCTCTGATTATACTCTAACTCTAATCTTCATCAATTGATCTTTGCTTCTTCTTTTGACTTCAAATCTTTGTCCAACACATCAATTGATGGTTTTCATGCACCAACATTGAATGCCGCTTTACTATGGTTAATCGTTGATGCACTAGGCAGACAAAGAATATCAAGGCACTTGAGAAAGGAGGAAGTCGAGTTAGGGGTCAGCTTTTATGAGCATATTAGTACCATCAGCATACATTTGGAGATCAAGGGGGTTGTCTTTGTTGGGAATAACAATGCCTTTGATGGTATCTTTCACAAGCCAACCAAGGGCATCACTCCCAAGAGCAAAACGCAAGGGACCAAGAGGGCTGCCTTGATAGATAGACCTACCAATCTTATAGGGATCATAGAGATCAGCATTAAGGGAAACCCTAGAATGGGCATTCCCAAACAAAACACTAATAAAATTAATAAACTTTCTACGAAAACCAACATCTTGAAGAGATTGGAGAATAAAGTCCCACTTAATCCTATCATAGGGTTTATCAAAGTCTTCACAAGTCTCTTTGGCATGCACCACACCTTCCAAAAGAAAAATAATTGCATCAAGGATAAACCTATTTTTAATAAAACCCTTATGCTCAGGAAAAATGATGGTATCCATCATGGGACAGATCCTTGTAGCTAGGCAAGAAGCAAAAATTTTATAAATAGAGGTCAAACAGGTAATGGGTCTCCGATTGTTGAGGTGGTCTTTAGATCCCTTCTTATGAATGAGCTTAATAACATATGTATTAATACTAGGAAGAGTTCCTTTGGCAACAACGTCTTTCCATATCAAGAGAATGAAGGGCATCAAAAAATGTTTAAACAAGAGAAAAAAATCATTTAGGAAATCAAGACAAGGTGAATTTGGATAAGCCTTGTGTTCTTAGAAGCTCTTGTGTTTTTGCATAAGCCTTGTGCCGTTAGAAGCTACGACTTTGTGCATACATATAGACATGACACTCTATAGTCCTTCCGAGTTGCAGGAATTCCATGTGAGAGTGCAAGATATAGACGATTCATGATTTTCCATATAAAAACTAATAATAATTCAACGTGGGACCAAAAAGAGGAAGGAAAACTTAAAATTCGTGCGATCTTTTCATCCGCTCATGAGTAATGGAAGTAGAAAATAAATGGCATCAACTCCGCTCGTGATGGTGTTTTCCCTATCTTTTTCAATTTCATTTTACTGGCTACTCTCCCCTGAGTCTCCATTCCAAAACAAAAGTGATTGAATTCATAGTTTGTGGGAAAGGGCGGTCACCTTAGAAAACAACAAGCTTATCGACAAATGGGTCCCCATGAAAGGGACAAAAATGTTATAAATCTTTTTCTTAAGTTTTTCAAAGTCTTTTGTTTTACTTTCTCTTTTGTATAATAAAAAAAAAGAGAGAAAGTAAAACAAAATACTTTGACAAACTTAAGAAAAAGATTTATAACATTTTTGTCCCTTTCATGGGACCCATTTGTGTTAAGCTTGTTATTAAAGCAAAAATGCAATTAATTTAAAAAAAAAACACCTTGACGATAGATCAACAACGACTTTTGCGAAAACTTCTTCAAGGTCTACACGTGGAGATGAGCTAGATGGGTGACCGTGTAGTTAGCATGGGGAGCTCCGCTTCGTCGAAGATCCTGGCCTTGGCTTACTATGGAGTCATCACCATCGTTGGTTTGATGCTCCGTCATCCGCTTCAGAAAATATGCTCTCGAGCTTAGCTGCAAGGAATCAATATCAGTGCTACTCTTGGAGATTGCTAGACGACAACAGCGCTGCAGTGACGACATCAACCTCTCTGTGCCAGGACGCCCCCCTCTGTCGCGATACACGTGCCCGCCGTCCGTCACGATACACGCCCTTGCGGACTTCCCATCTGTCACGATACACGTGTCCCCTATCTCTCGCGATACACGTACCTGTCGTCTGTCACGATTCACGCCAATGGTGATTACAGTGATTTGTGGGCCTTTTTCTAGGGCTTTCTTTTTATCGCGGCCTTCTCATCCTTTCGTTTCTCTGTCTTGGGCCTGCTCTCACTCATGGCATTTTGGTTGGTGTTTTCTTTTGAGTGCAAGTTTGTGGGCTTGCTTAAGGGATGGCACTTTAAGAGTTTTTTCCTCAGCTTTAGAATTAATTTTTTATAAAAAAATAAATAAAATTAAAAATAAAATTTTTTTTTTTGGAGAAGAAGAAATCAAAGAGTTTTTCTTGATAGAGGGTTTTTTCGTTCACGAGGGACCGAGCTTTGCAACTCTTGTTTCATGAAAACCTTTCTCTCTAATGTCGACTCTTATTCCCTCACTAGTCTTGAGCAACTTGGCCTCACCATTGTCCCAATGCTCCCACGGGATGGATTCTGCCTCATCGGACGTCGACTCTCCAATGGTATCTTTGTGTAAAGAATCTGTGTCATGATGACAAAGCAAGAAGAGTTGATGAAAACTTGTCTGATCGGTCAAGTTTTTGGCCATATGCACTCTATAAAAAGTGTGAGAATTTAGCTTTGCAAGGAGTGATTCCCATGTGTCGTAATTGTGTCCAAAACAAAAGTGATTGAATTCATAATTTGTGGGAAAAGGTTAACAACAACAAGCTTAACGGGGCGCGGGGTTGAACGTGGAGGAGTGGAGGAGTGAATGTACCTAGGGTTTTGTGCCTTTGAAGGCGCGCCTTCTCTCCCCCCGCGGCGGGGAGAGTTCTTCGTCTTTGTTTTCGTTGTCCCCCTCGTAGAGAGGGGGACCTTCTGCAGTCCTGCTCTCTCGTTCTGCGCTATTGTCGAGTGTCTCCTCTGGAGTGTGCTGGTTATCAGAGGGTTAGCATGGCTTTACATGAGGCTCTACCTGACGGCTTGCTTGGCTCTAAACTTGGAGGTAATGTTAGTCGTCTTAATACTATGACTAATCCTGTTTTCGAAGGTTGTGTAGGATCTGCTGCTACGTTGGGAACTATGAAGAAGCTCGAGGAGATTGATGGTGCGCAGACAGGGAAAGACGTGTATAATCGACATACCGTGCATGGTATCGAGTCCTACGCTAATGTGTTACAGAGTCGGCAGCAAGGGTATTTTTCTATGTTCTCTAATCAAGAGGCAACAGGTAATCTTTTTCCGCAATCTTTGCTCAATGATTCTAAAGGTAAAGGAAAGGTCTTGGAAGGCATTGGGATAAGTAGTTCCTCTCCTGATAAGGGATGTGTGCATACCCTTGATTTAGATCAGGATTTAAGTGATCAAGATGATAGTACCCTGATCATAGAAAGCTCTGCTCTTAACAAATGGAATGTTCATCTAGAAGATAAGGTTGTGATTGCTCATTGCCATGGGCCTCGGCCATCGCAGGAATTGCTTAAAAATTGGATGAGAGTTAATTGGGAAGGTAAAGGGCTTTTTGCCAAACATGTCCAATTCCTGCCTAATAATTTCTTTCTGTTCTTTTTTGATGATGTGAATAGTGCTCTGAAAGTCATTACTGAGGGTCATTGGATTATAAAAAATACTCCTATCTCCTTTTATAAGTGGTATCCTGGCTTTAATCCTAGAAGTAATAAACCGACTAAAGTTCCTGTGTGGGTTGAATTTCCGGATTTTCCTGTGGAATTTTATCCTTGGCTTGAGAAACTTGGAGCTCTCATTGGGAAGGTTTTAGGTCAAAAACAAAAAAAAGAGTTTAATCCCAAATGGGAACCTCAGTTACTTATTGAGGTGGACATCTCCAAAAGTATTAAAACTGAGTTGATTATCAAAAATTCTGAGGGGTTAAAACTGCATGTTCAAAAAATTTTTTACAGGAATCTGCCAAATGCGTGTTTTAATTGTTATAGACAAGGACACTTAATTAAGGATTGTCCCTTGCTTGGAAATAAGCAGTCTGTTAATAATACTGAAGGTGAAGGGGTCTCAAAAGTTGCAGATACTAATAATAGTACTCCTTCCAAAGAAGATCAAGGATTCAAAAAGGTTCCTGTTAAAAAGAAAAAAACCCCTAACTCGGGTATCAGATCGGAACCTTTATATAAAGGTGTTTTTAACCCGTATCAGATTCTAGATGTCACCAGCGAAGATGGCCATTTTCCCTCGACTTCTGATGGAAATTTAATTAATAAGAAGCAGGGAAGTATGGAAGGCAACCCACACAGTTCAAGCACTGGAGTTATGGAGAAGCTAAACTCTCAGGTAAGTAATTCTAACTTGGAACTTCATAAACACTTAGGAAGTAGTGGAGTCAATGATAAGGTTTCGTTTAGTAAAACCAATATGGAATCCGCGCCTATTGAGGTATTTTCTGAAGAGGACTCTCTAAGTAACTGTGATGACATGTTTTTGGATCAAATAAATAAAATTGATGAGATTAACACTGAGCAGGTGGGTTCTGGTCCCTCCTCTGACCAAGATGTGCTTATGACAAATGTGATGTCTCCTAACACCAAAGGTAAGAATAAGACTAAAAGGAAAGATATGGTCAGGAACTCGGTTTCGGCAGTGAAACCTGGTAAGAACCTAAAAAAGTGAGTCTTCCTCCTTTCTTTTGTCAATGGATTGTATTAAGTTGATCTCTCTTAACACTAAAGGGCTCTCTGATCCTGTCAGGAGCAAGACTATTAAGGACTGGTTCAGAGATTCTTCTCTTGTTCCTAACTTTATCTGTTTGCAGGAGCTGAAGTTGGGAGGTTCCTCCCTTTTGTCGAATCTGAAAATAGTTTCGAACTCTCACCATTGGGTGCATACTGATCACAGTGGTAAAGGTGGTGCCGCCATTGGGGTGTCTAATGGTTTGTCTCATCTTATTCAAGAGGTGTATAAGAGTACTACTAACCAATGGGTTGCTGTTAAGTGTAAAGAGCCTCTTAACTTTACTGTTGTCTGTGTTTATGCTGCTAATCAGGCTTCTCAAAGATCCAAGTGCTGGGAAGAGCTTAATAAAATTAATGATGATATTCTTTTGGCAGGTGACTTCAATATGGTCACTAACCTTGGTGACAGAATTGGTAATTGTGATAATATTGTCTCTGGTGGTGAGAGGCATAGTTGGTACAATTTGGTCAACAATCACAATCTGTTGGACCTCTCTGTTAATACAGGCCACACTTGGAACAACAGAAGTCATAATAATTTTCTTTCTGCCAGATTAGACAGATTTTACATGCCTGCTGGTAGGAGTAAAAATTTGTGGAACTATGATTGTTCTATTGATCACTCCTTTGTTTTATCTGATCACTTGCCTTTGATTGTGAATCTTTACAATAACAATCCTTCGTATCGTGCAGGATGGCCTCATTTGGACTCCTCCCTGTTTAAAATTCCTATTTTGAAGGAAAAAGTTTCTGTTATTCTGAACTTTCATTTCAATAAGGGAAAGTCTCCTTCTGTGGCTTGGGAAGATGCTGTTAGAGAAATTCAAAATACTCTTAAGTACTTCAAGAATAAGGCTAAGAATATTAGGTATGAGAGAAGAATGATGTTTTTGCAGGAAATAAATAATATTGAGACCTCTAAGATTGATTTAAATTCCAAAAGGCTTAAAATCCTTGAGTTGCAAGAAAAGGTTAAGAAAGTTGATTACCTGCTTGCTAGAGGTGCCCTTGCCACGTCTCGGGAATTCTGGGCTGGTAAAGTTGACAAACCTAATAAACACATGTTTGATCTCATGAGGAAAAAGAAGGCTAGGGATTTCATCCCCTTGCTCAAAGACAATAATGGTTTCTTGGCTTCTAATATGAAAGATAACCTGGAGATTGCTCATAGGTTCTTTGCCAATGTATTCTCTATGCCTCCCAAGAGGGGGGAGGTTGTTTGGAGTGCAAGAGCTGCCATTGCCCTTTGTAGGAAGAAAATGGTTCCTCAGGGAATGGACTCCCTCCTAGACATGCCCCTCTCTGAGGGTGAGGTGAGAGAATCCATTAACAAATTGAAACCTGGTAAATCTCCTGGTCATGATGGTTTGCCTTATGAATTTTTTCAGGAGTTCAAGGAATTGTTGGTGCCCATTATTCTCAAGATCTGGCAAGAAGCCTCTAGAAGGGGATTCCTTTCTCCTTTTATCAACACGGGGGTGATTAAGCTGTTACACAAGAAGGGTCCCAAAGATGACCTAAACAATTGGAGGCCTATATCCTGTCTGACTTCTCTTTACAAAATTTTCGCTTCTATTTTGGCTAGTAGGCTGAGTCCTTTAATGAACAGTATAATTCTGCCTGAGCAAAAAGGTTTCATTAAAGGGAGATTTATCTTGGACAACATCATCACCATTTGGGAAAGTCTTGAGTATTATAAAGAGCTTAATATTGACACCTACTTCTTCAAGATTGACTTTGATAAAGCCTATGACAGGATTGAATGGGATTTCATTCTCCAGTCCCTTCATGACATTGGGTTAGGCAAAAAGTTCATTAGTTTTGTCAGTATATTGTTTGGGAATGCTTTTTCTAAAGTTGCTATTAATGGCCATCTTTCTAACCCTTTCAAGTTGTGCAGGTCTATTAGACAAGGTTGTCCTTTGGCTCCCCTTCTTTTTGCTATTGCTAGTGATGCTTTGGGCTGGCTTGTCAAGACTAGCTTCAACCAAGGGACCATCTCTGGCTTGGTCATCCCTCAAGCTAGCTCTCCCCTTGGTTTGCAGATGTTCGCAGATGACACAAATATGATGATGATTGCTGAAGAAAATTCTGCTTGCCATTTTCTTAAATGTCTTGACCTTTTTTGTTTTGCTAGTGGCTCTGTGGTCAACCATCAGAAAACTGGTTTTTTTGCCACTGATAATAAGATTCCTGAATGTGTTGTTGCTGCAGGTTGTGAGATCATCAAAAGAGGGAGTATTTTTAGACTTTTGGGCATACCCATGGGCTTTGACATATCATATGAACAAAGGTGGAATTGGGTGCTTGATAAATTTAGGGCCAAGATTTTTAAGTGGTCTGATGTGCAGTCTAGTATTTCTCAGAGATCTTTTTTGTTAAAGCATTATATCCTTCCTTCCCTTACTTATTTTCTGTCTTGCTGGCAGCCTTCTAAAAAGCAGCTTGGCCAGGCCATCTCCCTTGCTAGAAAATTTTTGTGGGGTGGCTCTAAAATTCCCAAAGTTGCTTGGGATATTTGTTGTATGAGAAAAACTGAAGGTGGGCTAGGTCTCATATGTCCTTCCAGAATGGCCACTCAAATGGCTGCTAAATGGATTTACAGATCTGTTTCTTCTACTGATTTTTGGGCCTGTCTTATTAAAAGGAATGTGTGTAAATTTAACATCAAGTTAAATAAAAGTTGGGTCAACTGCTCTCTTTGGGATGTTATTGTTTCTCCTGTGGACTTTGTTCCTAAAGGTAGCCTGCTTATTTGCTCCTTATGGAAAGCCTGGATGACTGTGAAAGCTAGTTATAAACTGCCTATTTTCTTTGCTCACAACCTGTCGTTTATAGCTCAGGACTCCATTTGGTATGGGTGGTTTAATTCTGTTCCCTACTCTTCCCTTCCGATTAGATGGAATAAGTGCAGGAAAAAGGGATTCGTTCACTGGCAGGACTTGCTGATAGCAGGTAATGTTATTTCTGAGAATGCTATTTCTGAAATTGACGGCCTTTCTGTCCAATGTAAACAGGTTATCAATTGTCAAAAAGAAATATTGAAGAAAAAGATTGAAGTGAACCTGTGGAGGAAGGAGATCTCCCTTCAAGATGTGGCCGAGGATATTCTTAAGTCTTACAAAATGAAGGGCAGAAGTATCAAAGAGATAACTTGGAAACTCAATAAAAAGTGGGATCTTCAATGGTCCTCCTTACAGTGGAAGTACAGGTTTCAGTGTGCTTGGGCCTTCCCCTTCTCAAATAAGCAGGCCTGCCTGAATTGGCTCATTCTTCACAAAGGAATTTGGACAGGAAGTACTGCAAGGAAATATAAAATTGATTCTGGTAATTGTAAGCTCTGTGGTAAGGAGGAGAACCTGGACCATTTGTTTGTCAATTGTAAATGGTCTACCAGATTTTGGGTTGGTATTAGGTGCTTCTGTCAAAGTCTTGGACATTCTGCTCCTAACTGCAAAGATATTCTGCTGGGAGAAGCGGGTGGAATGGACATTCTGCTATGGCAGTTATTCAGAATACACGCCTTGTGGTTTATTTGGAAAACCAGAAACAGTGCCATTTTCAATAAGAATAGAAAAGATTACTTCTTTTCCTTTCTGTTGGGACTGAAAAAAATTTTCAATATCTGTGTTTCCTACAGTTGTAATACTTGCTCGGAAGAAAAAAATTCCCTTGTAATAATTAGGAATTATCACTACAAAAAGTGGAAGAATAAGCTCCTACAGCTGTACTCTAAACCTAGGTTACAGATGATCACAATGCTTGCTGATTACTTTAACCTTGTAAAGCTTTGAGCCCAACAGTCTTTTGGACTCTTGCTATCCCTATCCTGATTCAGTTTCAGGGATAGTCTGATTTTCTGATTGTATCTTCTTCCTTTTCCAGCTTTAATTTAATCTTTCCTGTTTTCTCAAAAAAAAAAAAACAACAAGCTTAACGACAAATGGATCCCATGAAAGGGACAAAAATGTTATAAATCTTTTTCTTAAGTTTTTCAAAGTATTTTGTTTTACTTTCTCTTTTGTATAATTAAAAAAAAAAGAGAAAGTAAAACAAAAGACTTTGAAAAACGTTTGAAAAAGATTTATAACATTTTTGTCCCTTTCATAGGACCCATTTGTCGTTAAGCTTGTTGTTAAAGCAGAAATGCAATTAATTAAAAAAAAAACACCTTTCCGTGTCTGTCTCATTACGGACCCTCCCATGTGCTCAAAGTCTTGGAAATTTGGGAATTGGAAGTTGGAATTTGGAAATAGGAATCCCTTAGTCCTTTTGTCTGCAGCAGAAAAATCATCCCCCTTTTTAGAAAATGCATATACGACAAGGAACTTTGAACGAGACCCAAGTTTGTGGCCCTTTCTGTTGCGGAACAACGCATTCAATGTTTGTCCTTTTTTTTCCATTTTTTTTAATAAAGGAAAGTTTGGCTTTAGCCTATTCTCCCGAATTTTAATTAAAATAAGGAAGAAAAATTACAAGTGAACAATGCATTCAATGTTTGTCTTCCTACAGATCAGACATGGAACGCAGTCAATGGTTGTCTTCTTGCAGATCACACACAAAATTATTGAACTTTGAAACCATGGTTGGGGCAGTCCTTGCGTGGTATGCTCAGTGTTGTATTTTGACGGTCTACCATGCCCTTCAATTCTGAAGGTTACCTACACATCATAGCTGTATTTGCTGTTTTTAATTTATTTTTTGAAGGTCATATAAATTTTTTGACCTTATTTTACGGCTAAAACGGGCAATACGGCCGTCAAAAATCAACACTGGGTATGCTATCAACATGGAGAGAAAAGTCATCTTAAAGAGACAACGAGGCATTAGCTCATGTAGATAATAATGCACATCCAACAATAATAGTGAAGATAGTACTGCACATCCAACAATCACATCCAACAATAATAGTGAAGATAATACTGCACATCCAACAAGGAGTAAGAAGAGCAAAGTTCAATTAAGAAGAGCAAAGTAGGGAGATACAGACCGTCAAAATACAACACTCGAGAGCATTCTTGAGCTAGGGTTTTCTTGAGCTCCTTTGCACGTTTCGCGTCGGTGCTTCTCTGGTGTGGCCGCGTGCCTGCTGGGTGGCCGCTGGCGAGTCTCTCTTACCCTAGACTTCTTCCTTGGGCATGCAAGCCCACTGGAATGTCTCTTCATGATGCGCTCAGAGACGGTTTCTCTGGTTCGTCCGGCTCTACTGCTATGGAGGCGCAAAACGGCCTGGGCGCAAAGGCAAGATAGTTGCATGAATCAACAGTAACCTTGGGTAACCCTAATGGGAACATGCATGTCTTGGAAGCACATGCCGCCGTCATGAGACAGAATGATCTAAAGATGCCCCAATCGTCTTCACCCACCAACACTTTTGCAGAGGCGGTGAAGCATCACTCCAACTCTGTATTCAACCTCCTCAATTCTACAGGTAACAACATATTAAACTACCCCTCTTCTTTTGATAAAGTTAAGCAGAAAGTTTGTGAGCACAATATATGTCTATATGAGGATTTCTTAGACAGAGATGAAGACACCCTTATCATAGAAAGGAACGAGTTGGATTTGTGGCATACACAACTTGGGGAAAGGGTTGTGATAGGCTTGTGTCATGGACCCAGACCGGCCTTAGATGCCCTAAAAGCGTGGGTAAGAGTTAATTGGGAATCCAAAGTTTTATATGTGAAACATATTCAGTTTCTCCCAAATAATTATTTACTGTTTTACTTTGATGAAGCCAATGCTTTACTTTGATGAAGCCAATGCTGCCCTAAGTGTTATAAGCAAAGGACAATGGCTTATTAGAAATACACCCATTTCCTTCTTGTAATGGTACTCGGGTTTTAAACCCAGGGGACCCAAACCTATGAAAGTTCCAGTGTGGGTGGGATACCTGGATCTCCCGATTGACTACTATCCCTGGATTGACAGATTAAGTAGCTTACTGGGAAAGGTGTTAGGACAGAGGAATAGAAGCCCTATCAACCCCAAGTGGGATCCCCAAATCAAAATAGAAGTGGATACATTCAAACCGGTCAAACCCTCACTCATCATAAAGGACTCGGATGGGAGGTGTCTGCACGAACAAAAAGTTATGTATAAGAATCTATCGAATGCCTGCTTTAACTATTTTTGAGAAGGTCACCTTATCAGAGAATGTCCTCTGCTAGTTAAGAACAAGGAGGAGGCTGAACCACCAAAAAATGGTCAGCAAAAACCCACTGATCCTCCCCAAGTGCAGAATGTAGCTAAAATGATCACCAAACCCCAAAAAAAACCCTTTAAACATACCCACATGTTTGATGTGCTTCTGGATGAGGTTTCGAACTCATTTAGTCCTGCAGCCTTGAGGATAAGGAAAATGTAGACCCTAACAGGCAGAAGCATTATGTAGAGTCTCGGGACAACCCCCAGTCTGAAGTAACAGATTTATGCAAGGAAAATGGCGAAAAATGGATCAAAGTTAAGCACACAAAAGAGAGGTCCCCCTTTCCCTCCTCAGAAATAGTCTTAATAAACTCCTCTCAGATGTCTCACCAACAGATCTCTGATAATGTGTTTGTGCAGGAACTGAATCTTCATGACCAAGAATTGGGGAATGAACTAATCCAGAATAATGTAAATTTTGTGGTACAAGAGGATGTGGAAATGGACAATCTAGCAGATGGAAATGTCCCAATTCCCTCCACCAATAAAACCAAAAGAAAGCACCCTCTAAGGGGTCAGCCTCTCTGTCCAAACCTGTTAAAAACGTCAGGAAATAATTTCTTCGTGATGTTCTACATGCATACATTCAATATGTTTGTCTCTCGTATTGCAACAACCATTTCATTTTTGTAGATGCAGGTCACTAATCAGAGCAAGTCTCTTGTCAAGGGACAGGTTCTTTATTTTTCTAATGAAAACGCTGTTCATACTATGCAGATGAATGATCTGATCAGTAAGTTCCAGGAGAAGGTCAAGGGAAAAGCCTTTTTTTGGATCCTTTATTGTTTACTGCTGCTTGTTTTAAAACTGTGCTGTCTTTGGGACAAACGTCCTCATATGAGATCTGAAAACTATAAAATAATTCATTCTTTGTTGACCAAAAATAATGGCGATGGTACTACAACTTTCAGATTTCTGCAGAGTCAGGTTGCTCCTCATAGTAAATCTCTTGTCAAGAGACAGGTTCTTTACTTATCAACTGAAGTCTCTGTGCATTTTATGAATCTGTCTGATTTGAGCAACAAGCTCCAGGTTAAGGACCACGGGAAGGAAGCCTTCATTGTTTTTTTGTCTTCCGTTATTGGTTAATGCTGCTTGTTTTAAGATATTGTTGTCGTTGGGACAAACGTCTTCAGCTGAGCCCTGATATTTATAGAAAAAACCAATTTTGGTTGACAAGAATAAATGACCTTGGTATTGGAACTGCCAGGTTTCTAGAGATGCAGGTTGATATCCAATGTAAGCCTTCTGTCAAGAGACAAGATCCTTGCTTCTCAACTGAAGACTCTGTTCATGTTAAGAAGATGAATGATCTAAGCAGTAAGGTCCAGGCTAAGGACCAGGAAAAGGAGAATTTTTCTGTTTTCTTTTTTTTTCTTTCTGCTGCTAGTTTTTTAGTTTGTGCTGGCTTTGGGATAATCGTCCTCGTCTGAATGTTGTTTTCGTAATTCTCGTGAAGGTTACTTGTTTTTTTGAATATAACTTCTCTGTGTCTAATCCTGGTAAAAACTATAGCAAATTCCACTTTTTGATGATCAAGGAAAATGACATTGGATATGCTACTTCCAGTATTCTTCTGAAGATGAAGGATGTTTTTCAAAACAAGTCTCATATCAAGAGAAAGGAACCTTTTTTCACTAATGAAGGCTTTGTTTATTATGTTCATTTGTCTGAGCCAAGTAGTAAGGTCTAGGTTAAAGTCCAGGGAAAGGAAACCTCTATGGCTCTTCCTTATTGTTTATTGCTGCCTGTTTTAAGACTGTGCCGTCTCTGGGTGAAATGTCTTCATCCGAGCTTTCTATTGCCTACTAGGAAGTACGTGATGTCCTTAATTATGTCATTCTCATGAATCAAATCAAGCTTTTGTCTCTTAACATTAAAGGGCTTTCTGATCTTGTAAGGGGTGAAATGCTTAACTAGTGGATGGACTTGAGCTTAAATCTTGACTTCATTTTACTAGAGGAAGTGAAGACTTATGGTTTTAATCTTGAGAAGAATCTGGGTATTATCTCTTCTTCTCATTGTGAGTGTCTACACTTCCAATAATCCGGCTAAGAGAACTAATTGCTGGGAAGAGATTTCTCACAGTGAGGGGGATTTGCTTATCATGGGGGACTTTAACATGGTCACTGAAGCCAAAGATAGGATTGGAAACAAAAAATAACATCTTCTTTGGGTTAGAAAAAAGGAATTCGTTTAACCTGATTAACAAAAAGAATCTCCTAGATTTTAGCTTACACACTAACATGACTTGGAACAATAGGAGTAAGGATAATTTTTTAGCTGCTAGAGTGGATAGAGGGTACCTCAACGCTGACAGAAGTAATGAATTTTGGCAAATCAAATGTGAATGTTTTACTTCCCTTAGCATTTCTGACCATGTTCCTATCCTTACCAAATTTTCAGTAACAACCCCAATTCTAGAGCTGGGTGGACCCACATTGATGCGTCTCTGCTCTAGATCCCCGCGGTTGTCAATAAAACCAAAGATATCTTTTCCTTATTTTTCAGTAATATCTCTTCCCCTCTTTTGGCTTGGGAGAAGTCCATCAGGGAAACCCAGAAACTCTCTTTCTAGTACAAGCAGATGGCCAAAAATATTAGGGCTGAAAGAAGAATGATGATTCTTCAAGAGATAGACAAGCTCAATAAGAGCAGCCTAGATACCTCTAATTATAGTCAGAGGATCATTGATCTCCAGGATAAACTGAGGTAGGAAGATTACATCTTGGCTCATGGGTCTCTTGCCTCATCAAGGGAATTTTGGGCAGGTAAAGTGGATAGACCCAACAATTACATGTTTGATCTCATGGAAAGAAAAGAAACAAGGACTTTATTCCTATGTTGGAGAAGAATTCTGGTGGTTTTGCTACTTATATTAAGGAGAACCTGCAAGAGGCGGTCCAACATGGAACCGAGACAACATCGATTGAATTTTTTTTTGGTAATGAAGACAAGATTCCACCGAATTATGACTAAAAAGTTCATCTAACAAGCTATAAACTTTTTGGCGTGCGAGCTTTTCTACTAGATGATCTAAGCAAGTAAGGGATACCTATCTCAAAACATTGCTACATTGACATTTCTGAAATTTATGCATGCTCGAATTTGTTCATTGTTTTTGGGCACTACCACAATGGCTAAAACCTACTCTATGTGATTTATTTCATAGATGAATCCTAATACCAACAATTCGTCAGTTTCTTCTTTGATTTTGGTAGAGTATAAATCATTTACACGCAAGAGATTTGTTGTGTGGGATTCTCGTAAGTGATATGCATGTAGACTTCAGATCTAAACCTTAAATCCTTATTTAACTCCATGAAGAGATTTCTTCATACTCTTGGAGGAAACCTACTAAATCCTATTGTTCAGATTTTGAGAGATCATACACGACACAGGTTGAGAGTTCTTCCTCATCCTCAATCTCTACTACTACTCGATCAATTTGTTCATAAATATTTTAGGTCAGACCTAAAGTGATCCCCCTTTTTGGCATCTAAACCACTATCTTTCTATGTTCAACTTCATACTTTTTCACGTTTCATGACTTTTTTACGTTTAACGTTTCATACTCGATTTTTAACTTTTTGTTCCTTCTTCTTGGCTTGCCTTTCGCTCCCGTATTTCTTCCACTTGCGCATGACATACTACATAGCTATGAAGAGGATCAATCATACACGCACCTTGGGTTCTAGGATGCCCTCTTTGTAGCTGAAATTTTCGTCTTTCTCAAGGGTCTCTCCGCTATTTTTAACTATGCCTTCTTTTTTCTTGATAACATTAATTATCCCTCCTACTCACCTCTGCTCCATTTTCATACACTCAGTCTTTGGATGGCCATCTCAGTTCAGAGGGAATGTTCTTTATGACTTGGTCTTTGAAGAGGACATCATTCATGAATAGATCATATCCATCCTCATCAAATAGCTATTCTTCCAATTTCTCACGTATGCACACATCCATAGTAGCTAGTATTTGAGTCCATTAGTGTACCTCAAATTCTTCTTCATTACACAAGTTCTTTGCATGTGCGGGATCCTCTATATCTCATGGACATTCTTAAGGATCTTTATTGCTTGTGTGTTCACCTTCCTTTGCAACATCAAGACACAGCCAAAGCTTTGTACCCTCATGGAAGATGGAAGATATCATGATTCGCATATCCTCACGTTCACCTTCTTTGAAGTGAAATGGAAGATATCATGATTTGTATTGTGGATGGAGTTCCATCACAACACAGGAATATCTTTGTGAGAAAATTCACGGAATTTGGATTTTTGTGGTTACACCTACGTGTTCGTGTAGAGAGAAGTCTTACCCTAGGCTTGCATGACTTCCAATGAACTTACGAATGGGTATCCAAAGACCAATAAATTCTCTTCCTCCAGCTCGTTGGAGAAATGTGTTGCTTTCTATGTGCCTTGAGAAAAGACTCAATATGATTTTGGTAGTTGATTTCTCCTACACGATGCTCAGGGGCTTACCTCCCCTAACTTACAAAGAAGTCATTCTTGGTTGTTGCAGACATATGGACCTTGCTCTATGGCAAATGAGGAGTTTGATTCTCTCGAACATTTGGCCTAGTAGAAATCAAAAGATTTTTGAGAATAGGAAAATGAACCATGTTTATACTCTCCGATTGACCTTGCCCTATGGCAAATGTGGAGGAGTTTGATTCTCTCGAACATTTGGCCTAGTAGAAATCAAAAGATTTTTGGGAATAGGAAAATAAACCATGTTTACTCTCTCAGATTGCCTTGCTTCTTGTTGGTCAAGAGGGTCTCTAGGCCATCAAGGTTGCGAAGGACCCCAAAGTTTCTAGTGTTGACATCATGAGCAAAACCCATTACAATAAATGGACTTTATTGAAAAATAATTATCCGAGTTGGGATTGGTAACTCTTGAGTATCAAGGTTAGTGGGAGTAAAAGAAAGAAAGGAATTAGAGGGAAGTGCCAATGGTTTCCGCTTTTTCAATATGGTATATTCCACATAAGATTAGTGAGGGATATAATCTACGAAATAGATGTAGAGCAAGATTTCTTTGAGGTGGCTAAGACCTTAGGGTTTGCATCTCTATCTTGTTTTGTCTCCTTTGTGGCCCATTCGAGTGCTCTCGCACCCCCCACGAGGGGGGTTCCTTTTGTAGAAGGCTACAGTTGTTGCTCTGAAGCATGGCGTTACATGAGGGGCTCAGAGATGGGCTAGCGGGCCCTTTTCTGCTACAAAATGGATCCTATGGCATACTAAACAACATGTTGAATCCTATCTATGACTCCAATAGTATGAAGACCGGGATGGCTAGAGAAATCATGAAGACACTGGATAGCGTCGACCTTTAGGTAACTCCAAACCCGAATCTTTTGCCGTAGAAGCAGAGAGGTATGTCGTATGCAAATGTTGTTCAGATTAAGCAGCAAAGACCCTTTTCTATGTTCAATACCCAAGGTATTCTTGGTATCCCTTTTCCTTTTTCTATGAGTAAAGATAATAAAGGTAAGAAAAGGTGGATGGGATCTGTAGTGAAAGTAGGGACTCCCCTAATGTTTGTCCTGAACATGTCCTCAACCTAGATCTTGAGGTTGAGGATAGAGATGACTACACTTTGATTATTGAAAGTACTTCCTTCGAGAGTTGGAATAATCATCTTTCTCAAAAGGTGGTGATAGGGCTTTAGCATGGACTTCGGCATGCTCAAGAAAGTCTAAAAAATTGGATGAAGGTTAATTGGGAAAGTAGAGGTTTGTTTGCTAAACATATTCACTATCTGCCCAATAATTATTTCCTTTTCTTTTTTGAAGATGCCCATAATGCTATGCAGGTTATTGTAGAAGGCCATTGGAGTATTAGGATTGAATTTCATGACCTTCCAGTTGAATTTTACCCATGGATTGAACAATTGGGAACCTGATTGGCAGAGTTTTGGGTCAGCGGCCTAGAAAGGGCTTTAACCCTAAATGGGATCCTCAAATGTTAATTGAAGTAGACATCTCTAAGAGTATTAAGCATGTGCTTATATTAAAGAATTTTGAAGGGTGTAAACTTCATGAGCAAAAAGTTTTTTATAAAAACCTTCCTTAGGCTTGTTTTCATTGCGATAAGTAGGGTCACTTGATTAAACATTGCCCAAGCTTGGTGACAAGTCAAATAATAGAGAATGAGGTGGAGTCTTCTAAGAAACAGGTTTTGGATAATGTTAAAGAAGAGCCCGTTAAGGAAGAACTATGTGGAAGAAAAGAACCTCTCAAAAATAGAAAAAAGACCTTCAATCTTGGGCTAAAACTAGAAATACTCATTAAAGAGATAAGCAACTCCTTCAAGTCCTTGAAGAACATGATAAAGAGTTTGATGAATTATTAGGTAATGCAAGCACCCAACAAGCAGGTAATGGAAATTGCCTTGTAGATGATGATATTATTCAGAGGGAGGAAAAAGGATGGACCTATGTGGGTAAGAAGGGTAATCATAAATCTCCTCCCACTAGATCTCATAATTCTTCTGACTCTCTTTATTCGCATGATGATGAGGTTAATGTTATGCAATCTACTGATGAAGTGTTTATTGAACAATTGAATAAAATTGATGAGGAAGTTAGAACAGGTTTCCCAAATGAGGCTGATGTCTCTATGTCTTTAGATAGAATAGCAAGTCCCATTCCTAAGGAGAAAGTTAAACCTAAAAGAAAGGATACTGGTAGATCTTCTAACTCGTCAATTAAACCTCTCAAGAATCATAAGAAGTAAATTGCTTGATTGTTGTTCTTCCTATTCGTTGGTTATGGATAACAACTCCATCATTTCCTTTAATACTAAAGGCCTCTTAGATCCTATTAGAGGCAAAACAATTAACAATGGATAAAAGATTCTTCTTTGGTGCCTGACTTTATTTATTTGCACAAATTAAAAGTTGGTGGTTTTCAACTCAAGTCTAACTTGAAGATTGTC
The DNA here is from genome assembly GCA_020310875.1 of Ceratopteris richardii. NCBI lineage: Eukaryota > Viridiplantae > Streptophyta > Polypodiopsida > Polypodiales > Pteridaceae > Ceratopteris > Ceratopteris richardii. The sequence goes on from CM035420.1 coordinate 65,146,592, forward strand.
TCCAACAGGTCTACTTGGTATCATGCTAATCATAGTGGTAAAGTTGGAGCGTCCATTGGGAAAAGTTCTAATCTTAATCATCTTATTGAGGAGGTTTTGGTAAGTGACTCCAATCAGTGGGTTGCCTTAAGATGTAAGGAATCTTTTACCATTGTGTGTATATGCTACCAATAACTCTTTGGATAGATCTAATTATTGGAAGAAAATTTGTAAGTTGAACGGTGAGATTATCTTAATAGGTGATTTTAATATGGTTACCAACTCTTCTGATAGAACTGCGAATAATAATAATATTCTTGCTGGAAATGAAAAAAAATGTATGGTTAATACCCACAATCTTTTTGTCTTATTAGTCAATTCTGATCATACTTGGAGTAATAAGAGTGTTAACAATAGATTGTCTCCTAGACTGCATAGATATTATATGACACTAATAGGTTTCATGATCTTTGGAATAGTAGTTGTATTGTTGATCCTTCTCTCTAGCTTTCTGACCATACTCCTCTTATTATTAAGCTGTTAGGCAATAATACTAATTATAGAGCTGGTTGGCCTTATCTTGTCAAGTCCCTTATTAGGATTCTTGTAGTGAAAGAAAAAATCCTTAATATCTTTAAGGATCATTTTGTCTTGGGTTGCTCCCCTTTTAAGGCTTCGGCGGAAGCTATTAGAGATGTTCAGAGAGTTCTTACTACTTTCAAGAAAAGGGCCAAGGTCATTAGATACAATAGAAAGATGATGCTGATTAAGGAGTTAGATAAAATTGACAACTCTTAGCTCCTCTGTTAAGAGACAGAAGATCTTGGAACTTCACAAAAAGATGAGTTAGATAAAATCTTAGCTCCTCTGTTAAGAGACAGAAGATCTTGGAACTTCACAAAAAGGTGAGGTATGAAGATTATCTTCTTGATTGTGGTGCCCTTGCCACGTCTAGAGAATTTTGGGCCGGGAAAATTGATAAACCAAATAAGTATATGTATGAGATTATGATTAAGAAAAAAGTTAGAGATCTCATCCCTCTAGTTAAAAAATAATGGCGGTTATGCTTCTTGTATGAAGGAGACCTTGTAGGAGGCTGTTAGCTTCTTTACATGGCCAGTGTAGGAAGAAAATGATTCCTCATGGCTTGGTCTCCCTCCTTGATCTCCCCCTCTGTTGTTGAGATTAGAGAAACCATTAATATATTGAAACCTTGTAAGTCTCGTGTCATGATGGTATTCCTAATGAATTTTTTCATGAGTTTGAAGAAGTGTTGCTTCCCATTATTCTCTGGATCTTGCAAGAAACCATAAGAAGAGGTTCCCTTTCTACCTTCATCAATACTCGGGTTATTAAATTGATTCATGAAAGAGGATCTAAGGATGATCTTAACAATTGGAAACCTATCTCTTGTCTAACTTCTTTGTACAAAATTTATGCCTCCACCTTGGCTAGAAGGTTGAGTCCTTTGATGGATAGTATAATTCTCCCTGAACAAAAAGGCTTCAGTAAAGGCAAATTCATTCTTGATGCTATAATTTCCATTTGGGAAGGTTTGGACTATGCCAAAGTGATGAGTATTGATGCTTACTTTTTCAAAGTTAATTTTGATAAGGCTTATGATAGGATTGAGTGTTATTTTATTCTTCAATCCCTTCATGATATAGGAGCTGGTAGGAACTTTGTTAGATTTACTAGCATCCTGTTTGGTAATGCTCATTCTAAAGTTGCTATGAATGGTCATTTGCCTTCCTGTTTCAAACTTTGTAGATCCATAAGACAGGGTTGTCCTTTGGCCCCTCTTTTGTTTGCTATTATTAGTGATGCTCTAGGGTGGCTTGTTAAGGAATGCATCAATAAAGATACTATAAAGGTATAGAGATCCCTCAAGCTCAGTCTCAACTGTCTCCAAATGTTTGCAGACGATACTAACCTTTTGATGAGGGTTGATGAACCTTCTGCTGCTAACTTTCTCAAGTGTCTTAATATTTTCTATCTTGCTAGTGGCTCAGTTGTTAACCAGAGTAAAACTGGTTTCTATGATACTAATAATGTGGTTCATGATTGTGTTAAGGATGCAAGCTGTGATTTAATAAAAGAAGGCATTGCCTTCAGACTTTTGGGTATTCCTATGGACTTTGAAATCACCAATGAGCAAACATGGAGATGGGTTTTAGAGAAGTTTTGAGTTAAAGTTTTTAAGTGGATGGACATGCAGCCTAACATCTCCCAAAGATCCTTTGTGCTAAAACATTATGTTTTGCCTTGTCTGACCTATTTTTTGGTTTGTTGGCAGCCTACAAAAAAGCAGGTGTCTCATGCCATCTCTCTTGCTAGGAGATTCTTGTGGGGAGGGAACAAAACTCCTAAGGTTGCATGGAAGATCTATTGTATGAAGAAATCAGAGGGAGGTCTTGCTTTGATTTGCCCTATCAGGATGGCTACTCAGATGGCTGCCAAATGGATTCTTAGAGTTGACTCTTGATGATTTCTAGGTTTGTTTGATTAAAAGAAACATTGATAAATTTTGTCTATAAAATAATAAAAGTTGGTCTAACTTTAAGCTTTGGGATATTATAATCTCTCCTGCTATCTCCTTGGTCTGCAACTTCTGGAGAGCCTGGATGAAGGTTAAAGAAAATTATAGATTGTCTGTTTGATTTCCTTATAATCACTCTTTCTTAATGCAGGATTCCATGTGGATTGGTTGGTTAGATAATTCTTATATTTCCCCTGTCCCCGTTCAGTGGAATAAATGTAAAAGGAATGGCTATGTTAAATGGCAAGATCTGTATAGGGATGGAAATTTGATTGAAGATTGCCATGTTATGAATAATGATACTTTGTCTCTTCCTTGTAAAGAGATTATATAGGACAAGAAGCTCAAGTTGTTGGCTCTCACTGATAACAATCTGTGGAGGAAGAATACCACTAATTTTGATGTTGCTCATGATATGTATGCTAGATAGAAAATTTCTTGAAGCAACATCAGAGATATTATTGGAAGACGAAACGGAAAATGGAATCTTTCTTGGTCTGCCCATCAATAGAGTTATAGATTCTAGAGCACATGGTCCTTCCCTATTGACAGTAAGCATTCCTGCTTGTTGTGGTTGATTCTGCATAAAAGAATATGGACTAGTAGCAAAGCTAGACAATATAAAATTGATGTAGGTCTTTCCCACCATTGTGGCTTGGAAGAGGATTCGAAGCATCTCTTTTTCAAATGCAAGGTCTCCTCAAGATTTTGGAAGGTCATTTTTTTGTACTACAAAATTGCTGGTTTGAACATATTAAGATTTAGAGAGTTACTGATTGGTGAGTCCAACAAGAAAAACTTCTTCAAGAGGTTCAGAAGATACCTTTCTTGTGATACATATATGCCATGATCTGTATAAGTGACTTCCATACCAAGAAAGTATGATAACTTTCCTAGATCACTGATCTTGAACTCTTTCTCAAGTAATCTCTTTACCTCCTTAATTCCTTCATCTAAAGTACCTGTGATTATAATGTCATCTACATAAATACAAATGTAGATTGTACTTTACTCCATTCATTTGATGAGTAGACTTGGATCTGCTTTTGAACTTTGATATTCAAGATCATTGAGATACTTCACTAGTCTATAGTTCCATGCTCTTGGAGCTTGCTTCAATCCATAGAGTGCTCTTCTCAATCTCCAAAAACAATTTGGATACCTAGAACCCTTGAGGTTTCTCCACGTATACCTCATCTGATATGTATCCATTCAAACATTCATTCTTTATATCCAATTTACTCAAAGTCCATCCTTTTGAAGCTGCAATAGCATTGATTGTCGTTATTGTTGACATCTTAGCTACATGTTTGAATGTCTCCTCATAATCTATGCCATAAGTTTGGGCATAGCCTTTCACCACCAGTCTAGCTTTGTATCTGGCTATGCTTCCATTTGCAAGCTTCTTCACTTTATAAACCCATTTATTTCTAATTACCTTCTTACCATTTGATTTAGAAACAAGTTCCCTAGTCTTGTTCTCCTCTAGTGCATTGAATTCTTTCTTCACTACTTCTCGACGTTTGCTTCATCATAGTTTTGAGGTTCTTCATCCGAGTTCTCTTGAGTTATGTAAGAACTATCATAAGATAACCTTTCTGGTTGCCTTCTTGTCCTACTTGACCTCCTTGGTTCACATTCTTTGTGTTTCTAGATACCTCTTCATCAAACATATGAGCTTCTTCATTTCTTCTTGTTAATCCACTTCTTGATGTACTTGCTTGCATATACTCTTCATCTCCATTCACCTGCACACTTGATTTTCCTTTCTCACATCTTCTTACCTCTTCTTCAAATTCTTCAGCTATGAATTTGATCTGCATACCAACTTTTCTATTCATCAAATGAAACATCTCTAGAAACAAAAATTGGTTAGAGGATTCCACAACCTGTAACCCATCTGCTTTTCATCATAACCAATGAACATATATTTTTCTACCTTTGGTTCAAGTTTATGTCTAAGTTGTGATGGCACATAAGCATATGCAATTGATCCAAACACTTTAGAATGATCTAGTGTTGGTTTCTTACCCCACCAAGCTTCATATGGAGTCATTCCATTTAGAGCTACACATGGTAATCTATTAACAAGATATATAGCTGTATTTACAACCTCATTCCATAGATAATTTGGACAACTCTTCTCCTTAAGCATAGCTCTAGCAAACTCAACCAAAGTCCTATTTCTTGTTTCTGCTACACCATTTTGTTGTGGTGTATATGTGCAGGTTATTTGTCTCTTAATGCCTGCATTCCAAGATAATCATTGAACTCTTAGAAGTATTCTCCTCCTCCATCAGACCTCCGCCTCCTAAGCTTTTGACTTGTGACTCTCTCTACATATGCATGAAAATGATTGAAAGCTCCAAACACTTCTGATCTTTCACTCAAAACATACAGATCTATGGTAGCATCATAAATGAAAATAACATAATACCTTGAGCCACTGATAAATCCTTCTTTTGTTGGCCCCCATACATCTGTATGAATGAGCTCTAGTAATCCATCATGTTTGAATCCTTTCTTTTGAAATGGTAACTTATGTGCTTTTGCCATTTGACATGGTTCACATTTATAAATCATATGTTGACTCTCCACATTTGGTAGTCCTAGTATAGACTGATTTGCAACCATAGCTTTAATTCTTGTTTCATTGAAATGACCTAATCTCTTATGCTAGAGATCAAGTCCTGTAATCACTCATTCACCATGTGTGAGTAGAGCTTGACCAATGTTCACTTGCACTCTCAAAGTAAAGAGTCTAGCTTCTTTGTTACCACAAACAATCTGATTATATCCATTCTTTGAATCTTCAACAAATACTCCTTCATTTGCAAACCTAACTTGAAAACCTTTTTCAACTATTTGTCCCACACTAATCAAGTTTTTAGGTATTGTGGGAACATAAAAGACATTGGTTAGCAAATCTGTTCCACTCTTGCATTTCAATTTTCCAATTGAATGTACAATATGTTTTGTATTATCACTTGTTTGAACTATATGACTAGAAATGCCTTTTTCCAATTCTGACATCAATTCTATGTTCGCTGACAAATGTTTAGAACATCCAGAGTCAATATAAAATACATTTTGATCTTCTTTATCTAATGTGCTGATTGAATTCATCATCAATGATGTATGACTTTCATTCTATGTATCATTTGCATAATTGTAGTATGTGGTGTTGTAGGATTGATTTTGTCCCCAACTCCTTCCTCCATCTCTACCATAGCCTCCTCTTTGATTTTTTCTACCTCATTGAGAATAACTTTGATATCTTCCACCTATGCCTCTGCTATTGTTTCTCTGATTTTGGTTTGATCCTTGCTCATTATGCCAACAACAAGTCTTTCTCCATCTCCCTTCAAGTCTTTCTCAAATGTGAGCATCAAACCAAGCAAATGATTCAAATTGTTGGAAGCAATGTCCAACAATGGTCCAAAACTATTAGAAAATAGTTACACTATATATTCTTTATATATCTCCTTCAAGAAAACCACGTGGGCACCTTGGCCTAGGAGAAAAAATTTAAAAAGCAATCTCAACTCACCAGGGTTCAAGTCCCATCAGGCACAATGTGAGAGAACTTTCTTTTTGTGGATCCTTTTTTGAGAATTTTCAAATAGCGACATTTTCATGATAAAGTTTTTGATAGCTTTTGTTATAATTGATGGTGAAAGCTTTTTGAAGGAGCTTTTGGATGATCACTTCATAAGCTATATAAGTAGAGCTTTGGTCTATTGTTAATCATCACTCAAAGATCACAAGCAAGCTCTTGGTGTTCTGAAGCCTTGGAGGTGGAGTTTTGGTGAAGGAGAGGCTACTCTCTTGGAGCAAGAAGTCTTCTACAAGGAGGTAGTAACTATCTTTTGTGAGTTAACCTTATATTTGGTTTTTAGGGTTTCTATATCCTAATCTCAAAATTAGGGTTGGTTTATTTACAATTTTGTTACACTATTTTGTGAGAATAAGATTAGCTTCATTGCTCATTCACTTCACACACACTTAGATTATTTCAACATAATCTAAATTTTGTATCATCATCTTATTGGATATTCTTCCCTGAGTGAGTGCACCACTTTATATGGTTGACTAGTACTCCCATGTTGTAATTTTGACATCTATTTTGGAGTAAGCATCCAGCTTACATACCCTATCCTTGTCTCAAGATCTCTTTCTTTCTATCTCTCACTTATCATCTTAATTAATTAAGTATGTATGCTCAAAAGTTTTTAGTATTGGAACGATCCTAGGGCCCCAAATTTTAACACTTGGTATTAGAGCATAATTGACATACACACTTAGTTAAGATGAGTGAGATTAGAATTGAGATTGAAGACAAGTTGGGTGGATCTTCTAATTATCCCATGTGGAGTTTCATGATGATAAATATTTTAGTGACAAAGGATTTATGGAATATCATCAATGGATCCTTAACAAGACCTAGACGAGAAGGCGAAGAAGGAGCTACAACAACTTCAAGAGGTAGAGGAAGTACTATTACAAAACCAAATGAAGAAGAGGTAACCACTTCGATATCCAGAGTCATAGGTATGTCTTTGCCTACAGTTTCTCCTACTAAAGATCAAGCAAGGTGGGATTCTAGAGATGCTTTAGCAGTTTCATTCATAGCAATGAGTGTTAAAAAGCATATTCTACCATAGATTAGATCTTGCAGAAGTTCTAGACAAGCTTGGTTGAAGCTTGAGAATCTTTTTCAGAGCAAAAATCTTGCCAAGAAAGCTCATTTGAGGAGAGAACTGGCAAATACAAGGATGAAGGCTGGTGAGTAAATTCAAACCCACATTTTGATACTTGTTGACTTGAGAGATCAACTTCTAAATGTAGGAGTTGCGATATGAGATGAAGAAATGGTAAATACACGGATTAATTCACTTCCTATTTCATATCAATCTTTCATAACCACTCTTACCCTTACCACAAGAGACAGAGAGGTTACATTTAAAGAGTTAGAGTTCTTGTTACTTCAAGATGAAGATCAGCTGAAGGGAATGGAAGAGAATGAAGAAGCACTTTCATCTTCATCAAAGGGTAAAAAGAAGAAGAAGGAGAAGAAGGAAAACAATCCATAAAGGAAAATAAGTCCCTCTCACCTTCTACTTCAGAATCTGTATCTACTACATCTAAAGAGAAGTCTTCTAAGAAGAAGGAAGTAATATGTTTTTATTGTAAGAAACCTGGACATTTTAAGTCAGCATGTTATAAAAGGATTGTAGTAGAAAAGAAAAAGGCATCAGGTAATGTTGCAAAAGATGATAAAAAAGGGAAATCTCAAGGTGATTCTTATGCCTGTATCACCATTGAAGAAGTAGCTTTTGATCAGCCAGATTTACAAGTACTTTCAGCAAGTCCTTGGATATTTGACTCAGGTGCTACAAAGCATATGACATGTTGTAGAGATGTGTTTTCTTCTCTTTCCTATTCTTTAGGTAGAACAGTTACTATTGCAGATGGCAATGATTTGGATGTTGTGGGAATAGATACAATAACCCTAAAGTCAAGAGAAGGTGGTAATTTTCAGATTTTAGATGTTCTTTATGTACCTGAAATGAAGAACCTGCTATTTATATCTGCATTTTTAGGTGATGGTTTTGAAGTTGTATTTGAGAGATATCTTTGTAAGATATTATCACACAAAGAAGACACGTGTATATTGCAAGGTGAGCATAGAGGAGGGATCTTTGTTTTGTCAAAATCAATAAGGCATATGCGGTCAAATCTTCATCACCGATGGAAGATATGAAGCTATGGCATGAAAAATTTGGACATATTAGTTTTGGAGCTCTCAAGAGTATCAAGGAGAGAGGTATGGTTGAGAGTTTACCCTCATTCAAGCTACCAGATGATTCAAAAATATGTGAAGGATGTCTTGAAGGTAAGATGCATAAACTACCCTTTAAGAAACATGGTCATATTACAGCTACCAAGAAATTGCAGATTATTCATTCAGATGTGAATGGACTTAAGAGAGGAGACTCTGTTCAGGGTTTTAGATATTTTTTTCTAATTGTTGATGATTTTAGGAGATAATCATGGATCTACGATCTTAAGTTGAAGTCAGAAGTCTTTCTTATGTTCAAGAAGTGTGTAGCTATGCTTGAAAATGAAAGTCAAGAAACTATCCAGATTCTTAGAAGTGATAGAGGAGGAGAATACTTGTCAAATGAGTTCCAAATTTTTCGTGATGAGAAAGGTATTACTCGATGCCTTACTATTGCTTATACTCCTCAGCAGAACAGTGTTGCAGAAAGAACGAATAGAGTACTTGTTGAAATGATGCGGAGCATGATGGTGTCCAAGAAGCTTTCACCAAAATTTTGGATTGATACAGTACATACAGATAATCACATTTTGAACATGTCATCTACAAAAGCTTTAAAGGTAATCACACCTTATGAAGCTTATTATGGTAGAAAACCTAATGTGAGCTACTTCAGAGTGTTTGGATCACTTTCATATGTACATGTTGAGAAAAAGGACCGAGGCAAACTAGATGTAAAGGAAAAGAAAGCTGTTTTTATTGGATATCCTGTTGAGAGTAAAGGATATAGGTTTTATGTTCCAGAGATAGGTGAAGTTATCATTTCACGTAATGCTTATATTGCTGAAAATAAGGTTTATGATAAAGAAGCTGAAATACCAGAGTTCATTAGGGAAAACAACTATGGATTTTTTAGAAAGATTCTAGATGTACATGTTTAGCCATATTAGGAGGGAGTTAAAATTCCTAGGATTCAAGAAAAAGTTGAAAGAAGAATTTCACAACCTGCTAGAGAGTCGGTTCCACAAAAGACTTTGGTTCCTGTTGAGCCCATAAAAGTCATGTTGGTCAAAGTCAACTGGTGAAAGTCAACAAGGTCAAGGTCAAAGTCAACAAGTGCAAAGTCAAAGTGTGTAAGTGCAGGTGTCAAAGTGCACAAGTAGTGCACTATGAATTGTCCACAAAGGGTAAATTGGAGAAAGTGGGTTGTAGGTTGCAGAGGTATTTTCTCTAATTTCCCTAAGGTTCAAAGTGTGTTTTAAAGTGTTTTGGAAGGTTCATGTGAACCCTCCCTTATGTGCAAAAGTGAAGACTTAAAAGGAAATATGAAGGATGTGAAGCGGCAACGTACGCACAGGTGAAAGTATGGCCCCCCATTAAAATTTTTGGTTTTAAACTAAAGTCACTACAGGACAAAAGAGTGAGTCGTTGGCTGCCACTTGTGAAGACAATCTTGGGACATCAAAGTGAGCACCAAGATACCATTGCAGTTAGGAGCGTACGTGATCGGCACACTCAAATCAAGGCAAGGGCTATTCTTGGACCAATCTTAGAGTAAGCAAGAGAGCATAGTCTAAGAAGCAAGAAAGAGAAGTGCAAGAGTCACCAGTGTGCGACGACGCAGAGAAGTGGAAGTGAAGGAGTGCATAGGGAGTGCCTAAGGGATTGTGCAGAGAGTGCTAAGCTAGTCCCCCAAGTATCTCAAGGTTCCATTGCAGTGGGCACGTGCCGACAGAAGGTATTCACTCCTCCCCCCTTTGTGGAAGCTTGGTGCAAGGTGTGCACAAGGATAAGCTTGAAGTAGGTGGAGGTCTGGTGTAGAGGAGGCCGGCGGCAAGAAGACTTTGGGATATTGGGTATTTTGTAATTGGGCACTCTGTGGGATTGTGCACAGAGAGGTATTGGCTTGTCTTGTACTTCAAACATCCTAATTGTCTTACTGTAATCAATCAGCAGAAGCGTCCAAGTGTATTTTCTCTTCTTGTTTCTTCCCTTTTCTCCTACAAACCCTCAAACTCCTGGTCTACGAATCCCCCCCAACAATTCCAGAAATGGAAGAAGTTAAAGTTGCAGAAAGTCATAGTACCTTGAAAGGAAAAGTTCTGGAACCTGTGGAAGCTGATGAAAAAACTTGGAGAAGCTTGTAGAAGGTAGAAAAGTACGTTTCGAAGCCACGAAGTTTGGTCAAGCCAACCGGCACAAGAGCAGCCTTTGAGCTTATGGAGACTCAAATAGACATTATAGGCATGTGATAAGTGCAATGAAATACACTATGTACTTTGGACCATCAAGGAGAATAAGTTCATACAAAATAGATAGGTTGGCGGGCCGACTAGCTCAAAAAACTTACTATCTATGGAAGAGACAATGAACTTCAAATGCCCATAGCGAGCAGCTTGATCAAAATTAGAAAAAATCCTTTTATGGGAGTGATACACATAGGGTTGAGTGTATGGAATGCACAAAAGTATAAGAAATAAGCAAAATATGCTATAGGAATGACCATTCACCGGTGGTACTTCCTACTTTTCAGGAATATGCAGAGATTGACCCCGAGACATAAAAACTCAGATTTCTCCCAATCTACTGAACCAAATGCTATGAAAATGTATAGACATACAATAGACACTAATACCGTTCCAATGCGCCATCTTCCACTCAATTTGGAGCTCTAGAGAGAGAGCAACAGCCTCTTCAAGATTACTGTTTGCGAAGCAGATGATGCAGAGAATTGAAGGAGCAAGACAATGATGGTCACAAGTGTATGTATATTGCTTCCATGTAATGTACAAGTGATTTCAAGTCTTTATATAGACTCTATGAGTGTTCCACAACTTCTACAAGAGAAATTTGAATTCAAACGAAGGTGGGAATGGTTGTTGGAGGGAATCAATTCACTTTCCTATAATCTAGGAAAAGTGAAGATCTAGTTTGATCTACTTTTAGGTGATTGATTGCTTGATTGAATGCAACTTCAACTACCACAAATTCGTGGGATTTTGGCTCTATCTTTCTACTTTTACATGTATAAAGCTCAAGGCTTTTACAATGGTAAATGAAGCATCAAAAAATCTCTCAAAAAATACAATAAATGAGCATAAAAAAAAAGAACTCTCCAACAGATATTCTTTCGACGCGATAGCCTTTGATGTAGATCAAATCCACTTCAAGCATAGTGTACGCTTGATGTTCCAACAGCTCCCCCTCAAGCTAAAGTATGCCTGAGTCTTCATTCTCTGATAGGTTGAATACCTGCCATAGCTTTGAATCTACAAAGCTTTATTCCATCAACTGCCTTCGTCATCATATATGCTACTTGCTTTTAAGTTGGAACAAAAGAAATATCAATCTCCTTTGCCATGAGCTTCTCCCTGATGAAGTGGTAATGGACTTCTATGTGCTTGGTTCTCGCATAAAAAATAGGATTTGCCGCTAGATGCATCGAACTTACATTATCTCCAAATATGAGGTTTGGAACTCTGAAGTCCCAAATCTGTATACAATGCTTTTAACGATATTACTGTGGTGCATTTTACCCAAGCCTACATGCTTGATATGCTTGATATTATCCTCATTTGTAAGTCACATGTGTAGTCATGTGAACACCTCTTGTAAAAGAGTTCATTTTTATCTCTTGTAATAGAAAAAAGGAAAAGGGAAAAGGATGGCTTACCTCATCCATGATGTAAATGCAAAGTCGTGGCTCTAACTACCTAAATCATGAATTTTTGAGCTTAGGGAATATCTCCTAACTTTTGGGATCACTTTTAGGTGGAGCTATTCGAATTCAAATTCAAAACTCCCTCCAAGAATAGCTATAAAAAGAGCAAGAAGGAAGAGGTGATTAGTAAGCCTTGTACGTGACCACTTCATGCCATTTTGTAGAGATTTAAGAGCGTATTCCATAGCTCTATCATTCTACTTCCATTGTGCAAATATTCATTGCGAATGTGATTGTAATCATATGTGAATCTATACATTTATCATTTTCTACTTCTCCGTTTTGTTCTCTGTCATACTCACTCAGAGCAGTAACTTCAGAAGGTCATATCTTGAGTTCTACACAACCTTTATCAGTGTTTTAACGTGTGTTGGATAGCTATTACTGTCTTCTTTCATGCGTTGGATTCCAATCATCTCAACCTTGCAACATATGTGGCTTATCTAATCATAGTACTGAAGAATGTTTCAGGAATCCAAGGAACTCAAGAGGAAGAGGATTCAGTAGAGGTGGCTATGGATCAAATAGAGGTAGATACAATGGAGGCTACAACAACTACTACTACAACAACAATTACAACAACAACAACTATCAAGGTGGCCATAGAGGAAGAAGAGATTACAACAAATATGCACAGGACCAAAGTCAAGAAGATTCATTATTGATTATGAATCTATCAGTGAAGAAGAATAAGGATGATGATCACATATTTTACATTGATTCGGGATGCTCAAACCATGTAGAAGGAAATGTGGCCTTACTTTCTGATTTGGAAGATCCTCATAACAAGCATGAAGTGCAGACGGGAGATGACACAAAGCACTCAGTGGAGAAGATAGGTAATGTGAAGACATCAGATGGGAATATGAACCTCTTAAGGAAAGTCTTCTATGTCCCTACAATTAACAAGAAAATAATAAGTGTTGGACAGATTGTTGAAAAAGGATTGCAGATTAGATTCAACCGATTTGGAGCATATGTTGAAGACCCAAGGCAAGTCTTTCGAAGGATTGCCAAAGGAGAAAAGAGAAGAAGGCTTTTCACTTTTGAAGTGGAAGATACAAAGAACATAGCTTTGTTTAGCTATGGATCTCAAACTCTAACAGAGTTGGAGATATGGCACAAAAGGCTTGCTCACATTTGCCTAATATCACAAGGCAACACATGATTTATAAGTGTGAAGCTTGTCAACTCGGCAAGGCTCATAGACAACCTTTCAATAAGAAAGGATATATGTATCAAAATCCTTTGGATCTAGTGCACATGGATGTGTGGGGTCCAAGTAAGGAGCCATCTATATCAGGCTCAAGATATTATGTGTCTTTCATAGATGATTGTAGCAGGTGGACCATTCTGTCTTTCATGAAGCACAAGGATGAAGTGTTTAATTGCTTTAAGAAGTCTATTGCTCTTATTGAAAACCAAACAGGTAGGACTTTGAAAAGACTCAGATCAAATGGCGGAGGAGAATACTTATATTTTGAATTCGATGCCTTCTTGCATGAAAGAGGCATTAAAAGGGAAGTCACTACAAGGTATACACCCGAACTCAATGGTGTAATAGAGAGGAGAAATAGAGCTATTGTCGAAGTAGCAAGGTCCATGCTCAACGAAAAGGGATTGCCAAACTACTTATGGGCAGAGGCTCTGTCGACAACCACATATCTCATAAGTAGACTTCCAGCTAAGTCACTAGATGGAACCACTCCATATGAAGTGTGGAATGGAAGAAGACCTAGTCTAGAGCATTGTAAAATCTTTGGATGCTTAGCCTATGCTCACATTCCTTCTCAAGTAAGAGGGAAATTGGATCCCAAGGCAGAGAAGTGTGTATTAATTGGTTATGATCAAAACCAAAAAGGATATAGCTTGTACAATCCAACCAATAAAGGATTTTCTGTGAGTAGAGATGTAATTTTTTATGAAAACAAGTCATGGTTTGATGATGATAGGAAAGTGAAGCTGCATTATGACTTGGATGAAGATTTTCCATCACTTCAACTAAAGGAGCCAAAGCAGATTGAAGAAAGTGATTCGGAGATTGACCTAGAAGACTTGGAAAGACTAAAGCTATGGAAGAACAAAGGTAAAGCAAAGATGCAAGATGCTACATATGATCCGAGAGCTCACATCAACCACTTAGAAGGTCTTCAAGGGAAAAGAAGAAACCAGAGAGGTTTGGTTATGATACTTCTTTGGTCACCAAGCCCTCAATCTACATTGCAAAGGATTCAACCAATGAAGAGCCTACCACATTCGAAGAAGCGCAAAGCAAGAGAGCTTGGAGAGATGCAATGGATGAAGAAATGGAAGCCTTGAAGGAGAATGACATGTGGGAGATTGTACCTAACAAGCCATCTATGAAGGTAACTGGATCTTGATGGATATACAAAATCAAGAGGAATCTAGATGGAAGTATAAATAGACACAAAGCAAGGTTAGTTGCTAAAGGGTTTGCTCAAACATATGGTATTGATTATGAGGAGACTTTCTCTCATGCTTCAAAAATGCGTACAATTAGGGTTCTCATTAGTCTTGCTGCATCTAGAAATTGGAATCTCTATCAACGTGATGTAAAGAATGCTTTCTTGAATGGATGGATTTTTGAGGAACTATATATGGCACAACCTCTTGGATATGAGGATGCACATCATCCTAACTATGTATGCAAGCTAAAGAAAGCTTTGTATGGATTGAAGCAAGCTCCAAGAGCTTGGAATTTCAGATTGGTGACTTATTTAGAGGACCAAGGATTCAAAGCTAGCAAGGCAGATACCTCTTTGTTCATAAAGAGGAATGGATCCGAAGTGATCTATATATGTGTGTATGTTGATGATATTATTATCGCAGGCAATGATCTTGAAGGAATCAAACAGGTAAAGAGTCAAATGAAGGAGGAATTCAAAATAAGTGACCTCGGACCACTCACTTATTTTCTTGGATTGGAGTTGATCTACACAGATTCAGGTAAATACATCACACAAAGGAAGTATGTGCATGACATGCTCGTCAAGTTCAAGATGGAAAATACCAAGTGTGTAGGTACACCTATGGAGAAAAATCATAAGCTTAGTGATTATGAAGGAGACCCAATTGAAGACATCACAAGCTATCAAAGCTTGGTTGGAAGTTTGAACTATGCAACACTCAGAAAGGTGGATATATGCTATAGTGTTAGCATATTGAGTCAGTTTATGCATAAATCGAGAAGACCACATATGGAAGCGGCCAAGAGAGTCCTCAAGTACCTAAAGGGGACCATGAATGAAGGTTTGTTTTATTCATTTACTTAAGATATTGAGCTAAAGGTCTACTTAGATGGAGATTGGGCCGGATCTAGAGATGATAGAAGAAGCACATCCGTGTATATATCATTTGCAGGTTCAGAAATCATTTCTTGGTCATCAAAGAAGCAACCAACCGTGGCATTATCTTCTACCAAAGCTGAATATAGAGGTTTGGCTAATGCAACTCAAGAAATCATGTGGTTAAAGTCTTTGTACATAGATCTTGGACTTCATTCTTCAACACCTCATATTATTTGTGACAACACAAGCTCACTACATCTAGCAGCTAATCCGGTATACCATGCTAGAACCAAGCATATTGAAGTCCACTACCATTATGTAAGGGAGAAGCTAATGAGCAAGGATATTCAACTATCCTATGTCTCTACAGATATGCAATGTGCAGACATGTTGACTAAAGCTCTTGATGGTAGTAAGTTAAGTAGATTCAAGTTGATGATTGGCTTGCAGGAAATCAAGGACAACTGAAGACTTATTTGGAGGCCAAGCATGTTAGGCTTGAGGGGGAGCTGTTGGTGCATTTTACCCAACCCTACATGCTTGATATGCTTGATATTATCCTCATTTGTAAGTCACATGTGTAGTCATGTGAACACCTCTTGTAAAAGAGTTCATTTTTATCTCTTGTAATAGAAAAAAGGAAAAGGGAAAAGGATGGCTTACCTCATCCATGATGTAAATGCAAATTCGTCGCTCTAACTACCTAAATCATGAATTTTTGAGCTGAGGGAATATCTCCTAACTTTGGAGATCAATTTTAGGTGGAGCCATTCAAATTGAATTCAAAACTCCCTCCAAGAATAGCTATAAAAAGAGCAAGAAGGAAGAGGCGATTAGCAAGCCTTGTACGTGTCGACTTCATGTCATTTTGTAGAGATTGAAGAGCTTAATCCGTAACTCTATCATTCTACTCCCATTGTGCAAATATCATTGCCAGTGTGGTTATAATCATATGTGAATCTATACATGTATCATTATCTACTTCTCTGTTTTGCTCTCTGTGATACTCACTCAGAGTAGTAACTTCAGAAGGTCATATCTCGAGTTCTACGCAACCGTTGTGAGTGTTGTAACATGCATTGCATAGATCTTACTGTCTTCGTTCTGCATATAAGTTTCAAGGTAATTAGATTTACAGTTTTGGAGATATCTGCATTTTACTCCTCACTGGTCTATCTCTATAGAGCCCCGAGAATGGTGGGCATGTTCCAAAAAGTGATGAATCTTGTTCTCAATGCTCAGTCCATCATTTGAAGTGTTTTAACTTGGATTAGGAAGCTTGCTAAGTCTATTTGCTATGTCCAAGAGGAATTTATCTAATTCCTACCAGGTTGAGAGCACTATTCATTTTTTCCAACATGTGTATGTCCAAAAATAGCAAGTTTTGGGAGCTAGTCATCTTGCAACTTGTCTGTCACTTAAACTTTTGGGATACATGTTCCAAAGTAATTGGCTGATATTTTGGTGGGTTTAGGAAGCTCAAAGGGTCTACTAATCAACTCTGAAGTCTCAGTTGGCTGGTGTGAAGCTGGTTGTAGCAGCACCTACTCATCTTTGGATTGCATCCACCATCTCTCTTCACAATTGCCTCTTGAGTTGCTATGGTGAAAAGTGTGTACTCTGCTTCAGTTGAAGATAAAGCAACTATGTGTTGCTTCTTGGAACTCCATGACACTAGCTTCAAACCTTCAAATGCTAAGTAACCAGATGTACTTTTTCTATCATCCTTAGCTCCTGCCCAATCTGCATCTGAGTGGATATTGATATCCAAATCTGAAGAGTAAGGATAGAATATACCTTCGTTGATTGTACCTTTGAGATACTTAAGTACTCTCTTAGCCGCATCCATGTGTGGTCTTCTCGGTGAGTGCATGAACTGACTAAGCACTCCCACACTATATGAGATGTCCGCCTTTGTATGAGTAGCATATATCAAGCTACCTACTAAGCTTTTATACTCTTTAATGTCTTCAATTTTCTCATCTTCATAAACACTTAGTTTATGATTCATCTCCAAAGGTGTACCTACAGGTTTAGTGTTCTCCATTTTGAACTTGAGAAGAAGATCCTGAATGTATCTTCTCTGAGTCAAATACATTCCTTTATCTATATATATGACCTGCATACCTAGAAAATATGTGAGCTCACCTAGGTCACTGATTTTGAACTCCTTTTGCATGTGTCTCTTGATCCTTTGAATGCCATTTAGATCATCACCTGTCACAATAATATCATCTACATATACACATAGATAGATAACCTCATTGTGATCCCTTTTGATGAATAGAGAAGGATCTGAGCTGCTAGCTTTGAACCCTTGATCTTGAAGATATGTAACCAACTTGTAATTCCAAGTTGTTGGAGCTTGTTTCAATCCATACAATGCTTTCTTAAGTTTGCAAACATAAGATGGATGATTAGGGTTTTCAAAACCTGGTGGTTGTGAGATGTATACCTCTTCACTTATCCAACCGTTTAAGAATGCATTTTTCACATCAAGTTGGAGGAGTCTCCAATTCCTTGCAGCAGCTACACTTATCAATGTCCCGATTGTAGTCATCTTTGCAACTGGTGAGAATGTTTCCTCATAGTCAATACCATGAGTTTGTGAGCATCCTTTGGCAACTAATCTTGCCTTGTACCTGCAAACTGATCCATCTGAATTTCTTTTAACTTTATATACCCATCTGCAACCAATTACCTTTTGATTTGGTGACATTGGAACCAAATCCCAAGTGTCCATTTCCTTCAATGCATCTATCTCTTCGTTCATGGCCTTTTCCCGATTAGGGTTTCCCTTTGCCTCTTCATAGGTTTAGGGTTCCTTTGAAATAGAGTCTTTTCACAAGTATATTGAATGCTTTGTAACAAATGTGGAATCATATCCATACCTTTCTGGTTGTTTCTTCTCTCTTGCAGATCTTCTAGGTGCTTGTTTAGAGCATTCTCCAACCTCTTGCATCTTTGCTTTGCCTCTTGACTTCCATAGCTTGTAATCCTTTTCCCTTTCATCTTGGTCATCGCCTGTATTACTTCTTGGATCCTAGACCTGTGTATCATGATTTCTTCCTAATTGAAGAGAGTGAGAATCAAGATCATATGGTAGTGTTACCTTTTGTTTGTCTTCATCATACCAAGACCTGTGTTCTTCAAACACAACATCTCTACTTGTAGTGAATTGGTTGGTTGAAGGATTGAAGAGCCTGTAACCCATCTGAGTTGAATCATATCCAATAAACACTACCTTTGTTGCCCTTTCATCTAGCTTACCTCTTATTTGTGATGGTACATGAACATAAGCTAAACAACCAAAAACCTTGCAATGTCCAAGACTATGTTTTCTTCCATGCCATGCTTCATAAGAAGTCATACCTTGAAGTGATTTGGATGGTAGTCTATTGAGAAGGTACACTGCAGTTGAAATAGCTTCTACCCATAGATAATGTGGCAACTTCTTCTCTTCAAGCATTGTTCAGGCTGATCCAACCAATGTCTTGTCTCTCCTCTCTACAATTCTATTTAGTTGAGGAGAGTACCTAGTAGTCACTTCCCTTTTGATACCTTTGTCCTGCAAGAACTCATCAAACTCTTTGGAGAAGTATTCTCCCCCTCCATCAGATGTGAGCTTCTTTAGTGATCTACCTGTATGATTCTCCACATGTGCAAGATACTTCTTGAAGCAATTAAACACTTCATTCTTAATCTTGATAAAGTATAGAATAGTCCATCTACTATGGTCTTCAATAAATGAGACATAATACCTTGATCCTACCAATGAAGGTTCTTGACTTGGTCCCCATACATCTATATGTACTAAGTCCAATAAGTTGTTATGAATGTAGCCTTTGTGGTTGAATGATTGTCTTTGTGCCTTCCCAATCTGACATGCATCACACCTATTGATCATGTGTTGCTTTGATATGTTCGGCAATCCTAGAACACTTTGATCCCTGCATATATCCTTCAAGGCTCTTTCATTCACATGAGCAAGTCTCTTATGCCACACTTCAAGCTCACTTAGGGTTTGAGACCCAAAGTTGAATAGAGCTATGTTCTTGGTTTCTCCTACTTCAAAAGTAAAGATCCTACCATGCTTCTCACCTCGGGCTATCTTCTTGAAGCCTTGACATAGATCTTCTACAAAAGCTCCATGTTGGGTGAACCTAACTTGCAAGCCTTTTTCAACTATTTGGCTTACACTTATTAGGTTTTTAGTGATAGTGGGTACATAGAGAACCTTATTGAGAATGTTTGTCTTGCCATTGGAAGCTTTGACATTACCAATTTTCTCCACATTGTGCTTCGTGTCATCCCCTGTTTGCACTTCATGTCTATGATTTGGACTTTCCAAATCAGATAGAAGAGCAATGTTGCCTGCAACATGATTCGAACATCCTGAATCTATGTAGAACAAATGATCATCTTCTTTACCTTCTTTGTGGCTTAGATTCATAAGAAGCAATGAGTCTTCATGTGGTTGATCTTCTGAATAATTTTTTCAGTCCCTTATATTATAGCTTCTATTGTTATTTTTGAAGTTGTGTCCACCTCTACCTCTATTGTTGTCATATCCACCTCTTCCACTTCCTTTCTAGGTCTTCCCATTGAACCAACAATTCTAAGTGGTGTGGTTGGTCTTATTGCATATGGCACAAGGTTGAAAATTCCGACCTTTGGCTTTGTCTTGCTTTGATCCTTTCTTCTTCCCTTTTCACTTGCTCTTGCTTGCAAAGTTGGCTTGAGAAGTCTCTTCATCTTCTTCCTTCTTCTTGCCTTTCTGCTTCTTATCCTTCTTATCTATATATAGAGCACTAGTTGAATTACCATGATAAGAGTTACCTTCCTTTATGCTATTGTTGGCTTATTGATTGAAGAGTTGTCCAAGACAGATATTGAAGTCTGGAGTTTGCACATCCATGATGAGATCATAAGCCGTCGTGAAGGATTGCCATTGCTTATCACTTCGAATGTCGTTGAGAATTTTCCTGATGATGACCTCTTCTTCAATCAACTCTCCAATGGATGCTAATTGATCCGCAACCTCCTTGACCTTGGTAACAAACTCTGTGATGGTTTGTTTAGTTGTCTTCTTTATTTGGTTGAACTCGTTCCAAAGATGATTCTTTCTTGCTTTGGTACTAGCAAAAAAGAAAGTCTTGAGGGCATCCCAAGTCCCTTGAGATATCTTGCATTCTCTAATATGTGGTAATAGAAATTCAGAGATAGAGTTTAGTATGTACGACCTTGCTTGAGCATCCCTTGCACACCAAAGTGTGAGTTTATCTGTCTCCTCTTGTGTTGGTCCTCCTTTGGATCTTGGAATAGGCATAGCTTCATCACTTGCTACAATTCCATAAAGATTTCTACCTTGCAAATAGGCCTCCATTCTGATTTTCCAAGCCACGTAGTTGTGTTGATCAAGCTTCTCGATCATTGATGGAAAGCCGTCACCCATCTTGATCTAGCTCTTATACCACTGAAAAACTTGGAGAAGCTTGTTGAAGGTAGAAAAATACGTTTCTAAGCGACGAAGTTTGGTCAAGCCAAGTGGTACAAGTCCAGCCTTTGAGCTTATGGAGACTCAAAAAAACCTTATGGGCATGCGATAAGTGCAAAGAAACACACTATGTACTTTGGACCATCAAGGGAATGAGTTGATACAAAATAGATAGGTTGGCTGGTCGACTAGCTCAAAAAACTTACCATCTATGGAAGAAACAATGAACTTCAAATGCCCATAGCGACCAGCGTGATTATAATTAGAAAAAATCCTTTTATGGGAGTGATACAAATAGGGTTGAGTGTATGGAATGCACAAAAGTATAAGAAATAAGCAAAATATGCCATAGGAATGAATGCGACATTCACCAGTGGTACTTCCTATTTTTCAGGAATATGCAGAGACTGACCCCGAGACAGTAAAACTCAGATTTCTCCCAATCTACTGAACCAAATGCTCTGAAAATATATAGGCATAGACTAGACACTAATATCTTTCTACTGAGCCATCTTTCACTCAATTCGGAGCCCTAAAGAGAGAGGCCAATAGGCTCTGCAACATTACTATTAGCGAAGAAGATGATGCAGAGAATTGAAGGAGCAAGACAATGATGGTCACAAGTGTATGTATATTGCTTCCATGTAATGTACAAGTGATTTCAAGTCTTTATAGAGACTCTAGGAGTGTTCCACGACTGAAGTTTCTCAAGTATCAAGGTTCATGCAGAATCCAAAAGTGTTACATTGGAAAGCACTAAAGCGGATCTTTTGATAATTGAAGGGAACTTCAAATTATGCTATGGTATTTTTGAAATCTACACATTTGTTACTAAAAGGTTTTCCACAAGAAGAAGTACTAGTGGATTTTGTTTTTATCTTCAAGATTATCTTATCTCATGGCTTTCGAAGAGACAACTCCACTATTGCCACTTCATCATGTGAAGCTGAATATCGTGCAGCATTTACAGCTACTTTAGAGGCAGTTTGGTTGCGAAAGATTTTCAGTTATCTTGAAGTGAGAGAACAAGTGGGAGCCTCATATCTTACTTGAAGTGGATGTATCTAAGGACCTTAAAACTCACATTCCTATCAAGGATTCCAATGGTCGGAAGTTGCATGTGCAGAAAATTATGTATAGAAACCTTCCCAATGCCTGCTATAATTGTTATAAAAAAGGCCATCTCATTGAAGAGTGCCCCCTTATCCCAAAACAGGAAGAACAAGAAGAGAACACAAAAAAAAGTGTAGCTCAAGTAGCTAATCTTAACCAAGCCCCTCAACCAAGAAAAAAATTCAATAAAATAAAGAAAAAGAACTTTAAATATGACAATTTGTTCAACATCCTCCTTGGCGACATTTCCAACCCGTTTGAGGATAAAATCATTCATGATTTAGCTCATAAAAATCCAAATTGTGCTACTGATGATCTTAATGATGCTACAGATGCTAACAAGGAAAATCTCGATTCTAACTCCAACAGCCACCATGAACAAAGGTGGAAAGTTGTGGGTAAGAAAACAAAGTGATCATGCCCTCCCAAAATTTTGATGTTGTGGATGATGTAGTTCAAGAAGTCCCACCAGTATAAGTAAACTCTCTCCTAGAATCACAGGTGCATGTGTTCTCTCAAGAGCTAAATCTTCTAGATCAAGGTAAGCTAGATCAGATGGAAGAAGAAATGGAGGCTTATGAGATGGTGCCAATGTCTCAAGAGGTCGAGTCCTCTAAAAGGGCTTCCTCCACTCCTAAATCCAAAAGGAAGGAGGTCATCAAATCTTCTCTATCAGTTTTAAAGCCCTCTAAAAATAGTAGGAAGTTATCTCTTGCTGTTTTTTTTTATGTCTGACATCTTTATCTATAATGCCGAATGATTTTCTCACTCCATACATTCTTTAGATTTGCGAAGAAGTAGCTGGCAAAGGGTATCTCCCTTATCACATCAAGACTAGAGTGATCGGAATTATTCACAAGAGAGGCAACAATGAAGACCTAAAAAATTGGAGACCCATAACTTACTTGAACATAATTTATAAATTTTTCTCCTCTACCATTGCTAGAAGACTTAGTCCTATGATGAAATTCTTTATCCTTCCTCAGCAGAAAGGTTTTATCAAAGGTAGATACATTCTTGATGCTATTATCTCTTTATGGGAAGGTATGGATTATGCCTTGGAAAGTGGGCAAAACTATTACTTTCTGAAAATGGACTTTGATAAGGCTTATGATAGAAGTGAATGGGATTTTATTCTTCAATCTCTGCATGACTTAGTTCTTGGGAGGAGGCTCATTAAATTTGTGATCACTTTATTTGGTAATGCTTTTTCTAGGGTTGCTATTAATGGACACCTTTCTGATCCCTTCAAGCTTTCTAGATCCATAAGGCAAGGCTGCCCCCTTGCCCCCCTCCTTTTTGCTATTGCCAGTGACTCCTTAGGGTGTTTGGTCAAGGATGCTCTAGATTTATTAAAGGCACTGAAATTCCTAACTCCCCTTCCCCCTGTTATGAGGATCTTCAGTGCATGCACACACAGAGGTAGGCAGAAGACGGAACAATAATCATAAACACAAAGATAGTCAATGTGATATTGGGTGCAATCTCCCCCTGTCTACTCTGATGGACGACTCTATCAGAGTACCCGTATTTATAGGTTTATTTCTATTACGTCTTGAAAATAGAAGTTACATGAGAGCCGTCGCTTTTAGAAGTGACTTTTAGGAAAAGCTATTATATTTACAAAAGGTGTTGCTTTCTAAGAGAACCACTACTTTTACAACCTAAATATAGCTTATTCTAGAAGTCTTCGATTTAATCTTCAAATCTTCAAATCTTCAAATTTATTTATTTATATGCATCCACTTGTATCCACGCTCTCATGCTTCTTCACTTGCTATATCAAACACAACCACATTAAAACCTTCTGGACATTTAAAACATTAAAAATCCATTTAACCTTCCATGATTCCATAATATACAACATGCCTCCCAGTTGACAAGCAACTGACCTCAGTTGATAAATAGAAAAACAGACATGGATGATCATTCGCATGTCCCATCATTGAACAATAGTAAGCATGAACCATGTAAAACACATGCATGGAATCAGAAACCTGAAAGTTTAATGTAATTGGGAATGATATGCAGAAAAAGAAGTTTTATGCAAGTCAATATTCTAATTCATTTTTAAAAAAATATAGCTAAAGTATTTTCGAAAATTCTATGTGTAAATACATTACATATAAATAAAGAAAAATGAAACGAGCAAAAACAGTGTTGTTGATATAGCTACTGCAAACGGGTCCTCTTGAGAAGTAATTGGTACTTATTCTAGACATCATGAGCAAAGGCAATGGCTTCATGAAGCGATGTAGGCTGGCGTGAGCGAAGCTTTGCTTGAACCTCCTTATATATCCCAACATCATACTTCTTCTTGATAATATCATTGGAAACATCTTCAAGCAAGCGAAGAGTTACTAAATATTGGTAAAACCGGTCCATATAGGTGGTCAATGTATCACCTTCCATCCATGTAAATTCAGCCCATAATTAACGTATATGTAGGTTGAACTGTAAGGGTAGGAAATAATCTTTAAACTCTTCTTGAAAAGCCTTCCATGTGCGTGGACAATCTGCACGATGACAAAGGTCATTCCACCATAGTTGAGGTCTTCCTACCAAATAATTGGTAGCAAACTGGACTTTCTTATTTTCTGAATATAACTCATCGGAATAGAAATCATTGAATAAAGAAAGCCATGACAGGACAAATCGGCCATCCTTTCGTCCATCGAATTGGAGCACGGCATAGCGTTCTTGTATAGCTTGTTGAAGTGGTTGAAGTTCTTGGTGCATTATCTCTAATTGTTGCTCGAGTGAAGATATTAAATGGTCTTCATTTCTACAAAACTTTCAACCTCTGATTCAATATCAACCAGGAAAAGCTAATGTTGTAGCTAATACATTAAGTCGTCTTCCATCCCCACAAACAAAATCCCTCTTTCAAACTATGTTGGATTCTCAATCTAATACGATAGCTAAAAATTTTGTTCTGAGAGCTTTCCAATGATATATTATATGCTAAAATCCGAGTTATATAGTGAAAGTTATGCCCTTTTTATGATGCACTTTCCTAGGAAAATCGACAAGCGCTTCCACATGTGTGAGCTTATCTTGGGACTTGGAAAAGGAAGAGGGAGGTGAAGTTGATGTTAAATAACAGAAAAGAGAGATAGAGTGATAACTCAAAGAGATGGAGTAGTGGTTAAAGTACTTCGCTTGTAAGTAGGAGGTTGTGGGTTCAAATCCTCCTTCCTTAGGGAGTCTAAAACTCTATATTGCCACTCCAAATTAAAATTTCCTCGCACGTAGCCAACGGTCGGCAAGGGAGCCTTGGGTGCCAATGTTGCCAATGTATTTCCTAATTTATTGCCTTAGTCGATGACTTGGTCGATGCCTTGGTCGATGTCTTGGAGTAAGCCACAGGTATAAACACAGGTTTTGGTTCTGGAACTGAAACTGAAACTGAAACAGAGGTAGAAGCAGAAGCAGATTTGGATTCGCGAATAGAAAATGCAGACTATCCCCTCAACAAACAATCTCCTCCAAAGTGATACGTGCTAGGCTCTGATACCACTGTTATCAAGATCTTCAGGGCACGCACACATAGAGGTAGACAGAAGACGGAACAGGAATCATAAACATAAAGATATTCAAGGCAATATTGGGTGCAATCTCCCCCCGTGTACTCTGATGGACGAGTCTATCAGAGTACCCATATTTATAGGTTTATTTCTATTACATCATGAAAATAGAAGTTACATGAGAGCCATCACTTTTAGAAGCGAATTTTAGGAAAAGCTACTTTATTTAAAAAAGGTGTCACTTTCTAAGCGAACCACTACTTTTACAACCTAGATATAACTTATTTTAAAAGTCTTTGATTTAATCTTCAAATCTTCAAATTTATTTATTTATACGCATCCACTTCTACCCATGCTCTCATGCTTCTCCACATGCTATATCAAACACAACCACATTAAAACCTTCTAGATATTTAAAACATTAAAAATCCATTTAACCTTCCATGATTCCATAATATACAACACCCCCCTTTGCTTGCAGATGTTTGCTGATAATACTAATGTTGTTCTAAAAGCTGACAATTAGTCTTTAAAGGTTTTTCTTGAATGCTTGGATTTGTTTTGTGTTGCCAGTGGTTCTAAAGTCAATCATAGCAAAACTAGTTCCAAAGCTTCCTCTAACTCCATTCCTCACAGTATATCCAATTTGGGCTATAATATTATCAAGGATGGCCAAGTGTTTAGTTTGCTAGGCATTCCTATGGGGTTTAATATTTCTTTGGCCCAAAGATGGAATTGGGTTCTAGAAAATTCAAAAACCACTTTTTTTTTTTGGTGTGATTCTCATAACTCCCTATCCCATAGATGTTTAATTCTAAATCATTATGTTTTACCCAAACTGATTTTTTTCTTGGCTTGCTGGTCTCCTTCCAAAAAACAGGTTAATCAAGCTATCTCCTTTGCTAGGAGATTTCTCTGGGGTGGTAATTCCCATCACCACAAAGTTGCTAAAGTCTCTAATGATACTTATTGCCTCCCTAAATCCCAAGGAGGTCTGGGTATTCTTTGCCCCAATAAAATGGTTGATAATCTTGCTGCTAAGTGAATTTTAAGGAGCATTGATTCTACTAATATTCTTTGCCTCTAATGATATCAAGCTATCTCCTTTGCTAGGAGATTTCTCTGGGGTGGTTTTGCTGTAGCTACACCTAAAGTGGTTTTGCTGTAGCTACACCTAAAGTCAAGAAGGCGCTAGGCGATTCAGTCAAGAAGGTAAAGAAAACCATTAAGTAAGTTTTCTTGAGAAGCGATTCAGTCAAGAAGCAAAACCATTCAGTCAAGAAGGACCATGTAGAAGGTTTGAC
Source organism: Ceratopteris richardii (assembly GCA_020310875.1). Taxonomy (NCBI): domain Eukaryota; kingdom Viridiplantae; phylum Streptophyta; class Polypodiopsida; order Polypodiales; family Pteridaceae; genus Ceratopteris; species Ceratopteris richardii. The sequence continues at coordinate 65,173,362 of CM035420.1, forward strand.
CAACATGGTCTTGTCTTGTCTTGTCTTGTCTTGTCTTGGAATGCTTAACTTAAACGATAGGTAAACGGTTAAGCGAAAACTTTAGCGCCTAAAAGGCCGGAGGGAAGACCATGTTGGCCCGGAGGTGCGTAGCAAGCCATTAAGGTCTTGGAATGCTACAGCGTTTACCATTCCCAATAGGTATTAGCTTCTACGTTTAGGGAATGAAAGAAAACCAAAACCTAACGGTAAACTCGCATAGCGCCTTAACGGTTTTCTTTAGCCGTTTCCCTAAAAGGCTACAGCGTGTCCGTTTCCCAATAAATAGGAAACGCGGAGCACCTTAACGGGAAACGGAAACTTTAGCACAAGACAAGACCAGAATGGTCAAAGCTTCGGGTAATGGTCTTCCCTCCGGGCCTTTAAGGTTTTGTAAACTTTAGCCCGTGTTTTCGTTTACCTTTTAGGTAAACTTTAGCTCGTTTACCCGGTAAACTTTAGCGTAAAACAAGACCATGTTGGTCTTCTTTAGCGCCTAACCGGTATTAGCTTACTTTAGGTGTAGCTAATACCTAAAGTAAAGGAGCTAAAGAGCCAGCCATGTTGGTCTTGCTACAGCGTTTTCTTTAGCTCGTAAAGGTAAACGTAGATAGTTGACCTACCGGTCCTTATGGAGCTAAGCATAGCCCCTAAAGTAAACGTTTTCTTTAGCTCTAATACTTTAGGTTTTCTTTAGCTCCAGTAAACTAAGCGCTAAAGAAAACCGTTTACTACTTATGGTAGGAGCTAATACGTGTTGTAAACGTAATAGCTTAACCGTTTACTAACGCGCGAAGCTAAGCACGATTCCCCGTCGCTTAACCCTTCGGGCCTAACGATTAAGCGTTTACGTTTACAACACTATAGCAGCGCCGATAGGGGCTAAAGTTTACCTTAAGTAAACGGTTTCGTCAACTTTAGCGCCTTAACGGTTTTCTTTAGCACCATAAGTAAACGTTTAAGCGAACGTAGTTAGGTAAACGTAAACGGTCAACGGTATTAGCTCCGCCCCACTAAAGAGCGAGTATGACTAATCGACGTGGTTGATATGACGACGACAACAGCATGTCGTAAACGGAAATAGCCAACTCTTGGCATATCTCCACTTCGTGCCGGCAGTGGCAGTTGAACGGTCTCGTGAATGCAAGATGCTAGCGGAACGATCAGCCGGACGGTAAGGCTAAGTTCCTCCCTACCGCGTCTATCCCAGTGTGTTGAGGATCCGGATTAGTGCACCAGAGATAGGGGAAACTGGGAGTCGATATGGGTATAGCAAACATCTGAAGCGTAACTGCACACTCACACGACCGGAGATAGGAGCATTCAGTGAAACCGGTGACCCACACTTCCCGGATAGATGTGTGGGACAGAGGACTCGTAATACCTGCCTACCTGGAACCGCTTCAACCGTGGTTGCATAGGCGCGATAGAGCGAAAACTAACGTAAACGTTCAAGCGTTTACGTAGATAGAAAACGTTAAGTAAACGATTAAGCTAATACTATACCTTTACGGTCAACTTTAGCTCCTAAAAGGCCCGATTAGGCTTTAGCGATTGGTTTTGCGCAACCTATTGGTTTTGCGCTCAAGTTGACCGTTAAGGTTTTACCCGTTTACCTTTAGGTGTAGCGTTTACCTTTAGGTATAGGTATTAGCTTAATCGCTTGCATAGCACCTTAAGTTTAAGCTATTACGCTAAAAGCGGAGGGAAGACCATTATGGTGAAGCTACAGCGAAAACCAGGGCCGAAGGCTTAAGCAAGACAAGACCTACATGGTCCTTCTTTACCAACATGGTGTAGCTGTAGCTTCACCAACATGGTCAAGCTTCTTTACTACATGGTCTTGTTTTGCTTAAGCTAATACCAAAACCTAAACGGTATTAGCCGTTTCCCTAAAGGTGCTAAAGTTATTGGTGCTTTAGTTTCTTAGGGAAACGGAAACGGACACTTTAGCACCATGTAGGCTTAAGCTAATACCAGGCCCGAAGGGTTAAGCAAGACCAACATGGCTAGCAGCGCTCAAGACCAACATGGTCTCGCTGTAGCCTTTACTTCATGGTGTAGCTGTAGCTTCACCAACATGGTCCTTCTTGACTACATGGTCTTGTTTTGCTACAGCTAAACCGCTGTAGCAAGACCATAATGGTCTTCCCTTCCCAATAGGTATTAGCTACACCTAAAGTCAAGAAGGGAAGACCAGGCGCTAAAGTTTTCGCTTAAGCATTCCCTACATGGTCTTCCCTCCTAAACGGTATTAGCTACACCTAAAGGTGAAGGCTACATAGAAAACCAGGCTTAAGCGCGATGTTGGTCTTGTCTTGTCTTGGAATGCTTAACTTAAACGATAGGTAAACGGTTAAGCTAATACCAAAACCTAAAGGCTTAAGCTAATACCATTCCCAATAGGTATTAGCTACACCTTAAGGGAAACGGACACTTTAGCCCTAATACCTTTAGGGTATTAGCTAAGCTCGATAGGTTTTCGGTGACCGTAAAGGCTACAGCGTTTTCTTTAGCCGCCCCTAAAGGTTTTCTTTAGCACGCATAGCGCTTTAGGGTATTAGCTAAGCACGATTAGTTTCGTTAGGTAGTTCGCCCGATTCCCAATAGGTATTAGCTTCACCCTTCTTGACTGAATGGTAATAGCTGTAGCCTATCGGTATTAGCTTAAGCCTTCACCATAATGGTAATAGCTGTAGCCTACATGGTAATAGCTACGCGCCTTTAGGCGCTATGCGTGCTATGCTAATACCCTAAAGTAAACGGTTAAGCGAAACCCAAAACCATACGGTGCTAAAGTGTCCGTTTCCCACTAAAGTGTCCTATTGGTGCTAAAGTTGACCTTTAGGGAAACGGTTTCGGACACGCTGTAGCCTTAAGGGAAACGGCTAAAGAAAACCTTAAGGGGCGAAGCGGTCTTTAGCCCGTTAAGGTTTTCGGGTACGTGTTGTTTTCGTTTTCTTTAGCCCGTTTCCCAAACACTTTAGCACCTATTGGTTTTCGTTTTCGTTTTCGCTTAAACGTTAGGTGCTAAAGAAAACCTATGGGGCTAAAGTTGACCGTTAGGTATAGGTAAACGTAGATAGTTTACATGTTGTTTTCGTTTTCGGTCCGATTCACCCAAGTTTCGCTTAGCTGCGATTCATGAACCCGCAGAAAGGCTTAGCTGCGATTCACCCAAGTTGAGCTTAGCTGCTAACTTTTCGCTTAGTTGACCTTTTCGGCCGTTTACCGGGTGAACGAAAACTAACGTAAACGCTTAAACGTGTTGTTTTCGGTTAAGCGTCGCAGAAGGGAAGGGGCCTAAATCGGCGGACAGACTGACGCCTAAACTTGAGCAGTGCCGTAAGGTTTAACAGAACACCCAGATAGGGAATTGGCCAGTCGACCCCACACCCCACGTCGCTGCGCGGTCGAGGCCGAAAGTAAGTACTCGCTTCGGGTTCATCCTCGGCAAAAACTCGCAGGCAGGACTCGATCGAGCGCTCTTCCGTGCCCGAGAGAGATCCATCGCGGGGTGGAGTAAATGGCCAACTCGTCAGGCTCATGACCTGAAGATTGCGGGTTCGAACCCTGCCCCCGCACGGTTTCCAGTTCACGCATAAACCAACCAAACAGATAAATATTAAGAACCAAAAACAACACAAAATTGATTCATTGATTATGCCTTGAATGAATGTCTTCGAGACAAATCTACCTTTCATTTTCACCTTCACCACAATGTCATTTGGTCTTAGTTCGCCATAGCGTTTACCTATGTATGGGGCGTAGCGTTTACGTTGAGTTTTCTATCTACGTTTACGTTCACTGTTAGTTTTCTATCGCCCCCGGAGCCCCTAATCGATTAAGCTAATTCGCTGTAGCCTTTAGGTGTAGCTAATACGCGCGAACGAACGAACCCTTAAAGTTAAGCTATTACGCTTAAGCGTTAGTTTTCTTTAGCCCGATAGGCCCGATTAGGGTGAAGCTAATACCTATGGACCGTATGGAGCGAAGCTATTACGTTTACAACACGTATTAGCTCCTACCATAAGTAAACGTTTCAGCGAAAACCGGTAAACGATTAAGCTAATCGCTTAAGCAAGACCATAATGGTGTAGCTGTAGCAAGACAAGACCATAATGGTGTAGCTGTAGCCAACATGGTGTAGCTGTAGCCTTTATGGTTTTCTTTACGATAGGTAAACGGGTAAAACCTTAACGGGAAACTTTAGGCGCATTCCAAGACAAGACCTAACGGGCTAAAGTCGGGGTTTGGGGCTAAAGAAAACCAAAACCGTTACGGGCTTAAGTTGACCGTATAGGGAATGGTATTAGCTTACCCGTTTAGGTTTTGTAAACGCTTAAGCCTAAACGGTTAAGCTATTACCATGTAGGCTTAAGCTAATACCATGTAGGCTTAAGCTTTGACCAACATGGTCTTGTTTTACGCGCTTAGTCTTCGCAGCGAACGGTTCATTAAGCTAATACCTTTTAGGCTACAGCGTTTACCTTAAGGGAATGCGCTAAAGAAAACGCTTTAGCCTCTTCCAATTTTATCTCAGAAGTTTAGCAGCGTTCAGAAAGTTGTTCCCAGAGATGGTTTGTGAACAGAGGTCATTTTGAAGTCAATTTCTTCCTCCTGGTCCAATCCGCCTCCGGAACTGGCGAGTGTTGGCAGGCCCAGTCCGATGAACCCGACCGGTCGTAAAGGACGCGGCAGAGTTGAGCAGCGGCCGGTCAACAAGTGCAAAACGTTTCAAACGGCTTCTAGAAGACTATACGGCTGAGCCTGATCGTTTACAACACTATAGTAGCTAATACAGTGTTGTAAACGTTCACTGTTAGTTTTCGCTTAAACGTGCTAATACGTTTACCTATGGTAGGAGCTAATACCTATACCTTTAGGCTTAAGCTTTGACCAGTAAGCGAAACGCTGAAACGTTTACTTATGGCCCGATTAGGCTTAAGCGAGCGTTGACCGGCCCCTAAAGAGCTAAAGAAAATGTTTACCTAACCTAAAGAAAACCAGGCGCGTAGCTACACCATGTTGGTCTTGGTTTTCTTTAGCTCCTAAAAGGTTTTCTAAGCCTAAACCTAAAGAAAACCAGGCTTAAGCTATTACCATGTTGGTCTTGCGCGCTTAGTTTTCTTTAGCCGTTTCCCAAACACTTTAGCACCTATTGGACCGTATGGAGCGAAGCTAATACTATACCTTATGGAGCCGAAACTTTCGCTATGCGTGCTAAAGTTTCCCGTAAAGGTATTAGGGGCTATGCTATTACGTTTACCTAACCGACGCTCCGCTCCTTTACGGTTTTCGAGCTAAAGTTTACCAATTAGGTAAACGTAAACTATCGCACCTATTGGTTTTCGGGTTAGTTGACTGTTAGGTATAGGTATTAGCTTGAACCTAACTGTTTTCTTTACGTTTACTGTGTTGTTTTCGGGTTAGTTTACGTTTACCTATCGAGCTTAGCTTCGCCCCTTACGTCGGGCTAAAGAAAATTTAGCCTGGCTAAAGAAAACGCTGTAGCGTTTACGCTGTAGCCTTAACGGTATTAGCTTACCCGTTTAGGTTTTGCTTAATATTACCATGTTGGTAAGGCTACAGCGAGACCAACATGGTTTTGCTACAGCTACACCATGTAGTCAAGAAGGTGCTATGCAAGCGATGTTGGTCTTGTCTTGCGCGCAGCTACACCATGTAGGCTACAGCTACAGCTACACCTTGTCTTGCTACAGCTACACCTTGTCTTGCTACAGCTACACCTTGTCTTGCTACAGCTACACCTACATGGTCTTGAGCGCAGCTACACCATGTAGGCTACAGCGAATGCAACATATTACCATGTTGGTTTTGCTGTAGCTACACCATGTAGGCTACAGCTACAGCTACACCAAGGCTACAGCTACAGCTACACCATGTTGGTTTTGCTGTAGCTACACCTACATGGTGTAGCTACAGCACAGGTTAATCAAGCTATCTCCTTTGCTAGGAGATTTCTCTGGGGTGGTAATTCCCATCACCACAAAGTTGCTAAAGTCTCTAATGATACTTATTGCCTCCCTAAATCCCAAGGAGGTCTGGGTATTCTTTGCCCCAATAAAATGGTTGATAATCTTGCTGCTAAGTGAATTTTAAGGGCTATCCTTTTGCACATGAATCTTTCCAGATTTTACATCTCTAATTATAAAGCTCGCAGGAACATTAATTTATGGGATGTCATTGTCTCCCCTCTGTCTATTACTACTGTTGGGAGCAAACTTGTCTGTAGATTTTGGAATGCCTGGTTTAAAGCTAAAAAAAATTTTGGTCCTAAAGGGGGTTTGATTAGTTCTTGTGAGTTCTTTTTGTAGGAGTCCCCATGGTTTGGATGGATTGCAAAATGGAACAACTGTAACTTGGCAATCAAAGAACATAAATGTCATAAAGCTGGTTATAAGGCCTAGAGGGACCTGATAAGCAATGGGGATGTTATTTTTTATCAGGAGCTACTCACTACTTCTGACATCTCTGTCTCTTGTTTAGAGGTCTTGGCTGCTCACAAGCACTTGTTGGCTAAGAAGTTGGAAGAATGCCTCAAGATAAAAGTCAATCTTTTTGATACTAGTGGGATCATCTTCAAAGAGTTCAAGAAGTCGAAAGGAAGAATAAATCAAATTTTTCCCAAACTCAATAAGAGATGGTCTAGTAATAGGTCTGCCAAATAGTGGTCTTATCGTTTAAATCTTTGTGGGTCTTCCCAGATTATATCAAGCACTCCTATCTTCACTCACTCATGTTACATAATGGTCTGTGGATTGGCCCCAAAGTCAAGAAAATTATAATTAATGGAGGACATTGTACTTTCTGTGGCAAGGAGGAAGATGTTATCCACCTTTTTTATGAATGTATTCATGGCAAACAATATTGGTCCATTGTGGAGCACTATTTCTTTTCCAAAGGGTATCTAGTCTCAATCAAAAATCTGTCATCATTGGCTGCTATAGAAACATGGATGTTTTACTGTGGAATATTTGGAGAGGTCACATTCTGTGGCATATCCAGAGCAGTAGAAATAATTCAGCCTTTTGTAAAGGAACTAGAAATTTCTTGAAGTCTCTTCCTAGAATCCTGAAAAAAGCCTTTGAAAAATGTATTCAATGTATCATTTAGTCCTATCCCCAAGGAGAGTACTTTTAATGTGCTAAAAGCTTGTAAATTCTCTGACTGGAGAAGTACCATCTCCTTTGTATACTCAGCTCAAAGGCTTGATATGGCTTCATTTTTGTAAATTTTGTGTGCTTGTGGCTCTTGCCCCTTGCAGAGTATGTATTGTCCTCCATTAATCCAATCTTCCTATTTTTTCAAAAAAGAAAGGACTTGGAACTTTGGAAGTTGGAATTTGGAAATGGGAATTCCTTAGCCCTTTTGCTTGTCTCGAGCTGCAGGCTACAGCAGAAAAATCATCTCGCCTTTTAGAAAATGCATATACAACAAGGAACTTTGATTGAGACCAAAGTTTGTGGCCCTCTCTGTTGAGGAAGAACGCATTCAATGTTTGTCTTCTTGCAGATCACGCATATAACACATTCAATAGTTGTCTTCTTGCAGATGAGACACATAATTCTTGAAATTCCAAACCATGGTTAGGGCAGTCCTTGCAGTAGAAGGCGTGCTATGCTATCAACGTGGAGTTAAAAGTCATCTTAAAGGAGACAACCAGGCATTCGCTCATGATGATAATAATGCACATCCAAGAATAACAGTGAAGATAATACTGCACATCCAACAACGAAACGAGACAACATTGATTGATTTTGTTTTTGGTAATGAAGACAAGATGCCAACGAATCATAACTAAAAAGCTCATCTAAGAAGCTATAAACTTCTTGGTGTGCCACCTTTTCTAGTAGATGATCTATGGTAAGTAAAGGATACCTATCTCAAAACATTGCTACATTGACCTTCCTGAAATTTGTTCATGCTCGAATTTGTTCATTCTTTTTGGGCATTACCACAATGGATAAAACCTAATCTATGTGATTTATTTCATAGATGAATCTTAGTACCAACAATTTGTCATATGTGATTTATTTCATAGATTAATCCTAGTACCAACAATTTGTGAGTTTCTTCTTTGATTTTGGTAGAGTAAAAATTATTTACATGTAAGACATTTGTTTTGTGGGATTTTCATCAATCCTATGCATGTAGAACAGATCTAAACCTTAAATCCTTTTAACTCCATGAAGAGATTTCCTCATACTCTTGGAGGAAACCTACTAAATCCTATTGTTCAGATTTTGAGAGATCATTCCCTAGACAGGTTGAGAGTTCTTCCCCATCCTCAATCTCTACTACTACTCGATCAATTTGTTCATTAATTATGTAGGCCAAACCTAAAGTGACCCCCCTTTTTGGCATCCAAACCACTATCTTTCTATGTTCAACTTCATACTTTTTTAGGTTTCATGACATTTCAAACCTTTAATACTCGATTATTAATTTTTTGTTCCTTCCTCTTGGCGTGGGTTTTGCTCACTAGGTCCACACGGGCCACAATGGTAAGGGTGGTGCTGCCATTGGCATTAATAATAACCTATGCCACTTAATTGAAGAGGTGCAATTGAGTCCTTCCAATCAGTGGATTGCTGTGAAATGTAAAGAGCCTCTCAATTTCACTGTTGTCTGTTTTTATGCTGCTCATTAGGCTGTGAACAGGTCCAAGTGCTGGGAGGAAAATAGTAGACTCAATGGAGACATCTTTTTGACAGGGGACTTCAACATGGTTACCAACCTTAGCGATAGATCTGGTAACAATGATAATGTGATCTCTGGCTTTGAAAAGCAGTGTTGGTTTAACATGATTAATAAACATAACCTTTTAGATCTCTCTGCCAACACAGGTCATACGTGGAATAATAGGAATCAAATCAATTTTCTGTCAGCTAGATTGGATAGATTTTATATGCATGCTAGCAGGAGTCAAGATCTTTGGAATTTTTGCGGCACTACTGATCAATCCCGTTAGCTTTCTGATCATGATCCTCTGATTGTAAAGTTTTTTAGTAACAACCCCTGTTATAGGGCTGGTTGCCACACATGGATCCTTCTCTTTTTAAGATCCCTATTGTGAAGGAAAGAATTACTAATCTTCTTAATTTCCACTTTAATAAGGATGTGTCGCCTTTTGTGGCCTGGGAGGAAGCTATCAGAGAGATCCAGGCCTTGCTTACTTACTATAAGCATAAGGCAAAAAAGAACAGGTACAATAGAAGGATGATGTTATTGCAGGAGATAAATAACATTGGTTGTTCTAATCTTGACTTGCTCACCAAGTGACATAAGATTTAGGAGCTCCAGGATAAAGTGAAGCATGAGGATTACCTCCTTGCTAGAGGTGCCCTTGCCACGTCAAGAGAATATTGGGCAGGAAAAATTGATAAGCCTAACAAGCACATATTTGACCTCATGAGGAAGAAGAAAGCGCGGGATTTCATCCCCCTGCTCAAGAGCAACTATGGTAATCATTCTACTAATATGAAGCAGAATCTGCACGTTACGCATAGGTTCTTTGCCAATGTATTCTCTCAGGCTCCCAAGAGAGGGGACTCTGTCTGGAGTGCAACAAGAGCTGCCATTGCCTTTTGTAGGAAGAAGATGATTCCTCAGGGAGTGGACTCCCTCCTTGACATGCCCCTCTCTGAGGGTGAGGTTAGAGAATCCATTAGCAAATTGAAGCCAGGTAAGTCTCATGGGCATGATGGTTTACCTTATGAATTTTATCAAGAATTTAAGGAAGTATTGGGGCCCATTATTCTCAAGATGTGGCAAGAAGCCACTAGAAGGGGTTCCTTGTCCACCTTCATTAATACTGGTGTGATTAAGTTAATACACAAAAAAGGTCCCAAGGATGATTTAAACAATTGGAGACCTATCTCTTGTCTGACTTCATTGTAAAAAATTTATACTTCCATCCTGGCCAGAAGGTTGAGTCATATAATGGATAGTATTATCCTTCCTAAGCAAAAGGGATTTATTAAAGGTAGATATATTCTAGACACTATTATTACCATTTGGGAAGGTCTTGATTACTACAAAGAGTTGAACATTGATACTTATTTTTTTAAAATAGACTTTGAGAAGGCCTATGAGAGGATTGAATGGGACTTCATTCTCCAGTCTCTGCATGACATTGGATTTGGAAAAAGAATTATCAAATTTGTCAATATTCTTTTTGGGAATGCTTATTCTAAAGTGGCTATCAATGGTAATCTTTCTTCTCTTGTTAGACTGTGCAGGTCCATAAGGCAAGGCTTCCCCCTTGCCCCCCTTCTTTTTGTTATTTCCAGTGATGCTTTAGGGTGGCTTGTGAAGGACTGCATCAACCAAGGGACTATCTCTGGTTTGGAAATCCCTCAGGTCCACTCCCAACTGGGTCTACAAATGTTTGCAAATGACACAAACATGTTGATGAAGGCTGATGAAAATTCTGCTAACCATTCCCTCAATTGCCTTGAGTTGTTCTGTTTGGCCAGTGGTTATGCGGTCAATCACAAAAAAACGGGTCTTTTTTCTACTAATAATGAGATTCCTAAGTGTGTTATTGCTGCAGGATGTGACATCATTAAAAAAGGGATGATCTTCAGGCTATTGGGAATACATATGGGATTTTGCATCACCAATGACCAAAGATGGAATTGGATGCTTGATAAATTTAGGGCTAAAATTTACATGTGGATTGATATGCAACACAGTATTTCTCAAAGGTCTTTTATCCTGAAGCATTATATCCTTCCTACTCTGACTCATTTTTTGGCATGTTGGCAGCCCACCAAGAAGCACATTGTGTTTGAGATTCACTCACTAATTACCCATAACGACATAAAGACAAAGAGAAGCACAAAAAAAGCATTCAGAAAAATCAAAGCCTTAGTGAAGGGACAAATTCACGCCTGTAATATAGTGTAGAAATTTCCAGAAGTACGAGTTTTGAATCTCGGATCAAGATGTATATAAGAGAGTTGAGAGAGTGCTTAGATATATGAGAAGGAGATGAGAAGGTAGGACTTTCAAGAGAGTAGCGAGAAGCACTTGTAGTAGACACAAGTGTATGTATGTAGAGATGAATAACAGAACCTCAAATGTCTGGTATTCATCTGAGAGAGAGATGGTAAGGAAGAACTACTCAGCATAGGAGAGTTTTCCATGGCTATGAGAAAAGTGAGGCCAAGCCATTTTTGTACACATCTTCTCTGATAGAAAACACATATTTATGTGGAAAGATCTGAAATGCATTCTTCTTGTGTGAAGAAATCCAAGTGATTTCATGTTACTACGAAAGTTAGTTAACAGTCACAGTTTCTTTTCAGTAAAATTTTTCTGGTACTTCTGCAAGTTAGATCTCATAGCACAGTGTAAAGTTTTTCATGAGAGAGCTTATCTTGAAGCAAGGAGTCTGAACTACAAACTGATCAAAGAGTTTTGCAAAACGGGACATGTACACATGGTACAGTGTCTGACCGTAAAGGCATCCAGAATTGGTGAAGTTTTTTCTCAAACTTCAGATAGAGTTCATTTACTAAAGGAAGCTCAAGTATTACTTCCTTACTTCAACTATAATCATTTGAAGTAACTACAAACATAATTGCAGTTGATTCCGGTAACATTCCGGTACAATTCCCTTGACATTGTGGTGACAATCCGATAACAGTCCGGTGAAGTTCCGATGATATTTCGGTGAGTTCAAAACTCAGGTTTTCACAGATAAGTGACGGAAAGTTTATGTAACAGTAAGCAAACAAAGGTTTGTAAAGATTGAAGTAAACCAGATCAGAATTGAAGCCTAAAGGAAAGGCAAAGTTTTTGTAAAGTGAATTTTCAGTTTTCACTAAATACAGTTATAAAGTTTTCAATTTCAGAAGGTTGTTAAGCTACTGATGATTATAGAGGTGTTCTAATATCACTCTAGCTTAGTTCTAGTTGAGGCGTGGCAATTTCCCACAGTCTTGTTAGTGAACAAGCTTTTGCCACGACATCACATAACCTCAACAAGTGGTATCAGAGCGAAAGGTTCTGAAGAGCAGAAAAGGTTTCTCAGAAGTAGAAACGGAAGTAAAAATACAAGAGAATTTGAAGAATTCTTCACAAGAAAGGTGAAAGGTGAAAGTTGAGGAGATAAGCAACAAACAGCATCAAGAAGCATTCCGAAGTCATTCTCCAGGGTAAAGGTTTATGAAAGGTAAAATCTTTTAACATTATACTCACTGACAGTAATAGAAACAAGAAGATCATGGTAGATCATATCTCTATTGACAAATTGGATAGAGATAATTATCCCGCATGGGTAATGTGAATGGAAGCCTTACTTATGAGTAAGGACTTAATGAAATATATAATAGGAGAAGAAAAGAAGCCTATTTTTGAAGATGATAGTCAACCGAAGAAAGAAGAGTTAGAAACCTTGAAGTTGTGGTAGAAGAAAGATGCAACGGCAAGAGTGTATATCTACAATACCATTATAGATAATCTATTACCACATATTAGAGGTCTGGAGAAAGTGGAAGACATATGGGGTGCGTTGGAAGATCATTTCCAAAACACTACTAAAGCTAGGAAGGCTAGCTTATGGTCGGAGTTCACAACGTTCAAGAAAAAGCAAAGTCAAAGCATTAGTGATTATGTCACTAAGATGAAGGACTTGGCAGACAGTCTTGGATCTATTGACGAGGATATCGAAGATCACAAGTTAATAGCACAAGTGCTTGTAGGATTGAGAGGAGATGAAAGGTGGAAACCTTTTCTCCTCTCAACTAAACTTTCATTAAATCATTTTGTACCAGATTTAAATTAGTTGCTTGGACTAATGCTAACATTTGAGCAAGATTTGAAGATAGACGGAGATAAAGGACATAGTTTTGCTATGTACACAAAGAATAAGAAGAAAGGTGATAAAGCTAAAGAAAAAGATGAAGAAGAGATGACTACTAAAGCAAATTATGCAAGAGGAAGAGGTAATGCTAGAAAAAATAGAGGTAATACAAAAGGAAGATGTAACAACAAGAAGACTTGTTGGATTTGTGGATTAAGCAATCATTTGGCTCATGATTGCGCGCATAATTCTCAAGGATCAAGTCAGAATCAGAATAACAATAGTAGAGGCAAAAGCGGAAGATATCAAAGAGGTAGACAAAGCCAAAGAGGCAAACATGGTAGAGGTGGAGCAAGAAGTTGGGGACAGAATCAGTCTCACAACACTACCTACTACAACTATGCGAATGATACGTAGAACGACGATCATACAACATTAATGATGAATTCGATAAGTACGTCAGAGAATGAAGACATCAAGGTATTCTATATTGACTCTGGTTGTTCAAATCATTTGTTAGGAAATATAGAACTGTTATCAGAACTGGAAGGAGGTATTTCAAATCGTACAGTACAAACAAGTGATAACAGAAAACATAATGTAAGGTCAATTGGAAAAGTAAAGTTTAAGAATGGAGCTGACCTACTAACAAATGTTTTGTATGTTCCAACAATCCTGAACAATCTGATCATCGTGGGACAGATAGTAGAAAAAGGTTTTCAAGTCAGGTTTACAAATGAAGGAGTATTTGTTGAAGATCTAGAGAAATGATACAAACAAATTGTCCATGGTAAAAAGGAAGGTAGACTTTTTACTCTTAAAGTACAAGGGAATGTTGGTCAAGATTTAATCACACATGGTGATGAAGTTTCTACAGAGTTAGACCTCTGGCATAAGAGGTTAGGATATTTTAATGAAAAAGGAATCAAAGCTATGATGGAGAAACAGTCTATAAAGGGATTGCCGAATATGAAGAATCAACATATGATTCACAAATGTGAAGCCTGTCAGATGGGAAAAGCACACAGGTTACCATTTCAGAAAAATGGTTACAAACACGATGGCTTTCTAGAGCTCATACATACAAATGTATGGGGACCGACAAAAGAAGGATCTATCAGTGGCTCAAGGTAATACATTGTTTTTATTGATGATGCAACAAGATGGATAACTCTTTATGTTTTGAAAGAGAAGTCAGAAGTATTTGGAGCTTTCAAGCATTTTCATGCATATGTTGAAAGACTTACAGGACAAAAACTCTAAAACTAAGGCCTGATGGAGGAGGAGAATATTTTTCTCAAGAATTCAATGATTATCTGTGGAATGCAGGTATCAAAAGAGAAATTTGCAGGTATACATCGCAACAAAATGGAGTAGCAGAAATAAGAAACCGAACTCTGGTTGAGTTTGCCACGACAATGTTAAAAGAGAAGAATTGTCCAAACTTTCTTTGGGTTGAGGCTGTAAATACAGCTACATATCTTGTAAACAGATTACCATGTACAACATTAAATGGAATGACCTCGTATGAAGCCTGGTGGGGCAAGAAACCAACACTTGACCATTGTAAAGTGTTTGGATGAGTTGCTTATGCTTATGTACCATCACAGCTTAGACATAAGCTTGAACCAAAAGCTGAAAAATACGTGTTCATCGGATATGATGAAAAGCAGATGGGTTATAGACTATGGAGTCCTCTAACCAAACAGTTCATTGTTTCCAGAGATGTGACATTTGATGAAGGAAAGAGCTGGTATACAGATAAAGAGCATAGTGTTGAAACACTTGAAGAAGAGATGAGAAGAATTGAAAAAGGTAAATCACATATGCAGGTAAATGGAGATGAAGATCATATACAAGCAAGTACGTCCAAGATCGGATCAGGTATGAGAAACGAAGATGGATTTGATGAAGATGTGTACTCAGATACACATGAAGAGTTTGAACCAAGAAGGTCAAACAGAGTAAACCGACAAGGTATTCCTATGATACTTATTATTTGACTCAGAAAAACTATGCTTACTTAGTAAAGGAAGATGAAGAACCTCTGAATTATAGTGAATCGAAAGGTAAAGTAAAATGGGAAGAGGCAATGAAGAAGGAGTTCAATGCACTTGAGGAGAACAAGACTTGGGATCTTGTTCCAAAAACAAATGGTAAGAAAGTGATTGGAAATAAATGGGTTTACAAAGTTAAGAAGCTTGCAGATGGAAGGATAGCCAGATACAAAGCCCGACATGTAGTCAAAGGCTATGCTCAGATGCATGGCATAGATTATGATGAGATATTTAGTCCGGTCGCAAAGATGTCAACCATAAGGACATTGATTGCTGTAGCAGCATCAAAAGGATGGAAGCTAAGTCAGTTGGATATAAAGAATGCATTTTTGAATGGATATATATCAGATGAAGTCTACATGGAACAACCTGAAGGGTTTGTAAGTTCGAGATACCCAAATCATGTTTGCAAATTAAGAAGAGCACTCTATGGATTGAAGCAAGCTCCAAGAGCTTGGAATCAGAGACTTATTAAGTATCTCAATGACCTTGGATACCAAAGCTCAAAGGCAATGTTGATATATTTAGGTAGTGATGTGTGTGAACACTCTAGGACTGCCAGGGCACTTTTTTCCCTCTTTAGGAGGTTTTTTTCCCCTAGCTTGTATATACGCCTATTGCCCTAATGGACTACTTATCTTTGTACATTCTCTAGTAATACATTCAGTCTTGTGTGTTGTGCTCCAAGCTTCTTCTTCTTCCTTGTGCTGTTCACGTGCTTCCGCAGACGTCTAACTCCAACAATTGGTATCAGAGCAAGTTGTTGCTTCTTCTAGGGCACCGTCGACACTCCTCCGTTTGCACTCTCAGATTCGCACGAAATTTGGTGAGCATACTCAAGGTGTTTTCGAGATCAAAACATCTTCGCTTTGTGGTGCCGAAATCGCGATCTGAGCTCGTTTCGGCCTCCGAACGCACTATCATAGCGCTTGTGCAGGCTATTTCTTCCTTTTGTGCCAAAGGTATATACCAGTTTCTGTTCACCAGTTTAAGCGTCTCGAAGTCTGCTACAGGTCTTGCAGAACTCGTCTGGGCAGTTCCGTTCAACTTTTTGAGATACAGTCAATTTTCTACATCAAGGTATTTTAGTCACCGGCCATGGCTGAAAGCAGTGATGTATTCCGTATGGTACCAACTACCCATTATGGGCTTATATGATGCGACATGTATTGGTTGCAAAAGGACTGCAGAACATTGTGCAGGGTGTTGAAAGACATCCTGTTACACCTGCGACTACAGGTACTACAAATACAGGTGCTGGAGCTGATGAAGATGGTGTCGAAGATGATATTGTGCAGATTCCTGTTCGTGCTGTTGTTTCTGTTGCACCTACTGCAGAGCATATTCTTTGGGATGGTAGAGATGCCCAGGCACATGCATTGATAGCTTTGTCTGTCAAACGTGCCATTATTCCTCACATACGCTCTTACAGAACAACTAGGGATGCTTGGGATACACTTACCACATTGTACCAAGCTAGGAATGAGGCTCGTGTTGCTTATCTCCGAAAACAGTTGGAGAGTGAGCACATGAATGAAGGTGATTCTATGGACAGTTTCCTAACGAAAATCAAAGATTTGAAGGAACAGTTGATTTCTGCTGATGAGGTTATACCAGATAGCTCACTTTTGCAGACCGTTTTGAATGGTTTTCCTGACTCATATCAGAGTTTTGCTTCTACTCTTCGGTTGATGATGACAGGCAATCCGAATGCCTTATCATTTAAGGAGCTAGTCTTTGTTCTGTTGCAAGAAGATCAGTCCAGGCAGAACAGGTCCATTATGTTGCAGATCAAGCTTTCCTGGCTAGTCAAAGGGCAAAGGAAAATGGTTCTCTTCTACTAGTAAGCAGAAATCTGCAAATGCTGCACATTCAAAGAACCAAGACAAAGATGAGAAAAAATCAGAAAAGTAGAAATTGTTTAGTAAGTACTGTAAAGGCAATGATCATATCATAAAGAACTGTCCAAAACTGGCTGCTAAAGAGGCAAAGAAGAAAGAGGCTGGAATGGTTGTTGTAGAGGCCTCTACACCAAAAATAGAGTCTGCAAATCTTGTGCAGGAAGAAGAATGGGCGTTTACTACTGTCTGCAGTTTTGACCCATCTTCTCATGATCAGTGCATGTCTGCAGTAGACTCAGATGTTTGGTACTTTGACAGTGGGGCGACCAAACATATTACCTCGCAGCATAGTTTCTTCTCTTCACTTGAGCCTACCCCTACAGGGAATACTGTCACATGCGTCAATAACTCCTCTTATCCTGTTATGGGAGTTGGTAAGATCATTCTGACTACTACTGATGGTAGTTCTTTCACTTTGTCAGATGCTTTATTTATGCCACGGATCAAAAACTGGCTGAACGTGGGATAAGACACCAGAGTACAGTGCCCTATACACCTCAACAGAATGGAGTTGCTGAATGGAAGAACAGGTCTCTCATGGAGATGGCGAGGTGTATGGTCAAGAGTCAGGCTTTACCTCATAGTTTCTGGCTTGAGGTTGTCATGTGTGCAACATATGTACTGAACAGATGTCCCACTAAAGCGTTGCAGTCTATCACTCCATATGAGGCTTGGCATGACCGCAAGCCATCTGTTGCTCATCTGCGTGTTTTTGGTTGTTTGGCATATGCATTAGTGCCTGAACAACATCGCAGAAAATTGGATGATAAGGCAATAAAATGTATTTTTGTTGGGTACAGTTTTGAAAGTAAAGGCTATCGTCTGTATCATCCACAGACTAAACGCATTCTGGTTAGCCATGATGTTGTCTTTGTGGAAGATGCTATTCAGCCATTGCTTTCATGTACTAAGGAGACATTTGTTAGCTCCAAAGACATGTATGATACTTTGATGCCTCTTTTTACAGGTGGACAGTCTAGTGCTGGTCCTAATGAGGAAACTTCTCAGCCTTTGCAGGTTTCATATGATGATGCAGATCATTCCATTTCTGATGCAGATTTACATGATGCACTTGCTGATGAGAGAGCTGATATTGAGCAGGCAAAAACTATGCCAAAATGGCTGGTGTAGACTTTGCGTGACAGCAAATTAGATGCATCTTTGTCATATCGTACTCGTTCATGCTCTCATAGTGCCTCCTTTGCATCAGATTGCTATGCTATGGCTGCATCTAGTCTCTGTGATGAGAATGAGCCTGTTTCTTTTGATGAAGCACAGAATTTAGAAAATTGGATGGCTGCTATGCAATCTGAATATGATGCTATAATGAAGAATGGTACATGGTCTTTATGTGACTTGCCTCTTGGCAAGAAGGCCATTGGCACTAAGTGGGTATACAAGCTGAAGCGTAAACCTGATGGTACAGTTGACAGGTATAAGGCTAGGCTTGTTGCAAAAGGGTTATGCGCAGGAAAGAGGCATTGATTTTGATGAGACCTTTGCACCTACATGCCGTATGACTACTGTTCGGAGCATTTGTGCACTTGCAGCCCATCATGGTTGGAATGTACATCAGTTGGACATTAAAACAGAATTTCTGAATGATGACTTGCATGAAGAAGTGTATGTTTTTCAGCCTCGTGGCTTTGTGCAGAAAGGGCATGAAAACCAGGTGTGCAGGTTAAAGAAGGCGTTATATGGTTTAAAGCAAGCACCACGTGCTTGGTATGAGAAGATACATGCCTATCTGATTGCACATGGTTTTGAGAACAGTCCAACTGAAAGCACCTTATATGTTAAGTGTGCTAATGATGTGCTTCTGCTCATTGTTGTCTATGTAGACGACATGCTACTCACTGGTCGTATTGAGAAGCATGTTGCTGATTTCAAGGCTGATTTGCATGCCTCATTTGAGATGTCTGATTTGGGGCATTTGCATCACTATTTGGGCATTCAGTTTATGCAAGTTGATGGTGGAATGGCTTTGTGTCAAACAAAATATATTGACACATTATTGCAGCGTTTTGGTCTTGAAGATTGTAAGCCTATTGCCACTCCTATGGAGATAGGTTTACGATTGAGTCTTCATGATGTTGGAGATGCATTTGATTTTGTTCTCTATCAGCAGGCTGTTGGATGCTTGATTTACTTATGCATTACTCGGCTAGATATTCAGTTTGATGTCTCGGAGATGAGCAGGTTTATGCATTGCCCAAGAGTCACGCATTGGAAGGCGGTTAAGCGCATCTTTCACTACTTGAGTGGTACTCGGCTACTTGGGTTTTTTTATCCCAAGGGGGGATCACTACCGCCAGATTTGCATGCTTTTTCTGACTCAGATTCGGCTGGTTTCTATGACACTCGTGTGTCCACCAGTGGCTTTTGCTTCATGCTTGGTAGCTCATGTATATCTTGGTTGAGCAAGAAGTAGCCTACTGTGGCCACTTCCAGTTGTGAGGCTGAGTATAGGGCAGCTTTCACAGCGACTGTTGAGTGTGTGTGGCTCAGACGCCTTATGGCTGATTTGGGTGTTGGCCAGTCTTCTACCACCACCATCTTCACTGACAGTCAGAGCGCATTGGCTGTTGCGAGGAACCCTGTGTTCCATGCTCGCACTAAGCACATTGAGGTGCATTATCACTATGTCAGGGAGAGGTTCTTTGTTGGGGAGATCAGCTTGGCATATGTGCCCACGTAGGAGAACATTGCAGACCTTTTCACGAAGGCTCTGCCTAGGGAGAAGTTTGAAGCTTTCCGCAAAGCTTTGGGCTTACTTCCTTTTGTGGAGTGATTTCCACATAGCTTGGCACTTCCTTATACATGAGTGCCAGCTCCTTGTTCACCACATCACTCCCAGGGGGGATTTGTTGATATATTTAGGTAGTGATGTGTGTGAACACTCTAGGACCATCGGGGCACTTTTTTCCCTCTTTAGGAGGTTTTTTTCCCTCGGCTTGTATATATGCCTATTGCCCTAATGGGCTACTTATCTTTGTACATTCTCTAGTAATACATTCAGTATTGTGTGTTGTGCTTCAAGCTTCTTCTTCTTCCTTGTGCTGTTCGCGTGCTTCCGCAGACGTCTAACTCCAACAGGCAGATGCAAGTCTACTCATTAAGAGAATAGATGAAGGTATGATCTACACTTGTATTTATGTAGATGACATTATAATCACAGGTACCTCAGATGAAGGAATCAAGGAGGTAAAAAGATTGCTTGAAAAGGAGTTCAAGATCAGTGATCTAGGAAAGTTATCATACTTTCTTGGAATGGAAGTTACGTATACAGATCATGGCATATATGTTTCGCAAGAAAGGTATCTCCTAAACTAACTAAAGAAGTTTAACATGGAGAATTGCAGAGAAGCTTCAACACCGCTTGAAGTAAATCATAAACTCAGCAAATATGATGGTGCAAAGTTTAAAGATATGAGAAAGTATCAATCTTTAGTGGGAAGCTTGATTTATGCTACGCTAACAAGACCAGATCTTAGTTATGCAGTAGGAGTTCTATCACAATTTATGCATTGTGCGAAGTTGCACGACAAAGAGTTCTTAGATATATCAAAAGAACCATAAAAGAAGGATTATATTATCCTTTCACATCAGATATAAAGCTGAGAGCGTATAGTGACTCAGACTGGGCAGGAAGCCAAGATGACAGAAGGTCAACACATGGGTACATGATATACCTAGGAAATAAGCTTGTCACCTGGTGTTCAAAGAAACAGCATGCAGTGGCTTTATCATCAACAGAATCAGAATATAAAGGACTTGTGGAAGCAGCTAAAGAAGTGATATGGATGCAGAACTTGTTCAAAAGCATGTGTATTGATCAAGGTACACCTATCATATAGGGAGATAATATGAGTTCGTTTTATCTTGCAGCAAATGCAGTATTTCATGTAAGAACAAAGCACATAGAGGTTCAATATCATTTCCTGAGGGAAAAGGTAATGGAGAAGGAGATTGAAATAGTATTCACTCCTACAAAAGATCAGATTGCAAATATTCTCACAAAAAGATAAGCAGATTCAAAGAAATGGTAGGGATAAAAGAAAGAAGTGTTATAACTTATGGAATATGTTGAACAATGCATTGTTATTGTTGGATTGTAACAGTAACATGGAATATGTTGAACAATGCATTGTTATTGTTAGAGTGTTAACTTATTTTATCAACTGAGGTCAGTTGCTTGTCAACTGAGAGGCATGTTGTATATTATTGAACAATGTATTGTTAAAGTGTTATATTATTAATGTATTAATATGTTTTTGATGTTTTTGTTATAGCAGCTAAAGGTTCGTGAGGAGCGTGCAAGGCGTGAAATGGCGGACGTCAATAATCCGAATAATTATTATTTAGCTTGTAAATAAACCTGCGTAGAAGATTCTATTGTTAGAAAAGTAATGGTTAGAATAAGGGTCGTTGTAGACCGCAGTTTCTGTTATTCAAAGTAATGGCTTTCTGTAAAAGTTACTAACTTTTAGTTTCACGCCTACTTTTTGAAGCCGCCCTCATGTAACCACTATTTTCGACGTAATCAAAAGTCCTATAAATACATGCACTCTGTGGACTGTCGGAAACAGAGTGCATGGGGGGAGATTGCACCCAATCTGCGTACTTTCTCGTCTCTTGTTGCGTTTATTCTTGTGTGTGTTTTTTTGCGTTCGTAACTTCTGTTTGAGCATGAGCAAGATCCTGACAACAGTGGTATCCGAGCTCTGCACGCGTCAATACAGAGGGTTTTGTTCTCTATTCGCGATTCTGAATTCCGATTCCATCTCCATCTCCATCTCCATCTCCATCTCCATCTCCATCTCCATCTCCATCTCCATCTCCATCTCCATCTCCATCTCCATCTCCATCTCCATCTCCATCTCCATCTCCATCTCCATCTCCATCTCCATCTCCATCTCCATCTCCATCTCCATCTCCATCTCCATCTCCATCTCCATCTCCATCTCCATCTCCGTCTTCGGTTTCGGTTTCGGTTTCTGTTTCTGTTTTTGTTTCTGATCCAGAACCAGAACCTCCATCTCCATCTCCATCTCCATCTCCGTCTCCGTCTCCATCTCCGTCTTTGGTTTCGGTTTCTGTTTCTGTTTCTGTTTCAGAACCAGAACCTATGTTTTCACCTATGTTTTCACCTACGTTTACTCCTTACGTTTACTCCTTCGGCTTACTCCAAGGCGTCGACTAAGGCAAAGAACTTAGGCAATACATTGGCAACATTGACACCCAAGGCTCCCTTGGCGACCATTGGCTACGCGCGAGGCAATTTTAATTTTTTGAGTGGCAATAGAGAGGTTTAGAGTCCCTAAGGTAGGAGGATTTGAACCCACAACCTCCTACTTTCAAGGGAAGTAACTTGACCACTCCACCAACTCTTGGAGTTGTACTCAAGTTCTCTCTCTTTATTACTTGTGGAAGGCGCGCGCATCGATTTCAAGATTGGACCCAAGAAAGAATCAAGTGTATCTCTCAATCCGTAGGTCGGATTGAGGCGTGTAATATACCGTTGGAAAGCTCTCGGAACGAACTTTCCAATTACCTAGCTTGGAAGTGTGAATTTATTGAAAATCCTTGGGTGGCACTTGATTGAGTGTTCAATATACCAAGCAAGGTTCAGAACACGGGATCGAGACACCAAGGTTGCAAACAAGAAGGTTCAATACACCAAGGTTGAGAGCAAGGGTCCAAGAGCACCATGGAGGATTACAGTAATTCACCTCTACCTGCGGCAACACTTGAACAACAACTAGAGCTCTTGCGGCATGAGCTTCAAGGAGCTCAGAACGAGATCCGACAACGTGATGAAATCCTCCAAAAGATTCAAGCTGAGGAAGACAACCTTACGAGAGTAGTAAAAGGTATTGTGTTTGCCCAATCTGATGTTACTCATTCAAAGATTGGTAATAGAAACTACCTGTTTCTACGATTTGATGGCCGAAAGGATGGGCCTTTAGTACTTTCTTGGTTGTCGCATTTTGATGATTTTTATACCGATGAAATGTATGCTGAAAGTGAAAAAGTTAAATTTGCCACTAACTATTTAGTAGGTAAAGCTCAACTCTGGTGGAATGTCCTGCGACACAGTACGGAGCGTCCAACAACTTGGAAGGCTTTTCAAGAAAACGTGAAGGATTCATTTCTTCCTCCTCAATATCATTTGCATGTTCGACGTGCATGGACGACCCTTACATGGAAGGAGGGTGATACGGTTACTACCTACACAGAGCGGTTCTGGCAAAATTTACTACTTGTATGCATGCTTGAAGATGTATCAGAGGATATCTTGCAGCAGAAATACGAAGATGGTTTGGAGGTGGGTATCCAAGCTAAGCTTCACACCCTACGACCTACAACCCTCAACGAGGCTATATCTTTTGCTTATGATGCAGAAAAAGAATTTCAGTCCATAACCAAGTCACTCCGTCTACAACAACCACGTCCACGACCATTTCCTGTTAAACCTTCATTTCCTATGAAGCGTAATTTTAATGCCCCATCTTACCCTAGTTTTCCTCGTCCTCCACAATCCAATTACTCAACTTCACCCGTTGCTTCATCTCTCCAACCAACCAAACCACCTACCCTTCAAACTTCAGCAGTGAATGCCCAACAGAAGCGACCACGAATCACTTGCTGGAGTTGTGGTAAACTTGGACATACGAAAATAAGGTGCAGATTGCAACCTCTTCATATGAAACAGGCTACAGCTCGATTGCATAACATGGAGGTCTATAATGAAGAAATTCCTCCTATTTGGACAGAGGAATTACTGGAGAAGGACTTAAGTACCTTGGGTAACGATATCTCTCTACACTCTCTTCTTTGCATGCAGGGTACAATAAATAACAAACTAGTTAAAATTCTACATGACGATGGTAGTTCACATGACTTCATTTCACATTTATTAGTACAAGAACTTAAATTACAAACGTTTCCTTCTTTGTATAAAGTGAAAGTTGCATTTCAAGGTAGTCGTTATAATGTAACACGAGAAGTGCAAGATGTTACGATTAGCATAGGCCCTTATGTTGATTCACGAACATTTTTAATAGCACCTTTGCAATCTTATGATGTTATACTAGGTATGCCTTTTCGTCACCATTATAACCCACGTATTGACTACCATACTCATATCTTTAAGTTTGTTTTCAAAGGTCAAATCATTACTTTGTCTACACGGCATGATTTCCAGCCATTTCCATTGATTAGTCACACTCAAGTAAAGCGTGCATTTAGGAAAGGATTCAACTCATGCATTGTTTTTGTCAATGTCATCAATGATTATACTCATACACTTCCAGATGCATATAAACCTTTCATGAGTACTTATAAGGATTGTTTTATGTCTGAATATCCCTCTGAACTACCACCATCTCGAAGATCCTTTGACCATAGCATAGACTTAGTTCCTGGTAGTTCTCCTCCTCATAGAGCACCCTATAGACATGGCCCACTACATCAAAAGGAAATAGAAAATCAAGTAAAAGACCTACTACAAAAAGGACTTATAAGGCCTAGTTCTTCCCCATTTGGAGCACCAGTTCTCTTAGTAGAGAAGAAGAATAAAACTTATCGAATGTGCATTGATTATAGAGCCCTTAACAAGATCACGATCAAGAATAGATACCCTATTCCTCGAATAGATGATCTCTTAGATAAGTTACGAGGAGCTCGTGTCTTTAGTAAAATTGATCTTAAATCGGGTTACCATCAGATTCGTATGACACAAAGTGATATTTTTAAGACTGCATTTAGAACTCAAAATGGCCATTATGAATTTATGGTAATGCCCTTTGGACTTACTAATGCCCCTGCTACATTTGCGTGAATGATGAACAATATTTTTCTTGATTACCAAGCTTTTGTTCTTGTCTTCTTTGATGACATACTTGTTTACAGTAAGAATGATAGTGAACATGAAAAACATCTTGAAACAGTTTTTCATTTGTTACGAGAGAACACACTTTATGCTAATCCTAAAAAGAGTTATTTCTTTCAGCATAAGCTAGAATATTTAGGACATATTATTTCAAGTGAAGGTGTGCATGTGGATCCGAAAAAGATTAGAGTTATCATAGAATGGCCTACACCACAATCAATCAATGATGTTTGTTCTTTTCTTGGGTTGGCTAGTTTCTATAGGAAGTTTGTTTGAAATTTTTCTTATTTAGCATTGCCTCTTACTTTGTTGTTGAAAAAGAAAATAAAATTTGCATGGGGATTTACCCAACAACAGTCCTTTGACAAACTTAAACATGCACTTTCACATGCACCTGTTTTACAATTACCTGAATTTTCACAAGCCTTTCATGTTGTTACTGATGCTAGTGGTTCAGGAATAGGTGCTGTTTTAATGCAAAATGACCATCCCATTGCATTTGAGAGTAGAAAGCTTAAGCCCTCAGAACAGAATTATAGTACGTATGATAAAGAACTGTTAGCAGTTGTGCATGCTTTGCGAATTTGGAAACACTATCTTATGGTCTCTGAAGTATTAATCAAAACCGATCAACAGGCTATTAAGCATTTATTAAGTCAGCCTTTAATCTCTGATAGGCATGTTAAATGGGCATCATTCATTTAAAATTTCCAACCTATGATACAATATCAACCTGGTAAAGCTAATGTTGTAGCTGATGCTCTTAGCTGTTTTCCTTCGAATTCTGTTGTTTTGAATAATATTTATCCCATTCAAATTCATTCTTTTCAAGACATGGTTTCCACTTATGCATCTAATTTGTATTTTTCACGTGCATGGCATGACTCCAATAATGGTGCCTCTTTTGAACATTATACATTTCATCATGGTTTTCTTTATTTTCAACATAGAT
Organism: Ceratopteris richardii; assembly: GCA_020310875.1. Lineage (NCBI taxonomy): Eukaryota > Viridiplantae > Streptophyta > Polypodiopsida > Polypodiales > Pteridaceae > Ceratopteris > Ceratopteris richardii. Next base: position 65,199,019 of record CM035420.1, read on the forward strand.
TGTGCATAACCCAAGCTTTTAAAGATTTTGTCATTAAAGAAATGCATGAACCATCTTACATGGGTCATAGAGGCATACAGAGCACTATTTCTGCTTGCAAAGATTTCTTCTTTTGGCCACACATGGAAAAAGACATTGCACATTATGTTTCTCAATGCATTGTATGTCAGCGTGTCAAACGTCATCATGGTAAACCATTTGGATTATTAATGCCACTTCCTATTCCAAATGAACCATGGGAACAAATCTCTATGGATTTTATCACAGGTCTTCCTATCACTTCATCACATAATGATATGATTTGGACAATAGTTGATAGGTTTAGTAAATATGCATATTTCATTCCATGTAGAAAAACTTTGACTGCACCTCAAGCTTCAAAATTATTCATTAAATGCATTTTTCCACATCATGGATTTCCTAAAGTAATGTTATCTGATCGTGATGTTAGGTTTTGTAATCATTTTTGGGTTGCCTTATTTCAACATTTTGGTTCTAAAATAGATTTTAGCTCTGCATTTCATCCTGAAAGTAATGGACAGAGTGAGGCTACAAATAGTACTATTCTTGATTTATTGCGTTGTTATTCATTAGATAATCCTAATAACTGGGATGACAAGTTGCCATTGCTTCAATTTGCTTACAATAACACTTCACACACCACTACTGGTCGTGCACCTTTTGAAATAGTTTTTGGTAAAAAGCTTCCCACTCCCATGTCCCTCACCCAAAACGACATTCGGATGGCTGATTCTATTGCTCAAGATCACGTTTCTATACTTCATGATGTTCACGAGCACATTAGGAAAATTCAAGAGCGATATACACGTATTATCAATACTAAATGATTAGCCAAATAATTCAAGGAAAATGATTTTGTATGGTTGCGAATAATTAAAAGACGTCTCAAAAATATTTTGCAGCATCCTAAAATTAAACTTGCACCATGCTATTATGGACCGTTTCGCATTATAGAAAAAATTAATGATAATTCATTTCGATTAGATATTCCATCCCATTGGACTATACATAATTCTTTTCATATTAGTTTAGTTAAACCCTTTAAAGGAACTTTCCCACTTGCTCCACTTCTTGATGACCCTCCTTTGATTGAAGAACAATTTGAAATCTTAGTTCTTGAGAGAATCATTGATCATGATGTCACTATTACATGCACAGGTACTCAATATCATCGATATTTGGTTAAGTACAAAAATCACTCTATTGAAGAATGTCAATGGATACATAAAACACAATTAACACCTCATTATGACCACTTAATTTTTGCATATCATACACAAACACATTAATGTAACATCTCCATGAACATTTCCATGCATGTATTTTTACATGGCACATGCCTATTTTCTTTATTCAGTGATGAAACATGTGACTGGCCATCCATGTTTATTATTATATCAACTGAGGTCAGTTGCTTGTTCAACTAAGGGGCATGTTATAACTTATGGAATATGTTGAACAATGCATTGTTATTGTTGGATTGTAACAGTAACATGGAATATGTTCAACAATGCATTGTTATTGTTAGAGTGTTAACTTATTTTATCAACTGAGGTCAGTTGCTTGTCAATTGAGAGGCATGTTGTATATTATTGAACAATGTATTGTTAAAGTGTTATATTATTAATGTATTAATATGTTTTTGATGTTTCTGTTATAGCAGCTAAAGGTTCGTGAGGAGCGTGCAAGGCGTGAAAGGGCGGACATCAATAATCCGAATAATTATTATTTAGCTTGTAAATAAACCTGCGTAGAAGGTTCTATTGTTAGAAAAGTAATGGTTAGAATAAGGGTCATTGTAGACCGCAGTTTCTGTTATTCAAAGTAATGGCTTTTTGTAAAAGTTACTAACTTTTAGTTTCACGCCTACTTTTTGAAGCTGCCCTCATGTAACCACTATTTTTGACGTAATCAAAAGTCCTATAAATACATGCACTCTGTGGACTGTCGGAAACAGAGTGCATGGGGGGAGATTGCACCCAATCTGCGTACTTTCTCGTCTCTTGTTGCGTTTATTCTTGTGTGTGTTTTTCTGCATTCGTAACTTCTGTTTGAGCATGAGCAAGATCCTGACAACAAGAAGAATATATGAAAGATCAGAAGATGCTAATTAGTGATTGAGGGGGACTTGTTGGAGATTCACTCACTAATTAGGCATAACGACATAAAGATGAAGAGAAGCAAAAACAAAGCATGCAAAAGAATCAAAGCCTTAGTGAAGGGACAAATTCATGTCTGTAATATACAGTGTAGAAATTTCCAAAAGTACGAGTTTTGAATCTCGAATCAAAATGTATATAAGAGAGTTGAGAGAGTGCTTAGATATGTGAGAAGGAGATAAGAAGGTAGGACTCCCAAGAGAGTAGAGAGAAGCGCTTGTAGTAGACGCAAGTGTATGTATGTAGAGATGAATAATAGAACCTCAAATGTCGGGTATTCATATGAGAGAGAGATGGTAAGGAAGAACTACTCAGCATAGGAGAGTTTTCCATGGCTATGAGCAAAGAGAGGCCAAGCCATTTTTGTACACATCTTCTCTAATAGAAAACACATATTTATGTGGAAAGATCTGAGTGCATTCTTCTCGTGTGAAGAAATCTAAGTGATTTCATGTTACTGTGAAAGTTATTTAACAGTCACAGTTTCTTTTCAGTAAAAGTTTTCCGGTACTTCTCCAAGTTAGATCTCACAGCACAGTGTAAAGTTTTTCATGAGAGATAGCTTATCTTGAAGCAAGGAGTCTGAACTACAAACTGATCAAAGAGTTTTGCGAAACGGGACATGTACACATGGTACAGTGTCTGACCGTAAAGGCATCCAGAACTGGTGAAGTTTTTTCTCAAACTTCAGATAGAGTTCATTTATTGAAGGAAGCTCAGGTATTACTTCCTTACTTCAATTAAGGTAATTTGAAGTAACTACAAACATAATTACAGTTGATTCCGGTAACATTCCGGTACAATTCCGTTGACATTTCGGTGACAGTCCAATAACAGTCCGGTGAAGTTCCGATGATATTTCGGTGAGTTCAAAACTCAATTTTTCACAGATAAGTGACGAAAGATTATCTAACAGTAAGCAAACAAAGGTTTGTAAAGATTGAAGTAAAGGAGATCAGAATTGAAGCCTAAAGGAAAGGCAAAGTTTCTGTAAAGTGAATTTTCAGTTTTCACTAAATACAGTTATAAATTTTTCAGTTTCAGAAGGTTGCTAAGCTACTGATGATTATAGAGGTGTTCTAATATCACTCTAGCTTAGTTCTAGTTGAGGCGTGGTAATTTTCTGCAGTCTTGTTAGTGAACAAGCTTTTGCCGCGACATCACACGACCTCAACAGATTGGACAGGCCATTTCTTTGGCCAGAAGGTTCTTAGGGGTGGATCTAAAATACCCAAAGTTGCTTGGAATATCTGTTGTATGAAGAAAGTTGAAGGTGGTCTAGGTATTGTATGCCCATCAAGGATGGCTACCCAAATAGCTGCCAAATGGATATACAGATTTGTTTCCTGTAAGGACTTCTGGGCCTGTTTGATCAAAAGAAGTATAAACAGTTTTCATGTTAAACATAATAAAACTTGGAACAACTGTACTCTTTGGGATGTGATTGTTTCTGCTGTTGAATTTGTTCCTAAGGGAAGCTCACTGATATGTAATTTCTGGAAAGCTTAGATGGTGGTCAAGGAGAAGTTTAAACTCCCTGTCTGGTATGATCAGAATGTGTCTTTTTTTTGCAAGATTCGATATTGTTTGGTTGGACAAAAAAAAACCCACCCTACTCTCCCTATTAGATGGAACAAGTCTTCAATCTCTCCTTGCACTGTAAACAGATTCTCTTCGATAAAAAGGTGATGTTGCTGGATAAGCTGGAAGCCAACATGTGGAGGAAAGAGATTTCTCTTCAAGAAGTCGCCCGGGATATGTTGTACACCTATAGAAGGATGCCCAGGAGCATTAAAGATATTACAGGGAAGCTTAATAAGAAGTGGGATATATCTTGGTCTCACCTACAGTGGAAGTACAGGTTTGAAAGCTGTTGGTCCTTCCCCCATTCAAACAAGCAATCCTGTCTCAACTAGCTTATCCTTCACAAAGGCATCTGGATGGGTAGCCAAGTTAGGAAATATAGAATTGATGCAGGTCTCTGTAAGCTTTTTGGCAAAGAAGAAGATTTGGAGCATCTATTCTTAAAGTGCAAATTTGCCACTAGATACTGGAAAGGTATTCGGTTGTACTACCAAATCCATGGTATCAAAGCTCCCAACTACAAAGAAATCCTGATTGGTGAATCGAGCGGGATGGATATTCTTCTATGCCAGGTTATCGGGAGCCATACTCTATGGGCTATTTGGAAGAGCAGAAATAGTGCAATCTTCAACAAAAGATGCAACGACCACTTCTTCTCCTTTCTTATGGGGCTAAGACAAATCCTAAATCACTGCTTATCCTTTTATCAAGAAACCCCTGTGGGTGAAACCAACCCTTTTGTAATTATTAAAAAGTATCACTTTAACTTGTGGAAGGAAAGGATGCTTCGTATTCACTCCAAACCCAGACTTAGCATGATCACAATTTTAAGTGATTTTGCAAACACTCTTCTGAGGTGAGGCCCCTTCCTATCTTTGGGGATAGATTGGTTATGATCGGCCTTGACCTCCTTTGAGGTTCAATCGTAATTCTTTCTTTGTCCTGCATCAATTTTATATTTCCTGTTGTTAAAAAAAAAGAAACTTTGAAAAACTTAAGAAAAAGATTTATAACATTTTTGTCCCTTTCATGGGGACCCATTTTTCGTTAAGCTTGTTGTTAAAGCAGAAATGCAATTGATTAAAAAAAAACCACCTTTCTGTGTCTGTCTCGTTACGGACCCTCCCATGTCCCATGTGCTCAAAGACTTGGAACTTTGGAAATTGGAAGTTGGAATTTGGAAATAGGAATCCCTTAGTCCTTTTATCTGCAAAAGAAAAATCATCCCACCTTTTAGAAAATGCATATACGACAAGGAACTTTGAACGAGACCAAAGTTTGTGGCCCTTTCTGTTGCGGAACAACGCATTCAATGTTTGTCCTTTTTTTTCTCTTTTCTTTTAATAAAAGAGTTCGGCCTTAGCCTATTCTCCTACACTTTAATTAAAATAAAGAAGAAAAAATACAAGTGAACAACGCATTCAATGTTTGTCTTCCTACAGATCAAACATGGAACGCATTCAATGGTTGTCTTCTTGCAGATCACACACAGAATTATTGATCTTTGAAATTATGGTTGGGGCAGTCCTTGCAGCGGAAGGCGTGGTATGCTATCAACGTGGAGAGAAAACTCATCTTAAAGGAGAAAACTAGGCATTAGCTCATGTAGATAATAATGCACATTCAACAATAATAGTGAAGATAATACTACACATGCAACAAGAAACCGAGACTACATCAATTGATCTTTTTTTGGTAATGAAGACAAGATGCCACAAAATTATAACTAAAAAGTTCATATAAGAAGAGCAAAATAGGGAGATACAGACCATCAAAATACAACACTTGGGAGCATTCTTGAGCTAGGGTTTTCTTGAGCTCCTCTGCACGTTCCGCATCGACGCTTCTCTAGTGTGGCCACGTGCCTGCTAGGTGGCCATTGGCGAGTCTCTCTTATCCTAGAATTCTTCCTTGGGCATGCAAGCCCACTAGATTGTCTCTTCATGATGTGCTCAACAGTAACCTTGGGTAACCCTGATGGGAACATGCATGTCTTGGAAGCACATGCCGCCGTCATGAGAGAGAATGATCTAAAGATGCCACAATCATCTTCACCCACCAAGACTTTTGCAGAGGCGGTGAAGCATCACTCCAACCTTGTATTCAACCTCCTCAATTCTACAGGTAACAATGTATTAAACTGCCCCTCTTCTTCTGATAAAGGTAAGCAGAACGTTTGTGAGCACAATATTTGTCTAGATGAGGATTTCTTAGACAGAGATGAAGACACCCTTATCATAGAAAGGAACGAGTTGGATTTGTGGCATACGCAACTTGGGGAAAGGGTTGTGATAGGCCTGTGTCATGGACCCAGACCGGCCTTAGATACCCTAAAAGCGTGGGTAAGAGTTAATTGGGAAGCGAAAGGTTTAAACGTGAAACATTTTCAGTTTCTCCCAAATAATTATTTCCTATTTTACTTTGATGAAGCCAATGCTGCCCTAAGTGTTATAAGCAAAGGAAAATGGCTTATTAGAAACACACCCATTTCCTTCTTTAAATGGTACTCAAGTTTTAACCCTAGGGGACCAAAACCTACGAAAGTTCCAGTGTGGGTGGAATACCTGGATCTCTCAATTGAGTACTATCCCTGGATTGACAGATTAAGTAGCTTACTAGGAAAGGTGTTAGGACAGAGGAATAGAGGCCCTATCAACCCCAAGTGGGATCCCCAAGTCATGATAGAAGTGGATACATCCAAACCGGCCAAACCCTCACTGATCATCAAGGACTCGAATGGGAGGTGTTTGCACGAATAAAAAGTTATCTATAAGAATCTGCCGAATGCCTGCTTTAACTATTTTCGACAAGGTCACCTTATGAGAGAATGTCGTCTACTAGTTAAGAACAAGGAGGAGGCCGAACCACCAAAAAATGGTCAGCAAACACCCACTGATCCTCCCCAAGTGCAGAATGTAGCTAAAATGATCACCAAACCCCAAAAAAAAACCCTTTGGGCATACCAACATGTTTGATGTGCTTCTGGATGAGGTTTTGAACCCATTTAATCCTGAGGCCATAAGGAGCCCTGAGGATAAGGAAAATGTAGACCCTAATAGGTAGAAGCATTATGTAGAGTCTCGGGACAACCCCCGCTCTAAAGTAATAGATTTATGCAAGGAAAATGGCGAAAAATGGATCAAAGTTCAGCACACGAAAGAGAGGTCCCCCTTTCCCTCCTCAGAAACAGTCTTAATAAAGTCCTCTCAAATGTCTCACCAACAGATATCTGATAATGTGTTTGTGCAGGAATTGAATCTTCATGACCAAGAATTGGGGAATGAACTAAGCCAGAATGATGTAAATTTTTTGGTACACGAGGACGTGGAAATGTACAATCTAGCAGACAGAAATGTCCAAACCCCCTCCACCAATAAAACCAAAAGAAAGACCCTCTGAGGGCGTCAGCCTCTCTGTCCAAACCTGTTAAAAACGTGAGGAAATAATTTCTTTGTGATGTTCTACATGGGTACATTCAATATGTGTGTCTCTCATTTTGTTTTCAGTCTGTGTTGGCTCTCGGATAATCATCCTAATCTGAATGTTGTTTTCGTTATTCTCATGAAGGTTACTTGTTTTTCTGTAGATAACTTCTCTCTCTCTAACCCTGGTAAAAACTATAGCAAATTCCAGTTTTTGATGATCAAGGAAAATGACATTGGATGTGCTACTTCTTGTGAAGATGAAGGCTGTTTTTCAAAACAAGTCTCATATCAAGAGAAAGGAACCTTTTTTCACTAATGAAGGCTTCGTTTATTATGTTGATTTGTCTGAGCCGAGTAGTAAGGTCCAGGTTAAAGTCCAGGGAAAGGAAACCTCTGTGGCTCTTCCTTATTGTTTATTGCTGCCTGTTTTAAGACTGTGTTGTCTCTAGGCTAAATGTCTTCATCCAAGCTTTTTATTGCCTACTAGGAAGTAACGTGATGTCCTTAATTCTATCATTCTCATGAATCAAATCAAGCTTTTGTCTCTTAACATTAAAGGGCTTTCTGATCCTGTAAGGGGTAAAGTGCTTAACTAGTGGATGAAGGACGAGCTTAAATCTCGACTTCATTTTCCTACAGGAAATGAAGTCTTATGGTTTTAATCTTGAGAAGAATCTGGGTATTATCTCTTCTTCTCATTGCTGGTATAATACTAAGCACATGCATGGCAAGGGGAGGGGGTCATTAGCATTAACTCTTCTCTGGGCCACCTTCTGGAAAAGCAAGTCACCAGCCCTATCCATCAATGGGTTGGGATTAAGTGTACTAATCCTTTAAACTTGACCATTGTGAGTGTTTATGCTTGTAATAATCCGGCTGAGAGAACTGATTGCTAGGAAGAGATTTCTCACATTGAGGGGGATTTGCTTATCATGGGGGACTTTAACATGGTCACTTAAGCCAAAGACAGGATTGGCAACAAAAATAACATCTTTTCTGGGTTAGAAAAAAGGAATTGGTTTAACTTGATTAACAAAAAGAATCTCCTGGAGTTTAGCTTACACACTAACATGACTTGGAACAATAGGAGTAAGGATAATTTTTTAGCTGCTAGAGTGGATAGAGGGTACCTCAACACTGACAGAAGTCATGACTTTTGGCAAATCAAATGTGAATGTTTTACTTCCCATAGCATTTCTGACCATGTTCCTGTCCTTACCCAAATGTTCAGTAACAACCCCAATTCTAGAGCTGGGTGGACCCACATTGATGCATCTCTGCTCAAGATCCCCTCGGTTGTCAATAAAACAAAAGATATCTTTTCCTTCTTTTTCAATAATATCTCTTCCTCTCTTTTGGCTTGGGAGAAGTCCATCAGGGAAACCCAGAAACTCTTTTTCCAGTACAAGCGGATGGCCAAAAATATTAGGGCTGAAAGAAGAATGATGATTCTTCAAGAGATAGACAAGCTCAATAAGAGCAGCCTAGATACCTCCAATTATAGTCAGAGGATCATTGATCTCCAGGATAAACTAAGGCAGGAAGATTACATCTTGGCTAATGGGTTTCTTGCCTCATCAAGGGAATTTTTGGGGGGTAAAGTGGATAGACCCAACAATTACATGTTTGATCTCATTAAGGAGAACTTGCAAGAGGCGATCAGCTTCTTTACCAATGTCTTTTCTATGCCTCCCAAGTGGGTGGAGGATATGGAGACTCTAATCTTAGCTCCTCTGTTAAGAGACAAAAGATCCTGGAACTTCATGAAAAGGTGAGGTATGAAGATTACCTTCTTGCTTGTGGTGCCCTTGCCACGTCTCGCGAATTTTGGGCTCGAAAAATTGATAAACCAAATAAGTATATGTATGAGATTATGAGGAAGAAAAAAGCGAGAGATTTCATCCCTCTCGTTAAAAATAGTACTTGTGGTTATGCTTCTTGTATGAAGGAGAACTTGCAGGAGGCTGTTAGCTTCTTTACCAATGTTTTTTCTATGCCTCCCAAGAGAGGGGTGCACATCTGGAATGCAAGAGCTACCATTGCGGAGTGTAGGAAGAAAATTATTCCTCATGGCTTGGTCTCCCTCCTTGATCTCCCCCTCTCTGCTGGCGAGGTTAGAGAAACCATTAGTAAATTGAAACCCTGTAAGTCTCCTGGTCATGATGGTATTCCTAATGAATTTTTCATGAGTTTAAAGACGTGTTGCTGCCCATTATTCTCTAGATCTCGCAAGAAGCCATAAGAAGAGGTTCCCTTTCTACCTTCATCAATATTGGGGTTATTAAATTGATTCACAAAAGAGGATCTAAGGATCATCTTAACAATTGGAGACCTATCTCTTGTTTGACTTCTTTGTACAAAATTTATGCCTCCACCTTGGCTAGAAGGTTGAGTCCTTTGATAGATAGTATTATTCTCCCTGAACCAAAATGCTTCATTAAAGGAAAATTCATTCTTGATGCTATAATTTCCATTTGGGAAGGTTTCGACTATGCCAAAGTGATGAATATTGATGCTTACTTTTTCAAAGTTGATTTTGATAAGGCTTATGATAGGATTGAGTGGAATTTTATTCTTCAATCCCTTCATGATATAGGAGGTGGTAGGAACTTTATTAGATTTACTAGCATCCTGTTTGGTAATGCTCATTCTAAAGTTGCTATGAATGGTCATTTGCCTTCCCCTTTCAAACTTTGTAGATCCATTAGAGAGGGTTGTCCTTTGGCCCCCTCTTTTTTTTGCTATTACTAGTGATGCTCTAGGGTGGCTTGTTAAGGAATGCATCAATAAAGATACTATAAAAGGTATAGAGATCCCTCAAGCTCAGTCTCACCTTTATCTCCAAAGTTTTGTAGATGATACTAACCTTTTGATGAGGGCTAATAAGTCTTCTGCTGCTAACTTTCTCAAGTGTCTTAATATTTTTCTGTCTTGCTAGTGGCTCAGTTCTTAACCAGAGTAAAACTAGTTTCTATGCTACTTAAATGTGGTTCATGACTGTGTTGAGGATGCAGGCTGTGATTTAATAAAAAAAGGCATTGTCTTCAGACTTTTGGGTATTCCTATGGGCTTTGAAATCACCAAGATCAAAGATGGAGATGAATTTTCGAGAAATTCAAAGTTAAAGTTTTTAAGTGGATGGACATGCAGCTTAACACCTCCCAAAGATCCTTTGTGCTAAAACATTATGTTCTGCCTTGTCTCACCTATTTTTTGGCTTGTTGGCAGCCTACAAAAAAACAGGTGTCTTAGACCATCTCTCTTGCCAGGATATTCTTGTGGGGAGGGAACAAAACTCCTAAGGTTGCATGGAAGATCTGTTGTATGAAGAAATCAAAGGGAGATCTTGGTTTGATTTGCCCTATCAGGATGGCTATTCAGATGGCTGCCAAATGGATTCTTAGAGCTGTCTCTCCTGATGATTTCTAGGCTTGTTTGATTAAAAGAAACATTGATAAATTTTGTTCTAAAAAATGATAAAATTTGGTCTAACTTTAAGCTTCGGGATATTATAATCTCTCCTGCTATCTTTGTGCCCAAAGGAAGCTCCCTGGTCTGCAACTTATGGAGAGCCTGGATGAAGGTCAAAGAAAATTATAAATGTTCAGTGGAATAAATGTAAGAGGAATAGCTATGTTAAATGACAAGATCTGTATAGGGATGGAAATTTGATTGAAGATTGCCATATTATGAATAATGATACTTTTTCTCTTCCAAGTAAATAGATTAAATAGGACAAGAAGCTCAAGCTGCTGGCTCTCACTGATAACAATGTGTGGAGGAAGAATATCATTATTTTCTATGTTGCTCATGATATGTACGCTAGATACAAAATTTCTCGAAGCAGCATCAGAGATTTTATTGGAAGAAGGAATGGAAAATGGAATCTTTCTTGGTCTTCCCATCAATGGAGTTATAGATTCTAGATCACATGGTCCTTCCCTATTGACAATAAGCATTCCTTCTTGTTGTGGCTGATTCTGCATAAAGGAATATGGACTGGCAGCAAAGCTAGACAATATAAAATTGATGCAGGTCTTTGCCACCATTGTGGCATGGAAGAGCATTTGAATCATCTCTTTTTCAAATGCAAGGTCTCCTCAAGATTTTGGAAGGTCATTTTTTCATTAGGGGAAAAAATGGATCTCCTTTGGGCCTTTTAGATTAAGGGATGATTAGTGATTCACCAATGAGAATAGAGTAGTGGACACAGTCTAGTCCCTTAATCTACTAGGCTAGGTAGTAGGGTTCCCTTGTTTTTGCTTAGTCAAATGGCTCAAAACCACCATGACATAGTAGTTTTCTAGAGTATCTGGTTTTGAAAAGCAGAGGAGAAATGCGCATTGTGATTTGAGCCGTCGATCTCACTTGTGATCCGATGGATGTATTTGAATTTTACATTTCAAAGCACCTACAATCTTGGACCTTTAGATCTAGCCAAGATCCAATGTCCACAATGCATTCCCTCAAGTTAATGGAGCCTTGCAATGTAGTCCTTTGGATTCCATCAGAGATCGCACGGCTCATATCAGCCATCAGTTCGAAAATGGCACCTTTGGATCCAAAGCATTGGATGTATCCTTCATCTAAGGGTACACATTGATCCCAAGGGTCAAGGCATTCTCTCTCTTGCTTTTCCAACCTCCCACGGCTGAGCTTCTTTTGTCATTTTTTGCCAGAGTATGTAATTCATCCTAACCATTCGATTGTGCTAGAGATCCTATGTTTCTTATGAGCCACGTTAAAGGAAAAATGCACATTTGAATCTACACCTTTGGATCTACAACTCATTTAAAGGTGAAGATTGTACCGAATGGGTAAGACATTCTCTCTCTTGTTTTTTCAAAGTCCCACGACTGTCCTATTTTGTCTTTTTTTGCCAGTGACTGTCGTTAATCGCAGCCATTCATAGAAGCAAATCCGAAGGTCCAAAATTACCACATATAGAAAACCACTAGTGGTTTTTGTTATGCCCTTCTTAATCTAAAAGATTAATTTTAATCCCTAAAAATTAGGGATCCTTACAAGGCCCAAAGAGGGTCGAGTTTTTTCCCTAATGTTGTACTACAAAACTACTGGTTTGAACATTCTAGGATTTAGAGAGTTACTCATTGCTGAGTCCAACAAGATGGATATTTTGCTATGGTAGATGCTAAGGGCTCAAATTCTTTGGCCAATGTGGAAAAATAGGAACAATAAAATTTATGATATAAATTGTAAAGATTATTTCTTCTCTTGTTTGTTGAGAATTAAAAGACTTTTGATGCATTGCTTGAAGTCTACAAAAAGTGATCCTGTGGTTGAGACTTGCCCCTTTGTAATCCTCCAAAAGTATCCTTGTAATCTGTGGAGAGATAAAATGCTTCAGACTTTGCTTTCAATGGATACCCCCATGCATACATGGAAAAATCATCAATAAAAGTCATAAAGTAAAGCTAGTTCCTAAAAGAAGATGTCTGCATAGGACCACAAATATCATTGTGAACAAGCTACAATTTTTTAGTAGCTTGAATTGAACCTTTTGGGAAGGAGGAAGGCTGCACTAGAAAACTTCTATGGTCACCATTAACTCAATGCTTCTCCAAACCTTGAGAAATGATTACTTAAGCTGAGAACTTTGCTTCTAGAGAAATTTCTAGTCACTTAAATGTCATAACTTCAATGTTTTGCTTATTTTTTGTAGCACAAATATTATTTTCCCAAGATCTTTTTGTGGATCAAAGTAGAAAAGAAGAGTTTTTCAACAACCTATTAGTTGCTAAAAACTTTGCACTACACACCAAGTCATGGCCTTCAGAAGATGACCATATATGAGCTTCCAAAACTAAAAATCTTGCCTGTTTTAGTAAAGCGCCTATCTAAATATAAAAGTTTTTAATTTAGCATCAACTTGAAACACGAATTCGATGCGAGGCATTGAATTGGTGTGTTTTTTACCACTCTTGTAGCACCTGAAATACCCCCACGAACACAAATCTGAAGAAAATAATTTTATGTGGGAATTCGATGATAGGTAGCGAGTTGCTTTAGAAACATCATGTTTTCAAGGAAATTCAACAATAGTTAGAACTTAGAGAATGAAATTAGAACTTATCAGCTCAAACTCAATGCCAGACATCGAGTTGCTTGAAAAACTTGAACTTTTGAACTCATTACCACAATAGGCAAAGCATGGAGATGGAGAGAGAGTCTCATACACAGAACTTCTATTATTTCTTCTGATAACTATGGAAACTCAAAAACTTTACAGGTGCTTTCTCACTGAGAGAAGCCTGACTATTTCTTGGTCATACAAAATGAACTCTTTCTCACTCTCTCTCTCTCTGTGTCTCTCTCTCTCTCTCCCCCCTTTTTTCTCTCACATTCTCATCGCATCTATTGATACAAACTAATTGACATATATTTTCTTAATCTGGTGACTTTTGAAAATTCTAGAACTAAAGTTGTCTAACTTTACAAATATATCACCATTGAGGAAGTAGCTTTTGATCAGGAAGATTTACAAATACTTTCAACAAGTCCTTGGATATTTGACCCATATGACATGTTGCAGAGATGTGTTTTCTTCTCTTTCCTATTCTTCAGGTAGAAGAGTTACTATTGTAGATGGCAATGATTTGGATGTTGTGGGAATAGATACAGTAACCCCAAAGTCAAGAGAAGGTGGTAATTTTCCGATTTTAGATGCTCTTTATGTACCTGAAATGAAGAAGAATCTGCTATCCATATCTGCATTTGTAGGTGATGGTTTTGAAGTTGTATTTGAGAGAGATCTTTGTAAGATATTATCACACAAAGAAGACAAGTGTATATTGCAAGGTGAGCATAGAGGAGGGATCTTTGTTTTATAAAAAATCAATCAGGCATATGCGGTCAAATCTTCGACACCGATGGAAGATATGAAGCTATGGCATTTTAGAGCTCTCAAGAGTATCAAGGAGAGAGGTATGGTTGAGAGTTTGCCCTCATTCAAGCTACCAGATGATTCAAAAATATGTGAAGGATGTCTTGAAGGTAAGATGCATAAAATACCTTTCAAGAAACATGGTCATATTATAGCTACCAGGAAATTGTAGATTATTCATTCAGATGTGAATGGACCTATGAGAGCACACTTTGTTTAGGGTTTCATGTATTTTGTTCTAATCATTGATGATTTTACGAGATACTCATGGATCTATGAGCTTAAGTTGAAGTTAGAAGTCTTTCCTATGTTCAAGAAGTTTGTAGCTATGGTTGAAAATCAAAGTCAAGAAACTATCCAGATTCTTAGAAGTGATAGAGGTGGAGAAGTCAAATGAGTTCCAAACATTTCGTGATGAGAAAGGTATTACTCGAGGCCTTACTATTGCTTATACTCCTCAGCAGAACGGTGTGCAGAAAGAAAGAATAGAGTACTTGTTGAAATGATGCAGATCATGATGGTGTCCAAGAAGCTTTCATCGAAATTCTGGTTTGATGCAGTTCATGTAGATAATCACATTTTGAACAGGTCATCTACAAAAGCTTTAAAGGTAATCACATCTTATGAAGCTTATTATGGTAGAAAACCTAATGTGAGCTACTTTAGAGTGTTTGGATCACTTTCCTATGTACATCTTGAGAAAAAGGACCGAGGCAAACTAGATGTAAAGGCAAAGAAAGCTGTTTTTATTCGATATCATGTTGAGAGTAAAGGATACAGGTTTTATGTGCCAGAGACAGGTGAAGTTATTCTTTCACGTAATGCTTATATGGCTGAAAATAAGGTTTATGATAAAGAAGTAGAAATTCTAGAGTTCATTAGTGAAAATGACTATGGATTTTTTAGAAAGATTCTGTATGTACATGTTCAGCCATATCAAGAGGGAGTTAAAATTCCTAGGATTCAAGAAAAATTTGAAAGAATAATGTCACAACCTTCTACGAAGAAGTTTCGACAAAAGACTTTGGTTCCAAAAATGGAAGAAGTTAAAGTTCCAAAAAGTCCTAGTACCTCGAAAGGACAAGTTTTAGAACCTATGGAAGCTGAGGGGTCAGAAAGAGTTTCACCACTATTTAAAGATACACCTACTTGGTTCTAGTAGACTTGGAAAGATACCGGAAGAACAAGGAGTCGGACTAGACAACAACAACAAGATCATATAAGAACAAGAAGTCAGACTAGACATCAACAACAAAGAGATCATGTAAGTTTTGTTGAAGACTTTGAGTTCATGATATTTTGGCACTTACGACAGTTGAAGATGAACTTGCATGTGTTAAAGAATCACTTAACATTCCTATTTGGAGAACAACTATGCAAGAAGAGATTGATTCTATTCATAAGAATCAAACTTGGTAGCTATGTGAGTTACCAGAGGGAAAGAAATCTATAGGTGTGAAATGGATCTTCAAAATCAAAAGGAAAGCAGATGGTACTATTGATAGGTATAAAGCAAGATTGGTTGTTAAAAGATATGCATAACAAAAAGGTATTGATTATGATGAGACATTTGCTCCTACATCTAGGATGATTGTTATTAGGTCAATGTTGGCTCTAGCAGCAGATTTTGGTTAGCATATATATCAACTTGCTATTAAGGCTGCTTTTCTTAATGGTGATTTACATGAGGATGTGTATATTCAATAGCCAGAAGGTTTTGAAGAGAGAGGTAAAGAACACTTAGTGTGTAAGCTTATAAAAGCTTTGTATGGATTGAAGCAGACACCTAAAACATGGTATGAAAAGATACATAAATATTTTTTGTCCATTGATTTCCATAACTCAGATGCAGCTCCAACTCTTTATGTTAAAGCTAAACCAGGTATGATGATTATAGCAATCATTTATCTGGATGATATTATAGTCATAGGTCCCAGAGATGAAGATTTGAAGATGTTCAAAGAACAATTGAAGCAAACATTTGATGTGAATGATTTAGGCATTTTTCATTATTATCTTGGGATTCAGTTTCTGTTTCGAGATGAGTGTATTTATATGACACAACAGAATTACATTGAAGAACTTTTGGAGAGGTTTCTGATGAGTGATTCTAAACCTATGCAAACACTTATGGATCAGAACATGTCTTTACAGATGGTAGCAGATGCAAATCCATTTGATGCTACTTTATATAGTCAAGAAGTTGGTTGCTTCATATATCTTTGCAATACACATCCTGATATACATATTGCAGTTTCTCAAGTATCAAGGTTCATGTAGAATCCGACAGTGTTACATTGGAAAGCAGTAAAGAGGATATTTCGATATTTGAAGGGAACTTCAAATTATGCTATGGTATTTTTGAAATCTACACATTTGTTACTAAAAGGTTTTTCAGATTCTTATTGGGCAGGTGATAGAGACACAAGAAGAAGTACTAGTGGATTTTGTTTCCATCTTGGAGATTATCTTATCTCATGGCTTTCGAAGAGACAACCCACTATTGCCACTTCATCGTGTGAAGCTGAATATTGTGCAACATTTACAGCTACTTTAGAGTCAGTTTGGTTGCAGAAGATTTTCAGTTATCTTGAAGTGAGAGAACAAGTGGGATCCTCAGATCTTAATTGAAGTGGATGTATCTAAGACATTAAAACTCACATTGCTATCAAGGATTCCAATGGTAGGAAGTTGCATGTGCAGAAAATTATGTATAGAAACTGTAGAGGTCAGAGCACTTGGCATTCTGATGTGGAAAGCTCTCAGAGGTCAGAGGAAAGCTCTCAGATGCTGTTTCAGATGCGGATTGTTGCTTCCATTTCAGTTGATTTGTTTTTCGGCCTCTCACCTTCTCATCTATTTTCCTTTCTCTCTCTATCTCTCTCTCGTTCTCTATTTCTCTCTCTCGATCTCTCTCTCTCTCTCTCAGCCTTCCCGTCCCTTCTCTCTCTCCCTCTTTCTCTCCCCCTCTCGCTATCTTTCTCTTTTTCTCTCGGTCCCTCTCTCTCCCTTTCTTCTCTCTCTCTCTCTTTCTCAATTCCCCTCTCTCTTTCAACCCCCCTCTCTCTCTCATTTTCTCTTTCTCTCTCGGTCCCTCTCTCTCCCTTTCTTTTCTCTCTCTCTCTCTCTCAATTCCCCTCTCTCTTCTTTCTCGCTCTCTCTCTCTCTCTCTCCCTCTCTCTCTCTCTCTCTCTCTCTCTCTCTCTCTCTCTCTCTCTCTCTCTCTCTCGCTCTCCCCCTTCCTCTCTCTCTCCCCCCTCCTTCCTCTCTCTTCCCCCACCCCCGCGTTCCCTCCCTCCTTCTCTCTCCTCCCCCGCCCGCATCCCGCAGCCCCCGCCCCCTCCGCCTCCTCCCTCCGCCAGTCCGCAGCCCGCCCCCGCCCCCTCCCCCCGCACCCGCACCCGCCCTCCGCCCACCGTTGCCCGCACCCCCCCTCACCCCGCATCCGCCTCCGCCCCCTCACCCCTCCCGCCATCCGCCTCCGCCCCCTACACTCCTCCCTTTCCACCTTAGCCCTCCGCCATAGCACTCCGCCATAGCACCCCCCCCCCCCCCCCTTAGCCATCCACTAGCCCCTAGCCATCCACTAGTCCCCCCCCCTTTTTGCTTACTAGCCCCCCACTTCTCTCACTTCTCCCACGCGTCCCCACCCTCCTCCACCCCCCTATCACACACACATCCCTACACACACTCCCACACACCCTCACACTTGCAATTCACACACACACACATACACACATACACACACCCCACACATACACAAGCACGCACACATTTTCACACACACACCCCACTCACACACCTGCATGCAGACACACAACCACACACATACATTTCCACTCACGCACTCACATACACAACTTCACACTGGGTTTACAATCAGATGCCCCAAAAATAGCTCTGGATTTTGGTATGTCAAGGGATATCTAATGGATGTTCGGGATACATAATCGGAGAGCTCAGAGGAATGCTATTTGAAGCTTCACATGATTCAACCACTACATGAACTCTAGGACTGGATGAGCAGATGGACCTGGACATCATATGAATTGTCGGGGAATAAATCAGTGAGGAAACAAAACAACACAAAATGAGAATCTCGGATGGCGGGTGAAAAGGTAAAAGGTGAGTGTTAAAAATAAAAGTGGAATTGCCACCAACCATTCACGACGACTACCTATTTTTGTGGATCTAATTCAAATCAAGTAGAATAATTGACCTACCCCTCCAATCTTGGGTAATCAACCGGCGCGTGATCAGTGGACGTGAAGATTCGGCAAGGCCCTCTTGGCCTATTGGGGCCTATAAAAGCAATGGATTTTTGCTCATTGGGGTACAACAATTTTGAGAGGTACAAAGTTCGTGTATACGTGCAGAAGTTCTTTCTTGCACTTGGTGGTTTCGAGTCTACTATGAGAGCTACTCTGTAGTGTGTTTACAGAGGGGAGGCCTCTCAGTGAAGGGCTATGAGCACTATAGTGTCAAAGAGTAGTTTGGAATCTTCTTCTTGTCTGTGAGACAGTGTTGTTGATCAGGTTCTATCCTCTTGTGAAACTCTTTGTATTGTTCTGAGTTAGTCTCTGTGCTGGAGTGAATTATTTTTAGGGTGGCTTGTTAGCCCTGAATTTACACTTTTGAGTATCATTCATCATTTGCCCAACTTTGTAATCATCTGACTTGAATCGAGTAGTGTCCGGTGTTCCTTGGTCATTGGTTGTCCATATTTTCTGAAGTATTTAATCCGTGTTATCTACCTGCTCACAGAAATGTTAAAGGGTATACTTCCCTAAAGAGAACCCCCCTTGAGTAGGTGATGTACTGGACGTGTTTAATTTTCACTCTCTACTTTTGTTAAAAGCGGATACCCCAGTACCTCCTCTACAGTTTGGCACGCCCGGTGGGACCTTTGCATTTCTGTGAGAGGTGTTTTTCCCTATTGCAATTGCAAATAGGTACATGACCCATACACGAGCAGATAAGGAATCTCTTCGTGTTCGAAGGAGCCTTAACAAGTTAGCAATAACCACGGCTAGTGAGTCTACCTCCCCTCTGTCCTCCCTAAATTTGTCTATTGATTTAGGTGCGACACCATTGTCAAAAGAAGGGTATAGGAGAACTCTAGACTTCTCCTCAGATACGTCAGAAGAGACACCAGTCCAAATGGAGGATCTTTCTCATCTACTCTCCAGATTAAACATCAAATTCCCTACCTTCAAGGGACATGCTTATGAAGATGCTGATGATCATGTGAGGAGATTCATCTCTTTATGCCGTGGACGAGGTCTGCAGAATAGAGAAGATGCAATGTTAGCACTTTTTCCATCCACATTGGAGGGTCTTGCAGATAAATGGTATAGTCAATATGCAGATGGCTATTTCACTACATGGGAGGCTCTGAAGGCGGCTTTCTCACAAACATTCCGACCAAGTGATTCTTCGGAAAGAGCTCTAGATCAGCTAGAGAATTTGAAGCTAAGATCAGGTGAATCCTTTCATGAACTTCACACTAGAACAAAAGCACTTGTTGCACGTCTGCCACATGCTCCAGGTGACTTTTTGGTTAAAAAGTGGATCGAAAAGGCTCTGCCTAGGTCATCTCAGCAGAAGCTTCGTGAATCTCTTAGATTGGATGCCACTCTCAATGATTTTGTTGCAGCGGCATCACGCATTGAAGAAGCAAGACAACATTTTGAAGGAGATACACAACCAAAGTATGCTGCAGATCTGGATCCTATTGAGCAACTAAGGAGGGAACTGGAGGCATTGAAGATGCACCAAAATCAACAAGAAGAGAAGGTCTTGCCACCACTGCGTCGAACTGATGATGAAGTGGCCCAACTTCGCCGAGAATTAGAAGACTTGAAGACCACTCAGGATATAAGGAGACAAATTTGGTGTACAATCTGTAACAACAATGGACATTCCAATGCTAATTGCCCTATTAAGGTAAGCTGTCAATTTTGTGGAAAAGATGGTCATGAAGCCAGAGATTGCTACTACCTCAAGGGTACACAACAGAGAGGTAACCCTCAAAATTTGGATTCATATTATGCTAGTACATCAAATACTTCAAATAGAGAGGAGAATCGGCCGGCAAGGCCTAGATATAATAGACCTTTGATGTGCTATCGTTGCGGTGAGTACGGCCACATGCAAAATAGGTGTTCTCTTCCAGAAGATGCACCTCCTTGTCAGCATTGTCCAGAGGCCAAGGATCATTATACCAAAGATTGCCCAAGAGGTCGTCCTGCTCCAATCCACATGATTGCAATCTCTCCACATGAAGAAGTGAAAACCACTCAGACTTATGCTGTTTCATCCTCTGCTATGCCCATGATGACCAGAGCTAGGCAAGCAGCAGCAAACCTTAGGGGGGAACAACAAGGAACTCAGGAGAAAGAGGAAGAAAAGAAGTCTGGATGGAAGGACCAAGTGGAAATTGAAGGAGCTTATGAAGAAATGACTACTTCTCTAAGGGGCCAACCAACACGTCTACAAGAAAATACTCAGGAGGTAAACATTGAACAGATATTGAAAGGTATTCATCACAAGGTTAGTCTATATGAACTTATAAGGATGGATTCAAAAATAAGAAGTGACTTATTGAAGATTATACACTCTGCTCACTTGGTCCAACCACCTAGTATAGATGGTTTCATGGTTGATTTTCCCCCTGCACCCTTAGCAGACTACCAAAGCTCAAGATTATCTGTTTGTATAAAGGATGAAGCTCTCACAGGTGTGATCATAGATGGAGGCTCTGGTATCAACTTAATGCCAGATTTTACAATGAAGAAGCTGAAATTGAACCCCACCAAGTTTGCACCATTCACGGTTACATTGGCGGATCAACATCGGGTTGCGCCACTTGGCATTATTGAAAAGGTATTGATGGTAGTACAGGGTTGCCACTTTGTGTTGGATTTTGTTGTTATTGCACTTCCACAGGAGACTTCTTACCCTCTACTCCTGGGGAGACCTTGGCTGAGACAAGAAAAAGCTTTGCAAGATTGGGGGAAAAATAAACTATGGATTTCAACAAGCACCAATAGCCAACTGCAACTACACTTGGAAGAAGGATTTGATTCAGGAAAAACCACTGGATATACTGTGGATACTCAGGTAATGCCCTCTCTACCCCAAGAAGATGATACATTGTTAAATTGGATGATGGGGAGTGCAGAGTGTTGCACAGTGGAGATCAATGAAATTGAGGAAGAAGTTGCAGATAAGGAAATTACAGAAAAGGGCAATGAAGACCACAAGGTATTGGAAAATGAGGAATTGAAGGAAAATACAAACTTTGAGGAGGCAACCAATAAAAAAATATCAGAGAGGGAAGATTATGAACCCAAGAGCAGAGAAGATCTTCCTTTTGCAGATATACCTCAAGGATGGATGAAAGAACATGTTGCAGAATATAAATTAAAATCCACTCCTGCATATAGTGGAGATGATTTATCAAACAAGGCCGAAACATTGGTTCAAGAAGTAAATTTAGGGGATGAAGAGAACCCTCAAGTAGTCCATTTGGCATCCTGGTTGTGGCATTATCCTAATTTACTACAGAAGGTAACTTCTTTGCTCTCTACTTACAAAAGTGTCTTCGCGTGGTCCTACAAAGATCTAACAGGAATACCAGAAGAACTTGGATTACATCGGATACCCTTGGTTGAGGGAGCTGCGCCTGTAAGAAGTAGGCCATATCGATTCAATCCGAAGTATGCAGAAGCAGTAAAAGCGGAGATTACAAAACTAGAGGAAGCAGGTATAATTGTGCCAGTAGAACATTCCAGGTGGCTCTCCTCTATGGTTATTGTACCCAAGAAAAATAGTGGAAAAATAAGAGTATGTGTTGATTTTCGTGCTTTGAATAAAGTGACTATTCAAGATGGATTTCCTCAGCCTTTCACAGAGCAAGTGCTTGAGGAAGTAGCTGGTCACACTTTGTATAGTTTCTTGGATGGTTTTAGTGGCTACAATCAGATAGTGATCCATCCTGACGATAGGGACAAAACAACCTTTGTTACTCCCTGGGGCACTTATGTCTATACTCGTATGGCTTTTGGTTTGAAGAATGCACCGGCTTCATTTAATAGAACGATGTATCTGATATTGGGCAAATGGTTAACAACCTTTCTACGCATTTTCATGGATGACTTTTCAGTATTTTTAGGTACAGATAGAAGGGCAGCAGTTCAAGATTTCCATGACCATTTGGAAAATCTAAAAGAAATCTTTGAACAATGTCTCAAAACAGGTTTGAAATTGAATCCTGATAAATGTCACTTTTTGGTCACTAAGGGCACTCTTCTTGGTCACATAGTATCTGCTGAAGGTATAACTGTTGACCCTGCAAAGGTTACAGCTATTCTTTCTATGCCAATTCCACAAAGCCCAAAAGAAGTGCAAAGTTTCTTGGGACATGCAGGGTATCACAGAAGATTCATTAGGATGTATTCAGAAATTGCTAAACCCTTGTCAAGGCTTACCAGTAAAAAGATCCCTTTCTCATGGAGTGCTGAAGCTGACAAAGCATTTTGTGAACTAAAGTTGAGGCTATGTACTGCTCCACTTTTGAGTGTTCCTAATTGGTCATTGGAATTTCATGTGCATACAGATGCTAGTCTTCATGCTGTTGGTGCAGTTCTAGCTCAACCCTCATCTCACAAAGTGGATAGACCTATCTCTTATGCAAGCAGACTACTCAACCAAGCTGAAAGAAATTACAGTACAACGGAAAGAGAAGGTTTGGCCATCGTATTTGCTCTTCAGAAGTTTCGGCATTATCTCCTTGGCGTACATTTCATTGTTATTTCTGATCATCAGCCCTTGAAGTATTTGATAAACAAGCCTAGAGTAGCTGGAAGAATTTGGAGATGGTTACTCCTATTTCAAGAATTTAATTTTGATATTCATATTAAGCCAGGAAAAGAGCACTACATGGCAGATCAAGTGTCCAGGACAGCAATGAGCGAGAAGGCAACAGGTATCAATGACGAACTGGTGGATAGCAATCTTTTCCTGGTAGCAATTCAGACTGGTTGGTATGATGAAATTCTCCATGTTCTTACTACTGGAAAGATCCTAGAACAATTGACACCTGTAGAAAAAAGAAGATTACTTTTGAAAACCAAAGCATATTCTCTTATAAATGGAAATTTATATAAATACTGTCAGGATGATATATTGAGAAGGTGTGTCTATCCAGAGGAGGTAAATCTTCTGCTAGAGGCTGCACACAGTGAAGGACATCTAAGGGGGGAAGAATTGGCTCATAGAATCATCCACAAAGGTCTATGGTGGCCTCACATTTTCAAGGATGCAATCAAGTTTGCTAAAGAATGCCACATCTGCCAGAGGTGTGCTCCCGCGCCAACCAGATTGAATTTCCAACCATTGGTCATATCTACCGGATGGCTTCCATTTGAACGATGGGGACTTGATTTCATAGGACCAATTAGCCCAACTGGTCAACCTGGAGGTAAAAAGTATATTTTGATGGCTACATGCTATGCCACTAAATGGATAGAGGCTAAAGCAACTGTGGACTGCACGGCTTTAACAGTAGCTAAATTTATATATAAACGTATTTTCTCAAGATTTGGTTGCCCATTGGAAATCACTAGTGATAGGGGCACACATTTTGTAAATCAATTGCTCCAGTTTATATTTGACAGGTACAAAGTCTTCCATAAAAAATCTTGTGCCTACTATCCAAGGGCAAATGGCCAAGCAGAGAGTTCCAATAAGATTTTGATTGGACTGCTTCAGAAATTATCTTTCGATCATCAAAGCTCTTGGCCACTAGCACTGATCGGTGCAATTTGGGCTTTCAGAACCACGAAGAGGGGAACCACAGGCGAGACTCCATTTCGCTTAGTTTATGGAAAAGAGGCATTGGCACCATTTGAGTTTATTATCAGAAAGGAATTAGGAATCAAAACCATTGGGATTGAACCCCCCATTCAGAGATTAGTGGCATTAGAAGAGTACAGAGAAGGGGCAATGCAGAAACTTCTGATGACACAAGAAGAGCGCAAGAAATTACATGACAGGTATCTGAGATCGAATGAAGTTCAAGAAGGGTCCATGGTTTTAGTGCATCAAGTCTCGGCAATTTCAACTAAATTGGCACCCAAATGGGCGGGACCATATAAGGTTATCAAGGTATTGCCACATGGTGCAGTGCATCTGGAAGATCTGCAGGGTAAAAAGATGCCCCTCGTCAACATCTCCAGGGTGAAGAGTTATTTGAATTAATGCAAGCGGATGAAATTCACTCCTTGTACATACCATGTTTCTTTTCTGTGATTACAGAATAACTAGGTTTCATTTAAACAAGTAGAATAAGGAAGAAATTGCACCAGGGACGGTGCAAAAGCTTGATGTGGGGGTCTGTAGAGGTCAGAGCACTTGGCATTCTGATGTGGAAAGCTCTCAGAGGTCAGAGGAAAGCTCTCAGATGCTGTTTCAGATGCGGATTGTTGCTTCCATTTCAGTTGATTTGTTTTTCGGCCTCTCACCTTCTCATCTATTTTCCTTTCTCTCTCTATCTCTCTCTCGTTCTCTATTTCTCTCTCTCGATCTCTCTCTCTCTCAGCCTTCCCGTCCCTTCTCTCTCTCCCTCTTTCTCTCCCCCTCTCGCTATCTTTCTCTTTTTCTCTCGGTCCCTCTCTCTCCCTTTCTTCTCTCTCTCTCTCTTTCTCAATTCCCCTCTCTCTTTCAACCCCCCTCTCTCTCTCATTTTCTCTTTCTCTCTCGGTCCCTCTCTCTCCCTTTCTTTTCTCTCTCTCTCTCTCAATTCCCCTCTCTCTTCTTTCTCGCTCTCTCTCTCTCTCTCCCTCTCTCTCTCTCTCTCTCTCTCTCTCTCTCTCTCTCTCTCTCTCTCTCTCTCTCTCTCTCTCTCTCTCGCTCTCCCCCTTCCTCTCTCTCTCCCCCCTCCTTCCTCTCTCTTCCCCCACCCCCGCGTTCCCTCCCTCCTTCTCTCTCCTCCCCCGCCCGCATCCCGCAGCCCCCGCCCCCTCCGCCTCCTCCCTCCGCCAGTCCGCAGCCCGCCCCCGCCCCCTCCCCCCGCACCCGCACCCGCCCTCCGCCCACCGTTGCCCGCACCCCCCCTCACCCCGCATCCGCCTCCGCCCCCTCACCCCTCCCGCCATCCGCCTCCGCCCCCTACACTCCTCCCTTTCCACCTTAGCCCTCCGCCATAGCACTCCGCCATAGCACCCCCCCCCCTTAGCCATCCACTAGCCCCTAGCCATCCACTAGTCCCCCCCCCTTTTTGCTTACTAGCCCCCCACTTCTCTCACTTCTCCCACGCATCCCCACCCTCCTCCACCCCCCTATCACACACACATCCCTACACACACTCCCACACACCCTCACACTTGCAATTCACACACACACACACATACACACATACACACACCCCACACATACACAAGCACGCACACATTTTCACACACACACCCCACTCACACACCTGCATGCAGACACACAACCACACACATACATTTCCACTCACGCACTCACATACACAACTTCACACTGGGTTTACAATCAGATGCCCCAAAAATAGCTCTAGATTTTGGTATGTCAAGGGATATCTAATGGATGTTCGGGATACATAATCGGAGAGCTCAGAGGAATGCTATTTGAAGCTTCACATGATTCAACCACTACATGAACTCTAGGACTGGATGAGCAGATGGACCTGGACATCATATGAATTGTCGGGGAATAAATCAGTGAGGAAACAAAACAACACAAAATGAGAATCTCGGATGGCGGGTGAAAAGGTAAAAGGTGAGTGTTAAAAATAAAAGTGGAATTGCCACCAACCATTCACGACGACTACCTATTTTTGTGGATCTAATTCAAATCAAGTAGAATAATTGACCTACCCCTCCAATCATGGGTAATCAACCGGCGCGTGATCAGTGGACGTGAAGATTCGGCAAGGCCCTCTTGGCCTATTGGGGCCTATAAAAGCAATGGATTTTTGCTCATTGGGGTACAACAATTTTGAGAGGTACAAAGTTCGTGTATACGTGCAGAAGTTCTTTCTTGCACTTGGTGGTTTCGAGTCTACTATGAGAGCTACTCTGTAGTGTGTTTACAGAGGGGAGGCCTCTCAGTGAAGGGCTATGAGCACTATAGTGTCAAAGAGTAGTTTGGAATCTTCTTCTTGTCTGTGAGACAGTGTTGTTGATCAGGTTCTATCCTCTTGTGAAACTCTTTGTATTGTTCTGAGTTAGTCTCTGTAATGGAGTGAATTATTTTTAGGGTGGCTTGTTAGCCCTGAATTTACACTTTTGAGTATCATTCATCATTTGCCCAACTTTGTAATCATCTGACTTGAATCGAGTAGTGTCCGGTGTTCCTTGGTCATTGGTTGTCCATATTTTCTGAAGTATTTAATCCGTGTTATCTACCTGCTCACAGAAATGTTAAAGGGTATACTTCCCTAAAGAGAACCCCCCTTGAGTAGGTGATGTACTGGACGTGTTTAATTTTCACTCTCTACTTTTGTTAAAAGCGGATACCCCAGTACCTCCTCTACAGAAACCTTTCCCAATGCTTGCTATAATTGTTATAAACAACGCCATCTCATTAAAGAGTGCCCCCTTATCCCAAAACAGGAAGAGCAAGAATAGAACAGAGAAAAAAATGCAACTCAAGTAGCTAATCTTAACCAAACCCCTCAACCAAGAAAAAAAAATTAATAAAATAAAGAAAAAGAACTTTAAATCTGACAATCTGTTCAACATTCTCCTTGGCGACATTTCCAACCCATTCGATGATAAACTCATTGATGATTTAGCTCATAAAAATCTAGATTGTGCTACTGATGATCTTAATGATGCTACAGATGCTAACAAGGAAAATTTGGATTCTGACTCCAATAGCCACCATGACCAAAGGTGGAAAGTTGTGGGTAAGAAAAACAAAGTGATCATGCCCCCCCAAAATTCTGATGTTGTGGATGATGTAGTTCAAGAAGTCCCACCGGTACAGGTAAACTCTCTGCTAGAATCACAGGTGCCTGTGTTCTCTAAAGATCTAAATCTTCTAGATAAAGGTTAGCTAGATCAGATGGAAGAAGACATGGAGGCTTATGAGATGGTGCCAATGTCTCAAGAGCTCGAGTCCTCTAAAAGGGCTTCCTCCTCTCCTAAATCCAAAAGGAAGGAGGTCATCAGATCTTCTCTATCAGTTTTAAAGCCCTCTAAAAATAGTAGGAAGTGATTTGCTGTTTTTTTTATGTCTGACATCTTTATCTATAATGCCGAATTATTTTCTCACTCCATACATTCTTCAGATTTGGGAAGAAGTAGCTGGCAAAGGGTATCTCCCTTATCACATCAAGACTGGACTGATCAGACTTATTCACAACAGAGGCAACAATGAAGACCTAAAAAATTGGAGACCCATAACTTGCTTGAGCACAATTTAAAATTTTTTTTCCTCTACCATTGCTAGAAGACTTAGTGCTATGATGAAATTATTTATCCTTCCTGAGTAGAAATGTTTTATCAAAGGTAGATACATTCTTGATGCTATTATCTCTTTATGGGAAGGTATGGATTATGCCTTGGAAAGTGGGCAAGACTAATAATTTTTGAAAATTGACTTTGATAAGGCTTATGATAGAAGTGAATGGGATTTTATTCTTCAATCTCTGCATCACTTAGGTCTTGGGAGGAGGCTCATTAAATTTGTGATCACTTTATTTGGTAATGCTTTTTCTAGGGTTGCTATTAATTGACACCTTTCTGACCCCTTCAAGCTTTCTAGATCCATAAGCCAAGACTGCCCCCTTGCCCCCCTCCTTTTTGCTATTGCCAGTGACTCCTTAGGGTGGTTATTCAAGGATGCTTTAGATAGAGGTCTTATTAAAGGCATTGAAATTCCTAACTCCCCTTTCCCCTGTTATGACGATCTTCAGTGCACGCACACACAGACATAGACAGAAGACGGAACAGGAATCATAAACACAAAGATAATCAATGCGATATTGGGTGCAATCTCGCCCCTGTGTACTGTGATGGAAGAGTCTATCAGAGTACCTGTATTTGTAGGTTTATTTCTATTATGTCCTGAAAATAGAAGTTACATGAGAGCCATCGCTTTTAGAAGCGACTTTTAGGAAAAGCTACTTTATTTACAAAAGGCGTCGCTTTCTAAGCAAACCACTACTTTTACAACCTAAATATAACTTATGCTAGAAGTCTTTGATTTAATCTTCAAATCTTCAAATCTTCAAATCTTCAAACTTATTTATTTATATGCATCCACTTGTACCCACGCTCTCATGCTTCTTCACCTACTATATCAAACACAACCACATTAAAACCTTATGGACATATAAAACATTAAAAATCCATTTAAGCTTCCATGATTCCATAATATACAACATGCGTCCCAGTTGGCAAGCAACTGACCTCAATTGATAAATAGAAAAACAGACATGGATGATCAGTCGCATGCCCCATCACTGAACAATAGTAAGCATGAACCATGTAAAACACATGCATGGAATCAGAAACCTGAAAGTTTATTGTAATTGGGAATGATATGCAGAAAAAGAAGTTCTATGTAAGTCAATATTCTAATTCATTTTTTAAAAAATATAGCTAAAGTATTTTAAAAAAGACTATGTGTAAATACATTACATATAATTAAAGAAAAATGAAACTAGCAAAAAGAGTGTTGTTGATATAGCTACTGCAAACGGATCCTCTTGAGAAGTAATTGGTACTTATTCTCTGCATCATGAGCAAAGGCAATGGATTCATGACGTGATGTAGGCTAGCATGAGTGAAGCTTTGATTGAACCTCCTTATATATCCCAACATCATACTTCTTCTTCATAGTATCATTGTAAACATCTTCAAGCAAGCGAAGAGTTACTAAATATTGGTAAAACCAGTCCGTATAGGTGGTCAATGTATCACCTTCCATCCATGTAAATTCATCCCATAATTATCGTACATGTAGGTTGAACTGTAAGGGTAGGAAAAAATATTTAAACTCTTCTTGAAAAGCCTTCCATGTGCATGGATGATCTACACGATGATAAAGGTCAATCCACCATAGCTGAGCTCTTCCTACCAAATAATTGGTAGCAAACTGGACTTTCTTATTTTCTGAATATATCTCATCGGAATAGAAATCATTGAATAAAGAAAGCCATGACAGGACAAATCGGCCATCCTTTCGTCCATCGAAGTGGAGCGTGGCATAGCGTTCTTGTATAGCTTGTTGACGTGCTTGAAGTTCTTCGTGCATAATCTCTAATTGTTGCTCGAGTGAAGATATTAATTGGGTTCTAGAGAATTCAAAAAACACTTATTTTTTTGGTATGATTCTCATAACTCCTTGGCCCATAGATATATAATTCTAAACCATTATGTTTTACCCGTTGCTAGTTTCCTTCCAAAAAATAGGTTAATCAGGCTATCTCCTTTGCTAGGAGATTTCTCTGGGGTGGTAATTCCCATCACCACAAAGTTGCTAAAGTCTCTAAGGATACTTATTGGCTCCCTAAATCCCAAGGAGGTCTGGGTATTCTTTGCCCCAATAAAATGGTTGATAATCTTACTGCTAAGTGGATTTTAAGGAGCATTGATTATATGGGCTATCCTTTTGCACAGGAACCTTTCCAGATTTTACATCTCTAATTATAAAGCTCGTAGGAACATTAATTTATGGGATGTCATCGTCTTCCCTCTGTCTATTACTACTGTTGGGAGCCAACTTGTCTGCAGATTTTGGAATGCCTGGTTTAAAGCTAAAGAATCTTCTGTTCCTAAAGGGGGTTTTATCAAAACTTGTGAGTTCTTTTTGCAGGAGTCCCCATGGTTTGGATGGAGTGAAAAATGGAACAACTATGACTTGGCAATCAAAGAACATAAATGTCATAAAGCTAGTTATAAGGCCTGGAGGGACTTGATATGCAATGTGGAGGTTATTTCTGATCAGGAGCTACTCACTATTTCTGACATCTCTGTCTCTTGTTTATAGGTCTTAGCTGCTCACAAACACTTGTTGGTTGAGAAGCTGGAA
Organism: Ceratopteris richardii; assembly: GCA_020310875.1. Lineage (NCBI taxonomy): Eukaryota > Viridiplantae > Streptophyta > Polypodiopsida > Polypodiales > Pteridaceae > Ceratopteris > Ceratopteris richardii. The sequence continues at coordinate 65,229,180 of CM035420.1, forward strand.
GAATGCCTCATGATAAAAGTCAATCTTTTTTATACTGTTGGGATTATCTTCAAAGAATTCAAGACGTCGAAAGGAAGAATAAATCAAATTTTTCCCAAACTCAATAAGAGATGGTCTTGTAACTGCTCTGCCAAACAGTGGTCTTATAGGTTTAAATCTTTCTGGGTCTTCCTAGATTATATCAAGCACTCCTATCTTCATTGGCTCAGGTTACATAATGGTCTATGGATTGGCCCCAAAGTCAGGAAAATTCTAATTAATGGAGGACATTGTACTTTATGTGGCAAGGAGGAAGATGTTATCCACCTTTTTTATGTATGTATTCATGACAAACAGTATTGGTCCATTGTGGAGCACTATCTCTTTTCCAAATGGTGCCTAGTCTCAATCAAAAATCTCTCATCATTGGCTGCTGCAGAAACGTGGATGTTTTATAGTTGAACATTTGGAGAGGTCACATTCTGTGGCATATCTGGAGCAGTAGAAATAATTCAGTCTTTTGTAAAGGAACTAGAAATTTCCTGAAGTCTCTTCCTAGAACCTTGAAAAAAGCCTCTGAAAAATGTATTCAATGTATCATTAGACCTCCTATCCCCAAGGAGAGTACTTTTAATCTGGTAAAACCTTGTAAATTCTCTAACTGGAGAAGTACCTTCTCCTTTGTATACTCAGCTCGGAGGCTTGATATCGCTTCATTTTTGTAAATTTTGAGTGCCTTTGGCTCTTGCCCATTGCACAGTATGGATTGTCCTCCATTAATCCAATCTTCCTGTTTTTTGAAAAAAAAAGGGACTTGGAACTTTGGAAGTTGGAATTTGGAAATACGAATCTCTTAGCCCTTTTGCTTGTCTGGAGCTGCAGGCTCTAGTAGAAAAATCATTCTGCCTTTTATAAAATGCATATACGACAAGAAACTTTGATCGAGACCAAAGTTTCTAGCCCTCTCTGTTGAGGAAGAACGCATTCAATGTTTGTTTTCTTGCATATCAGGCATAGAACGCATTCAATAGTTGTCTTCTTGCAGATGAGACACATAATTGTTGAAATTTCAAACCATGGTTAGGGCAGCCCTTGTAGCAGAAGGCCTGCTATGCTATCAACGTGGAGAGAAAATCCATCTTAAAGGAGACAAGCAGACATAAGCTCATGAAGATAATAATGCACATCCAACAATAATAGTGAAGATAATACTGCACATCCAACAACGAAGCGAGACAACATCGATTGATTTTGTTTTTGGTAATGAAGACAAGATGCCAACGAATCATAACTAAAAAGTTCATCTAAGAAGCTATAAACTTCTTGATGTGCCACCTTTTCTACTAGATGATCTATGGTAAGTAAAGGAGACCTATCTCAAAACATTGCTACATTGACCTTCTTGAAATTTGTTCATGCTCGAATTTGTTCATGCTTTTTGGGCACTACCACAATGGATAAAACCTAATCTATGTGATTTATTTCATAGATGAATCCTAGTACCAACAATTTATCATATGTGATTTATTTCATAGATGAATCCTAGTACCAACAATTTGTGAGTTTCTTCTTTGATTTTGGTAGACTAAAAATTATTTACAGGTAAGACATTTGTTTTGTGGGATTTTCGTCAATCCTATGCATGTAGACCAGATCTAAACATTAAATCCTTTTAACTCCATGAAGAGATTTCCTCATACTCTTGGAGGAAACCTACTAAATCCTATTGTTTAGATTTTGAGAGATCATTCCCTACACAGGTTGAGAGTTCTTCCCATCCTCAATCTCTACTACTACTCGATCAATTTGTTCATTAGTTATGTAGGCCAGACCTAAAGTGATTCCCCCTTTTTGGCATCCAAACCACTATCTTTCTATGTTCAACTTCATACTTTTTCAGGTTTCATGACATTTCAGAACCTTTAATACTCGATTATTAACTGTTTGTTCCTTCCTCTTGGCGTGCGTTTCGCTCGCGTATTTCTTCCACTTGCGCATGACATACTACATAGCTATGAAGCCCATCAATCATACGCACACCTTTGGTTCTAGGAAGCCCTCTTTGTACCTGAAATATTGGTCTTCCTCAAGGGTCTCTCCACTATTTTTAACTATGCCTTCTTTTTTCTTGATAGCATCAATTATCCCTCCTACTCACCTTTGCTCCATTTTGATACACTCATAGTCTTTAGATGGCCATCTCTGTTCATAGGGAACTTTCTCTATGACTTGGTCTTTGAAGAGGACATCATTCATGAATAGTTCATACCACCTCATCAAAAAAATATTCTTCCAATTTGTCACGTATGCACACATCTCATAGTAGCTAATATTCGAGTCGATGAGTGTGGCTCAAATTCTTCTTCTTTACACAATTTATTTGCATGTGCGGGATCCTCTATATCTCATGGACATTCTTAAGGACACAAAGATCGTTATTGCTTGTGTGTTCACCTTCTTTTGCAGCATCAAGACATAGCTAGAGCTTTGTATCCTCGTGGAAGATATCATGATTATCCCCTTCTTTGACGTGAAATGGAAGATATCATGAACTTACGAATGGGTATCCTAGGAAGGACTTGTTATTTATAAGGTCACGATATAGAGTGTATGCCTCCTTAACTTGCATCCAAGCATCCGATATCTTGCTGCCTATGTCAGAAGTTCTAGTGGAATAAATCTGGGGAAAATCATAATATCCGAGAGGGAGTGGTTCTTCCAAGATTTGAACCCTTTTAAATGAAACAAGTGGATTTTGTTTTAATTATACAGACCCAAAGATCAGTGGACTGAGAAGCCATTTTGGTAGGAGAGGTAATATTAAGGTCCCCTTCTTTTTTAGGACGACAATAGGTTTGCCATGCAACTTTGGGAATTTTATTATTATGATCATCACTCCCCCCTTCATAGAAAGAAACCATATTGAGAGAGAGATAACAAGGTTGAGTTGCTTGAAATAGGTAAGACTAGGAAAAATGAAGTGGTTTAAAACAAAATGTCTATGGCTAAGGAAGCTTTGGAACCCAAACCAACTAAATACGTTTTTCCTAAACTTGCCAACTACCCAGCTCCATCTCTGGTTAAGAGATAGTTGAAAGCCCATAGGGATGCCAAGGAGCCTAAAAATCTCTCCATTTTTAAAGATAGGGACCCATTTGTCGTTAAGCTTGTTGATAAAGCAGAAATGCAGTTAATTAGAAAAAAAAAAACACCTTTCCGTGTCTGTCTCGTTACGGACCCTCCCATGTCCCATCATCCATGTGCTCAAAGACTTGGAACTTTGGAACTTTGGAAATTGGAATTTGGTGAAATAAGAATCCCTTAGCTCTTTTGTCTGCAGCAGAAAAATCATCCCGCCTTTTAGAAAATGCATATACGACAAGTTACTTTGAACGAGACCAAAGTTTGTGGCCCTTTCTGTTGCCGAACAACGCATTCAATGTTTGTCCTTTTTTTTTAATAAAAGGAAGTTCGGCCTTTTTTTTATATATAAATAAAAGGAAGTTCGGCCTTGTCAGGCCTATTCTCCGGGCCTTTAATTAAAATAAAGAAGAAAAATTACAAGTGAACAACCCATCCAATGTTTGTCTTCCTAGAGATCAGACATGGAACGCATTCAATGGTTGTCTTCTTGCAGATCACACACAGAATTATTGAACTTTGAAACCATGGTTGCGGCAGTCCTTGCAGCAGAAGGCGTGGTATGCTATCAACGTGGAGAGAAAAGTCATCTTAAAGGAGACAACCAGGCATTAGCTCATGAAGATAATAATGCACATCCAGCAATAATAGTGAAGATGGGTTTTCTGAGAAGTGCGGAATGGCGTAGTGGAGAGTTAATGGCGCTAGGGTAGAGGGTTTTTCCTCTCTCCCCGCGAGTCCCTCCCCTCAGTTGGGAGGGCGTTCGCCCGCGCGCTCTGCCCCTTCGGGGTGCTGCTCCCTCTGGCTTTGTCCCCTGCTCATCCTCCTCCTCATGGCGCTGTTCGAAGCTCTGCGCAATGGCATTTCTGTAGTTGATACTCCAATGATCGAGTGTAACGCTCTGTCTAAAGCTGTGGAGAAGAAGCAGGTAAGTATCTGTAACTCTGGGGGTAAGGACTTGTCAATGGCTGATGCCCCTGCTGGCAACTTGGAGACTCGTTCAGGTTCAGTCGCGCACTCTCCCCAGAAATCTTATGCGGACACCATGAAGAATAAAGGTAATATCTTTTCTACTCCTGTTATTTCTGCTCGAGACGGTATGATTAAAGATAAGGGGATTGAGAGAGCTGAATGCTCGGAAAATCCTCATAGTCTGCTTGTGGACGACATACCTAGTGAAGATGAAGAAGAGGATTCATTCATTATAGACAGAACCTCCTTGGACAGTTGGCATGAGCATCTGTTGGGTAGGGTTGTGATAGGGCTTTGTCACGGCCCCAGACCGCCGCATGATGTGCTTAAAAGTTGGATAAAATCCCACTGGGAAGCTAGGGGGTTAATGGTTAAGCATATTCAATACTGTCCTAACAACTTCTACCTCTTTTTTTTTGAAGAGGCTAACAGTGCCTTGCAGGTTATCAGTGAAGCTCAATGGCTTATCAGGAATATCCCCATATCCTTTTTCAAATGGCATGTTGGTTTTAACCCCAAGGGCCCAAAGCCTACTAAGATCCCTGTTTGGGTTGAATTCCCTGAGCTCCCCATAGACTTTTACCCCTGGATTGAGCAAATTGGAAATATGTTAGGTAGAGTGTTGGGTCAAAAATCCAGAAACAGTATTATAAATACCAAATGGGACCCTCAGGTTTTAATAGAAATAGATGTGTCCAAAGAGATTAAGACTCAAATAGTTATCAAGGATTCTCAGGGTAAGAAGTTACACACCCAAAGGATTATGTACCGAAATTTACCTAACGCCTGTTACAATTGTTATAAGCAGGGTCATCTTATTCGGGATTGCCCCCTCCTCAACTCGCGGAACGAGGTCGGTAATCAAAACAAGCAGGTATTGCAGTCTGCTTCTAATAATTCCCCCAACGTTCTGGGGAAAAAGAATGTTCAAAAGCCTAAAAAAAAGTCTTTCAGATCAGATAACCCATTTGATATTTTGCTAGAAAATATTTCTAATCCTTTTGATGACAATAACAATACAGGTGGTGCTTCACCTGTGGAAGAACAGGTTGAGAACATTGATCCCAATTTGGATATAACAGGTAATACCAAGTCTGCTCAGGCAGGTAAAGATAACCATTGCTCTGCAGGAAACTGGAAAGTTATTGGAAAAAAAAATAAGGTTATCCATGATTCAGCTTGTCTGAGGGACAACCCGTGTTTCTCCCAACAGATTAACGATGTGCCCCCCCCCTCTATTGACCATTTCAGTAAGGAACTTGATGCGATGGATCAAGATTCACTCAATTGTATGGATGAGGAAGGGGATCATTGTGAAATTGTCCCCATGTCTCAGGATGTGGTTTCTGTCTCTGAACACAACAAGGTAAATAAGCCTAAAAGGAAGGAAGCTGTCAGGTTATCTTCCTCTGTGCCCAAGCCGACTAAAAATAGTCGTAAATGAGTTTTCCTTTTCTGATGTTTGATCTTAAAATTATCTCTTTGAATGTTAAAGGGTTGACAGATGTTGTCAGGCCCAAAATGATTAATTGCTGGTTTAAGTTGCTTCCCTACATGCCTGATGTTATTTGCTTACAGGAAGTCAAATTGGGTGGAGATTCTTTACTTTGGCACCTGAACATTCTTGCCTCCAATTTCTCTTGGTTTTACACCAGCCACAATAGTGGCAAAGGGGGTGCCGTTATAGGTCTGTCTAGTTCTATTTCTAAGTCTGTTAAGGAGGTTGTTTGTAGTAATTCCCATCAGTGGTGTGCTGTTAAATTGGGAGATCCGTTTAATTGTGCTATTATTTCTATGTATGCTTCTAACCTGTGTGCTGAAAGGAAAGGCTGCTGGGAAGAGTTATGTTCTTTTGACAGTCCTGTTATTCTGGCAGGGGATTTTAATATGGTTACGTCAGTTCAAGATAGATGGGAAAGAAAAGGGAATTGTATTTTTGGCTCTGAAAAACTCTCCTGGTTTAAGTTGTGTAATCACCTGGACTTGTCTGACCTTTCTTGTAATTCGGGATTTACCTGGTCTAACAAACAAGTTGGGGATAACTATAGAGCGGCTAGGCTTGATAGATGTTATGCGAGTACGGAGTTTGCTCAAGAGTGCTGGGATATTAGTAGCAAGATTGATCATGCTCTGCTAATTTCGGATCATAAACCCCTTTTTTTGACCTTCAGAAAAGGCACTCCTAACTATAGAACTGGTCGGCCTCACATTGATTATAGTCTTCTCAATATTCCTAGCATAATGAACCGTACTAAGAGTATCATCACCCATTATTTTAAGATTTATAATTCCCCTTCTGCTGCTTGGGAGCATGCTGTTGTCGGGATTCAAAAGCTGTTCACTGCTTATAGGAAGAAGGCCTTGGAGTTGAGGACTCAGAGGAGACTTGCGCTTATGAATCAGTTAAATGCCTTGGATGTTAACTCTAAAGAGTATGTTGATTGCTCTGTGAGATTGAGTAAAGAGAGATATCTGGAAGCTAGGAGTACCCTTGCTATCTCAAGAGAATTCTGGAGTGAGAACATGGATCGAAACAATAAGCACATGTTTGCTCTTTTGAAAAAGAGAAAAGTTAGGGACTTTGTCCCCCCGATTAAGAAAAGTGATGGGAATGTTACCTCCAATATGGAAGAGACTCTGCAAGTGACCAAGAGATTCTTTATGGATGTTTTCTCTGTGACTCCCAAGTGGGGGGAGGACATCCAGAGGGCCAGAGCTACTATTGCTTTAAAAAGGAAAAAATTGGTTCCTGAGTGCCTGGTTTCCATTCTGGACCTGCCCCTCACTGATGGTGAGATCAAAGAAACTATCAATAAACTGAAACCTTGTAAATCTCCTGGGATGGATGGTCTGCCTAATGAATTTTTTATCATTCTTAAGGATTTTCTCACTCCTTATATTCTCTTGATTTGGGAGGAGGTTTCTAGTAAAGGTTATCTCCCTTGCTCTATTAACACTGGGGTTATTAAGCTTATTCATAAGAGAGGTCCCAAAGATGACCTTAACAACTGGAGGCCCATCACCTGCTTAAACACCATCTACAAAATCTATGCTGCTACTCTTGCTAGGAGGCTTAGCCCCCTGATGAACCAGCTTATCCTCCCTGAACAAAAAGGCTTTATTAAAGGTAGGTTTATTCTTGATGCTATCATCTCCCTTTGGGAAGGCATGGACTATGCTAAGGATTCTGGCCAAGACTTCTACTTCTTTAAAATTGATTTTGACAAAGCCTATGACAGAATTGAGTGGGATTTTGTTTTACAGTCCCTGCATGATTTAGGTTTGGGAAAGAAATTTATAAAATTTGTGAGTACTCTGTTTGGAAATGCTTTCTCTAGAGTCTCTGTTAATGGTCATTTGTCTGAACCTTTCAAGTTGGCTAGATCTATAAGACAAGGGTGCCCTTTGGCCCCTCTTCTTTTTGCCATTGCAAGTGATGCTTTAGGTTGGCTACTGAAGGATGCCCTGACTGAAGGTAAAATCAATGGTGTGTGCATTCCTAACTCCCCTGCCCCTCTGTGTCTGCAGATGTTTGCTAATGATACCAATGTTGTTTTAAAAAATGATATTCAATCTATAACCAATTTTTTGGGTTGTCTGGATATCTTTTGTCTGGCTAGTGGCTCTAGGGTCAACCACAGTAAAACTGGTTTCAAAGCCTCAGATAATACTATTCCTGCCATCATTTCCCAACTTGGTTGTAGTATCATAAAAGAAGGAGTGATCTTTAGACTTCTTGGGATCCCTATGGGCTTCAATGTTTCTTTTGGTCAAAGGTGGGATTGGGTCTGTGACAAATTTAAAAAAGGTCTGGCTGTTTGGTATGACTCTAATTCCTCCCTTCCTCATCGTGTCTTCATTCTTAATCATTATCTTTTACCTAAACTTGTCTACTTTCTGTCTTGTTGGACTCCATCCAAAAGACAGCTTAATCAGGTGATCTCGCTGGCCAAAAGATTCTTATGGGGGGGCTCTGCCAACAGAAAGAAAATTGCCAAAGTTCCTTGGGATATCTGTTGCATGAATAAAGAAAAAGGGGGATTGGGGCTGAGGTGCCCAAAAAAAACGGCTGACATCCTGTCAGCTAAATGGATTCTTAGAAGCATTGACAACAATGAGATATGGGCTATTCTGATTCAAAGATCTGTTAATAAATTCTTTTTGACTAATTACAGGGCCTGGAATAATATTAATCTTTGGGACATTATTTCCTATCCTCACCCCATCTCCCCTGTTGGAAGTACGCTGGTCTGTAGGTTCTGGAATTCCTGGTTCAAAGCAAAAAGTTTTTTCTGTCCTTCTGACAAGATGTCTTTTATGGCTCAGTACTATCTGCAGGAATCTCCCTGGCTGGGATGGCTGGCCAAAAGGAACAACGGGAACATATCTATCAAGGAACATAAATGTCATAAGAAATATGGATTCAAAACTTGGAAGGACTTTATGACTAATGGGATGGTGAGATCTGATCATGATTTGGTAAGTAGGACTGATGCTTCTGCTGCCTGTTTGCAGGTCTTGCTGTCCCACAAAGAGTTGCTAGTTGATCAGTTGACGGTGTGCAACTGGAAAGGAATTAAGCTCCATGAAGTTGCTGAATACATCTACAAAAACTTCAAGTATAAGAAGGACTCTATGGATTTGGTCACTTCCAAATTAAACAGATTGTGGATGTTGAGTTGGTCTCCTGCTCAGTGGTCCTACAGGTTTAAAGCTCTGTGGGCCTACCCTGAAAGCATCAAACAATCTTGTCTTCAATGGTTGATAATTCATCAAGGGCTTTGGGTGGGCCCCAGAGTCAGGAAAATATTTATTGATGGGGGAAAATGTGCATTTTGTGGCAGGGTGGAGGATGTTTATCACCTTTTCTTTGACTGTCATCATGCTAAGCCTTTCTGGAATTGTGTTGACAACTTTCTTAACTCTAGGAAAGCTCCCAAACTTCAAAGGAAAGATGCCTTGATTGGTTGCTGTAAAAATATGGATATCCTTCTTTGGAACACCTGGCGTGGTCACATCCTGTGGGCCATATGGCTTAGTAGAAATAATCATATTTTTGGCAAGGGGAGAAAAAATTTTATCATACCCCTACAACACTCTCTGAAAAGAGTTTCTGATAACTGTATCAAGAGAATCACCAAACCTTCTCTTCCCTCACAGGATATTCATTGTATCTTAGCTTCCCATCACTACACTAGATGGAAAGTGATTTTGAGCCAGTTGTATTCTCCTTGCAGGTTTGCAATGGTAGCAACCTTGTAACTTAGGGTGGTCTGGTGCATGTACATTTTACCATGTTAATTCATATTTTCCTGTTTTTTTCAAAAAAAAAAAAAAAAAAAATAGTGAAGATAATACTCCACATCCAACAAGGAACCGAGAATATTTAAAAAGAATATTTATTTTAAAAAAAATAAGGAACCGAGACAACATCGATTGATTTTTTTCTCCTCGAAAACAACAAGTTGAAACCCAAATGGGTCCCACATGAGGGTGATGATAAATTTATCCGACTCATTTGTCATGCCCTCTAGCTTGCCATGCTCCTCCCCTGCATTGTGGGATTTGGGGGGTACCATGGGCACTAGTCCCACTCACTTGTAACTTTTTTTTTTCTTTATTTGAATTAAAGTCCAGGAGATTAGGCTAAGGCCAAACTTCCTTTTATTAAAAAAAAAACATCGATTGATTTAGAGTTACAGCGGCCGGCCAAGAACTGTAAATTCTAGTTTTCTCTCTTCCTGATGGGCATGGGATTCACAGGGCCTAAAATTGATGGGCAAAATGCCTGTCAAAGGCTATTTTGTCTGTCAAAAACAGGTATTTTTAAAAAGTGTTTGTCGAATGACATAAAAGGTAACCTTTTTTTTCTGTCATGGGACAAAAAACAATAAATTTTATATGTCATTTGACAGGTTCATTTTCATAAAATGTCTGTCATATATATATATATATATATATATATATATATATATATATATATATATATATATATATATATATATATATATATATATATATATATATATATATATATATATATATATATATATATATATATATATATATATATTATTGAATAATAATTTTAAGCACTGTGGGCACTGGGCTCAAGCCTGAGACTGGACAGTGGCAGTGGGTGACGGGCAATGTGAATCAGCCATGGTATTATATAAGCTAAAAACCCAAATTTTTAAGGTCTTGAGACTTCGAGTCCGACAACTTGTAAGTTGTAAGACACGCCGCGCCTGTTGTTTTTTCCCTCCAAACTCCACCCTCCAAACTCCACCCTCCAAACTCCATAGTCCACATGGCACAGAGTCTAGACTCCAGAGTCCACACCCCGACTTCTCCGAGTCTAGACCTCGACTTTTTTTCCTAAATAAAGGAAGTTCGGCCTTAGCTTTATCTCCCGGACTTTAATTATAATAAAGAGAAAAAGTTACAAGTGAATGGGACTAGTGCCCATGGGACCCCCCAAATCCCACAATGCAGGGGAGGAGTATGGCAAGCTACATGGCATTACAAATGAGGCGGATAAAATTATCATCACCCTCATGTGGGACCCATTTGGGTTTCAACTTGTTGTTTTCGAGGAGATAAATACAGTGATGTCTAAACGGTGGCGATCTCTTGACACGGGAGATTATTTTACCTAGGAGAAACAAGGATTTCTCGATCGACCATTCCTTAGGAGTTTGGCCAAAATTGACAGCACAACGCTCCCTCCAAATCTTCCAGAGAGCCTCACCTCTGATGGCATTCCACAGCCTCGATGAGCAGCCGATCGCCTCACCCAACATCACTTGTTGCCAGTTGATTTGACTAGTGAGTCTCAATACTCGGGTCACGTGATGCCAGATAACATGGGACTTGGGGCAGTCGAAGAATAGGTGAGCTAAATCTTCGATGCACCGATGGCAACGCTTGCACCATGGCGGCACACCACAGATTTTGTTAGCCCTTGCATTGGTCCAGATACCTTTATGCAAGATCTGCCACATGAGAACGGACTTTTTGACCTCAATTAGGGGGTGCCAAATAGACATGAATTTTAGCTCCCACCGAAGTTTGGTCCAAGAAAGGCACCATCTCTTGTTAAGGGTGTGGTGAACATCTAAATCCTCTTTGAAGTTGGGGATTCTGGATAGCTTCTTACCATTGCTCCATTTGAGGCCCTCCAAGCAAGGAAGATCCTAACCGCAGAGAAGGCGGGTAGTTGAGCGGTCCCAGGCTAAACACCTGCTTTGAAGAAGAGTCCATTCCTCAAAGGTAACTCTAAGTCTCGGATCCAATTCTTCGAACCTAATCCACTGGCTTGTCTCTTGTTTCCAGATTTGTTTCCACTGTTTGAACCCCTTGTTCCATAACCGCCTTGCAGTTTGGAGGTTCCAAGACTCCACCCCCCGAATGCCATTGATCGGGAACCAAATAGAGTCATTTTGTCTTATGCCAGCCACCCATTTCCACTCATCACTGATTCTGATGAACTGTTTGGCCTTGTTCCAATTCTTCCATAAGGAACACACGAGGCTAGAGCCTTTAGGGAAGACCGGGTGGGGGGAGAACAAAAGCGTGAGAATCCCTATGTCCTTCCAACCAGGGTGGCCAACTAAGGTAAGGTCTTCCGTGTTTCTGAAGATCAACTTAGCCCAAGAGGACTCCCTATTGCTCCAAGCCTTGATAAGCCTCACTTTGCCGCCAACTTGTCAGCCAACCCAACAATATCCAAAATTCCCAAGCCCCCTGAGTCTTTAGGGCTAATGCAAGTTTCCCATTTGATTTTGGGAATCCCCCTCCTGTTGGGGTCCCCAGTCCAAAGGAAGTTTCTGCAGATTCTTTCCACTTTGGCCAAGTCTTTCTCCTTAGGTCTCCAACACGATATAAAGTAGATTATTGTAGACAACATAAATGTGTTCACAACCATAGCACGCCCTGCCAGGTTGACTTGCATACCTTTCCACTGATTCATCTTCCTATCCAGCTTGGATAGCACCCAGTTCCAGCGTTGGTCCATTGAGATGTCGAATCCCATCGGAATGCCAAGGAGACGGAAGACTTGACCGCTAGGGATAACTTGACACCCCTGATCCACCAACAATTGGGGAGTATGTCCGCTGATTGCTCTAAAAGCAGTTTTAGCATGGTTGATTTTTGAGCCTGATGCCACACAAAAGGTGTGGAGGCACCACCAAAACACCTCAATGCTGTTTATATCGTTATGCACAAAGGCATTCATGTCATCAGCAAAAAGTCTCACAATCATTTGGCCGTGATTTAGAGGTAAGGAAAGACCCTTGAGATTGCCAGCGTCCATGTGATGCTTTAATAGGCAGCTGAGTCCATTCGAGGCGATGGCGAATAGTAATGGAGCCAAAGGGCAGCCTTGCCTAATTGATCTTTTTAAACGAATGGGCTCAGAGAGCTTACCGTTGATGTTTATTCTAGTTGAAGCATTTCCAAGAAGAGTGGAAACCATCTTCGTGAACTTTTGGCTGCACCCAAGGTCTTTCAATGATTGAAGAATAAAGTCCCATTCCAATCTGTCATACGCTTTGTCGAAGTCGATCTTAATGAATACCAGATCTTGAGCAGACTCCTCAGCAAAAGCAAGGCCTTCCCAAATATCGATAATTGCTTCAAGTATAGATCTACCTTTGATAAAACCTTTCTGGTCCTCGCACAACCATGACTTTAAATGACAAGAGATTTTGTTGGCGACAACTTTTTCAATTATCTTGTATCCTGTTTGGAGCATGGTAATCGAGCGCCAGTTTTCAATTTTGTTCTTATCTCCCCGTTTGTGGATTAACTTGATGACGCCATTATTCAGGCACTCAGGGAGGGCACCAAAAGAGAGAGCCTCTTGCCACACGAGGCGCAGTGGGGTGGCCACCTGAAGTTTGAAGGACTTGAAAAACTCATTGGTAAGGCCATCCGGACCCGGACTTTTCCCATTGGGAAGGGCATCAATAACCTCGATAATTTCATTCTCGGAGATGTTAGCATCCAGTAGAGCAATCAAGTTCTGTGGGATTCTGGTTTGAGCAACCCTTGAGATGGTTGCCATGGAGTCATGCCTGTGGGGGGAAAGAGGAGTCGAGACCCCGAGAAGATTGGTAAAGTGTTCGACGATGATAGATCTATTCTCCACTTCCGTGCAACATTCAGTTCCATTGTTATCGACCAATAGGGGGATGGATTCCCTAGCTTGTTTCCTTTTGAGGATGTTACACATCTCTTTCATTGGTTTGTCGGCCTTCCTTGCCCACCAATCTTTGAAGAAAATTTGAAGATTTTTCCTTTGAACCTCCTTCTCTAATCTTAGTCTTCCCCTGATTTTCAAAAGACCTTGTTGGCAATGTAACTTACCTTTGTTCACCTCTTCTTCAAGCCGTGAGAGCCTCCGGTACACCGTTTCTCTTCTTTTTTTTCGGATTTCTCTTATAGCCTTTTGAGTCCTGATTAGAATTTTTCGAGTCCTTTCTACTGCGCTTCAACACTTAGCCGGTTCATTATAGTAAGCAAAGGCTTCCATCCACACCTCAGAAATTTATTGGTGGACAGAGGGGAGGGAAAACGATGTTTGGCAAGCATGAAACCAAGGAGCTTTCTGGGACATGGGAATCGGTTTGAAAGACAGAGTAATCGGATAGTGGTCTGAGATAGTCAGGTCCATGTGTTGGGAAATCGAAGGAATACCCCATTGAAGGATGGTGTTCTGATCGATGTAGCATCTATCAAGTCTTGCTTTTCTCAAAGAGTCCCCCGATTGGAGATTTGACCAGGAGAACCCCTTCATGTCTTTCACCTCGACCAGGTCGAGATGGAGCTTGATTTTATCCCATATCTCTTGTAGATCCTCGACTTCTCAGTAGGCAGAGAGTGAACATTGAACTGTTGAGAGCGACGAGCAGAGCGTGAGTGGACTGTGGCCTTTGTCGAGTCTCGAGTCTCGACCGTTATGTATCAGAAAACTTGTGATTCTTTACAGAGGTAACTACCACCGACTCGCGACTCCCAAGCCTTTCCAAATTCTATCGACTCATTGCAGATTCTGAACCTAACTTTATGTCGAAGATGTAGGTACTAGCGATGCTATTCGGGGGGTACTCTTCATAGTCTCTGGATTTTGACAGGTAAGCTCGATTAGGAGTTGTGAATATTATGAGATACTGGTACTCACGAGTCACTATGCAGACATGTCTTGTTTTTTAATTTCCATTTGCAGCAGGTACTCAGAAGTTGCATCATGCATGGACCAGGTGTGTATGTAAATATGCATGTATGTATGTGTACTTTGTATGTACATGGCCCACGAAGTTTACAAGGAAAACCTCGCTTTAGACAGTTGGTATGACCAAGGGCTTGTAAACTAGAAATTTTTTTTGTTTTGTCATGATGTGGAGTCAACGTTTCCTCCTACGTGTTTAGGAGATGATATGTTTAGGAAGTAACCTCGAGCAGTATATGATTGATTGGCTTAGATGATTTCAGTTTTTCAGTAAGTAATATTTGATATGTTTTCTTGTATATGCACGAATCCCCTGCAAGCTAGGCATATATTGTCACTTCTCAAGGTGCAAAATGGAAGAGCACAAAGAAAGCCACTAGTGGTTTGCGATAGTTCACAAACGTGTATAGTCTTTTCTCTGATATGGGATCTTCAGTTTATTCTTAGTGAAGTAGTAGAGAATAGTTTGAAGTCACTTTGGTGATTGACTTCTTTTTGGACATAGAGTCATCTGCTTTCTCCCAATTATTTGTCTAGTTATATCTATACGGCTTAGGCTCTAGAAATATGGGACCGTCTGGCTAACTCTAATAAATCTCTTAACAAAGTTATCAATTGTTCTTGTATATGCGTTGTTCCCTTGCAAGGTAGGTGTTCAAGTAACTTGTAAGCATCTTTCTTTGATGTTAATTGGCATCAATGATTGATTTGCTATTTGGGACTCGACCTGTTAAGGAAGAGAGTTGGTGCTTGTATCTCATGTGCAAGGATACCTTGCAAGTTAGGTGTTCATATTGTTTTCATGTGCTAAGGTGCTAAAGGGAATGTCATAAGGAAAGGGCCTTGTAGTTTTTCAGATATTTGGGGAATCGTAAACTGAAAACAACTTTTTTGTGGAATGAAATGATACATATTCTCATTCTTACTTAGTGGAAATTACTTATAGGGCCCAGTCATTCACAATATCAGGTTTACTCATGACTGGAAGTAGACTTGTAGGTTCGAGTTAATATTTGTGCTATATATGCATGGTCCCCTTGCATGCTAGGTGTACATCTAATTTTTATTGATCCATTCTAGTCCATGTTCAGAATTTTTCAAGTCTTTGCCTTCAATGTAGGCTCATACGATAATTGTGAGAGGAAAAGCATTATTTTCTATTTGCATGAAATTGTGGATATAGAACTGTTGAAGCTCAAGGTCAAGGACAAAGCATGGAAGCGCATCAATGAAGTGGAGAGACAAGAAGAAGGAGCAAGTAGGGAGCTCCAAGAATCACATGTCAAATTTTTAGAAGATATCTCTATAAAAATAGTGATCTTTATCACTAAAAATCATTGTAAATACCATTTTCTATTTTTACAACCATATTTTTTTTCAAGCCAAGGAGTCCTTGAGCTTGAGGAGTATTAGATGTATCATACTACCAATTTTCATAATTTTTAGATTCCGTTTGAGCCCCCAAATAAGCCCTAGAACCTAATTTTTAACTAAATCGGACACTAGGTCTGGACAGGGCCAAAACCACTCAAAAACTATAAAAAGGGCTGGAGAGCTCATTTTAGAGGTTAGCTTGTTGTAGATTTCAGCTTTATAAGAGATTTCTTTGGTAATCGAATCTTTCCATTGTTCCACTCTCTGCTCTTACCTTGTGTGTGTGTGTGTGTATGTGTGTGCATGCTTGTGTGCTTTCACTCACGCACTTGTGCCATCACTTGCTCACGGTCTTCACACCGGTCCTCACGTCTCCGCGGATTGACATTTATGAGGTGAAACTCTTCACGTTGGTACTCACCATTGTGCTAGAGTGACACCAAATTTGGCGTCGTTGTCGGGGAGAGAGCTTGGAGGACGAGCGTGTGACGGTAAGACATAGAGTAGCGATGTTGGAAGGTAAAAAAATCACCATTTTCAGTTCAGTTTCTGAGTTTTTCTTCTCCTTCATCTTCATCATCATCACCATCTCCACCCACCTTCATTTTCTCAGTTTTTTCCATTTTCTAGAGTACATTCACCTCATTTTTCACTTGTGGTTGTGAGAAAGAGCCTTAGAGGGGGTGCGAAGCTGAAATGCTGCAGAAATACACCTCAATATACCCAAAAATTGAGTGAACAGCCCCGGACGTGACATAATCTGCACCAAGTATCGTGAGTGCAATATCGTGGGTTTGAAGGGAGATTTTGCATCTACAGACACATAAGAGTGACAAGAAGGACACAAGGTATTCAGATTTGCAAAAATTTTTTTAATTGGACTCCAAAAATTCCAAGTAGCGTGTTTCTCCTGCGGTTGAGGTATCGCGATACCTGAGTATCGTGAAACTCCTGTGGTCGAGTATCGCGATACTTGCAGTGGTCACATATCGTGTATCATGGAGCTTCTTCGCGATACCTGACAAGTATCGGGTATTGTTGAATAGGATCTGACGATACATGATAAGTATCGAGTATCGTTGAGAATTTCTCACGATACTTGTTGGAGATCGCATATCGTGTATCGTGAAATTCAGATCGCGATACTCGTTGGGTATCGTCTATCGTGAGTTTCAGATCGCGATACTTCCTGGATATCGTGTATCGCGGAGATAACTTTCTCGATACCTGACCAATATCGAGTATCGTCTTGAATTTCCTCACGATACTTGTTGAGTATCGAGTATCGTGTTCTCTGAGTATCGAGTATCGTGCACATCAAGTATCACGATATTTCCCAAGTATCGTGTATCGCGACATCCCAAGTATCGTGTATCGCAATATTTCCCAAGTATCGTGTATCGCGACATCCCAAGTATCGTGTATCGCGATATTTCCCAAGTATCGTGTATCATGACATCTCAAATATCGTGTGTCGTGGCAAGGCAAGTATCGAGTATCACCTACTTCAAGTATCGTGATACATACCAAGTATCATGTATCGCTTGTTTTGAAGCAATCACAGAGAGGCCTTGTTTCCCTGTTTTAACCCCCAGAACCCTGAACTGGCATAACTTTCTCATACGAAATCGGTTCTGAGTGATCTTGGGTTTCTTGGAAAGCTCGTGGGGAGCACAACAAAAACATCGACTGGTTATGGTAAAATTAATATGAGGATTATTAGATAGGGTATTTTTAAGTTTACCCTCAGGTTGGACTAGGAAGCAAGGGGTTCCACAAGATTTCGAGCAGTTCAAAGGACAATGGTGGACTTGTAGACAAGGCTTATGAACCTAAGATCAAGTAGACACTTAGGAAGAGATAGATAAAGTACCATATCACTTGAAACTAAGATCAACCACACAACCAAGTCAGGGACTCACAAACTCAGTGGTTAACACTACGTGCTGAGATCATAGACAAGTGAGTCAAAAATGTCATTTAACTGGGAGGGACTCTTGGCTTCTGAAGACATGCATAGATCCATACCTAGGGGAGGTCTTATGTCTGCAATGGAAGGGGAATATAGGACGTCTCTTCAATACATACCCACCAACTTACAGAGAATACCCATCTACCTTGATGGTCTACAGAGGACAGTAGCAAGAATGATAAACACCATAGAATCTGAAATAATTCCAAGACCAGCTGTCAAGTATGAGAGTGGAGTTTATAGGGACAAGATGGACCAGATATATGTAGTAACCGAAAACCCTGATCAGATTAATGAAAGAGGAGAGTTAGCTCGAGATCATGCAACTACTTCACAAAACCAATTTGAGACATAGCAAAGAATAGAAAATGTGATGTTAGGATAAACGAGCCAAGGTAGTCTACCCAATGGACCACATGAGCAATTCACCATGCCAGGAATTAAACCCCATAACCACACTAGCCACGGGATGGGAAATCTGAATAGAACCACATTTAGGGGAGAACCACCCCAAGATGTAGGAGCTGGAATACACCTAGTAAAATCTGCTTATCCCATCATAAGTCAAACCCTAGAGCCCGGTAAAATACTAAGACCAATCCAATTGGCCAAATTTATGAGAAATCGTTATGATGGCACAAGAGAGCCGTATGACCACATTACAGAATTCACGCAGGTATTGCAAGCGGAGCAAGTAAATGACTTTTTCATGCAATATGAATCCTTTGGGCTAACCCTCACAGGAATAGCCTTGACCTGGTTTCAATCCTTGGATCCAAGTTGCTTTGAACATATTGAACAATTCTTCCAAGAACTTATTTGGGAATTCACTAAGCGAGGGATCAAGCAAAATTCATCATCCTTAATACATAGTTTCAAACAAGCTCCTAATGAGACAGTAAAAAATGCAGCACGAAGATTTAAGCAATACGTAGCCCGATGCCCTGTGACAGAGAGACCTTCTCAGCAAAAAATGATATCTTTATTTTTAGAAGGTCTAACCAATGGAACATTGAGGATTTTAGTATACGTAAAACGACTGCAAACCCAAAGTGAGTGTCTTCAGGAGTGCGTAGATTTGGAAGACAACTTAACTGAGGATCTCAAAACCACACAGGATCCTACCAAACAAGAGGATACAATGAGCAATGAAACTTCTAGTTCGAGTTATGTGGAGGAAGTGGCAGAGTTAGTGGTCAAAAAATTAGGGATACAAGGGTAAAGGAACTACAAGAACTCTTCCTTGAGAGTGCCAATGTTAGGAAGTTGCACACTTTGCGGTGGGGATCATCCATCTCATGTTTGCACCAGAGAAGCATTAGGGTTATCACAACCTTACCCTTACGATAGACAACCAACTCAAGCGCCTAACATGTACTCTTATAGTGAGCCGAAGTACCCCAACTACAACACTGAAAACTATCCAATGAATAGACAACCATGACCAGTTGTACCACCGCAATGTAGACCATACTGGTACCCTCCCATAGAACAAGGCAGAGAAGTTCCTAGGTATAGCCCATGCCCAGAACCACGAGGAGCAACTATACCATATGAACATGAAGGATATGGCCAACCTCAACCTATACCAGGACAACAATCACCCCACCCACTATCTCCGACACAAGGGCAGAACCTCACAATACAAGTTGTTTGTCTTGAGTGTGGCGAAGAACAACTCCTGAGAGATTGCCCCGGACATCCCTCTAGTGCACCAAAGGTTACACCCATTAATGTAGTAGGCTTAGTGGGGGATTCAAGTTCCGATAGCGATAAAATGGCTCCCATACATGCAGTTACTAGGGCACAAGCCTTACAACAACCTAAACCAGTTGAGCAATCAGAGCCAAGTGAGTCAGGAGAACCTAGTAAGAGAAAAACAAGAACATGGAAGGACACTAGAGAGAAGGCCAATCATAAGTGGACCAAGAAATTATCTGAACTGGAAGAAAGCTTGAAAGATGCAAAAACAAAAATAGAAGATATTTCCTCTCAAAATCTCTCGTATTCTCAAAGTCCATCCACACCACCTCATCCCCACCCACCAACCAGTGTAAATAGATCACCACAATCAGGGTTTGTTCTTGTAGATCCAACCCCAGAAGACTTGGACATGATGTTCAAGGTATACCATGCTCAACTTCATGAAGGGCCAACACCTGCAAACCTAGATAAGAGCTACCCTAGAGCAGATTTAGAGATTGAACAGACAAAAATATGCATTAAATGGTGGAACTAGCTCAAGCTATGTTCGAGGCCAATCAATCATTCAATCAGACGAATGCCATTACACTGGGTTTGCACTTCCAGGGCTTACTGGATAGATTAGAGCAGTTGATAAACAAGCCACAAGTTTCTTTACCTCCACAGGCTCAACCAACTATTGAAAGAGAAAGCTCATCACCAAAGAAAGTATATGTTCCTGACTCCATAGATGATGGAGAACCTCTTTCAATTCAACAGCACACTCAAAAGTTCTTGCGGGAAATACAAGAAGAAAAATGGGTCAAGGAGAAGGATGTTCCCCCTCCTATTCTTGAGATTGATGATCTTCATGACCAGTTTCCCCAAGATATTCCGTCTGTCTATGGAGACCAAACAAAGCAACAAGAAGATGAACGATTAGATTTTGAATCTAATTCCTTACAAGAGTTGCCACAATTCATAGGCCCATGGAAATATGAATCTCTCCATATCAGAGCTCCCACGATAGTGATCAGAAATGAGGATTCAGTGATTCCAAGAAACATTGACGTCATGAAGAACACTAAGGCTCAGTGTCATCTCACTGTAGAGGAGCGGCTCAAAGCAAAACCTGAACTATGGAATCACGTGAAGGATCAGGTTCCCGAACTTGAATCCAATATGCCAAAAGAAAACTCTAAGCAAAAAATTCCAGAGATACCTCTTGATAAAATAGGGGACATGAGTGAAGGTGAAGAAGGTAATACTTATCTTCCAATCACCTACCAAGGTTACACAACCAAAGTGATCATAGATTCAGGTGCTGGTGCTGCTATTGCAACCACCTCCTTGTGGAAGCGATGGGGCAAGCCCACATTAAGACCAACTAGAATGAAGCTTCAGATGGCTTGCGGCCATGTGGAAAGACCTCTAGGATTGATTAAAGGGATAACTCTAACCACCTGCGGTGTAGAGTTTGAACACACATTTGCTATATGTAACTTTGAGAAAAATAATGTCTACAAGATGATTCTAGGAAGGCCCTTCCTACGACAACTACAAATAGTACAGGATTGGGGAACCAACTCCTTGTACTTGCAGCGCTTAGGGATCACAACCAAGGTCAATTTGAAGGATTACACCTTCAGAGATGTACCACCCCTACAATGGAATCCTATCCACAAGGAGCAAGAAGATTCAATCTCTGTGCATTCTAAGAGTTTATCTGATACATCGTGGTTGCATGAAGATACTCATTTGTGGATGTGCAAGGTCGCAAAGGAAGAGGAAAAACGCTTAAAGGCAAGAGAAACAGGAACTTCACAAGGAGATAGACCAGTTAGATACCCAGCCTATACACCGATGATATTTCCAGATGAGGAATTTGAGCCTCATGGTTGGGCAGAAATCTTAGCTACCATGGACATTGCTCTCAATGAAGAACAATGGACACCTCATTGTGATGAGGAGGGATATGATATTTTAGTGTTCATGTGTCAGCCCTTGCTAGAAGAATGTGACTCTAATGACTTCATAGAAGAGGAAGAGAATGATGATGATCTAGAGTCCATTGTGATGGATAGTTGCTTTATTTCAAAGGAGCACTATCTAGAAGACATAGGAGTCTTTATACGAAAAGAAGAAGAACCTCTCACAAGCATCAAAACAGTAAATTCAAAGGATGGGAGTGAAGGTAGCCAAAAGAAAAAGAAAAGAAAAGTAGTGAAACAAGGAGAGGAGGAGCAATTATTTGAAGTAGCAGAAAACTTCAAGAAATATGAAGTGGAAGACCGAAAAATTTTGGTACAAATGCCTAAGAGAGAGGCCATAATAGGAGAAGCATATGATAACAAAGAAAAGACCAAAAAAATCATAGGTGCCATTGAAGAGAACAAAGAGAGATGTACATACATAGGAGATGACCTAAGTAAAGAAGAGGAAGGAGAGTTAGTAGCTTTGTTAAGGGAATATAGGGACGTGTTTGCATGGCACTATAGAGACTTGAAGGGAGTAGATCCAAAAATTTGTTCTCATACAAACCCCATGATAGCAGATGCCAAGCCTACCAAACATAAGCCCTACACATATAATGACACTTATGCAGCCAAAATAAAAGAAGAAATTGATCGATTGATTGAAGCTGGATTCATTTATGAGATTGAGCATACTGAATGGGTGTCCCCCATTGTAGTGGTGCCCAAAAAGAACGGGAAATTGCGAGTGTGTATTAACCTTAAAAAAGTTAATGCTGCTACAATCAGAGATAGTTATCCACTTCCAATCACCGAACATTTATTGGAGCGTGTTGCAGGCAAGGAAGTTTATAGCTTCCTTGATGGATTTTCAGGTTACAATCAAGTAGCCATTGCCCCAGAAGATCAACATAAAACAGATTTTGCCACAGCGTGGGGAATCTTTGCATTTCGGGTGATGCCATTTGGGCTCACCAATGCACCTGCAACCTTTCAACCGCTCATGTGTCATGTCTTCAAAGAGTTCTTGTGAAAGAGCTTAGAAGTATATGTGGATGATTTATGTGCTCATTCCCAAGAGCGAAGATACCACATCCTTGAGCTCAGACAGATCTTCAACAAGTGTAGAGAATATCGAGTGTGTCTGAACCTAGAGAAGTGTGTGTTCATGGTACGTCAAGGTAAAATCTTAGGTCACATTGTCTCTAAAAACGGAATATCAACAGGTGAGGAAAAAGTAAAAGCCATAGCGAAGTTGCCGAGGCCAAGGAATGTTAAAGAGGTACAAGCCTTTATGGGCCATTGTGGATATTACCGTAGGTTTATTCACATGTATGCAATTATAGCTAAGCCTCTTTATGCCTTGTTGACAAAGCTTGAGTGGAACGATGAATGCGAGAAGTCCTTCAATGAACTGAAGAGACGCTTGTGCACAGCACCAATACTGACCACTCCTGATTGGAATAGGCCATTCCATGTACACGTGGATGCATCCAATTATGCAATAGGATGTGTGTTGTCACAACCAACAGGAGAAGGAAATCTAGATTTGCCTATAGCATATGCTAGTAGGCAATTAAACGCTGCTGAACAAAACTACACCACAACCGAAAGAGAAGGTTTAGGCATGGTATATGTTGTAAAGAAGTTTAGACACTATCTATTGGCCAACAAGTTTAAGTTTTTTACGGATCATCAAGCCTTATTATATTTGGTCAATAAACTGTGCAATACGGGACGATTAGTAAGGTGGTTCCTCTTACTAATGGAATATGACTTTGAAGTGGTTGTCAGGAAAGGTAAGACTCACCTCAGAGCGGATCACCTTCTCGCATCACTTCAGGAGAGTCACCACAAGGAGTGTGTGATGAATTGCCTGACGCTTATCTGTTCAATCTAGAAGTTGTTCCTAAATGGGCAAATAAGTTGGTACCAGTCCTAACCTTCGGACCCGCAAGTAAAAACGTAAAAACAAAAAAAGATGAAGTTGTAAAATCACAAAAATATCAAATATTGGTAGGAAGCATATATAAACAAAGTACGGAAGGTGTTCTAGCTTGTTGTGTCGAGGACGATGAACATAGTAGTTGGTTGCAACAAGCCCATGAAGGATTTCTAGGGAATCACTATTCTAAACAACGAACATTGCAAAATCTAAAATGTTTAGGTGTGTATTGGCCTAGAATGGACAAAGAAATTCATGAGTGGATTAAGAATTGTCCAATGTGCAAAGAGAGACCCCCCGTGGAGCATGGCACCCTTTATCACGTGTCATTAATTCCAGACTAGAGTGCTCCATTGGTAGAATTCATGAGATCGGGAACCTTACCCAAGGAGGCTAGTCTAGCAAGGAAAGGAAGCATGGAGCAAGAGGCTAAAGACTACCTCTTCAGGAGACAACCTATATAGGAGAGGAAAAGATGGTTACCTAAGATTGTGCGTTCACGAATCAAACTACTTGAAAGTCTTAGAAACTGCCCATAGTAGTGTCGTAGGCGGACACTTTGGGCCTGATAGAGTAATCAAGACCATTCTATTCTCAGGACTTTGGTGTCCCACTCTTCATATGGATGCACATACTTATGTGAAGAAATGTGAAACATGCCAACGTGCACAATATCCAATTAGAAAGGATGATATGCCTTTGAGGCCAATGATGGGAGGATGCGCATTCTCAAAGTGGGGTATAGACTTTGTTGGTCCTATTAAACCCCCAGCTAGAAACTCCCATGCAGAATACATTATTGTAGCCACGGACTACCTTACAAAGTGGGTAGAAGTCAAAGCCACAACGAAGAATGATGCTCAAACAACGACAAAGTTCTTATTTGAGAATGTGTTGACGAGATATGGATTACCAATAGAGTTAGTAAGTGATAGAGGTACACACTTCTTGAATGAAGTAATCGAAAATCTTCTTCAAGAATTCTTGGTGATACATAAGAAGTTTGCCCCCTATCATCCACAAGCTAACAGACAAGTTGAGAGCACAAACAAGATCCTATGTAATGTATTGACAAACTCGTAAATAACAAACGCTCTGATTGGGACAAACAACTTCATCATGTTGTTTGGGCCTACCGAGTTGCCTATAAAACGGTACTCAATGCCACCCCCTTTCAGATGGTCTTTGGACAAAATGTTGTGCTACCATTGGATTTCCTAATCCCAACTTTAAAATTAGCACAAGAGCATGAGTGGAATGGACAGGAGTTATCCTCTAGGATCTTTGATCTTGAACACTTAGGTGAGACAAGGCTACGAGCGGTTGTAGGAACCTATGCTGCAAAGAAAAGGCAAAAGGCATACTTTGATGCACATATCAAAGATAAAGGCCTGAAAGAAGGAGACCTAGTGTTGGTTTATACACTAAAGCAACATGCCCGTAAATTGGAAAAAAGAGGATATGGACCCATGATTATTAATAGAATTTCCACTAGCGGCGTAGTTCAATTGGCCACACTAGAAGGTGATATCCTACCAAACTATATCAGTGGTTGTCGAGTCAAGCTATATCAAGAACCTCTTACAGAGGATATGCTAAAGGGACTCAACATGCTAAGAAGCGAAAAGAAGAAGAGTTAAGGGTTAGAGAAGAAGCACAGGCAGAGGCTAGAGAACGCATTAGGAGAAATAAGTTAAGACACTGCCGTAGAGGGGTGTGAAGGGAGGCTAACGTTCATCTACAAGAATCGCGCTAACCTAACTGTATGACTACACGCAGGGTGCTTCTAAGTATGGCTAGGGCCTTCGGTTGATTTTTTCAGTTTAGGTGTGATAAAAACTATAGGTTTCTAATTTATGGGAGTGCATATTTTTTTTTTACTAAGATCTATAAGGACGAGCGTTTCTATATCTTTCTATAGCTTCTAATTGATAAGATAAAACTAAGTTCTCGCTTGTAATTTTATCTTTAACAAAGTCAACTTCTTCGTTTTCAATTTGATTGGAGTTAGGTTTTCTAACTAAATTAGGTGGGAATAAGTCTTTCTTGTCCTCCGGTTCTGGAAGAACTATGGTAATTAAAGGTAAAATTCTAGAAATAAGACAATCGTAATCTAACGTGTGTAAAGTTTTGTTAACTACTTTATCTTTAATAATTTCAATTATTATATTTTTGTTATTATTCGAACTATCAATTGAAGTCGGAAGTAGTGTTCCTATAATTAAGTTTTCTAATTCTTGATTCTTAATATCAGAATCGTTTGTAGATACTAGTTTATAACTACTTGTAGATCCTATCTCTTTAGACATACGAAATAAAAAAGTAAAGATCTCAATTAATTTTCAAAGAAACAGTATGAAGAATCTCAAAATCAATCTTATTTAAGCCTATACAAGTCTTATTTATATCGAAAAGTGGAAGTGCTAGAAATCTTTAGGATTTTAAGCCTATACAAAATTTTATCATAAGTGCTAATACAATTCTCTTAATAGATAATCATATACAACTTAATAAAAAATCTTAAAATATCGTAATTTTGTGATCTTGAAATCTCGTATGCTTGTGTTCTCGTATTCTCCTTTGTAATCTCTTCAATGATCTGCAGAAAAGTAACATTCGTAATCAATTAGTATGCTTTGAATAAATATAAAACACTCATTTATCAATTTAGCATTTAATACATAACTTAAACTTATACTAATACATGTATATAAACACTTCTAACTTCTAATTTTAATATACATCAAACAATACTTCAACATCTCTCATATATATAGGCATATCATCATATATTCATGCATACATGTTCAACTAACTTATGCATACATGCTTCTTTCATATGCACATGCACTAATCTATACCACATATGTACATACACATTCATAATACATGCATACACATGCTAACTCTTATTGAAATAGACATACATAGCACATTCATCACTCATGTTTATCATATCAACAGATCTTTCTTTCTCTCTCTCAGAGCTTGATACATTTTTATGTATACATTGGCTATGGCTTTTTCATTTCCTTCGCATACAACGTGACATTGCTAAACCCATTAGGGAAAAAAATGAACCCTGCATGGGCCTTTTGGCTTAAGGAGTGATTAGTGATGGACCAATGAGAAGAGGGTGGTGGACACAGTCTAGTAGCTTAATCACATAGGCTAGGTATAGGCTTCCCTTGGTTTGGGCCAGTCAAAACCACATAAACATGTCAAAATTCGTGGTTTTGTCCTTCAAGCAGTTTTTGAAAGACATGGGATTCAAATAGGACCCTTGGATCCCTTCAAAATTCAATGGGTAAGATCATTTCTTGAGAAATGGGTGCCTTTAAATTGTAGCCCTTAGATTTTGCTTACATCTAATGGTTATGGTTGCTCCTTGAGAAGGAAAAGGCGCCTAGAATTTAGACCATTGGATTTGGAAAGAATCGGATGGTTGTTATTTGATCCTTACATGGATCAATAGCTGTTCAATGCACATCCTTGGATCGTGCATTTATCGGACGGCTGAGAAACTACACGCAGCACGGAGCATCCTTCATGGGATTTTGGGCTTTTGTCTTCTAGTGACAGAGAGTGTGGGTATTTTGTCTTGTAGTGCCAGAGAATTGGGCTGAAATCTCCACCATTCAAGCTAAAGAAGATCCGACGGCAACCATGCGACGCCGAGTTCGAAATTTTAGTCTCTCTCCTCCCACGACTGTAGCTATTTTGTCTTTTATTGACAGAGTGTTCTCTTTCTTTTTGACTTTTAGTTCCCATATTTTGCTTTTGATCATGACCATCCAAAGAAGAGATCGAAGGGCTACGAAATCACACGAATCCTTGCTTAGATTTTATTCTTTATTTTATTATACAATACCACCGATGGTTTTCCCAGCCTCTTAATCCACCTAATTAACCATTTTAATTCCTGAAAATTAGGAATCCTTACAAGGCCCATGCAGGGCTCACTTTTTCCCCTAATGCCTCTAAATGTGACTTATTTTATTAGTTTCCACTTAACAAATACTACGGATTCCTTGTTTCCATTTAATTTTATTAATTTAAATAAACTCTAATTTCTCCAAGATTGCCGTTAAATGTGATTCACTTCAAAAAATGAGCACCCTAAAATATAATTAGCGCTAACCAGACAGATATTCTTCTAGAACTTCGTGAAGGATTGAAGGTAGAATAGCTCTTTGTACAGTGATGAATACTCGCTATTCTCAAATATCAAAAGAAGAAAAAGTGGAACGCGCATAATAGCAAACTCGAGGCATGTATTTGAAAACACTTTTATTTAACTTGCGAATACGACCAAACAACAACAACAAAAGAAAATAATGCTCAAACCTGAAAAATCTCTCTCTCTTGTATGAACGGAAAAGCATGCAACAAGCAAGCCAATATTGTACTCAAAACGTTAAATGTAATGTACAAGCTCACACATAATATATTCGTGGTCGCTCTAAGATTTCTTTTCATTAAGCAAAAATATCATAGATAGCATATCACTCAGAGAAACTTGCATACGCCATATTATAAGTAGTTTATAGTAAAAAACTATCATAAGACAAACCTGTCCTTCAGCTAGAAGCTTCAGCGACGAAATAACATGTATTATTTAGCAAACGCAATATCATACAAGCCGCATAAATATATAGTTATAACTATAGATATTCATGCACACTTCACGATCTATATAGCAAAGCAAAATATAAGTAAAGCATTCAAAACAAATCGTTAGGAACATGGTTAAATCTTTCGATTGATAAACGCAATTAGATCGCAACTCATACTACACATTATTTTATGTTTTATAGTTGTAAGAACTTCAAAGAGTAGCCTTTTCTCTCTCCTCCGGACATCTCTGTATCGCCATTCTCTGAATTCCAGTCGGATCTCTCTCTTTCTCTCTCTCAATGCCTCTTTCTCCCTCTGACTCTTTCTTCACATCGCAGCACTATCGCTTCTCACTTCTATCTGCACATCTTTCTCTACGTGCGCATTATACCCATCTCTGCCTTTGCAGCAAGGCCTGTACCAATCTCTCTTGTCAAGAATCAGTTGCGTCGAGCCACGCCCAACAATAAGCTCAATCATCTACACACTTCTCTCTCTCTCTCTAGTGGATATATCTTCTCTACATTCGTCCGTAGCAGTCGAGGGGTTTCTTTGTCTCAGTGCGCGGAATCTGTTACTTCTGCTATCTACAGTTTCTCTCTCTTCCTCTATGTCAGATGGATCGAATGAAAATCGAATTCACTTTCTAGATTGGACAAGACAACATTAGATACAGAGATCATAAACTTATGAGCAAGAGGATCCAAATTGTTTGATCAACTTGCTCTGCTGAGCATTTTGACAATTTGAAAGTTTCAGCATCCCTCGTTAGTGATCATTTTGCTCTCAAATTGTCATCCGTAATAATCTTCTAGTGCCGCGCTCCATGATAACTATACTCAACTCGCATATGCTGATTTTCAACAAAAATCTCCAGAATATAGTCCAGCACGAGTTTGATCTACCCGTACGTGAATAGTTGTTCTTGAATCTTAATTACTACAAGACAGCAGGTCTCTCGCTCTCTCTCTCTCTCTCTCTCTGAGCTTGTGTTGCTAGCGTGAAAGCAGGTAGGGAGTGCTCTTCTCTCTCTCTCTCTCATATGCAGATGAGAGGTCTTCGATCTCTGCGCCTTCTACAACAATCGGCCCATCAGGAGAGGGGAAAGAGGACGAAACGAGAACACTCTCTCTCTCTCTTTCTCTCTCTCTCTCTCTCATTCTCTCTCTCTCTCTCAGAGATTCGTCGTACCTGCAGAAAAGTAACATTAGTTTTTCTTCAACGTACGCTAATACTTTTATAGATTTTCGATATTCATGCATGGCACTCAAATTTCCATGCATATAGAGTCAGTTACCTTACATGCATACTATACATATAGCTACACGAATTCTTAGTTAACTTAAACACACACATTTACTTACGTCTTTTTTACGTATGCACATTTATATAAAAGATATTATTGTTTAATTCTAAACTAATATATATATTCAAATAAATAACTTAGTAAATAAACTATTTTGAACCTATATTTTCATTATATAATAATTTAAACTTCATCAAAAAAAGTTAAGAGTGTCTTATTATATCTTTCGAATATCTTTTGATTGATCAAGAACACATGGAATTAGATGCTTTGAGTGGAAAAGATATTAAAATACATACATAGCAGATATAGACCTAAGGTGGAATTACACATTTATTAAAAATTCCTTGATAATAATAGATATTTTTGAGTAAATAAACATTGGCATACAAGATTAGAAATGTATTTAGATACGCACAAATATATATACATGTATTTTCTTACTTTTTCATGAAATCATATATGTAAAATACAAGCATAAAGATTCATACATAATTCAATACCTTGTTAACTTTGTATTCAATATCAATACTTTTAAAGTACTTATCCATAAACTCCACTACATGACATCTTTGTTTAGTACTCTAACTCTTCACGGATTTGTTGTCTGCAGGTACTAAGAGAAAGAAGAAAAAGTTAGTCAATTCAAACCAATACATGAAAAAAATTTTGTAAGAGATATCATTTAACCAACTCTAAAGCAAAATATTTTTATTTTTCCATATGACAATTCAAGTGAGGAAATCCTTCCGACAACGCCTAGGCCTAGATGTCAATGTTGAGGCCCCACGATACCACATGGCCATGTGTCAAACATCAATTGCAATCGCTTCTCAAATAATTGATCGACGTCCATTTGTGACCATGGCAGTAGGACAAGGGAAGAGTGCAAGGACTGTGAGAGCCTTGATTGACTCAGGTGCAGCAACTAGTGCAGTTAGACTATCCTACTGCCAAGACTTGCAATTGAACATAAAGCCCATAGAAGCCTACCTCATAGGTTTGGGAGGTGTGGAAACCCCGTGTTTGGGCGAGGTGGAACTTCCCATCTACCTTCAAGATGTTCCAATAAAAGTCAAAATGCTAGTGTGTCATGACGAAGACCTTACAGAGCCACTTGTCTTGGGTCAAAATTGGATTTACGACCACGCGGTCAACTTGAACCTGAGAAGTCAAATCCTTCAAGTTTGGGCACATGAACAATGTATTACATTAGAATTAGACAATTGCATGCTCACAAATCCAAAGGTCACACATTCTCTTAGTTCTTTCGAAACTAATCTTCGTAAAGAAAGTGTTGTGTGTGTCAAAAACCCTACGAAGCAAAAGGACTCAATCATGGAAGCACAAGCTCAAATGCCAGCAAACCTCTCTTCTTCTTCACATACTAATGCCAATGTAACTCGACCAAAGAGGCAAGCAAAAAAGACATCTGCTACATCAACTAGACAGACAGAATTCAAGAAAAAGGAAGCTCAGGGCATGAAGCAGAATTGGATACGAAAAGGAGAACAAGCACCAGCCTTGCCACAACCCTTCCCAGTCAGGCACGTCAACTATGCTAAAAGAAGCACCAAGAAGGGAGGACCAGCTCAATCCTACGGACTTCGACAAATTTGGGTTCCAAAGCAATCGAGGGGGGCCGACCATAATAACGTACAAATTTAGGTGCCAAAGAAGTTAGTTGCAGCTCAAAAAGAGAGATTACAAATGTGGGTACCCAAGACAATCTTACATGCACAAACACCACCAATCTCCCTTACAAGCAAAGCTTCCACAAAAATGCCAAGGAGAAGCAAGGGTCACCACCAAGCACACAGTACCAAAGCAGATCAACCCACCTCTTCGACAATCATAAAAAGGCAACCAAAAAGGGTTTGGGTGTGGAAGCCCAAAGTACCACTAGCTTCCAGCGAGCCAAAGAGCCAACAATGCTGGATACCAAAATTCAGAAACCACCCAAAGATACAAAGGACAAAGCTTATGTCTATAAGGCCAAACACTACTCTAAAATGAATCCCTATAAGGAGGATTACATCATTACAAGATTCAATCGACACCTCCAAATAAACATTGCATCAATTCTACAAGTAACATCAAATGCCTCGACCAGCAACAACCATGTGCCTTTGGCACAACCCTGTCTTTTGCACCATTCAGGTCATGCATTTCCAAAGTATGCATCAATATAGGGCCACATTACACGGCCGTGCATAGAGACAATTGAGAATCCTAGGCACATGATACACATCTGACATATGTAAAATATCTTATGGATGCTAACACCTTTCATCTTGTCTTGTTCCAAAAAAAAAAAAGGAAAGACAAAGAATAGGTCCATGCGCTCGACGACACTCATCAGTGAACCATCAGAAAGGATGTTCATCAACCAGAAAGACAAGCCAATCGTCAATCACTGTGATGGGCATACAACACGAAGAGACACAAATCAATCGACCTTTCGCCATGGTAAGCACAACCTACTTTGGCAACATGCTCACCATGATAGCTTAGGAAGCCTCTTCGTCAGCATACCCTTGAGCACTTAGCTCACGATCCAATCTCTTGCACCATACTTCTTCCCATGCATTTCCAAAGTACGCATACATAGGGCCACATTACAAGGCCATGCACAAGGCACATATTTTGTTCAACCCATGCACTAATGCACTTACCCACCATCCATTATGGGTTACATGTACTTGGCATGAAAACTATGAAAGCCATCTTTGGAAGAACCAGAGGACATCACGAAGACAACAACCAGAGCCAGGAAGCAATCCACCACAAGAGTTGCTCATAATCAACATTGACAACCTCTTTCGAGTAGCTCACAATTTTTGAAAGCTCACAAAGACACCATCCAACTGGAATACAAGGAAGACATACATACAAAGGTAGCAGTGACAAAATGAGGAACAAAATATTTGCCCAAGCTACAATTGGAAGATGGACCGCTCTTGTAGATACATGATGGCCACTATCTCTCCAACCACTACACGGAACAACCACTACAACAAGGGTCTGTCGGGATGACAGACTCTAGAGGGGGGGAGTGTTAAAGCTCAAGGTCAAGGAAAAAGCATGGAAGCGCATCAATGAAGTGGAGAGACAAGAAGAAGGAGCAAGTAGGGAGCTCCAAGAATCACATGTCAAATTTTCAGAAGAAATCCCTATAAAAATAGTGATCTTTATCACTAAAAATCATTGTAAATACCATTTTCTATTTTTACAACTCTATTTTGTTCAAGCCAAGGAGTCCATGAGCTTGAGGAGTATTAGATGTATCATACTACCAATTTTCATAATTTTTAGATTCCGTTTGAGCCCCCAAATAAGCCCTAGAACCTAATTTTTAACTAGGCCGGACACTAGGTCTGGACAAGGCCAAAACCACTCAAAAACTATAAAAAGGGCTGGAGAGCTCATTTTAGAGGTTAGCTTGTTGTAGATTTCAGCTTTATAATATATTTCTTTGGTAATCGAATCTTTCCATTGTTCCACTCTTTGCTCTTACCTTGTGCGCGTGTGTGTGTATGTGTGTGCATGCTTGTGTGCTTTCACTCACGCACTTGTGCCATCACTTGCTCACGGTCTTCACACCGGTCCTTGCGTCTCCGCGGATTGACATTTGTGAGGTGAAACTCTTCACGTTGGTACTCACCATTGTGCTAGAGTGATAAGAACCCTATCCTGAGGTATGAGTCTTTGGTTGAGTTTCATCTCCTTGTTTAGAAGAGCAGATGCGAGAGAGCAAGACAAGAAGGAATTTCTTGTCCCATCAATCTAAAAAATCTCCCCTCAATCATTCGCTTGTTATAGAGTTATTTAGTTTAGGTGTGTATATAAAAGGGATTATAGTCATTCACCATTTCAGCAGACTTTGTTATTTAAAACTTTCTTTGCAGTTTTAGTTTCATCAAACAAAAAAATTATAAGTAGTGGAAGAATGTGATATTACTGGCCTCTCTTGCTGATGTAATCATAAACTGGTTTAATTCTTACTATGCAGGTCAATCATTTGCATTGAGTTGTGCTGTACAAGAAATTAATGACTGTTTACGACGAACAAAAATATTTATAACTCAACAGTTGAACTCTTTGCCAAAGAATGACTCTAGCATTTGTCATTTGTGATGTAATAATTGTTTACAGTTGCTTGGGCTTTATAATGTACATATATGATATGAAGATAAGTCTTTGAAAGCATCATGTCACTTAGAATTTGATTCAAAGACAGATTGGATTTAGAGCAATCATATTTGTAATTCTGGATTTATTTGTATGGGTCAGTAATTCATTTGAAAAACTATTTATTACTTCATTGTGCTACTTTGAAGCTTGTGTTTAATTCTGAAAATAATGCAACCCATTCAATGCCAGTTATGTTTCCATTCTCAATCGAGGCACTCTGAATTTCCTGTGCTTTACTTACTAAGAACAAGTAGGTATTGCATGAATTTCCATCTTTATTGTCCTCTTTATGTTTATGCTTTTTTCTGGTTTTATTGTGGGGCTCAATGTTATTGAGTTATTATCAATAACCTCGATAATTTCATTCTCGAAAATGTTAGCATCCAGCAGAGAAATCATATTCTGTGGGATTCTACATTGAGCAACCCTTGAGATGGTTGCCATGGAGTCACACCTATGCGGGGAAAGGGGAGCCGAGACCCCGAGAAGATGGGTAAAGTGCTCAATGATGATAGACCTATTCTCGACTTCCGTGCTATATTCGGTTCCATTGTTATCGACCAATAAGGAGATGGATTCCCTAGCTTGTTTCCTTTTGAGGATTTACACATCTCTTTCGATGGTTTGTCGGCCTTCCCCACCCACCAATCTTTGAAGAATATTTGAAGATTTTTCCTTTGAACCTCCTCTTCTAGTCTTAGTCTTCCCCTGATTTTCAAAAGATCTTGTTGGCATTGTAAGTTACCTTTGTTCACCTCTTCTTCAAGCCATGAGAGCCTCCGGTACACCATTTCTCTTCTTTTTTTTTCGGATATCTCTTATAGCCTTTTCGAGTCCTTTCTATGCCCTTGATGCCCACAACGGAAGCACGCGTTTAGAAAATTCTTGTACGTAACCTCCTGTGTCCAAGTCTTACCATCTCCACAGTTTATGGAGATTTTCGAGGGAAGGGTTTGATTCAGGTCTGTTTCAACGCAGATATGTGGGTGCCATCTTGCATTGAAAGAATGTTGAGCACCATCGTAGATTAACCCCCCTACATCTCCTCTTGAGGCCATCGGGCGACCGATCGATGAAACGATTTTTCGAAGAAATCCATAAAGAAAGTACGGTAGAAAGTATGGAATAAAGTATGGAGTCCATTTAAAGAGGCAAAGGGTGGACCGGCCCACTTGTCAGGAGCCGTCTTGCAGGGCTTGGAAGGCCATCTCTTCATTCTCAAACACTAGAAGCAGGTGATTCGCTGGTAGGAATTGAGATTTGCACACAAATAGGCCACGCGGGCACCACTCTTTGCGAAGCCAAGCTCTCACACTTTCTAGAGGGGGCCTAGGGCCAAAAACTTGATCGATCAGACACGTTTTGATCAGATCCTCTTGCTTTGCCACCACATATTCTTTACATAAAGACACCACCGGAAGGTCAACGTCCGATGAGACAGGATCCATTCCGAGGGGGCACTGAGGCTCTGGTGGGGCGATGTTGCTCAAGACCAGCGAGGGAATAAGAGTCGACATTAGAGAGAAAGAGAGGACCACAAGCAAGCAAAGGGCTAATTCTACTCTTTAAGATTAAAATCAGAGCTTCCTCTTAATGACTACATTAAATTGAGCATTATGATCTTTTCTTTTTTCCAAGGCGCCTTAGTTTTCAGACGAGCATCAATACATTGAAACACCTCCCATTGTTTGGAGCTTTCAATCTAAAAAGTGAGGAATTTAATTCTTAAAAATTTAACTGATCGGAGCTTTCAATCAAGAAAGAGAGGACCCGACGGACAGTGAAATTATGATCAATGCTTCTGTAAAGAGAAGCATGAGCTCAGAATGCTTCTGTGAACACCTCCTGCACGTGGTTGCATGAGCTGCTGGCATGTGCTCTGTGCGAAAGTGAATGTGGAGAAGAAAATGATTGTGAACACTATACCTACGATCAATGCTTCGTTACCTATGATCAATGCTTCTGTAACGACTCACGAGAACATACCGGAGGCTCTCACGGCTTGAAGAAGAGGTGAACAAAGGTAAGCTATATTGCCAACAAGGTCTTTTGAAAATCAGGGGAAGATTAAGGTTAGAGGAGGAGGTTCAAAGGAAAAATCTTCAAATTTTCTTCAAAGATTGGTGGGCAGGGAAGGCCGACAAACCAACGAAAGAGATGTGTAACATCCTCAAAAGGAAACAAGCTAGGGAATCCATCCCCCTAATGGTCGATAACAATGGAACAGAATGTTCCACGGAAATGGAGAATAGATCTATCATTGTCGAACACTTTAACAATCTTCTCGGGGTCTCGACTCCTCTTTCCCCCCACAGGTGCGAAGCCATGGCAACCATCTCAAGGGTTGCTCAAACGAGAATCCCACAGAACTTGATTGCTCTACTGGATGCTAACA
Source organism: Ceratopteris richardii (assembly GCA_020310875.1). Taxonomy (NCBI): domain Eukaryota; kingdom Viridiplantae; phylum Streptophyta; class Polypodiopsida; order Polypodiales; family Pteridaceae; genus Ceratopteris; species Ceratopteris richardii. The sequence goes on from CM035420.1 coordinate 65,264,965, forward strand.
TCTCCGAGAATGAAATTATCGAGGTTATTGATGCCCTTCCTAATGGGAAAAGTCCGGGTCCGGATGGCCTTACCAATGAGTTTTTCAAGTCCTTCAAACATCAGGTGGCCACCCCGCTGCGCCTCGTGTGGCAAGAGGCTCTCTCTTTCGGCGCCCTCCCTGAGTGCCTGAATAATGGCGTCATCAAGTTAATCCACAAACGGGGAGATAAGAACAAAATTGAAAACTGGCGTCCGATTACCATGCTCCAAACTGGATACAAGATAATTGCAAAAGTTATCGCCAACAGAATCTCTTGTCATTTAAAGTCATGGCTATGCGAGGACCAGAAAGGTTTTATCAAAGGTAGATCTATACTTGAAGCAATTATCGATATTTGGGAAGCCCTTGCTTTTGCGGAGGAGTCTGCTCAAGATCTGGTTTTCATTAAGATCGACTTCGACAAAGCGTATGACAGATTGAAATGGGACTTTATTCTTCAATCATTGAAAGACCTTGGATGCAGCCAAAAGTTCACGAAGATGGTTTCCACTCTTCTTGGAAATGCTTCAACTAGAATAAACATCAACGGTAAGCTCTCTGAGCCTATTCATTTAAAAAGATCAATTAGGCAAGGCTGCCCTCTAGCTCCATTACTATTCGCCATCGCCTCGAATGGACTCAGCTGCCTATTAAAGCATCACATGGACGCTGGCAATCTCAAGGGTCTTTCCTTACCTCTAAATCACGGCCAAATGATTGTGAGACTTTTTGCTGATGACATGAATGCCTTTGTGCATAACGATACAAACAGTATTGAGGTGTTTTGGTGGTTCCTCCACACCTTTTGTGTGGCATCAGGCTCAAAAATCAACCATGCTAAAACTGCTTTTAGAGCAATCAGCGGACATACTCCCCAATTGTTGGTGGATCAGGGGTGTCAAGTTATCCCTAGCGGTCAAGTCTTCCGTCTCCTTGGCATTCCGATGGGTTTCGATATCTCAATGGACCAACGCTGGAACTGGGTGCTATCCAAGCTGGATAGGAAGCTGAATCAGTGGAAAGGTATGCAAGTCAACCTGGCAGGGCGTGCTATGGTTGTTAACACATTTATGCTCTCTACAATTATTTACTTTATCTCGTGTTGGAGACCTAAGGAGAAAGACTTGGCCAAAGTGGAAAGAATCTGGAGAAACTTCCTTTGGACTGGGGACCCCAATAGAAGGGGGATTCCCAAAATCAAATGGAAAACTTGCATTAGCCCTAAAGACTCAAGGGGATTGGGAATTTTGGATATTGGTGGGTTGGCTGACAAGTTGGCTGCTAAGTGGCTTATCAAGGCTTGGAGCAATAGGGAGTCCTCTTGGGCCAAATTGATCTTCAGAAACACGAAAGACCTTACCTTGGTTGGCCACCCTGGGTGGAAGGACTTAGGTATTCTCACGCTTTTGTTCTCCCCCCACCCGGTCTTCCCTAAAGGCTCTAGCCTCGTATGTTCCTTATGGAAGAATTGGAACAAGGTCAAACAATTCATTAGAATCAGTGATGAGTGGAAGTGGGCGGCTGGCATAAGACAAAATGATTCTATTTGGTTCCCGATCAGTGGCATTCGGGGGGTGGAGTCTTGGAACCTCCAAACTGCAAGGCGGTTATGGAACAAGGGGTTCAAACAGTGGAAACAACTCTGGAAACAAGAGACCAGCTAGTGGATCAGGTTCGAAGAATTGGACCCGAGACTTAGAGTTACCTTTGAGGAATGGACTCTTCTTCAAAGCAGGTGTTTAGCCTGGGACTGCTCAACTACCCACCTTCTCTGCGGTCAGGATCTTCCTTGCGTGGAGGGCCTCAAATGGAGCAATGGTAAGAAGATTTCCAAAATCCCCAACTTCAAAGTGGATTTGGATGTTCACCACACCCTTAACAAGAGATGGTGCCTTTCTTGGACCAAACTTCGGTGGGAGCTAAAATTCATGTCTATTTGGCACCCCCTAATTGAGGTCAAAAAGTCCGTTCTCATGTGGCAGATCTTGCATAGGTATCTGGACCAATGCAAGGGCTAACAAAATCTGTGGTGTGCCGCCTTGGTGCAAACGTTGCCATCGGTGCATCGAAGATTTAGCTCACTTGTTCTTCGACTGCCCCAAGTCCCGCGTTATCTGGCATCACGTGACCCGAGTTTTGAGACTCACGAGTCAAATCAACTGGCAACAAGTGATGTTGGGTGAGGCAATCGGTTGCTCATCGAGGCTGTGGAATGCCATCAGAGGTGAGGCTCTCTGGAAGATTTGGAGGGAGCGTTGTGCTGTCAATTTTGACCAAACCCCTAAGGAATGGTCGATCGAGAAATCCTTGTTTCTCCTTGGTAAAAGAATCTCCCGAGTCAAGAGATCGCCGCCGTTTAGACATCACTGTATTTATCTCCTCGAAAACAACAAGTTGAAACCCAAATGGGTCCCACATGAGGGTGATGATAATTTTATCCACCTCATTTGTAATGCCCTGTAGCTTGCCATACTCCTCCCCTGCATTGTGGGATTTGGGGGGTCCCATGGGCACTAGTCCCATTCACTTGTAACTTTTTCTCTTTATTATAATTGAAGTCCGGGAGATTAGGCTAAGGCCGAACTTCCTTTATTTAAAAAAAAAAAAGATACGAGCTCCTTGCCATTGAATGGGTGCTGTGTCGCTGTGCTGCGCTACACGAAGTTCAGCATTAGCAGGGGTCATCTCAAATCTTCGGACATGATCCAGCAACGATGTGCGCGAACTTGACAACGCCCACTTAGTCAACGCCTTAAGAAGCAGTGATCTCAGAAACGAGGAGACAGGTGCAAGGAACATGAAGCAGGACAGGCCTTGAGGACTTCAGACCCAGGTGGAGTTTGCAAGAGCATGAAGCAGGCGAGACTCGCTAGAGCGAAATATCTATCAAGTTCAGGTTGTCGTCGTTCGGTGGTTGCAGCGTCAGAGGTCCCGTGAGCTACAGCGTCAGAAATCTGAGGTCCCGTGAGCGAAGTGTCGCGACAGGGCTATCGCGACAGCTGGGTGAAGTGTCGCGACAGGTGACCTGGAGCTATCGCGACAGCTGGAGCGAGGTGTCGCGACAGGTGGTCTGGAAGCTGATGTTTGCCTTCCCGAGGAGTCCTTGTCCATCACGGTGAGTCGCCGCCGCCCCCAAAACGAGTTCTCTAGTTGGAACAAAATCATAAGACCAAGGATACCGCAACTGTAGAAGTGTTGAGACTGCGTAGTTATGGCGGCAGGACAATGACGAAGTCGAAGAAGAGAGAGTCACATTGTTTTGGATAAGACCGTGGGCTACGGCGAACACCATGCACTCCAGTTTGGCAAGTTATCACTTTCATTTTCGAATCAACCTTCTCAAACGCATTCTTTAAAAAAAAAAAAAGGAAAAAAATCTCAAGGCATTGAAGGGGGTCACGCTGCCTCTTTCTTTTTTGGCTGAATCCCATTGATAAATTGTAGCTTTTTAAGGTTCATTTTAAACAAAGGCATCACTTGATCTGCTTGCCGTTCCAAAACACCTCGATGCAGTTGTTGGCATATTGAGAGAAGCTCGTGAGATAGAAAAAGGTTCTCTCTCTCTCGCGAATTATTGAAGGCCTTTGATTTATGGAACCTTTAGCGGGTTCAAAGGAGTCCGTGTCCCCCCTTGAGATGGAGTCCGCCCCAGTGGACGTCGCGCCCCCAGAGGTCTCTTTATGCAAGGAGTCTGTGGCGGCTAAGCAAGAAGAACTGAAGAAAACTTGCCTGATCGGTCAAATGTTTGGCCCCAGGCCCCCTCTTGAAAGTGTGAGAACTTGGCCTCGCAAGGAGTGGTTCCCGCGTGGCATAATTATATCCAAATGTCAATTCTTGCCGGCGAATCACATGCTTCTAGTATTTGAGAACGAAGAGATGGCTTTCGAAGCCCTGCAGGCCGGTTCCTGGCAAGTGGGCCGGTCCACCCTTTACCTTTTTAAGTGGATCCCAGACTTTGTCCCGAACAGATCAAAGCCTCTTCGTTACCCGCTTTGGGTGGAGCTTCCCAATCTGCCTTTCTTCATGTATGGATTTCTTCGTGAAATCGTCTCACCGATCGGCCGTGCGATGGCCGCAAGACAGGATGTTGGGGGGTTAATCTACGATGGTGCTCAACATTCTTTCAATGCAAGATGGCATCCACAGATCTACGTTGAGACAGACCTGAACCAGGTCCTTCCCTCGAAGATTGCCATAAATTATGGAGATGGTAAGACCCGGACACAAGAGGTTACTTACAAGAATTTGCCAAACGCTGTCGGGAAGTTGCGGACATAAGGCTGGTGGATCAGTCAGCCATTAAATCCCTCGGCACACGCAGGGTGTATGAGACAATTGTAGGTGTTTTAGGTATATTTTTCTTTCGTCTAAGGTAACAGATATTCTAAATTACTCGTAAATCTAGGAAATTTGGAGTAGATAATTGAAACACTTTAATTGTTTAAGAACCGTAAGGCTGGGCTGCTCTATATAGCTCCATAGCTTCGATTTGATACGGTGAAACTAATTTTATGTTCGTTGGTAGATGAAGTCTCAAGTGGAGATGGTAATAAGGTGCCTAAAATTAAATGTTCTAATTCATGCTTCCTAACAGATTCATTTTTAGCATTACTGATAGTTCCTCTTTCTATCGACATACGAATGATCAATTCAGAATCTTTTCTGGGAATAATAAAGAGAAATTGAAATTAAAAATTGACAAGAATGTAAATACAAATTAGTATTCGAATGAACCCTAATGACAATACTGGATGATTATAATGCTATAAAAATGTTATAATTGCTCTAAAAGATGACTAACAATAAGTGAATCCTATACAAAGCTTAATCAAGGATAATTTCTATGGATTTATATCAGATTGTTGGTTGGTTTGTTGAAATCTCCTCTTTTGACACGATGCTCTTTGATACTTTTGCTTTCAATGTCTGCAAAAACATTAGGTGGTAAGTAACATTACAAGAAAAATCATTAAGAAACATAAACTTACATTATCATGCACATGCATATGTTCATGCATACATTAAGACCTTCACATACTCATCATAATCACATACTTATTCTTATCACATATTTATATATATACCTACTAATAAGTTATCATGCATAATAATGCATCCATTCTCACATTTCCTAATGCATTTATTATTAACATGCCTTCACATTCTTAACTATGCTAATATATATCCCAACAAACTCTTTTAAGCATATTAGCATTCATGTTTGTGCATACTAATGCATTTACATATTCTCACGTATTTATACATATGCTTTTTCATTTATATGAATACATACCCTACTCATGCTTTTCATTATGTGCATATACATATGTATACTTATGCACATATATCTATGTATATATAAAATAAATTATCAATAAAATAACTTAAAAAATCAAACATATCATTATGTCTCTCTTTTCTCTCTATCGTTGTTTCTTGCTCTCTGTCTCTCTTTCTATGGACAGAATACCTCGATATCTCACAAAAGTGCGGGGTCGAATGACGGTGTTATCACTTATTAGTAACAATAACTTATTGAGAGTCCTGTTCACAATAAATACAGACGAAGGCGATGATGCTTCGGTGACCTTCAAAAAGATAGCGCCTTGTCTAAGTCATGAATCAGAGCTAACTCTTTCTCTCTCTATGAACATGTCCAATATCTTTTGCAGCGCTTGGCTGAACACACAACTCATTCATCCCAATAACCAAAGACTCCGAATCTGTCTAAGAACGCAAACGTAGCGCATCTCCGCGTACTTTGCTCTGTATCATTCTCATACTCTCACTGCTGCTATTCCTACTCCTCCTTGATGTGCTTTTGATTGCTTTCGATGATTGGTGCTTGAAAGCTCTCCTCTCCGCTCGAAATGATACATGTACCTCCATTCCATGTGGAGAATGCACGCCGTAATCAAATGTGACATTTTCTGCTCATAATCGCGCATCATACTCCTTACCGGAATCCTTGCAAAATCAAAGTCTTAATACACTAAATCAATTATGCAAGTCAGCTTCAATGAATCAACGTTACACATTTTTGCATCACCTTCTCAGGGGTGTTCCACATTCTATTTGTGAAAATCATGCCGATACAAAAGCTTGTGATACAAAGCGTCAACAGAAGCGTGGACGAGGTCCCTCCTGCTTTTGCCTTCATGCTCTTATTCCAACCATCACCTTACGAAGTGAGAGCTCTGGAAATACCTCTGACCTTTTCTATGTGACTCTATGTGCATTCCAAAAGTACAACGGGATTGGCCTTTTCCTCCGAACGTTGTACCATTGTGTGCTATGGACCTGCACAAAGAGGGCGCTCTCCGAAGTATTTCTCTATGCCAACATAACAGGAGAAACTCCCAGGCACTTACGAAAAAGCTCAAAGAAGATACAGGTCATCCAAACATGATGCGCATTTCTACAATTGTGAATACATAGTAGAGTAATTGACGTCTTCGCAGGGAAATATGTATAGACAACGGTGCGGGCCAGCGTAGGTGCACATAGTATGTATGTAAAAACAGTATATCTTTTCTCTCCCTCTCTTTCTCTCTCTCTAACTCTCTCTCTAACTCTCTCTCTCTCTAACTCTCTCTCTCTGCGCGCTGCCGTCGCAGCCCGTGGAGGGAGCTAGAGAGATGATGAGTAAATAAAACTTAAATATAATATATATTAAACTCATTTTTACTGTCGCACGACCAGAATAATGAAACAGAAAAGAAGAATGCAACATCTGGAACGCAAGGACACGATGGACTGGAACTACAAAGAAGGCGATGAAGCAACGCGAGTCCGAGCTACCTAGTGATCTTCTAATGCGTTCCTCCCTCGCTTGTCTGTCGCCAGAATTAAAGGGGCAAAAAGGTCTCTATTGATTGTAGCAGCCGTCAGCAGCCTCTACAAATGCCAAAGCTACATGATATCGAATCTCTCCACACACAATAAAACAACACACAACATAAATGAAAAATGGAGAAGAAAAGAAGAATACCTGCAAAAACATTAGGTAATAACAGAGCTTAACACACATATTTATACATACACAAGTCATTCCTAATCCACTCTTTTGGTTTGGTACTTTTAATCTCCAACCTCACTTTTGCCTCCTCATCTCAACCACACTTTAAGTTAGCTTTAATTACACAACTCACTTACTCCATTCTTTTAACCACTTTCATCTTTACCATTCATTTAAAGTTTCACTTTAACCTCCTTTAATTGCATCTTTTATTCAAACCACTCCTTAAATCCCTTTAGTTACACATCTTCTATAAACCATTCTTTTTCCTAGTACTCATACACACCACTAGTGATTTATCCATTTAATTAATCATTTTAATTTAATTAACCTATATTTCTTATTTAAATAAATCCTTTAATTTAAGCTTAGGTTAGGCTTTTAATTAATTAGAACCTTAGGAAATAAATGCACACATATGATTAAATTAATTCAATAAATCATATTTTAATTGTTAATACATAAATACTCTTTTTAAACATTACTTTAATGAAATACCTATTATTTTAACCCTTAAAATTCAATAAAATCCTAGAAAACCTATTTGAAACCCATAAGAAACCCATTAGAACCCTTTGAAAATCAATTGAATACCTAGTTAAACCCTAACTTTAACCAGGAATTAATGCTACTAACTTAAATACATATAAATAAATGTAAACCTAGGGTCTTAAACCCATAAATCAAGGTTTCTATGGCCTAAACACACATTATTTAAGCAGTTTAGGGTAAACCGTAGTTCGAACTTTTGTTTCCTTCATCCACTTGATCCTGCAAATACTTAACAAGAGATTAGTTCCAAACAAAATCATTGTTATAATCAGATTAGAATTGACCAATAAACATTTTTTTTAATTTTTCTGGTCATCAACGGAAAAGATGAAATCTTTCCGACATTCGCCCCGGCCAAACCTGCACATCGTCCTCGATGGGCCAACCTGCAGATCATAGAAAGCAATATCAAATTCTTTTGAAATTTATTCATGGCTCAAATGCAAATTGTCTGTATATAAAAATGCTTCTATCATTAGTACATCTTCAAATAGCAAAGAAAACTTATAAAATTATGTAAACTTGAATTTAAACCTTTTCGTTCAATGCATGAATTGGAAACAGGTTTTAGAAAGAAACTATAGAAGTCATTTAAATAGTGTTCGTACTAACTCTTCTATTAACTCTATTCATAAGTAAAGCATATGTTATATAGGCCTTCTACCCTCATCTCCAAACCATTTGCCATTAAGATACAAAAAACTAACTCCCCTTTAGCATACATTACTTTAATGAAATACCTATTATTTTAACCCTTAAAATTCAATAAAACCCTAGAAAACCTATTTGAAACCCATAAGAAACCCATTAGAACCCTTTGAAAATCAATTGAATACCTAGTTAAACCCTAACTTTAACCAGGAATTAATGCTACTAACTTAAATACATATAAATAAATGTAAACCTAGGGTCTTAAACCCATAAATCAAGGTTTCTATGGCCTAAACACACATTATTTAAGCAGTTTAGGGTAAACCGTAGTTCGAACTTTTGTTTCCTTCATCCACTTGATCCTGCAAATACTTAACAAGAGATTAGTTCCAAACAAAATCATTGTTATAACCAGATTAGAATTGACCAATAAACATTTTTTTTAATTTTTCTGGTCATCAACGGAAAAGATGAAATCTTTCCGACAACGCGTGCTTCCGGTGCGGGCATCAAGATCATAGGATCAAAGACTGCCCCGTGAAGAAAAGTACCAATAAAAACAAGCTTAAACCAGATGGGACCCTAGACCCTCTCCCCCAAGATGACACGCGGGGTCATCCCCCTCCAATGGAGGAAGAAGAGGGAACTCGCGTTGCTGAGACGGATTCTGAAGGATTCACTGAAGTGAGACACAGGAGGAAAGTTAGCCCTCGAAGATCAACAGCAAGGAATACTACGACAGTTGCCCCCTCGAATAACATATACTGTAACCTAGAAAAAGAGATTAATGAGGTCGATTTCCCAGGGGACAACCACTTTGAAGAAGACCCCACTGATAATGCCCTTGGATGCTCTACCAGCAAAGAAGACAACCAAGAAGGTTATACCACGAGTAAAGAGGAAGGCTTCACTACCAGCAATGAAGACAACCCAGACGGCAAAAGCTCCTCCCTTGGTCCTACCCTCCCGGTATGCTTTCCAAGATTACCGCAACAAAAGTCAAAGCTTAAAGGAAAACAACCTTCTGGCATGCCTTGGAAGAGCCCCCTCAAGAGTAGGATCCTAAGTCAAGAAGTAGGGAAGAAAAAAGAAGACCACAAGAAGAAAAAAGATCGGGTCCCTCCCCTCAAAGAGGGCAACCATCATTAATGAAATTCACATCTCTAAACGTTAGGGGTTTGTCTGGCCCGTCAAGGGCTTCGATTCTTGGCTAGTGGTTCAAAGACAAGTGCTTCGCCTGTAACATAATCCTGGTAGGAGATGGTTGAACCACACCCTAAGAGAGAGGATTAGGAAGTAATCCTCAACCATGGCTTTTGGGGCAAGTGGTTAGCCCATCACATTCCTAACCAAGAGGTTGTGAGTTCAATTCCTTACATTGGTATCAGAGCCTAGGAAGTAGGCTTGGGCAAAGTGGAATGATCCAATGGCCTGTAAAAAAGGCGCTTGGGCATCCTCCATGTGAAAGGGTAGGAATTGTGGAAAGCGCGCGCGTCGGTTTCAAGCTTGGACCTAACAATGATTGGGGTGTATCTCTCAATCCGTAGGTCGGATTGAGGCATGTAATATACCGTTGGAAAGCTCTCGGAACGAACTTTCCAATGAGCTAGCTTGGAAGTGTGAATTCCTTGGAAATCCTTGGGTGGCACTTGATTGAGTGTTCAAGATACCAAGCATGGGTGAGAACAAGGTTCAAGACTGAGGTTGAGAACAAGGGCTCGAGACACCAAGGTTGCGAACAAGAAGGTTCAAGACACCAAGGTTGAGAGCAAGGGTTCAAGAGACCAAGGTTGCGAACAAGGTTCAAGAAACTGTGCGAGGTTGAGGAACATCAATTCAAGGGAGCCTAGGGAGTTCAAGGGACTGATCACCGAGGCTAGAGGGATACAAGAGTAGATCATTGAGGACAATGATCGACCAAGGGGGGAAGAATGTAACATAATCCTGGTAGGAGATGGTTGAACCACACCCTAAGAGAGAGGATTAGGAAGTAATCCTCAACCATGGCTTTTGGGGCAAGTGGTTAGCCCATCACATTCCTAACCAAGAGGTTGTGAGTTCAATTCCTTACATCGCCCCTGACTTTATTTGCTTACAAGAGATTAAAATCGACGGAGAGGATCTACAGAAACGGCTTAAATGCATTTCTCCGAACCACCTTTGGTTCTCCACTTCTCACCCTAGAGGGACAGGGGGTGCTTCTATCGGCATTAGTCACTCCTTGTCTGGCAATGTGACCTCGACTTTTGAAGGTCGGAATCATCGTTGGATTGCTGCCTCTTTTGGGTTCCCTTTCCAGTTCACTGTGGTCTCAATTTATGCCCCTAATGGTGAAGCAGATAGAATGGATACTTGGGCTTCCCTCGACTCCCTATCACACAATGTTCTGATTTGCGGGGACTTCAACATGGTTGAGTTTCCTGAGGACCGATGGAATAACAAAGGAAAAATTATTGACGGTCAGGAGAAAGAGATATGGGATAAAATCAAGCTCCATCCCGACCTGGTTGAGGTGAAAAACATGAAGGGGTTCTCCTGGTCGAATCTCCAGTCGGGTGACTCTTTGAGGAAAGCAAGACTTGATAGATGCTACATCGATCAGAACACCATCCTTCAGTGGGGTATTCCTTCGATTTCCCAACACATGGACCTGACTATCTCAGACCACTATCCGATTACTCTGTCTTTCAAACCGATTCCCATGCTCTAGAAAGCTCCTTGGTTTCATGCTTGTCAGACATCGTTTTCCCTTCCCTCTGTCCACCAAGAATTTTCTGAGGTGTGGACGGATGCCTTTGCTTACTGTAATGAACCGGCTAAGTGTTGGAGAAGCGCAGTAGAAAGGACTCGAAAAATTCTAATCAGGACTCAAAAGGCTATAAGAGAAATCCGAAAAAAAAAGAAGAGAATCGGTGTACCGGAGGCTCTCACGGCTTGAAGAAGAGGTGAACAAAGGTAAATTACATTGCCAACAAGGTCTTTTGAAAATCAGGGGAAGACTAAGATTAGAGGAGGAGGTTCAAAGGAAAAATCTTCAAATCTTCTTCAAAGATTGGTGGGCAGGGAAGGCCGACAAACCAATGAAAGAGATGTGTAACATCCTCAAAAGGAAACAAGCTAGGGAATCCATCCCCCTAATGGTCGATAACAATGGAACTGAATGTTGCACGGAAGTGGAGAATAGATCTATCATCGTCGAACACTTTACCAATCTTCTCGGGGTCTCGACTCCTCTTTCCCCCAACAGGCGCGACTCTATGGCAACCATCTCAAGGGTTGCTCAAACCAGAATCCCACAGAACTTGATTGCTCTACTGGATGCTAACATCTCCGAGAATGAAATTATCGAGGTTATTGATGCCCTTCCCAATGGGAAAAGTCCGGGTCTGGATGGCCTTACCAATGAGTTTTTCAAGTCCTTCAAACATCAGGTGGCCACCCCACTGCGCCTCGTGTGGCAAGAGGCTCTCTCTTTCGGTGCCCTCCCTGAGTGCCTGAATAATGGCGTCATCAAGTTAATCCACAAACGGGGAGATAAGAACAAAATTGAAAACTGGCGTCCGATTACCATGCTCCAAACAGGATACAAGATAATTGCAAAAGTTATTGCCAACAGAATCTCTTGTCATTTAAAGTCATGGCTGTGCGAGGACGAGAAAGGTTTTATCAAAGGTAGATCCATACTTGAAGCAATTATCGACATTTGGGAAGGCCTTGCTTTTGCTGAGGAGTCTGCTCAAGATCTGGTATTCATTAAGATCGACTTCGACAAAGCGTATGATAGATTGGAATGGGACTTTATTCTTCAATCATTGAAAGACCTTGGTTGCAGCCAAAAGTTCACGAAGATGGTTTCCACTCTTCTTGGAAATGCTTCAACTAGAATAAACATCAACGGTAAGCTCTCTGACCCCATTCGTTTAAAAAGATCAATTAGGCAAGGCTGCCCTCTGGCTCCATTACTATTCGCTATCGCCTCGAATGGGCTTAGCTGCCTATTAAAGCATCACATGGACGTTGGCAATCTCAAGGGTCTTTCCCTACCTCTAAATCACGGCCAAATGATTGTGAGACTTTTTGCGGATGACATGAATGCCTTTGTGCATAACGATATAAACAACATTGAGGTGTTTTGGTGGTGCCTCCACACCTTTTGTGTGGCATCAGGCTCAAAAATCAACCATGCTAAAACTGCTTTTAGAGCAATCAACGGACATACTCCCCAATTGTTGGTGGATCAGGGGTGTCAAGTTATCCCTTGCGGTCAAGTGTTCCGTCTCCTTGGCATTGCGATGGGTTTCGATATCTCAATGGACCAACGCTGGAACTGGGTACTACCCAAGCTGGATAGGAAGCTGAATCAGTGGAAAGGTATGCAAGTCAACCTGGCAGGGCATGCTATGGTTGTTAACACATTTATGTTGTCTACAATTATTTACTTTATCTCATGCTGGAGACCTAAGGAGAAAGACTTGGCCAAAGTGGAAAGAATCTGTAGAAACTTCCTTTGGACTGGGGACCCCAACAGAAGGGGGATTCCCAAAATCAAATGGGAAACTTGCATTAGCCCTAAATACTCAGGGGGCTTGGGAATTTTGGATATTGTTGGATTGGCTGACAAGTTGGCAGCAAAGTGGCTTATCAAGGCTTGGAGCAATAGGGAGTCCTCTTGGGCTAAATTGATATTCAGAAACACGGAAGACCTTACCTTTGTTGGCCACCCTGGTTGGAAGGGCATAGGGTTTCTCACGCTTTTGTTCTCCCCCCACCCGGTCTTCCCTAAAGGCTCTAGCCTCGTGTGTTCCTTATGGAAGAATTGGAACAAGGCCAAACAATTCATCAGAATCAGTGATGAGTGGAAGTGGGCGGCTGGCATAAGACAAAATGACTCTATTTGGTTCCCGATCAGTGGCATTCGGGGGGTGGAGTCTTGGAACCTCCAAACAGAAAGGCGGTTATGGAACAAGGGGTTCAAACAGTGGAAACAACTCTGGAAACAAGAGACCAGCCAGTGGATTAGGTTCGAAGAATTGCATCCGAGACTTAGAGTTACCTTTGAGGAATGGACTCTTCTTCAAAGCAGGTGTTTAGCCTGGGACCGCTCAACTACCCACCTTCTCTGCGGTCAGGATCTGCCTTGCTTGGAGGGCCTCAAATGGAGCAATGGTAAGAAGCTTTCCAGTATCCCCAACTTCAAAGTGGACCTGGATGTTCACCACACCCTTAACAAGAGATGGTGCCTTTCGTGGACCAAACTTCGGTGGGAGCTAAAATTCATGTCCATTTGGCACCCCCTAATTGAGGTCAAAAAGTCCATTCTCATGTGGCAGATCTTGCATAAAGGTATCTGGACCAATGCAAGGGCTAACAAAATCTGTGGTGTGCCGCCATGGTGCAAGCGTTGCCATCGGTGCATCGAAGATTTAGCTCACCTGTTCTTCGACTGCCCCAGGTCCCGTGTTATCTGGCTTCACGTGACCCGGGTATTGAGACTCACGAGTCAAATCAACTGGCAACAAGTGATGATGGGTGAAGCGATCGGCTGCTCATCGAGACTGTGGAATGCCATCAGAGGTGAGGCTCTCTGGAAGATTTGGAGGGAGCGTTGTGCTGTCAATTTTGGCCAAACTCCTAAGGAATGGTCGATCGAGAAATCCTTGTTTCTCCTTGGTAAAAGAATCTCCCGAGTCAAGAGATCGCCACCGTTTAGACATCACTGTATTTATCTCCTCGAAAACAACAAGTTGAAACCCAAATGGGTCCCACATGAGGGTGATGATAATTTCATCCGCCTCATTTGTAATGCCCTGTAGCTTGCCATACTCCTCCCCTGCATTGTGGGATTTGGGGGGTCCCATGGGCACTAGTCCCATTCACTTGTAACGTTTTCCCTTTATTATAATTAAAGTCCGGGAGATTAGGCTAATGCCGAACTTCCTTTACTTAAAAAAAAGAGAGGACCCGACACCCGAGAGAGAAGGTGCAATAGAACCTCACACAAGCCCATTGAAGGAGCTTTAACCTCACACGAGAGAAAGGCCTCTTGATACCCTCTTAAAACTGCCTCTTTTTCATCGCTTCCATCCGCTTTTTTCTTTTTTTTTTTTTTTTTTGAACACAACAGAAAGTATAAAATTGATGCAGGAAAATAAAGTACAACAAATACCACTACAACCCTGACAGGGAGGGCGTAGCAGGGTCACCCAAGAATACTGTTTACATGTTCACCAAGGAAGGTAATCATGTCCAATCTGGACTTGGAGTACAAAGGGAGAAGCTTAGTTTTCCAAGCATTACAATGGTTTTTCTTCATGATTTCAAAGGGACTCTGAGGGATTGATTGTCTATTTTGATAGGCCGAAAGACAAAGGTTGATGATGGCTTTCAACCCATAAATACAAGAGAAGAAGTGATCTTTGTTATTTGTTCTAAATAGGACATTGTTCCTGTTCTTCCAAATAGACCAGAAGAAATGATTCCTAATAATTTGCCACAGGAGAATGTCAAGGCCATAAGATTCTCCAATGAGGATCTCCTTACAACTGGGTATTTTTAAACCCTGCAACTGACTGAAAGACAAAATGCAGCTCCAAAATCTTGCACTTAACAAACAAATGCTCCAAGTCCTCTACTTTATCACAATTTTTACAGAGACCTGCATCAATTTTATACTTTCTGGCTTGACTTCCCGTCCAGATTCCTTGATGGAGAATTAGCCAGTTTAGACAAGAATGCTTGTTGGAGATAGGAAAGGCCCAGCAACACTGAAATCTGTACTTCCACTGTACATGGGACCATTGCAGGTCCCACTTCTTGTTGAGTTTCCCAGTGATTTCTTTTACACTTCTGGACTTCCTTCTATAGCATCTAAGCATATCTCCAGCAATGTCATGGATAGTAATCTCTTTTTTCCACAAGTTGCCTTCCAATTTTTCCTGCAATTGCTCTTTCTTATCCAGAAGAATCTGTTTACAGAACAAAGACAATCCATCAGTATCAAGAATAACATTGTCATCCAGTACTTCTCCTCCATTTATCAAATCTTGCCAATGGGCAAAGCCTTTTTTCCTGCACTTGTTCCATCTGATGGGGAGGGACTGATGGTTGTTTCTTGCAGACCAGCCCAACCAAATGGAGTCCTGAACCATGAAAGTAATATTGTTAGCAAACCAAATCGGGAGAATATATTTAGATTTAACAGTCATCCAAGCCTTCCAAAAGTTACATATAAGTTGACTGCCTGTAGGCACAAACTCAGCACGAGAAGAGATCACATCCCACAGGGAGCAACCATCCCAGCTTTTGTTGTTCTTGACTTTAAATCTATTGACATTTCTTTTAATCAAACAGGCCCAGTAGTCATTAGAAGAAGCAGCTCTCACAATCCACTTAGCAGACATTTGAGTGGCCATCCTAGAGGGGCAAATAAGACCAAGGCCCCCTTCACTCTTCTTCATACAACAAATAGACCAAGCAACTTTGGGGATTCTAGATCCTCCCCACAAAAACTTCCTAGCAAGAGAAATGACCTGCCCAATCTGCTTCTTGTTAGGCCTCCAACAGGAGAGAAAGTAAGTCAAAGAGGGGAGGATATAATGCTTCAAGGTAAAGGTTCTATGAGACAAGGTACTATTAATATCATTCCACATGAAGATTTTCGATCTGAATTTATCAACAACCCACTGCCACCTCTGCTCATAAGAGACACCAAATCCCATAGGAATTCCTAACAGCCTGAAAATGGAGCCTTTCTTAATGATCCCACAACCAGCAGACACCACACACTGAGGAATCTTATTATCAGTGGAATAAAAACCAGTTTTATTATGATTGACTACCGAGCCACTAGCAAGACAAAACAACTTAAGACAGTTGAGAAAATAGTTAGCAGAAGTTTCCCCAGCTTGCATTAACATATTGGTATCATCTGCAAACATCTGCAGGCCTAGGGGAGAAGCAGCCTGGGGGATATCTAAACCCATAATGTTGCCTTTGGAGATGCAATCTTTCACCAGCCAACCTAAGGCATCACTAGCAATAGCAAAAAGCAGAGGTGCCAATGGGCAACCTTGCCTAACAGACCTGCACAACCTGAAAGGGTTAGAAAGACAGCCATTTATAGTCACTTTAGAAAAGGCATTACCAAACAAAATGCTGACAAATTTGATGAATTTTCTTCCTAAACCAATATCCTGCAGAGATTGCAGAATGAAATCCCACTCCATTCTGTCATAAGCCTTATCAAAGTCAATTTTGAAGAAGTACGTATCAACATTGAGCTCGTTGTAATACTCAAGACCTTCCCATATAGTGATAATGTTGTCAAGGATAAACCTACCTTTTATAAACCCTTTTTGCTCAGGGAGAATGATACTGTTCATGAGAGGGCTAAGCCTCCTGGCCAAAATAGAAGCAAATATTTTATACAAAGAAGTCAGACAGGAGATGGGTCTCCAATTATTCAAGTCATCTTTGGGACCTTTTTTATGAATAAGCTTGATCACTCTAGTGTTAATAAAAGGGGAAAGGGAACCCCTTCTAGAGGCCTCTTGCCAAATTTTGAGAATAATGGGCACCAGCTCTTCTTTGAATTCCTGAAAAAACTCATTGGGTAAACCATCATGACCAGGAGACTTACCAGGCTTCAATTTGTTAATGGATTCTCTAATCTCACCAGCAGAAAGGGGCATGTCAAGGAGGGAGTCCATTCCCTGAGGAACCATTTTTTTCCTACAAAGGGCAATGGCAGCTCTTGCACTCCACACAGAATCCCCTCTCTTGGGAGGTTGAGAGAATACATTGGCAAAGAACCCGTGAGCAACCTGCAGGTTATCTTTCAAACTGGTAACATGCAAACCATCATTGTTTCTAAGCAGGGGAATGAAGTCCCTGACTTTCTTCCTTTTCAAAAGCTCAAACATATGTTTATTCGGTTTATCTATCTTACCTGCCCAGAATTCTCTAGAAGAGGCAAGGGCACCTCTAGCAAGGAGGTAGTCCACTTTCTTGACTTTTTCCTGAAGATCAAACAGCTTAACTCTTTTGGTACACTCATCAATATTAGCTTGCTCAATTATTTTAATCTCCTGTATTATCATCATCCTTCTGTTGTATCTTATATTCTTGGCCCTTTTTTTATAATGATTAATAATATCTTGAATTTCTCTAACCGCTCTTTCCCAAGCAACAAAAGGAGGCAGATCCGAGTCAAAGTGCTTTAACAGAATTTCAGAAATTTTGTTATGCACAACCGGAATCTTAAACAACGACGAGTCCAGATGAGGCCAGCCAGCCCTGTAATTGGGGCTGTTATTAAACAACTTGACAGTCAAAGGCAAGTGATCAGAAAGCAAAAGAGATTGATCAGCAGTACAGTGGAAATTAGACAGATCACGACTCCTGCCTGAATTCATGTAGAACCTGTCGAGTCTAGCAGACAAATAATGCAACTGCCCCCTGTTATTCCAAGTATGCCCGGTATTAGTAGAGAGATCCACTAATTTGTGCTTATCTATCAAATTATACCAACTCTGCTTCTCACTACCAGACACAACATTTTCACTATTACCAATTCTGTCACTATTAGAGGTGACCATATTAAAGTCTCCAGTCAGCCAGATGTCACCTTTGATCCTAGTTATCTCGTCCCAACAGATAGTTCTCTGAAAAGCATTGTTAGCAGCATAAACACAAACTATGGTGACATTGAGAGGAGGTTTACACTTAACCGCAATCCATTGATTAGAAGGGCTCGACTGCACTTCTTCAATGAGGTGCCTAATCCCATTAGCAATACCAATAGCCGCACCTCCTTTGCCCATGTGATCAGTATACAGCCAATGACAGTTACTAGAAACGGTTCTCAAATTCATCAACAGAGGGTGGCCACCTATCTTAAGCTCCTGCAAGCAAATAAAGTCAGGAACGAAAGAAGCGTCCTTCAGCCAGTTATTTAAAACCTTGCCTCTAGTCGGATCGGAAAGCCCTTTTATATTATAAGAAACCAGTTTGATGCAGTCCATGAGAAAAAACCGAAGAGAGAAGAGACTTACTTCTTGAGGTTCTTACCAGCCTTCGCAAATGAGAAGGAAGTCCTTACCGTTTCTTTCCTCTTGGCATTGTTTTTACCTTTCCCTTTAGGACTAGGGGACCTGACATTGGCCATGTTGACATCATTTTCAATGGAACAGCCTATATTAGTTTGGTTATCGGTAACCTCGTCAGCAAAGTTAAGTTGTTCCTCAAACATATCATTACTGTCATCCTCTTCAGAAGACGCAAAGACTGGGGTGGTGCTAGTATCAGGTATTTTTCCATACTTTTCTGTGGCAGTACTATCACTACCTGCCTGATTTGTACAAGTATTTTGAGTACCATTGTTCCGATCCTTATAATTTTGTTCCACAGAAGTATCTGCATCCAGACCAATATCCTGTTCTTTTTCTAAAACCTGAAAAGGATTAAAAACCCCCTTGACAAGAGGCTCATTTCTGGCGGCCATATTAGGGTTTTTTTTCCTTTTACTGTAAGAAACCTTTTTGAAGTCCTGATTCTCTTTATAATGGGCCGACCTGGATGGAGCAGGTTCAGCTGGGGGCACTTCATCACTTGCCAACCCTTTTTCTTGCTTTTTAACCAGCAGGGGGCAGTCTCTTATTAGATGTCCCTGTTTGAAACAATTAAAACAGGCATTTGGCAAGTTCCTGTACACAACACTTTGAGTATGCATCTTGTATCCTTCTGAATTTTTTATTATTAGTTCAGTTTTAACATCTTTTGAAATATCAACCTCAATAAGTAACTGAGGATCCCATTTAGGGTTAAACTCTTTCTTAGGCTTTTGACCCAGCACTTTCCCTAATAAAGATCCTAATTTTTCAAGCCAAGGGTAATATTCCACCGGAAAGTCAGGGAATTCTACCCAAACCGGAGCTTTGGTCGGCTTATTGTTCCTAGGATTAAACCCGGGGTACCACTTGTAAAAGGACAAAGGAGTATTCCCAATAATCCAGTGGCCCTCTGCTAGAACTTTGATGGCATTGTTAGCATCTTCAAAGAAGAAGAGAAAAAAATTATTGGGAAGGTATTGAACATGTCTAACAAATAATCCCCTACTTTCCCAATTTATTTTGATCCAGTTTTTAAGGAAATCCTGAGCAGGGCGCGGTCCATGACAATGGGCAATCACTACTTTGTCCTCAAGATGTAGGTTCCACCTCTCGAGTTCAGAACTCTCAATGATGAGAGTACAGTCTTCCTTATCAGCTTCTACACTATCTAGATTAATCGCATGTTCATTTCTGACAATCGGAACGGAATCATCTACCATATTAACAGCAGCAGAGACCTTACCTTTACCTTTATCTTCACACTTATCCGACGGAGCGCAGAGTTTACCTGACATCTCGTTCTCAACGAACATGGAAACGTAGTCATGTTTCTTACTCTGAAGCTTTTCAGCGTATGTCATGCGATCATTACTGTTGTCTTCCGTCTGTAAGACATGGACCTTCGCACCACTCGGGAGAGCCTCCACAGGCCGGAACGAACAAGCACCAGCCTCATAGACCGGGTTAGTCATTGACTTCATCACGTTTCCTGAATAACCAGAGCTCGAAGGAGGGAAACCATCACGAGGAGCATCGTGCAGAGACATGGCGGGAACCAAGGAGGAGCCCCCCCTGACGGGGGGAACGAACGAATGGTGAGGAGGACAGGGCAGCGCCGCGAGAAGGACACCAAGGGGCGGAAGAAGGGAACCTCGCAGTTACTCCCCCACTACGCACGACCTAGGGCAGTCGCAGCATTCATCTCGTTACTTTCGAACATAAACCGCTTTTTTCTTTTGCTCTCCTTCTTTCCTTTTTTTACTTTTTTTTTAAATTTCTTTTCTCTTTTTTCTTTTCTTTCTTTTTTCTTACTTTTTAATATATTCTAAAGCTTCAGCCACGAGAACGAGCAGCGCGGGAATACATTAAAACCAAAATACTCATCAAACACTCAAAATAAACTCCAAGGCGTGATAGATGCGGCGTCAATAGACGGTGTGGTTCATACCCATCGTCATCGTGCTTCGTCTCGGGGAAAGAGGTCGCTCGCGTGGGGCACGACTCCCGAGGATTCTTGAGGCATCGTGATTCGCGAGGGTGTGGAGCTGTGACCTTAGCGACGGTCCGGGTCGCACTCTTCGCGATAGCTGCTGCCTCGTAACTTGGCATTTTCTTGGGCACCGCGCTTTTTCTTCGTTCTGCCTCGCGACGGCCTGGGCCCTATGCGTGGCCATCGCGCTTCTTCTGACCAGCTAAGCATCGTGACATTCAGACGCGCTTATTTAAAGTTAAATCTTGCCCAGCCACACGTTGGTCTTGCTCTTTCCTTTTCCGTTATTAAGTGAGCTTTCAGCCCTTCTTTTCGAAATAATTGCTGGCTAAAGTATCTCTCTAATCGCTTTAATCTCTCGAAGACCCGTTCTTTCATTGCTGCATCCTCGCGAAGGTGGACAGAGAAATATTAATTAAAAAGAAAGAGAATTTTTAATTTAAAAGAAGAGAAAGCAAGGTGAAGTCCATGCATAGTTGAAAAGAGAGTAAAGATATTTAGCTTGTGCGCCCAGATTTTCTATCTTTTCCAAGGGGTTTAAAAGCCTTTCTTTTAAGGCATCCAAAGTTCCTAAGGATAAAGGCCAAAGCGGGAAAGAAGGAAGACATGGAAGTGAAAACCAAAAGCCCTTGCCCTCTCGAGGTGGACTCCGTCCCCTCGGATGTTGCACCTCCGATGGTCTCTCTGTGCAAAGAGTCTGTGGCTGCAAAGCAAGAAGAACTGATGAAAACTTGTCTCATCGGTCAAGTTTTTGGCCCTAGGCCCCCTCTAGAAAATGTGAGAGCTTGGTTGCGCAAGGAATGGCTCCCACATGGTTTAATTGTGTGCAAATGTCAATTCCTGCTTGTGAATCACCTTCTACTAGTATTTGAGAATGAAGAGATGGCCTTCCAAACTCTGCAAGCTGGCTCCTGGCTTGTGAGTCGATCAACTTTTTGTCTTTTTAAGTGGACCCCAGACTTCGTTTCGAACAAGTCAAAGCTGCTTCGTTGCCCGTTATGGGTGGAGCTTCCCAATCTGCCATTTTTCTTGTATGGATTTCTTCGAGAAATCGTTTCACCGATCGGTCGCCCGATGGCCTCAAGAGAGGATGTTGGGGGGCTAATCTATGAGGGTGCACAATACTCCGTCAACGCACGCTGGCACCCTCAAATTTGCGTTGAAACAAACTTGAACCAGGTCCTCTCCTCGAAGATCTCCGTAAATTGTGGCGATGGTAAGATTTGGGTACAGGAGATTACCTACAAGAATTTGCCCAATGCGTGCTTCCAATGTGGGCACCACAGTCATAGGATCAAAGATTGCCCCTTGAAGCAAAATACCAATAAAAACAAGCTTAAACTAGATGGGGCCCCGGATCCTTTCCATCAAGTTGGCACTCGAGGGCTTTCCCCTCCGATGGAGGAAGAAGAGGTCACTCCTATTGCAGACAGATTTAGAAGGGTTCACGGAAGTAAGAAGTAGGAGGAAAGTCAGCCTCGAAGATCATTAGCAAGGAACGTTACGACCATTGCTCCTTCGAATAACATGTACTGCAACCTAGAAAAGAAGATTAATGAGGTCGACCTCTCAGGGGATAACCTTTACGAAGAAGACCCGGCTGACAATTCCATTGGATGCTCTACCAACAAAGAAGACAACTAAGAAGGTGACTCCACTAGTAAAGAGGATGGCTTCACTACTAACAATGAAGACAACCAAGACAGTGAAGGCTCCTCTCTTGGCCCTACTCTTCCGGTATGCATGCCAAGTTTACCTCAACAAAAGTCAAAGCTTAAAGGGAAACAACCGTCGGGTATGCCTTGGAAGAGCCCCCTCAAGAGTAGGATACTAAATCAAGAAGTTGGGAGGAAAAAAGATCCAAAGAAAAAATAAGATCGGGTCCCTCCCCTCAAAGAGGGCAACCATCAATAATGAAAATCACTTCGCTTAACATCAGGGGTTTGTCGGACCCCTCAAGAGCGGCAATTCGTGGTCAATGGTTCAAAGACAAGTGCCTCAACCCGGACTTTATCTGCTTACAAGAGATTAAAATCAACGCAGAGGACCTCCAAAAATGGCTTAAACGCATTTCTCCGAACCACCTTTGGCTCTCCACTTCGCACCCTAGGGGGGCGAGGGGCGTGGAAATTGGTATTAGTCACTCCTGCTCTGGTAGATTGACCTCGACTTGTGAAGATCGGAATCATCGTTGGATTGCTACCTCTATCGGGCCACCTAATCAGTTCACTGTGGTCTCAATCTGTGCCCCTAATGGAGAGACAAACAGAATCTACACTTGGACTTCCCTTGACTTCCTCTCACACAATGTTTTGCTTTGCGGGGACTTCAACATGGTTGAATTTCCTGAGGACCGTTGGAATAACAAGGGGAAAATTATTGACTGTCAGGAGAAAGAGATATGGGATAAAATCAAGTTCCGTCTCGACGTGGTTGAGATAAAAGACGTGAAGGGGTTCTCTTGGTCTAACCTCCAATTGGGTGACTCTCTAAGGAAAGCAAGACTTGATAGATGTTACATCGACCAAAACACCATCCTCCAGTGGGATATTCCTTCGATTTCCAAACACATGGACCTGATAATCTCGGACCACTGCCGGTTTTCCCTCCCCACTGTCCACCAAGAAATTTCTGCAGTTTGGGTGGAGGCGTTTGCCCACTGTAATGAACTAGCTAAGTGTTGGAGAAGTATGGTGGAAAGGACTAGACAAATTCTGATCAGGATGCATAAGGTCATAAGAGATATCCGGATTAAAAGGAGAGAAAAGGTGTATTGGAGGCTCTCACGTCTTGAAGAAGAAGTGAACAAGGGTAACTTGCAATGCCAACAAGGGCTTCTAAAAATTAGAGGAAGACCAAGACTCGAGGAAGAGGTTCAAAGGAAAAATCTTCAAGTATTTTTCAAAGATTGGTGGGCGGGGAAGGCTGACAAACCTTCGAAAGAGATGTGCAACATCCTTAAAAGGAAAAAAGCTAGGGAAGCCATCCCCTTCTTGGTCGACAACAATGGGATCAAATGTAGCACAGAAGTTGAGAATAGATCTATCATCGTCGAGCATTTCACCCATCTTCTTGGGGTCTCGACTCTTCTTTTCCCGCACAGGCATGACTGCATGGCATCCGTTTCAAGGGTTGCTCAACCTAGAATCCCTCCGAACATGATTTCTCTGCTAGATGCTAACATTTCAGAGAACAAATTTATCGAGGTTATTGATGCTCTCCCCAATGGGAAAAGTTTGGACCCTGATGGACTCACCAATGAGTTTTTCAAGTCCTTTAAGCACGTGGTGGCCACCCCGTTGCGTCTGGTGTGGCAAGAGACTCTCTCCTTCCGTGCCCTCCCTGAGTGTCTCAATAATGGTGTCATCAAATTAATTCACAAAAGGGGAGATAAGAACAAAATTGAAAACTAGCGGCCAATTACCATGCTCCAAACTGGATACAAGATAATCGCCAAAGTTATCGCAAACTGAATCTCTTGTCATTTAAGCTCTTGGCTGTGTGAGGACCAGAAAGGTTTCATCAAAGGTAGATCTATACTTGAAGCAATTGTCGATATTTGGGAAGGCATTGTGTTTGCTAGGGAGTCTGCTCAAGATCTGGTATTCATTAAGATCGACTTCGACAAAGCATATGACACATTGGAATGGGACTTTATTCTTCAATCTTTGAAAGATCTTGGATGCAGCCAAAAGTTCACGAAGATGGTTTCCACTCTACTGGGAAACGTTTCAACGAGAATAAATATCAACGGTAAGCTCTCTAAACCCATACTTTTAAAAAGATCTATCAGGCAAGGCTGTCCCTTGGCTCCACTACTCTTTTCTATCGCCTCAGATGGCCTCAGTCGCCTATTCAGGCATCACTTGGAGGCTGGAAATTTCAAGGGTCTCTCCCTACCTCTTGGCCACGGCCAAAAGATTACTAGACTCTTTGCCGATGACATGAATGCCTTTGTTTTGAACGATAACAACTGCATTGAGGTGTTTTGGAATCGCCTCGACACCTTTTGTACGGTGTCAGGTTCAAAAATCAACCATGCCAAAACTACTTTCAGAGCAATTCATGGGCCTCCACCCCAACTGTTGATTGATCAGGGGTGCCAAGTTATCCCTAGTGGTCAAGTCTTCTGTCTCCTCAGTATCCCGATGGGCTTCAACATCTCGATGGACCAACGGTGGAACTGGATGCTATCCAAACTGGATAACAAACTAAATCATTAGAAAGGTGTGCAAGCTAACTTGTCAGGACATGCTATGGTTGTCAACACATTTATGCTTTCTATGACTATTTACTATATCTCGTGTTGGAGACTTGAGGAGAAAGAATTGGCCAAAGTGGAAAGGATATGTAGAAACTTCCTGTGGACTGGGACCCCAATAGGAGGGGGATTCCCAAAATCAAATGGGAAACTTGTATTAGCTCAAAAGACATGGGGGGCTTGGGTCTTTTGGATATGGTTGGGTTGGCTGACAAGTTGGCGGCAAAGTGGTTTATCAAGGCTTGGTGCAATAGAGAGTCCTCTTGGGCTAAATTGATCTTAAAAAATTTGAAAGACCTTACCTTAGTTGGTCTTCGCGGCTGGAAGGACATTGGGATCCTCACGCTTTTGTTCTCCCCCCACCCGGTGTCCCCTAAAGGCTCTAGCCTCGTGTGTTCCTTATAGAAGAGTTGGAATAAAGCCAAACAATTCATCAGAATCAGTGATGAGTGGAAGTGGGCTGTTGGGATAAGACAAAATGATTCCATCTGGTTCCCCATCAGCGACATAAAGGAGGTGGAATCTTGGAACCTCCAAACAGCTAAGCAGCTATGGAACAAGGGGTTCAAACAGTGGAAACAACTCTAGAAACAAGAGACCAGCCAATGGATCAGGTTGGAAGACTTAGACCCGAGACATAGAGTTTCTCTGGAAGAATGGACTCTTCTTCAAAACAGGTGTTTAGCATGGGACCACTCAACTACCCGCCTTCTCTATGGACATGATCCTCCTTGCCTAGAGGGCCTGAAATGGAGCAATGGTAAGAAACTATCAAGAATTCCCAACTTCAAAGTAAACTTAGATGGTCATCACACTCTTAACAAGGGCTGGTGCATTTCTTGGACCAAACTTTGATGGGAACTTAAGTTCATGTCTATTTGGCACCCCCTTATTGGGATCAAGACGTCCGTTCTCATGTGGCGAATCTTGCATAAGGGTATCTGGCACAACACAAAGGGCCAACAAAATTTGTGGTGTGCCTCCATGGTGCAAGTGGTGCCATCGATGCATCGAAGACCTTGTTCACCTCTTCTTCGATTGCCCCAAGTCCCGTGTTATCTGGCTTCACGTGACACGGATTTTGCGACTCTCGAACCAAATCAATTGGCAACAGGCGTTGTTGGGTGAGGTGGTTGGCTGCTCATCAAGGTTGTGGAATGCCATCAGAGGCGAGACTCTTTGGAAGATTTGGAGGGAGCGATGTGCTGTCAACTTTGGCACACCAAAGGAATGGTTGATTGAGAAATCCTTGTTCCTTCTTGGTAAAAGAATCTCCCGAGATAAGAGATCTCCACCATTTAGGCACCAGTGTATTTATCTCCTCGTAGATAACAAGTTGAAACCCAAATGGGTCCTGCAAGAAGGAGATGATAGTTTTATACTTCTCATTTGTAATGCCCTCTAGCTTATCAAACTTGTCCCCTGCTTTGTGGGATTTGGGGGGTCCCATGGGCACTAGTCCCATTCACATGTAACTTTTCTTCTTTATTTTTATTAAAGTCAGGGAGAATAG
Organism: Ceratopteris richardii; assembly: GCA_020310875.1. Lineage (NCBI taxonomy): Eukaryota > Viridiplantae > Streptophyta > Polypodiopsida > Polypodiales > Pteridaceae > Ceratopteris > Ceratopteris richardii. The sequence goes on from CM035420.1 coordinate 65,291,080, forward strand.
CCCAAGGCCAAACTTCCTTTTATATTAAAAAAAAAGCATCGATTGATTTTTTTTTTTTGGTACTGAAGACAAGATGCCACCGAATTATAACTAAAAAGTTCATATAAGAAGCTATAAACTTTTTGGTGTGCCACCTTTTCTACTATATGAGGGATACCTATGTCAAAACATTGCTACATTGACATTCCTGAAATTTATGCATGCTCGAATTTGTTTATTCTTTTTGGCACTACCACAATGGGTAAAACCTACTCTATGTGATTTATTTCATTGATGAATCCTAGTACCAACAATTTGTCGGTTTCTTCTTTGATTTTGGTAGAGTAGAAATCATTTACATGTAAGAGATTCGTTTTGTGGGATTCTCGTCAATGATATGCATGTTGACGTCAGATCTAAACCTTAAATCCTTTTAACTCTATGAAAAAATTTCTCATACTCTTGGAGGAAACCTACTAAATCCTATTCTTCAGATTTTGAGAGATCATACACTACACAGGTTGAGAGTTCTTCCCATCCTCAATCTCTACTACTACTCGACCAATTTGTTCATAAATTTTTTAGGCTACACCTAAGGACCCCTCTTTTTGGCATCTAAACCACTATCTTTCTATGTTCAACTTCATACTTTTTCACGTTTCATGACACTTAAAAGCCTTTAATACTCGATTATTGACTTTTTGTTCCTTCGTCTTGGCTTGCCTTTCGCTCCCGAATTTCTTCCATTTGCGCATGACATACTAGATAACTATGAAGAGGATCAATCATACACGCACCTTGGGTTCTAGGATGCCCTCTTTGTAGCTGAAATATTGGTCTTTCTCAAGGGTCTCTCCGCTATTTTTAACTATGCCTTCTTTTCTCTCGATAACATCAATTATCCCTCCTACTCACCTTTGCTTCATTTTGATACACTCATAGTCTTTAGATGGCCATCTCAATTCACAGGGAATGTTCTCTATGACTTGGTCTTTGAAGAGGACATCATTCATGAATAGATCATACCCATCCTCATCAAAAAACTATTCTTCCAATTTCTCACGTATGCACACATCCATAGTAGCTAGTATTTGAGTCCATGAGTGTGGCCCAAATTCTTCTTCATTACACAATTTCTTTGCATGTGCGGGATCCTCTATGTCTCATGGACATTCTTACGGACACAAAGATCGTTATTGCTTGTGTTTTCACCTTCCTTTGCAACATCAAGGCACAGCCAGAGCTTTGTACCCTCATGGAAGATGGAAGATATCATTCGCATATCCTCACGTTCACCTTCTTTGAAGTGAAATGGAAGATATCATGATTCGTATTGTGGATGGAGTTCCATCAAAACACAGGAATATCTTTGTAAGAAAATTCACGTAATTTGGATTTTTGTGGTTAGACCTACGTGTTACGGGTAGAGAGAAGTCTTACCCTAGGCTTGCATGACTTTCAATGAACTTAAGAACGGGTATCCAAAGACCAATAAAATCTCTTCCTCCCCCTCATTGGAGAAATGTGTTCCTTTCTATGTGCTTTGAGAAAAGACTCAAGATGATTTTGGTAGTTCATTTCTCGTACACGATGCTCAGGGGCTTACCTCCCCTAAGTTACAAAGAAGTCATTCTTGGATGTTGCAGACATATGGACCTTGCCCTATGGCAAATGTGGAGGAGCTTGATTCTCTCGAACATCTGGCCCAGTAAAAATCAAAAGATTTTTGGGAATAGGAAAATAAACTATGTTTACTCTCTCAGATTGCCCTGCTTGCTTATTGTTGGTCAATAGAGTCTCTAGGCCATCAAGGTTGCAAAGGGCCCCAAAGTTTGTAGTGCTGGCATCATGAACAAAACCCATTACAATCAATGGACTTTATTGAAAAATAATTATCCGAGTTGGGATTGGTAACTCTTGAGTATCTAGGTTAGTGGGAGTAAAATAAAGAAAGGAGGGAAGTGCCAATGGTTTCCGCTTTTTCAATATGGTATATTCCACATAGGATTAGTGAGGGATTTAATCTACGAAATAGATGTAGAGCAAGATTTTTTTGAGGTGGCTAAGACCTTGGGCTTTGCATCTCTTTCTTGTTCTGTCTCCTATGTGGCCCGTTGGAGTGCTCTCGCGCCCCCCACGAGGGGGGTTCCTTTTGTAGAAGGCTACAGTTGTTGCTCTCAAGCATGGCGTCACATGAGGCACTCACAGATGGGCTAGTGGGTCATTCTGTGCTATAGAATGGATTGTATGGCATACTAAACTCCATGTTGAATCCTATCTATGACTCTAACAGTATGAAGACCCGGATGGCTAGAGAAATCGTGAAGACACCGGATAGCGTCGACCTTTAGGTAACTCCAAACCTAAATCTTTTGCCGCAGAAGCAGAGAGGTGTGTCGTATGCGAATGTTGTTCAGACTCAGCAGCAAGGACCCTTTTCTATGTTCAATACCCAAGGTATTCTACGCCTTTTCCTCTTTCTATGGGTAAAGAGAAGGTGGATGGGATCTGTAGTGAAAGTAGGGACTCCCCTAATGTTTGTCCTGAACATGTGCTTAACCTGGATCTTGAGGTTGAGGATAGAGATGACTACACTTTGATTATTGAAGGTACTTCCTTGGAGAGTTGGAACCATCATCTTCCTTGGAGAGTTGCTTAGGGGCTTACCCCCCCCCCCCCCCCCCCCCAACTTACAAAGAAGTCATTCTTGGATGTTGCAGACATATGGACCTTGCCCTATGGCAAATGTGGAGGAGCTTGATTCTCTCGAACATCTGGCCTAGTAAAAATCAAAAGATTTTTGGGAATAGGAAAATAAACTATGTTCTCTCAGATTTCCCTGCTTGCTTGTTGTTGGTCAATAGAGTCTCTAGGCCATCAAGATTGTAAAGGACCCCAAAGTTTCTAGTGCTGGCATCATGAACAAAACCCATTACAATAAATGGACTTTATTGAAAAATAATTATCCGAGTTGGGAAGTGCCAATGGTTTCCGCTTTTTCAATATGGTATATTCCAGATAGGATTAGTGAGGGGTTTAATCTACGAAATAGATGTAGAGCAAGATTTCTTTGAGGTCTTTGCACCCCCTTGTGATGGCAAACGTTCACTGAAAAATATCTTGACACTCCGCCCTCATCCAAAGGTAAAATTATAAAAATTACATCTTAAACTCAAAATATGATTTTTTTAGAGATTTCAAAGATCCCTCAAGCTCAAAAAGTAGATTTTTTACCAAATCGTTATGTCAAATTAGGACAATTTCTCAAATTATGCGCTATGAGATTGCTTCATATATTGTAGTCATGGATGCTAAATCATGTAACCTTACGATCCTTACTAACATTCCTTTTTTCTCTCTAGTTAGAACCCATTGCAATGAGCTTAACCTAGAGGAGTTCATTTCCCAAATAAGTGCTCAATAGGGAAAGGCTTGATCGATTTGTTCACGTCTGGTAGAGTACTTGAGGGCGATTTGTGAAAAAAGCCTTAGCATTCTTTTAATGCTTGGTCACACTTATGTGCCATCTCCGAGATTTATTTATGTACTCTTGCTCTTGGATACTCCAAAAATATTGTTCCTGGCAGTTTAGTAAGCTGTGACAATAGAACACTCACGTGTTCCACTTCCAATCATTCGCTACTTTAGTGGATACTCAAATCCTTATCCAACAACGTGCCTTGGTCACGATTTCTCTAGTAAGAGGTGTGGTAAGGAAGTCATTGGCAATTCTTCTCTAACAGTTTAGGTGTACACACTTGTTTTCTATATGCTCTTTTCTATGTGGTACTCTTAAACCCTGCTTTCTTAGGTTTAGCATTTCACCTTCACAAGGATCTATGTGGTGAGTAAATAGGTGTTACGTACGATTTTTACACACACAGGTATTTATATATATGTGTGTGTGTGTGTGTGTGTTCAACATGAAAGTCGTCTGTGGCTTTTACCCCCCCCCCCCCCCCCTGGCGTGATTGGCTGTGGAAGGAGCTGAAGAGTGAGCGGGCGGATAGCATGGAGTAGATTGTGGCCTTGTGTTTCCGGATGAGATTGCCGGTGTCATGGGCCTAATGTTTTTTTTTGTTTTTTTCTTGAGAGAACAGAAAATGAATTAAAGTGAATGAGGGTGAATATACAACTGTGTAGTGACAGGAACTACAGCCACTACAGATAGTGGGAATATACCCAAATCGAGTTTAACTCAGAGTACATGGATCAACATACATTAATTGTTAGGTTAAGCCATCCATGATGCTTGAAGCAAGCTAGTAGATTAATACAGTAACGAGTCATCATACATCTGGAGGCCGAATAAAGGGAGATGGACTTTTTCCTCCAAGTACAAGGTTTTGATTTTAAATGTCAAATATACTTGTATCAGGGGGCAAAGCATCTTTCATAGAAGACAGGCATTGAGTACCAATCTAGCGAAGTGTGGACACAAGCAAAAGTATGGAAAACATCTTTATTGCTGAAAATTTCGTTGTTTCTAGTGCACCATATGATCCATAAAGTATGGGCCCTCCAAAGGTGCCATAGGACTAAATTAAGTCTCTTACATTTTCGTAGAAGCACCACTTTCAAATCCAGATTTTCGATCATGTATTGCACACAAAAGTTGTTGATAGGGGATCAAATTCTCTTAGCATTAGGACAATTCCAGACAATGTGGGCTAAGGCCTCCAAACTGCCACAGAAAGCACATTTACCCTCATTTACTTTAAAACATTTGGCCTTCCGGCCACTCTAGAGCCCGTTGTGGATGATAAGCCACATAATAAAGGATTGCTTGATAGTGATTGGGAAATACTAGAGGCAAATAAATTTGTAGTTCCACTGGCGAGCACTCCAAACAACTCTCCATCTGAAATAAAGCTGCTGGACAATCTGAAGGATAGAGCCTTTCCTATTTTTGAACTGCAGCCGCATGTCTTTAGCCACCTTTTGTAATCTAATGTATTTATGAGAGGGTCAATTCTTGAGAGGGGTAGCCAGATGATCTATGTGGCTCTTAATGAGTTGTTTACAAGCAGGTCACAAGAGTGTTAGAGAGATAATCAAAAGATATGTCTTTATCAGAGGGTCAGTTGAAAGTTGTCTAGAGGGATAGCCAAATATAAAGGAAGTTCAGCATTAGCCTACTCTCCCAGACTTGAATTAATACTAGAGGGACTAGTGCCCACGGGACCCCCCAAATCCCACAAAGCAGGGGAAACTTTTATAGACCTTAGATGGCATTACAAAGAAGGTTATTTACCCTCTCATCACCCTCATGTGGGGCCCACTCGGGTTTAAGCTTGTTATTGATCAAAAGGAGTACTTGATGATGCCTGAAGGGGGAGGGGGGATTTCTTACAGTTAAAAATCCTTTTGCCAAGGAGGAACAACGATTTCTCAATTGACCACTCTTTGGGGGAGTCACCAAAGTTGAAAGCACATCTTTCCCGCCAGATTTTCCATAGAACCTCCCCTCTGATGGCGTTCCAGAGAGTCGTGGAGCAGCCAATCGCTTCTTCCAGCAGGGCTTGTTGCCAACTGAGATGTTTCTGAAGTCTAATTTTCTTTCTAACCGTCTACCAGAGTCTGTTGGAGTTGGGGCAGGTAAAGAAGATGTGTGAAACATCTTCGATAGACCGGTAGCAGCATTTGCATTAGGGAGGAATCCCACAAAATTTCCTAGCCTTAAGATTGGTCCAGATTCCATGATGAAGAATGTGCCATAAGAGGACACACTTTTTGATTTCTATGAGGGGGTGCCAGATAGCCATGAACTTCATGTCCCACCGAAGCCGCGTCCATGACAGGCACCACTTCTTATTGAGGTTGACCTGATAGTCAATCATGTCTTTGATGTTCAGGATTTTTGATAGGCTATTCCCATTGTGCCATTTGAGACCAAGCGAGCTCGACGTGTCATGTCCCATGAGAAGGCGAACTTTGTGTCGGTCCCAGGCGAGACATCTGCTTTGCAAAGTGTTCCATTCTTCGTACGAAATGTTGATGCAAGGGTCAATATCCTCGAAGTTGATCCAGTGGTTGGTGTCTTGTTTCCAAAGATGTTTCCATTTTTTGAAGCCTTTGTTCCATAGCTTCTTGGCATTTTGAATGTTCCAAGATTCCACACTCCGGATGCCATGGATCGGAAACCAGATAGAGTCGTTTTGTCTGATACCGACTGCCCACTTCTAGTCTCCACTTATTCTTGTGTAGCTTTTGACTTTATTCCAACTCTTCCATAGGGAGCACACGCGATTTGAGCCTTTCGAGAAGACGAGGATCGGGGAAAACAACAAGGTCAAGATGTCAAGATTCTTCCAATTCGGGAAACCCATGAGAGCCAGCTCATTCTTGTTTCTGAAGATCAAATTGGCCCACGAGGCCTCCCCATTGCACCAAGCCTTAATCATCCATTTGGCCGCCAGTTTGTTAGCCATGCACCCAATGTCGGGGATACCAAGTCCCCCACTATCTCTATGGCTTGTGCAGATGGACCATTTGATTTTAGGCACCCCTCTCCTATTGTGGTCACCCGTCCAAAGGAAGTTTCTACAAATACTATCTAGTTTGGACAGATCTTGCTCTTTCGGTCTCCAACAAGATAGGAAATAAATGGTAGATGATAAGAGGAACGTGTTGATGTGGTTCTTCCAAGATTTAAACCCTTTTAAATGAAATAAGCGAATTTTCTTTTAATTAGACAGACCCAAAGATTAGTGGATTGAAAAGCTCTCAAAACCCATTCAGACACTTTGTTTAAAGCCATTTTCGTAGGAGAGGTAAAACCAAGGCCCCCTTCTTTTTTAGTAAGGCAACAAGTCTGCCACACAACTTTGGGAATTTTATTATTATGATCATCACCCCCCTCGGCCCCCAAAGAAACCATCTTGAGAGAGACATAACAACGTTGAATAGCTTGAGATAGGTAAGACTAGGAAAACTGAATTGGTTTAAGACAAAAACTCTATGGCTAAGGATACATCTTTCCCAAACTTGTCAACTACCCACTTCCGTCTCTGATTAAGAGACACCTGAAAAACCAATAGGGATGCCAAAGAGCCTAAAAATCTCACCATTTTTTAAGATATCATAGTTTTTATTAGAAATACAAGAGAGAATGGAGTCATCAGACGATTTGAATGCCGCTTTACTATGGTTAATCATTGATGCACTAGGTAGACAAAGAATATCAAGGCACTCGAGACGGGAAGAAGTCGAGTTAGGGTTAGTTTTTATGAGCATATTAGTGCCATCAGCATACATTCGGAGACCAAGGGGGTTGTCTTTGTTGGGAATAACAATGACTTTGATGGTATCTTTGGTCATGGAATCCTTCACAAGCCAACCAAGGGCATCACTCGCAAGAGCAAAAAGAAGGGAGCAAGAGGGCACCCTTGACAAATAGACCTATGAATCTTGAAGGGAGCATAAAGATCAACATTAAGGGAAACCCTAGAATGGGCAACAAAACAGTAACAAGGGTAATAAACTTTTTGCTAGAACCAACATCTTGAAGAGATTTGAGAATAAAGTCTCACTCAATCCTATCATAGGCTTGATAAAAAAATCTTGACAAGTCTCTTTGGCATGGTCCATACCTTCCCAACAAAAATAATCGCATCAACAATGAACCTATTTTTAATAAAACCCTTTTGCTCAGCCAAAATGATGTTATCCATCATGGGACTTCTCCTCACAGCTAGATAAGAAGCAAACATTTTCTAAATAGAGGTGAAATAGGTAATGGGCCTCCAATTGTTGAGCTCATCTTTAAATCTCTTCTTATGAATGAGCTTACTAACACCAGTATTGATACAAATAGAAAGAGTTCCTTTGTAAATAACTTCTTTCCATATCAAGAGAATGAAAGGCATCAAAAAATCCTTAAATAAAAGAAAAAACTCATTTGTGATACCATCAATACAAAATGAGCTTGGTTAAACCTTGTGTTCTTAAAAGCTCCTTGTGTTTTTGGATAAGCCTTGGATAAGCCTTGTGCCCTAAGCTGTGACATTGTGCATAGATACAGACATGACGCTCTATAGTGCATGTGAGTTGCAAGAATTCCATGTGAGATTGCATGTGCATTGATGTGAATGAGTAGGTATTTGTGCCTATATATATCGGAATGTGTGGATACCCTTGAGTGCCCCTAAGTCTATGAGTTTATGTATACAGGTATGCATGTATCTCAATATACGTGTTTGTGGGTTCTCATGTATGCAGGTTTGTGTTCCTCTATGTATGAATGTGATTGTAAGTATGTGCTTATGAGCATATTTATGTTTGTTCTAGGGTTGCGTCTATGTTTTGTGAATATGATTTAAGCATAAGGATGCATTCATGTATATGGGTGTTTGTGGGTTTCATGTCTCTAATTGTATGTGTTTTATTACCCTATGTGTTTGTATTATGAGTGTTTTTGTATCCTTAAGAACTATGTTTGTATATGTATTTAGCTTAAAAGCAAAACAAAAAGGAATATAAAGGAACATCATAATTATTATCTAATGATATTGTGAACACGTGCATGAATATGTATACGTGTATATGTGAGTGTGTGTGAGTGTCAGTGTGATTTAGTAATGTGAGTTAGTGTATGTGTTAAGTGGGTGTGTGCATAAGAGTTATGTGAGTGTGTGCATGTAAAAGTATGAAAGTTAGTTCAGTTGTGTGTTAGTACATGTGTGCATGTGCGAGTGTGTATATCTATAAAATAGGTGTCTCATTATGAGTATTGTCTAATGCTTCATTTTGTAGGTACTTTCCTAATTTTGACCACATAGAGAGAAAGAGAGATGGCATAGAGGGGGAGAGAGACACACAAAGAGAGAGAGAGAGAGAGAGAGAGAGAGAGAGAGAGAGAGAGAAATAAAAGTTTAAGACCTCAACTACTATGCACACAAGCTATAGAGATCATCTGGAGAGAGACAGAGAGAGAGGCATCATCTCCACTCGGGTGTTGAAATTCACACAGTGAGATAAGAAGGCAGGAGAGAAATACATAGACAATGAGAGGCAAATGGGGCAATAGATGGCGAATGTGATTGATGATGCATAGAGAATGTACTACAAAGATCGATATGGAGGCATCACGAATAGAAGATACACGTCGACATTTTGGAGAAGGAAGAGTAAAAGTTGGATAGAATCCATGGCTAGCATTAGACTTGTTGACGAATGGATACACATAGGTGGAGATGGAGGAAGTGAGGCCGATAGAGATGATCATGCACAGATCTCAAGGAGAGAGAGAGACAGAGAGAGAGAGAGAGAGAGAGAGAGAGAGAGAGAGAGAGAGGAGAGTAGAGGGAGGGAGAGAGAGAGAGAGAGAGAGAGAGAGAGAGAGAGAGAGAGAGAGAGAGAGAGAGAGAGAGAGAGAGAGAGAGAGAGAGAGAGAGAGAAGGGTAGAGAGAGAGAAAGAGAGAGAAAGATAAAGAGAGCAAGAAAGAGGAAGAGAGAGAAATCATGACTGCTACTATGATAGAGAAAATGCACGGAGGTTCCCAAAGAGAGAGAGAGAGAGAGAGAGAGAGAGAGAGAGAGAGAGAGAGCTTTCGATTGATGTTACTTCACACATGCATAGAGAAGAGATTGGTTGTTGCATATGTTTGATAGAGAGAGAAGGACAGAGAGACAAGGAGAGAGAGAGGGGGGAAGAAGAGAGAGAAATAAGAGATTCTCTAGGCTATAGAAGTGATGTTCCATAGGAAAATAAAGAGAAAGTGGGAGAGAGAGAGAGAGCCCGCACTATTTTGGATGCATAGGATAGAAGAAGACAGAGGGTGATGGAAGAGAGATAGAGAGAGAGAGAGAGAAAGAGAGTGTTGTTTTTCCACCTTCAGCTATAGAAACACACAACAAAAAGAGGAGAGAGAGATAGAGAGATAGAGAGAGTGTGTCTTCCTCCCCACGTGCATTTATGAGTGTGTATGTTTATGCGAGTGCATGTGATTGTGTGGTTTCTACATGTGCATAAGAGTGTGTGTGTGTGTATGAGAGTATCTATGTGTGAATGTGCATAAGTGTGTGCTTATATATATGTGTGTGTATGTGCATAGATGTATTTAGGTGCATATAAATTCGTCTTTATGTGCATGTGTATGCTTGCACATGGTTGTGTACATAAGTGAACATGTGCATATAAGCATATACTTGGAATATCAAGCAAGTATGTGAATGAGTGTAAGCATGCATGTTAGTAAATGTAAACATGCATGAGTCCTAAGCATGCATATGAATGAGCATTGAACATGCATATAAAAAAGTATTATTATGTATATGAATGAGTAATATCAAATATACATGTAAGTGAGTATTATGAATGTATGCACATGAGAGGTATTGAAAGAAAACAGTAATAAACAAATCTATGTTTTATTTCTTATATATATACTTATGTTTTTTCTTCTAATGCTTCATTTTGTAGAGCATTGATGAGCAGTTACGAGCACTTTTGATATTTGACAAGCATTGTGAGGTGGATGGAAAGGTGGAAAGAGATGACGTGTTTGCTGACACTAGAGTTGCAGACATTCTATTCTTTTCATCTATCTTCCTCATTGTGGACGATATACATTAGAACTTGAATTTTTTTTAAGAGCTTTCTTACGATCATATAACTTGTATAGGATTTACTTTTTGTACTAGTTTCTCATTAATTTTGTATTCATGGATGTAGGTTCTTCTTCTAAACCAAATACTTTTTCTAGAAGAATTTCAAATCGAACCGGAAATATATCTTTAGATCAGTCTACGATTTATATCTTTATTTCTACTTATTTGTTGCCTATGCCCATGAACATTCCAATATTTGATGAAACATTTGACTCTCTTATTTGTGCATATTTACTTCTTATATCACTATTGTAGGTCCGCTCATTTCCTACATTTGGTTAGGTTACTTTTACCATATGCACTCCATAGGCAATTAACATATAGATAATCCCCTCAATTAGATTTTATTTCACGTCTCACATCCTAAAGCAAGACAAAAAATGCTCCGCACGTAGTCACGTAGAGAGACCCGTAGAAAGTTGGAATTGATCCACCCAGTGGTCTCCAATTGCACCCCAACACTGTCTTCTTCTTTTCTCATGCAACTGATTCTCCAAGACACTTTTTTGTTAATATGTTCATTACCTCCCTAGAGAAACCTTTTGCATAAAGCGTTAACCTATAAAATATGCTTCTTAGAGGGCATCGAGCAAGAAAAAAAAAACACAACAGAATGCAAAATGTAGTGATTCAACACAAACACTCTATGAGAAATGCAACTCTGCATGGTCATCCACTTAAAAACCTTATGTCTAAACTTATGCATAACCCAATCCCATCTTGGGTTGAAGGATACTTTATAGCCCATAGGGATACCAAGTAGATGAAAGACAACACCATCTTGAATGATCTCACAACCTAGTTTACTGATATAAGCCGGAATGAGGGAAGTGGAAGATTTAAAAGAAGTCTTCTTGTGATCAACTTGTGACCCACTAGCAATATAGAAAAGATCCAAACACGTGAGAAAGTTTTCAACATACACATCATTAGACAATGTAATCCTATTTGTGTTATCTGCAGACATTTGTAAACCAAGATGATTATGGGGAGTTAGGAATGTTAATCCCTTTCATGATATCCCTCTCCATGCAATCTTTAACCAACCACCCAAGGGCATCACTAGTAATGGAAAAATGAAGGGGAGGCAAAGGGAAACCTTGCATAATGGACATAGAAAGCTTGAAAGAACTAGATACTAAGCCATTCATGGAGACTTTTGAATAATCATTTCCAAGTAAAATGTGCACATCCTTGATGAATTGTCTACCAAGACCAATGTCGTGCAAAGACTGAAGGATGAAACTCCAATCAATGTGAGGAGATGGTTGGATACACTCCGAAAATGAGGTGGTGCTACACAAATCCTGTTCTACTCTTACCAATGTATCTTGGATCCATAATGTAGCTTGGAACATCACCTTCAAATAGTTATGTCAAAATAGACTACTTCCAAGATTGAAGACTTCCAAAAAACTTGCTATTTTGGGACTTGATCTTGCTTAGTATTTCACTCAGTGCTCACTCATTGATTACGATTGACCTGAGAGATTTTAGACATAGCTAATTAGAGGCTGAAACTTGCTATAGGAAGTTATTTCACTAATTTAGGATGAGTATATGCTGAGAAATCAGATTAAGAAGTTAGGGGTGTATTCTCGACTTTTTAGGAAGATGACAGTGAGTAGACATAGGTGACTTGCAAGAACGTATCTCACAAAGTATTGAATCAAATTAAATGAAAATTGATAGCACCAAATGAAAAGTTCTAAGCTACATATACCAAGTTTAATTAGATTGATTGGATAAGTATATGCAGAGAACTCCTCAAAACAAATTCATTGAAATGAGTGGTTAGTAATAGATAACAGTAGATATGAAATAACTTGCATAAACTGAATCAAATGTGTAATATTATGAATGTATGATACAAGGGAGATGATGTAGGCTTACTCATACATTTGTGGTCTTAGTGCACCCACAAGCTTCAAGCTGAATGTGTCCTTCTTCTTGCTCTACTACCCACGACTAAAAGTCAGGGTCTTTTATAGATGTGTATCCAATTTGAATTTTGAATCTGCGACCTAAAAATGATCTTACCTTTTAGGATTCTAATTGATTTGATTCCAAGCACTTAGTTGGTGTGGCTTATAGCTCGTAAAGCTATGCGATTCTCTCAAACATTTCCGTTTACATTTATCTTGAGTTAAACTCATGAGATTTTACAAGAGGTACCTAAGTATCGACTTAGGGACTTGAGGAGAAAGAGACTATACCTCAATCCCCTACAAGTGCATATAGTAGGGATTCACGCTTTAATTATCAATCCAAGGACTATCAAAACCTAGCCGAGTGTATGAGACATGCATTCAAATGATGGTCAATGCAAATGAGATCTAACAAGGTGTATACAAGTATAAATCCATCACATTCAAGCTTGCATGGTCAGCTATGGTGTCGTGACACGTAGAGTAGCAGCCAACAATAAATGGAGCTTTTCTCTCAACTCCAAACTCCAAATTTAGGAAATAGTAGATTCTATTTCAAAGCTCTCAAGTAGACGCATTCAATGGTGGTCTTTTCACTCAATTCTAACACTCCTACTTCAAGTTATGAGCAAAATGCTAAGCCATGGGAATGACCTTCCTACGCTTCAACACTTCCTACACTTAGCACACACCTTACCAATAGCAAGCAAGCACTACCATGGATAGACAACACTTCAAAGCACTCTTTTCAAGCGTCACACTTGATTGCAAACTCACAAGGAAGAAGATATAGAGAGGAGAAGAGACAAATTCGAAATTTTGTGCTCTTGATTCTCACAATGGCAAAAAGTCTTTACAAAGAGTCACAAAATGACTTATATACTTGTGCCCTGGAATTGGTCCTTTCACACAAGAGACGGGCACTTGAATGCCTAAAAGACTAATTCCCTACTAATTTACAAAGGTAATGATACAAATCTCTATGCGTATGCATCTAGAGGACTCCTCTAGTGCATTTACATCCAAAAATATATTACAAAATGACTCTGGTTAAAAAATAAAGTGTCCAAATTGGAAAAATTTTGGGGCCCTTCTTTTTCTTTGCATGTTTGCTCTTCTTTGCTCTGCAACAGAGGTGTTCATATGTGAATTATGGATAGTTACTCCCAAGTTGTGAAGTAAACCTTTGATATTTGGTCAAGCACTAAGGCTTGCCGAATGTACCAACAACTCCCGCTCAAGCCTAAGATGCTTGAGTTTTCATTCCATAGGTATCTCCTACATCACAGTCATTGATTTGAACCTGTTGAGTTTGCTTCCATTAAGTGGTTTGGTCATAATGTCTCCACATTGCATCCGTGTAGATACACAAGACAATTGTATCTCTTTGCTTGCAATCTTTTCTCTAACAATGTGATAACGGAATTCTATATGTTTAGTCCTAGCATGAAAGATAGGATTAGCAGCTAAATGCAATGAAATCATATTGTCTCTAAATATATATGGAGTGCCAAAGTCTAACCCTAAATCTATATATAGGGTCTTGATCCACATTGCTTCTTGAGTTGCATTCGCCAATCCTCTATATTCAGCTTCAGTTGAAGAGAGTGCTATAGTAGGTTGTTTCTTGGAAGACCAAGAAATGAGCTTTGAACCTACAAAATATAGATATCGAGATGTAATTCTCCCATCATCCTTTGATCCTGCCCAATCTACATCAGTGAATAGCTTTACACTTAAATTAGATGTGTAAGGGTAACATAAGCCGTCATTGATTGTTCCCTTTAGGTACTTCAATACCTGTTTGGCTACATCCATGTGAGGTTTCCTAAGATTGTGCATGAATTGGCTAAGCACACTTACTCCATAGCAGATATCAACCCTAGTTAGGGTTGCATAGTTCAAGCTTCAAACTAGACTTTGGTAGCTTGTAATGTCTTCAATTGGTTCCCCTTCATGAGCACTTAACTTTTGATTGACCCCCATGGGAGTACCAGCAACCTTAGTGTCTTGCATTTTGAACTTTGCAATCATATCTTTATTATACTTCCTTTGAGTAAGGAATATCCCTTGATCTGTATAGACAACTTTTGATCCAAGAAAATAAGTTAGCAATCCAGGGTCACTTATCTTGAATTCTTCCTTCATTTGGGCTTTGATCTTCTTGATTCCATATGCATCATTACCTGTAAGAATGATATCATCTACATACACACATAGATATATAACTTGAGAGTTGTTCCTCTTAATGAAGAGTGAAGAATCAGCCTTGCTCAATTTGAATCCTTTGTCCTAGAAGAATGTAACAAGTCTATGGATCCAAGCTCTAAGAGCTTGCTTAAGACCATAGAGAGCTTTCCTAATTTTTCACACATACTCAAGATGTAATATATCAACAAATCCAAGAGATTGTGCCATGTACACCTCCTCTAAAATCCAACCATTTAAGAATGCATTTTTTACACCCAACTGATAAATGTTGCAATTCCTTGAAGCAACTATACTCATGAGAACTCTGATTGTTGGCATCTTTGCCTCAGGAGAGAAGGTCTCCTCATATTCAATCCCTTGGTTCTGAGAAAACCCTTTAGCCACAAGTCTTGCTTTGTACCTATTTATTGATCCATCAGAATTCTTTTTTACCTTATAGATCCATCTAGATCCAATGATCTTCATGGATTGTTTCTTAGGAACTAGGTCCCAAGTCCAATTCTCTTGGAGTGCTTATATTGCTTCCTCCATTCCTTCCTTCCACTCTGATTTCTTGTTTGCTTCTTCAAAGTTGATGGCTCCTTTGATTTAATATCCTGAGCATTATAGATTGAGTGTTTAGTGACCAGAGAAGTGTCAAATCCATACCTTTCTGGCTTCTTCTTTTTCCTAGTTGATCTCCTTATTGTTTGTTGAGAGGATTGTGCAATAGCCCTCAAGTCTTGCATCTTCTCTTTACCTTTGTTGCTCCATACCTTGAAGTTCCTCCTTGGTTTCTTTTGATCATCATCAGAGTCACTTGAATCTTCATGTTGTTGATCATTTGCCTTTTGAATTGTTGGAAAGTCTTCCTCTAGGTCATAAGATACCTTGACTTTTCTGCAATCATCTTCAAACCACGAGTTGCTTTCATCAAAGGCAACATCTCTACTAACATTAAAACCTTTAGTATTTGGATTACACAACCTATACCCTTTTTGAGTTAGATCATAACCTATGAACACACATTTCTTTGCCTTAGGATCCATTTTACCTTTTATTTGTGATGGAACACATGCATAATCTATGCACCCAAATATTCTGCAATGCTGTAGGCTAGGCCTCCTTCCATTCCAAGCTTCATGTAGTGTCATCCCATCCAATGCTTTAGATGGGAGCTTGTTGGTGAGATAAGTGGCTGTAGTCACAGCCTCTGCCCATAGATAGTTGGTCAATTGTTTCTCATTAATCATGGACCTTATTGCCTCCACAATGGTCGTATTCCTTCTTTCAGCTACTCCATTTTGTTGTGGAGCATACCTGGTAGTCATCTCTCTTTTGATGCCTCTATCTTGGAGATATGCATCAAAATCATGGGAGAAGTATTCTTTCCCTGCCTATGACCTTAGCCTTTTCAATGTTTTCCTTGTTTTGTTTTCAACAAGAGCAAGACATTTTTTGAAACAATCAAACACTTCGTTCTTGTGCTTCATAAAATAAAGTATAGTCCATCTGTGACAATCACTAATGAATGATACATAGTACCTAGATCCTAAAATTGAAGGGTCTCTACTGATGGAGAGTGTTAATCTGCAAAAGAACACATTATCCTTGATGTTAGAGCACCTCTATATCAAGAACAATTCAAAAACTTAACTAATTTTGGAGGATTAGTGCCAATTTATCAATCTTTGCACTAACTGAGAAGAAAGTCACTACACAGAAAAGTCTGTTGCACATAACTCACTTATTAACTGATCAAATGTGTACCGTTTCTAACGAAACTTTGCACAAGGTGCTACTAAAGATTCGGCACTTTCTGTAGGTTAAAACATCTCAAAAGGTTTAATAAATCTTTAGATTTACTCCTATACTTCTCTAAAGTCAACGTTGATACCTGTAACTTCTAATGCACAATTCTCTCCAATTACAACCCATTTGTTCAAATGGTTTTAGCCATACGTAGCTTACCTTCCAACTTATAGAATGAGTGCTTGCTTGCTCAAAACTTTACATTGTGGAAGGAGAACTAACCAAAACATTCTCATCGAATTTGCACCTCCTACAATCTTCTCTTCTTCACATTTACACATGTAAATGTATCTATTCTCAATTCTCTCAGCCTGATCACAATTAGAATCTGAAAATTTGTATAGAGGTCACTTAACTATAGACTTAGACTTGTACAAAAACATTTCACAAGATGATAAACACAGAAGGACCACTGAACAAAATATCGGGTGCAACTTTTCTTCTATTCAGTAAACCTTTACATCTGTTTGATGAGAGATATTTTCTTCACTTCTAAAATGTCTAATGACTCTTACAAGTCATTCATCATCTCTCATACATGCACCAACTTTTCTACTTGTATATATAGGTATTTTGTACAAACTCATGAACATTACAAAAGTATAAGCATGTTTAATTTACATGTATATACAAGCCTTCATTCTCTGATTATGCACTAACTTCAATCTTCATGTATTGATCTTTGCTTCATCTTTTGACTTCAAACCTTTGTCCAAAACATCAATTGATGGTTTTCATGCACGAAGAGCTCCCCCTCTATCATCAATTGAGGTTTTCTCCATCTCCTTTATACCTGCCATGTCTATACATCTTTATAGCTTTGGTCCATCCAAGCTTTTGGTTAGCATATCTTCATTCTGATCTTTTGTTGAAGTATGTATGGCTTCGGTCTGCTTAACAATCACCTTCTCTCTCAAGAAGTGATATTGAATCTCAATATGTTTAGTCTTAGCATGAAAAACAGGTTAGTAGCTAGATATAATGAACTCATATTATCTCCATGAATAGTGGGTGTACTTTGAATGATGTCAAAACTCCTCATGAGAGTCTTCAACCATACCCTCTTTGACAGCTTCAATTATACCTTTATACTCTGCTTCTGTAGATGACAAAGCAACTATGTGTTGCTTTTTAGAACACTAAGAGATTAACTTATCTCCCACATAACATAAGTACCCATAAGTTGATCTCCTATCATCAAGATTACCTGCCCAATCTGTATCACTATATACCATGATGTTTGTATCTGATGTGAAAACATAATACAAACCTTCCTTGACTGTACCCTTAATGTATCCTAACACCCTTTGTCCTGCAACCCAATGTTCTCTCCTTGGACAATGCATGAATTGAGACAACACTCCAACTACATATGAAAAATCAGGCCTAGTTAATGTAGCATAGATTAAACTACCAACCAAACTTTGATATAGCTTCATGTCGTTGAATTCTTGTCCTCCATGTCTCCTCAATTTGTGATTCACCTCCATTGGAGTAGGTAATCTTCCATTTTAAACTTGATTAGCAAGTTCTTCAAATACCTTTCTTGAGTTATATATACCCCATGTTGAGTATATGAAATCTCCATGTGCAAGAAATATGACAAATCTCCCAAGTCACTCATTTTGAATTCTTTCTCCATTTCTTTCTTAAGACCTTGTATGCCCTTCTCATCTGTACCTGTAAGAATTATGTCATCAACATCTATGCACATGTAGATGAAACCATCATTACTTGCTTTAACAAGCAAGCTACTATCTGCTTTAGGCACTTGGAAAGCAAGCTCCTTCAAGAACTTCACAAGTCTATAATTCCATGCCCTTGGGACCTGCTTCAAACCATATAAAGCTCTCTTGAGCTTACATACATACTCTGGGTACCTTTTATCTTTGAGGCCTTCTGGTTGCTCTATGAAAACATCATATGAAATCTAACCATTTAGAAAAGCATTCTTCAGAGCTAATTGACATAGCCTCCAACCTTTACATGCAGCAATAGCTATGAGAGTCCTTATAGTTGTCATCTTTGCCACAGGACTATAAGTATCATCATAATCTATACCATATGTCTGAGCATACCCTTTCACAAAAAGTCTAGCTTTATACCTAGACACACTTCCATCTGCGTACCTCTTTGTTTTGTAGACCCATTTGCATCCAATGATCTTCTGACTATTTGGTTTAGGAACCAAATCCCATGCCTCATTTTCCATCAATTCTTCATAGTCTTCGTGCATAGCTTTCTCCATATTTTCCTTACCTTTTGCCTCTTCATATGTAAAAGGTTTTCCTCTGCTTTCACCATAAAGGTGTAATCTTTAGTAGTAAAAAAAGAAGTGTCATAGTTATACCTTGTAGGTTGCCATTTATGCCTTGATGACCTTTTGAATTCTCCACTCTTTGAAGTTTCTGGTTCATCAAATTCTGGATCAAACCTTGGCATTTCTTCAACTTCAACTTGTGCTTCATTGTTCTCTTCTTCATCAAATATTTGAACCTTTGATTTACCTTTCTTGTGATTGAAAGTTTCTTCATCACCTGCATGAATGTTAATTGTACCTGCATACCAAGTACCTTGCTCATCAAGTGTAACATCTTTTGACACAAGGAATTGCTTTGTGGATGGACTCCACAACCTATAGCCCATGTGCTTATCATCATAAGCAATGAACACATACTTTTCAGCTTTAGGTTCCAATTTATGCCTCAATTGTGATGGCATATATACATAAGCCAAACCTCCAAACACTTTGCAATGATCTAAGGTAGGTCTGTTACCCCACCAAGCTTCATATGGTGTTATACCTTGCAAAGCCTTACATGGTAACCTATTAACCAAGTATGTGGAAGTACTTATAGCCACAACCCACAAATAATTGGGATAATTTTTCTGCTTCATCATTGACCTTGCAAACTCAACAAGAGTTCTATTTCTCCTTTCTGCTACACCATTTTGTTGAGGAGAGTACCTGCAAGTAACTTCCCTTTTTATACCTACATTCCACAAGTAATCAACATAAAATACATAATGTCTTGAACCATTAATGCTAAAGTCCTTTGATGGTCCCCACACATCTATGTGTACCAATTCAAGCTTTTGTGAATACATGAAACCATGCTTATTATATAATTTCTTATGAGCCTTACCTAATTGACATGCCTCACATCTATATGTCATATGTTGACCTGCAACGTTAGGTAACCCAAGCACTGAACCATTGTTAATCATATCCTTAATACCTATTTCATTGAAATGTCCAGGCCTTTTATGCCACATATCTAACTCAGAGATCTTATGTCCTCCATAAGTGAACAAGGCATGACCAACATTGCCTTGAATCTTCAAAGTGAAGAGCCTTTCTTCTTTCTTCCTTGAAACAATTTGTTTATACCCATTGCTAGGGTCTTCCGCAAAAACTCCATCATTAGTGAAACTTACATAACCTTTCTCAACAATTTGCCCTACACTTATGAGATTCTTTGGAATTGTAAGAACATAGAAAACCTTATTGAGAAGAGTGCTCCTATCCTTAGCCTTCACTGATCCAATTGACTTCACATTATGTGTTGCATTATCACTTGTTTGAACCACATGATTACTTACTTTATTCTCCAAATCAGTCATCAAAGGTATGTTACCACTCAGGTGATTGCTACACCCTCAGTCAATGTAGAAGACTCTTTGATCTTCACTTTGTCTTTCACAAGTTGCATTCATAATCAAGGTTGAATTCCTCTTCTGATATGAAGCATAGTTGTAGTAGGTATTGTTATAGGACTGACTTTGGAAGCCTCTACCTACATTTCTTACAAAGAAACCTCTACTACCTCTACCTCTGAAATTACCTCTCGGATTTCTATTTCCTCTTCCTCTTGAGTTAAAGTTCTGATTATATCCACCATTATTCTGATTATTATGCCAACAATCATGAGCTAAATGATTATTCTTACAACAAATCTAGTAAGCTTTGGCTCCATCTTTATTACTCTTGCCTCTACCTCTTCCTTTGCCACCACCTCTTCCTCTTAGGAAGTTAGCTTGGCTAGTTGTACCTTCTTCTTCATTCAATTGTTGTTTGCCTTTGTTAATCTTCTTCTTGTCCTTTGAATACATTGCTTGACTTGTACTCTTATCAACATCACCTTTGACATCCTCCTCAAAGGTTAGCATATGTCCTAGCAATTGATTCAAATCAGGAGTGAAATGATCTAGTGACAATTCAGTAGACAAAATGAGTGGCTTCCATTTCTCATCTCCTCTCAAACCTGTGAGGATTTGCCTTGCTAATTTATCTTCTTCAATATCTTCATCAACTGCTCCTAATCCATCTGCAATATCCTTCATCCTTGCTACATAATCAGAAATGGATTGAGAAGCCTTCATCTTGAATGTGGTAAACTTTGCACACAGAGATGCCTTTCTTGACTTTGTCGTGTTTTGGAAATGCTCCTCCAAAGCATTCCAAATCTCACTTTCACTTTCAAGTCCTCTAATGTGAGGTAGCAAATAACCATTGACTCCCATGTAGATAATGCTCCTTGCTTGAGCATCCTTCTTCATCCATGCCTTCAAATCTATGAGCTCCTCCCTAATTGGAACACTAGGATCTTCTTCTTCACCTGTAATGTATCCTATCAAGTCTTTGCTCATAAGATTATCTTCCATCCTCATTGAGGAAGCTTGATAGTTTTCTCTATCCAATTTCTCTATCTGAAGAGAATCTCCCATCCTTTCTTCACTTGTGCATTAAATTCTTCAAGCTTTGTGAGAAATAAGTGTACCTTTACTTTGAATGTAGTTCCTTTTGGTCTTCTTGACAACTTGAGGCCTCCTTCTCTAGCTTTCACTTCACAATTTCACCTTCTGAATCTTCAAAAGTTGATTTCTGTATAACTACGACAGTAGGGGTCCTCCTTTCTTCAACTTCGATGATTCTTGCTCTGATACCACTGATGGAGAGTGTTAATCACACTTCTTGATGTGTGAAAACCCACAAGAAATGAATTAATGTGACACTAGACAACCTCTATGGTCACCATTAACTCATTGTCACTCCAAACTTTGAGAAATGATAGCCAAAACCAAGAACTTTACTTCTTCATAACTTTCTAGTCATTGAAATGACATACCTTCAGTATTTTGCTGATTTCTCTTAGCACAAATATTATTTCTCCAAGATCTTTTGGTGGATGAAACTAGAAGAGTAGATCTTTCCAACAAGTTATTATTTGCAAGAAACATATCTCTAAAACTCAAGTTATGGCTCCTTTAGTAATTCTGAGTGTCTAAAAATCAAAAATCGATGCCTAGCATCAATTTGCAACCAAAAGTTGCTAGGCATCAACTTGGTGCTTTTTTAGCCTCTTTTTCAACACTTGAAATGGCCGCTTGAACACAAGACATGAACAAAGCACTTTTATGCTAGAAGTTGATGCCAGGCATCGACTTTATGGTTAAACTCGATGCCGGGCATCGAGTTGCTCCACAAAGCTCATGTTTTTAAGAAAATTGACAACACATAAAACTTAGAGAGTGAAAAGAATGACTTATCAGCACAAACTCGATGCCTGACATTGAGTTGCTTGGAAAACTTGAACTTTTGAAATCATTTCACACAAGACAAACTTTGGAGATGAACAAAGAAGACTTATACACAGAAGTTTAATTAACTCTTTTCATAACTATGAAAGCTCAAAAATACACAGGTGCTTTCTCACGCAGAGAATCTCGACTATTCTCAGTCATACAAAATGAGTACTAACTCACTTTCTCATTGTCTTCCTCATCGCGTCAGTTGACAACTTCTAGAACCAAAGTGAACTAACTTTACAAATATTATACACTTGTGAATTTGTCCCTTCACATAGGCATGTGGTTTTCTTCTAAAGCTTTGAACTTCAAATATATGTCCAATTAGTGATTGTTTCTCCAACAGCTCCCCCTCAATCACTAATTGACATTCTTTGTTTCTTCATATCATCTTCTTTTCTTTTACTCCTGCCATGCTTTTGAATCTGCTGGTCTTCACACCATCCAAGCTCTTTGTCATTATGTCTGCTATCTGATCTCTTGTAGAAATGTACCCCACTTCAATCTCCTTCTCCATTAGCTTTTCTCTAAGAAAATGATACTGTATCTCTATGTGCTTTGTCCTTGCATGGAAAACTGGATTTGCTGCAAGATAAAGTGAACTCATATTATCTCCATGTATTGTAGGTATACCTTGATCAATGCCCAAGCTTTTGAACAATGTCTGCATCCATATAACCTCCTTAGCTGCTTCCACAAGTCCTTTGTACTCAGCTTCAATTGATAATAATGCTACTGTATGTTGTTTCTTTGAACACCAACTTACAAGCTTATCACCAATGTAAATCATGTATCCATGTGTTGATCTCTTGTCATCTTGATTACCTGCCCAATCTGAGTCACTATAGGCTCTCAAATTCAAATCTGATGTAAAAGGATAATATAATCCTTCCTTTATAGTTCCTTTGATATATCTGAGAACTCTTTGACCTGCAATCCAATGTGGGTCCTTTGGACAATGCATGAATTGTGATAAAACTCCCACTGCATAACTAAGATCAAGTCTTGTTAGTGTAGCATAAATCAAACTACCCACAAGAGATTGATACTTCCTCATATCTTTGTATTCTGCACCATCATATTTACTGAGCTTGTGATTAACTTCAAGTGGAGTTGAAGATTCTTTGCAATTTTCCATATCAAACTTCTTCAATAGATTCAGAAGATACCTTTCTTGTGATACATATATGCCATGATCTGTATAAGTGAATTCCATTCCAAGAAAGTATGATAACTTTCCTAGATCACTGATCTTGAATTCTTTTTCAAGTAATCTCTTTACCTCCTTGATTCCTTGATCTGAAGTACCTGTGATTATAATGTCATCTACATAAACACAAATGTATCTTCCTCTGTTCTTTTGATGTGTAGACTTGGATATGCTTTTGAACTTTGATATCTAAGATCATTGAGATAATTCACGAGTCTATAGTTCCATGTTCTTGGAGCTTGCTTCAATCCATACAATGCTCTTCTCAATCTGCAAACAAAATTTGGATACCTAGAGGTTGTCCCATGTATACCTCATGTGATATGTATCCATTCAAGAATGCAGTCTTTATATCCAATTGACTTAGGGTCCATCCTTTTGAAGCTGTAATAGCAATGATTGTCCTTATAGTTGACATCTTAGCTACATGAATGAATGTCTCATCATAATCTATGCCATAGGTTTGGGGATAGCCTTTCACCACCAGTCTAGCTTTGTATCTGGCTATACTTCCATCTGCAAGCTTCTTCACTTTATAAACCCATTTATTTCCACTTACTTTCTTACCATTTGGTTTAGGAAGAAGTTCCCATGTCTTGTTCTCCTCCAGTGCATTGAATTCTTCCTTCATTTCTTCTTCCCATTGCTTCTTACCTTTTGCTTCATCATAGTTCTGAGGTTCTTCATCATCTTTGACCATGTAAGCATAATTCTTATGAGTTATGTAAGAAGTATCACAAGAATACCTTTCTAGTTATCTTCTAGTCCTACTCGACCTTCTTGGTTCACATTCTTCATAAGTGTCTCGATACACTTCTTCATCAAATATAGGAGCTTCTTCATTTCTTCTTGCTAATCCACTTCTAGATATACTTGCTTGCATATAGCCTTCATCTTCATTTACCTGCACAATTGATTTTCCTTTCTCACATCTTCTTATCTCTTCTTCAAATTCTTCTTTTGTATGACTTTGATCTGCATACCAACTTTTCTGTTCATCAAATGTAACATCTCTAGAAACAAGAAATTGTTTGGTTAGAGGATTCCACAACCTGTAACCCATCTGCTTTTCATCATAACCAATGAACACATATTTTTCTACCTTTGGTTCAAGTTTATGCCTAAGCTGTGATGGCACATAAGCATATGCAATTGATCCAAACACTTTACAATGATCTAGTGTTGGTTTCTTACCCCACCAAGCTTCATATGGAGTCATTCCATTGAGATATGCACATGATAATCTATTCACAAAATATGTAGCTATATTTACAGCCTCAACCCAAAGATAATTTGGACAATTCTTCTCCTTCAGCATAGCTCTAGCAAACTCAACCAAAGTCCTGTTTCTCCTTTCTGCTACACCATTTTGTTGTGGTGTATACCTGCAAGCTATTTCTCTCTTAATACCTGCATTCCAAAGATAATCATTGAAATCTTGGGAGAAGAATTCTCCCCCTCCACCAGACCTCAATCTCTTAAGCTTTTGACCTGTGACTTTCTCTGCATATGCATGAAAATGCTTGAAGGCTCCAAACACTTCTGATCTTTCCTTCAAAACATATAAAGTTATCCATCTTGTAGCATCATCAATGAAAAGAACATAATACCTTGAGCCACTAATGGATCCCTCTTTTGTTGGTCCCCATACATCTCTATGAATGAGCTCTAGTAATCCATCATGTTTGAATCCTTTCTTTTGAAATGGTAACCTGTGTGCTTTTCCCATTTGACATGCTTCACATTTATAAACCATATGTTGACTTTGCACATTTGGTAATCCTAGTACAGACTGATTAGCAACCATAGCTTTAATTCCTCTTTCATTGAAGTGACCTAATCTCTTATGCCAGAGATCAAGTTCTATAATCACTCCTTCACCATGTGTGAGCAAAGCTTGACCAATGTTCCCTTGTACTCTTAAAGTAAAGAGTCTACCTTCTTTCTTACCAGAGACAATCTGATTATATCCATTCTCTGGATCTTCAACAAATAATCCTTCATTTGTAAACCTGACTTGAAAACCTTTTTTAACTATCTGTCCCACACTAATCAAGTTTTTAGGTATTGTAGGAACATACAAAACATTGGTTAGCAAATCTGCTCCACTCTTGCATTTCACTTTTCCAATTGAATGTACACTATGTCTTGTATTATCACCTATTCGAACACTATGAATAGAAATGCCTTTTTCCAATTCTGACATCATTCTATGTTTCCTGACAAATGATTAGAACATCCAGAGTCAATGTTAAATACCTTTAGATCTTCTTTATCCGATGTGCTGATTGAGTTCATCATCAATGATGTATGACTTTCATTCTGTGTGTCATTTGCATAGTTGTAGTAGGTGGTGTTGTAGGATTGATTATGTCCCCAACTTCTTCCTCCACCTCTACCATAGCCTCCTCTTTGACTTTGTCTACCTCTTTGAAAATTACTTTGATATCTTCCACCTCGACCTCTGCTATTGTTGTTTTGATTCTCTTTTGATCCTTGTTGATTTTGCCAACAGTCATGAGCCAAATGATTACTCAATCCACAAATCCAACAAGCCTTCTTGTTGTTATTTTGATTACCTCTTCGTGGTCCAAAACCTCTTGTTCTTCCTCTACCTGTGCCTTTACCTCTTGCATAATAAACTTGAGAACTTGAATCTTCTTCATCCTTTGCTTTACCTTTATCTCCCTTCTTCTTGTTCTTCGTGTACAATGCAGAACTTTGTCCTTTATCTCCATCTCCCTTCAAATCTTGCTCATATGTGAGCATCAAACCAAGTAATTGATTCAAATCTGGAACATAATGATTTAATGAAAGTTCTGTTGACAAGAGAAAAGGTTTCCACCTTTCATCCCCTCTCAAACTTGCAAGTAGTTGAGCAATCAATCTGTGATCCTCAATATCTTCATCTATGGATCCAAGACTATCTGCTAGATCCTTCATCTTAGTGACATAATCACTAATGGGTTGACTTGGCTTCTTCTTGAATGTTGTAAACTTTGACCATAGACTTGCTTTCCTTGCTTTATTAGTACTTTGGAAATGTTACTCCAATGCATTCCATATATCTTCAGATGATTCCGATCCTCTAATGTGTGGTAGCAAATGATTTGAGATTGTATTGTAGATGTAAGCTTTTGCACTTGCATCCTTCTTCTGCCAATGCTTTAAAGCATCTAGTTCTTCTCTCTTTGGTCAGCTTTCATCTTCAAATACTTGCTTCTCTTCTTCACCTGTTACATATACCATGAGATCCTTACTCATAAGTAAGGCTTCCATTCTCATTACCCATGCGGGATAATTGTCTCTGTCCAGTTTGTCAATGGAGATATGATCTGCCATACTCCTTTCCTTCTGCTAAAACCTGTGAGCTTAAAGGATAAAGGATAATACCTTTTGGAGTTCTTTGTGTATGAGGATAATTTTGAAGTAACCTTTTGATGACTTGTGTCTTCAAATGCTTCACCTTTCAACCTTTAATGGAAAACTTTCCAAAACTTCTCGTACCTTTACTGCCTTCTGATCTTGAGGACCTTTCTGCTCTGATACCAATTGTTGATGTGTGAAACACCACAAGAATGAATTAATATGACACTAGACAACCTCTATGTTCACCATTAACTCATTGCCACTCCAAACTTTGAGAAATGATAGCCAAAACCAAGAACTTTACTTCTTCAAAACTTTCCAATCACTGAAATGACATACCTTCAGTATTTTGCTGATTTCTCTTAGAACAGATATTATTTCTCCAAGAGCTTTTGATGCATGAAACTACAAGAGTAGATCTTTCCAACAAGCTATTACTTGCAAGAAATGGATCTCTAAAACACAATTTATGGCTTTCACAAGATCACCCTATATGACTTGCCAAAACTAGAAACTTTGCCTCCTTTAGTAATTCTGATTGTCTAAAAATGAAAATTCGATGCCTAGCATCGACTTGCAACCAAAAGTCGATGCTAGACATCGACTTGGTGATTTTTTAGCCTTCTTTTCAACACTTGAAATGGCCGCTTGAACACAAGACATGAACAAAGCACTTTTATGCTAGAAGTCGATGCCAGGCATCAACTTTATGCTGAAACTCGATGTTAGGCATCGAGTTGCTCCACAAAGCTCATGTTTTAAAAGAAATTGACAACACATAAAACAGAGAGAGTGAAAACAATGGCTTATCAGCACAAACTCGATGCCAGGCAACGAGTTGCTTGGAAAACTTGAACTTTTGAAATCATTTCACACAAGACAAACTTTGGAGATGAACGAAGAGGACTTATACACAGAAGTTTAATTAACTCTTTTCATAACTATGAAACCTCAGAAATACACAGGTGCTTTCTCACGGAGAGAATCCCAACTATTCTCAGTCATACAAAATGAGTACTAACTCACTTTCTCATTGTCTTCCTCATCGCATCAGTTGATACAAACTAACTTATATAGATTTTCTTATTCTCGTGATTTTTAAAAAACTTCTAGAACTAAAGTGAACTAACTTTACAAATATAATATAGTTGTGAATTTGTCCCTTCACATAGGCATGTGGTTTTCTTCTAAAGCTTTGACCTTCAAATATATGTCCAATTAGTGATTGTTTCTCCAACATTAATCACCAAAAGAATAAGTAATTCTTGATATTAGAGCACCTCTATATCAAGAAAAATTGAAAACGTTAACCAATTTTGGAGGACTAGTGCCAGCTTATCAATCTTTGCACTAACTGTGAAGAAAGTCACTACATAGAAACATCGACTGCACATAACTCACTCATTGACTGATAAAATGTGTAATGCTTCTAATGAAAGTTTGTACGAAGTGTTTTCTAAAGCTTCCACACCTTTGCCAAGTCAAAACATCTCAAAATGTTTAGTAAGTCTTAAGATTTACTCCAAACAATTCACCTATGTCTAAAACTCTACTTCTCTACAGTCCACTTTGATACCTGTAACTTCAAATGCATAGTTCTCTCATAGTACAACCCTTTTATTCAAATTCTTTTCGCCATAGGTAGCTTACCTTCCAACCTAAAGAATGAGTGCTTGCTTCCTCAAACCATTACACTGTGGAAGGAGAACTGACCAAAACATTATCATCAAATTTGCACATGCTGCAGTCTTCTCTTCTTCTCATTTAAACATGTAAATGTTCCTACTCTCAATTCTCTCAGCCTGATCACAATCAGAATCTGACTATTTGTACAGAAGCCACTCAACTGTAGACTTAGACTTATACAAAAGCATTTCACAAGATGATAAACATAGAAGGAACACTGAACAAAATATCGGGTGCAAATTTTCTTCTATTCATGAAAACTTTACATCTGTTTGATGAGAGATATTATTTTCACTTCTAAAATGTCTAATGACTCTTACAACTTTTCATTCATCATCTCTCATACATGCCGTGACTTTTCTACTTCTATATATAGGTATTTTGTACAAACTCGTGACCATTACAAAAGTATAAGCATGTTTAATGTACATGTATATACAAGCCTTCATTCTCTGATTATGGACTAACTTCAAGCTTCATGTATTGATCTTTGCTTCATCTTTTGACTTCAAACCTTTGTCCAAAACATAAATTGATGGTTTTCATGCACAAACAACTCCCCCTCAATCATCAATTGAGTTTTTCTCCATCTTCTTTATACCTGCCATGTATTTAAATCTTTGTAGCTTTGGTCCATCCAAGCTTTGGTTAGCATATCTATAATCTGATCTTTTGTTGAAGTATGTATGACTTCAATCTCCCTATCAATCACCTTATCTCTCAAGAAGTGATACTAAATCTTAATATGTTTAGTCTTGGCATGAAAAACAGGGTTAGCAGCTAGATACAATGAACTCATATTATCTCCATGAATAGTGGGTGTACTCTGAATGATGTCAAAACTCTTCATGAGAGTCTTCAACCATATAACCTCTTTTGCAGCTTCAACCATATCTTTATGCTCTGCTTCTATAGATGACAAAGCAATTGTGTGTTGCTTTTTAGAACACCAAGAGATTAACTTATCTCCCACATAACATAAGTACCCATAGGTTCATCTCCTATCATCAAGATGACCTGCTCAATCTGTATCACTATATACCTTGATTTTTGTATCTGATGTGAAACTATAATACACACATTCCTTGAGTGTACCCTTAATGTATCTTAACACCCTTTGTCCTCCAACCCAATGTTCTCTCCTAGGACAATGCATGAATTGAGACAACACTCCAACTGCATATGCCAAATCAGGCCTAGTTAATGCTGCATAGATTAAAATACCAACCAAAATTTGATATAGCTTGATGTCCTTGAATTCTTCTCCTTCAAGTCTGCTCAATTTGTGATTCACCTCCATTGGAGTAGGCGCTACCCTGCAATCTTCCATTTTAAACTTGATTAGCAAGTTCTTCAAATACCTTTCTTGAGTTACATATACCCCATGTGGAGTATATGAAATCTCCATGCCCAAGAAATATGAAAAATCTCCCAAGTTACTCATTTTGAATTCTTTCTCCATTTTATTCTTAAGACCTTGTATGCCCTTCTCATCTCTACCTGTATGAATTATGTCATCAACATATGTGCACATGTAAATGAACCAATCATTACTTGCTTTAACAAGCAAGCTACTATTTGCTTTAGGCACTTGGAAACCAAGCTCCTTCAAGAACTTCACAAGTCTATAACTCCATGCCCTTGGGGCCTGCTTCAAACCATACAAAGCTCTCTTGAGCTGACATACATACTCTGGGTACCCTTTATCTTTGAAACTTTCTAGTTGCTCCATGAAAACATCATCTGCAATGTAACCATTTAGAAAACCATTCTTCACATCGAATTGACATAGCTACCAACCTTTACATGCAGCAATAGCTATGAGAGTCCTTATAGTTGTCTTCTTTTCCACAAGACTATAAGTCTCATCATAATCTATACCATATGTCTGAGCATACCCTTTCACAACAGGTCTAGGTTTATACCTAGACACATTTCCATCTACATACCTCTTTGTTTTTTAGACCCATTTGCATCCAATGATCTTCTCACTAGTTGGTTTAGGAACCAAATCCCATGTCTTATTTTCCATTAATGGATCATACCATACCTACATAGCTTTCTCCCCATTTTCCTAACCATTTGCCTCTTCATATGTGTTAGAGTTAGACGTCTACGGAAGCACGCGAACAACACAAGGAAGAAGAAGAAGCTTGGAGCACAAACACACAATACTGAATGTATTACTAGAGAATGTTAAAAGATAAGTAGCCCATTAGGGCAATAGACATATATAGAAGCCAGGGGAAAAAAACCTCCTAAAGAGGGAAAAAAGTGCCCCGGCGGTCCTAGTGTGTTCACACACATCACTACCTAAATATATCAACAAATCCCCCCTGGGAGTGATGTGGTGAACAAGGAGCTGGCACTCATCTATAAGGAAGTGCCAAGCTATGTGGAAATCACTCCACAAAAGGAAGTAAGCCTAAAGCTTTGCGGAAAGCTTCAAACTTCTCCTTAGGCAGAGCCTTTGTGAAAAGTTCTGCAATGTTGTCCTGCGTGGGCACATATGCCAAGTTGATCTCCCCAACAGAGAACCTCTCCCTGACATAGTGATAATGCATCTCAATGTGCTTAGTGCAAGCATGGAACACAAGGTTCCTCGCAATTGCCAATGCGCTCTGACCGCCAGTGAAGATGGTGTTGGCAAAAGACTCGCCAACACCCAAATAAACCATAAGGCATCTGAGACACACACACTTAATAGTCGCTGTGAAAGTTGCCCTATACTCAACCACACAACTGGAAGTGGCCACAGTAGGCTGCTTCTTGCTCAACCAAGATATACATGAGCTACCAAGCATGAAGCAAAAACCACTGGTGGACACACGAGTATCATAGCAACCGCCCAAATCTGAGTCAAAAAAAGCATGCAAATCTGGCGGTAGTGATCCCCCCTTAGGATAAAACAACCCAAGTAGCCAAGTACCACTCAAGTAGCGAAAAATGCGCTTAACCGCCTTCCAATGCGTGACTCCTCGGCAATGCATAAGCTTGCTCATCTATGAGAGTGCAAACTGAATATCTGACCGAGTAATGCATAAGTAGATCAAGCATCCAACAACCTGCTGATAGAGAACAACATCAAGTGCATCTCTAGCATCATGAAGACTCAATAGTAAACCTGTCTCCATAGGAGTGACAATAGGCTTACAGTCTTCAAGGCCAAAACGCTGCAATAATGTGTCAATATATTTCGTTTGACACAAAGCCATTCCACCATCAACTTGCATAAACTGAATGCCCAAATAGTGATGCAAATGCCCCAAATCAGACATCTCCAATGAGGCATGCAAATCAGCCTTGAAATGAGCAATATGCTTCTCAATAGGACCAGTGAGTATCATGTCATCAACATAGACAACAATGATCAGAAGCACATCATTAGCACGCTTAACATATAAGGTGCTTTCAGTTGGACTGTTCTCAAAACCATGTGCAACCAAATAGGCATGTATCTTCTCATACCAAGCACGTGGTGCTTGCTTTAAACCATATAATGCCTTCTTTAACCTCCACACCTGGTTTTCATGCCCTTTCTGCACAAAGCCATGGGGCTGAAAAACATACACTTCTTCATGCAAGTCACCATTCAGAAATGTTGTTTTAATGTCCAACTGATATACATTCCAACCATGATCGGCTGCAAGTGCACAAATGTTCTGAACAGTTGTCATACGACATGTAGGTGCAAAGGTCTCATCAAAATCAATGCCTCTTTCTTGCGCATAACCCTTTGCAACAAGCTTGGCCTTATACCTGTCAACTGTACCATCAGGTTTACGCTTCAGCATGTATACCCACTTAGTGCCAATGGCCTTCTTGCTAGGAGGCAAGTCACATAAAGACCATGTACCATTCTTTCATTATAGCATCATATTCAGATTGCATAGCAGCCATCCAATTTTCTGAATTCTGTGCTTCATCAAAAGAAACAGGCTCATTCTCATCACAGAGACTAGATGCAGCCATAGCATAGCAATCTGATGCAAAGGAGGCACTATGAGAGCCTGAACGAGTACGATATGACAAAGGTGCATCTAATTTGCTATCACGCAAAGTCTGCACCAGCCATTTTGGCATAGTTATTGCCTGCTCAATATCAACTCTCTCATCAACAAGTGCATCATGTAAATCTGGATTAGAAATGGAATGATCTGCATCATCATATGAAACCTGCAAAGGCTGAGAAGTTGCCTCATTAGGACCAGCACTAGACTCTCCACCTGTAAAAAGAGGCATCAAAGTATCATACATGTCTTTGGAGCTAACATATGTCTCCTTAGTACATGAAAGCAATGGCTGAATATCATCTTCCACAAAGACAACATCACCGCTAACCAGAATGCATTTAGTTGTGGATGATACAGACGATAGCCTTTACTTTCAGAACTGTAATCAACAAAAATACATTTTACTGCCTTATCATCCAATTTTCTGTGATGTTCAGGCACTAATGCATATGCCAAACAACCAAAAACACGCAAATGAGCAACAGATGGCTTGCGGTCATGCCAAGCTTCATATGGAGTGATAGATTGCAGCACTTTAGTGGGACACATGTTCAGTACATATGCTACACACATGACAACCTCAAGCCAGAAACTATGTGGTAAAGCCTGACTCTTGACCATGCACCTCGCCATCTCCATGAGTAACGTGTTCTTTCATTCAACAACTCCATTATGTTGAGGTGTATATTGCATTGTACAGTGGTGTTTTATCCCACGTTCAACCAGAAATGCATTAAAATCAGAAGACATATATTCCCCCCCTCGATCAGAACGGAGGGTGCTCATTTTACATGCTGACAAATTTTCAGCCAAAACCAAAAACTGTTTAAAGGACATGAACACTTCGGACTTTGCTTTGAGTGGATATACCCATGCATGCCTGGAAAAATCATCAATGAAAGTCACGAAGTAAAGGTAATTCCCAAAAGAGGGTGTCTGTATAGGACCACAAACATCACTATGTACAAGCTGCAATTTCTCTGTAGCCCGAACTGAACCATCTTTTAGAAAGGAGGAACCCTGCATTTTGCCCAAAATACAGCCTTCACAAACATGTTTTCCAGGTGCCTCAAGTTTGGGCAACGAGGACACCATTTCAGATTTTTGCAGGCGTAGCAAACTAGCAAAATATAGATGAACAAAGCATGCATGCCAAAGCTCTGCATCTTACATAGCCTGAGAATCATTTACTGCACATGCCAAATAATTTATAGATCTTTCATAGTCTATGAGCTTATACAACCCACGACATAAAATGCCAGAAGCAATAACCACATCGCCATTTGACAGATCATGAACTGTACACCTATCATCAACAAATTTCACAACCAAGCCAATCTTGGCTAATGCAGAAAATGATAATTGGTTCTTTTTTATTCGTGGCACAAATAAAGCATCTGACAAAGTGAAAGAACTACCATCAGCAGTAGTAAAAATGATCTTACCAACTCCCATAACAGAATAAGAGGAGTTGTTGGCGCATGTAACAGTATTCCCTATAGGGGCAGACTCGAGTGAAGAGAAGAAATTGCGTTGCGAGGTAATATGTTTGGTTGCCCCACTGTCAAAATACCAAACATATGAGTCTACTGCAGACATGCACTGCTCATGAGAAGATGGGTCAAAAGTACAGACAGTAGTAAACGCCCATTCTTCTTCCTGCACAAGATTTGCAGACTCTGTTTTTCGTGTAGAGGCCTCTGCAACAACCATTCCAGCCTCCTTCTTCTTTGCCTCTTTAGCAGCCAGTTTTGGACAATTCTTTATGATATGATCATTCCCTTTACAATACTTACAAAACAATTTCTACTTTTCTGATTTCTTCTCATCTTTATCTTCCTCCTTCAAATATGCAGAATTAGCAAATTTCTGCTTACTAGTTGAAGAGCTTCATTTTCCTTTGCCCTTTTGACTAGCCAGGAAAGCTTGATCTGCAACTCACATAATGGACCTGTTTTTCCTGGAGTGTTGTTCCTGCAACAAAACAGAGACTAACTCCTCAAATGATAAGGCATTCGAATTACCTTTCATCATCAGCCGAAGAGTAGAAGCAAAACTCTGATATGAGTCAGGAAGACCATTCAGAAGAGTCTACACAAGTGAGCTATCTGGTATAACCTCATGAGCAAAAATCAACTGTTCCTTCAAATCTTTGATCTTCGTTAGGAAACTGTCCATAGAATCACCTTCATTCATGTGCTCACTCTCCAATTGTTTTCGGAGGTAAGCAACATGAGCCTCATTCCTAGCTTGGTACAATGTGGTAAGTGTATCCCAAGCATCCTTAGTTGTTCTGCAAGAGCGATAGTGAGGAATAATGGCACGTTTGATAGACAAAGCTATCAATGCATGTGCTTGGGCATCTTTGCCATCCCATCGAATCTGCTCTGCAATAGGTGTAGCAGAAACAGCAGCATGAACAGGAATCTGCGGAATATCATCTTCGACACCATCTTCATCAGCTCGAGCACCTGTATTTGCAGTACCTGTCGTTACAGGTGTAACAGGACGTCTTTCAACACCCTGCACAATGTTCCACAATCCTTTTGTAACCAATACATGTTGCATCATATAAGCCCATAATGGGTAGTTGGTACCATCCAACTTATCCTCAACAGCCAACATACAGAATACATCACTGCTTTCAGCCATGGCCGGTGACTAAAATACCTTGATGCAGAAAATTGATTATATCTCAAAAAGTTGAACAGAGCTGCCATACAAATTCTACTAGACCTGTAGCAGACTTCGAGATGCTTAAACTAGCAAACAGAAACTGGTATATACCTTTGGCACAAAAGGATGAAATAGCCTGCACAAGCACTCTAATAGTGCATTCGAAGGCCGAAACGAGCTCAGATTGCGATTTCAGCACCACACACCGAAGCTGTTTTGATCTCAGAAACACCTTGAGTATGCTCATCAAAATTTATGCAAATCTGAGACTGCAAATGGAGGAGTGTCGACGGCGCCCTAGATGAAGCGACGACCTGCTCTGATACCAATTGTTGGAGTTAGACGTCTGCGGAAGCACACGAACAACACAAGGAAGAAGAAGAATCTTGGAGCACAAACACACAATACTGAATGTATTACTAGAGAAGGTACAAAGATAAGTAGCCCATTAGGGCAATAGGCATATATACAAGCCGGGGGAAAAAAACCTCCTAAAGAGGGAAAAAAGTGCCCCGGTGGTCCTAGCGTGTTCACACACATCACTACCTAAATATATCAACAATATGTGGAAGGGTCTTCCTCTGTTTTCACCATATAAGCATAATCTTTAGTAGTCAAAAAAGAACTGTCACAGCTATACCTTGTAGGTTGCCATTTATGCCTTGATGAACTTTTGAATTCTCCACTCTTTGAAGTTTCTGGTTCATCACATTCTGGATCCAAACCTTGGCATTTCTTCAACTTCAACTTGTGCTTCATTGTTCTCTTCTTCATAAAATATTTGAAGCTTTGATTTACCTTTCTTCTGATTCAAAGTTTCTTCATCACCTGCATGAATGTTAATTGTACCTGCATACCAAATACCTTGCTCATCAAATGTAACATCTTTTGACACAAGGAATTGCTTTGTGGATGGACTCCACAACCTATAACCCATGTGCTTATCATCATAACCAATGAACACATACTTTTCAGCTTTAGGTTCCAATTTATGCCTCAACTGTTATGGCACATATTCATAAGCCAAATATCCAAAAACTTTGCAATGATGTAAGGTAGGTCTCTTACCCCACCAAGCTTCATATGGTGTCATACCCTGCAAATCCTTACATAATAACCTATTAACCAAGTATTTGGCTGTATTTATAGCCTCAACCCATAAATAATTAGGACAATTTTTCTCCATCATTGACCTTACAAACTCAACAAGAGTTCTATTTGTGCTTTCTGCTACACCATTTTGTTGAGGAGAGTACTTGCAAGTAACTTCCCTTTTTATACCTACATTCCACAAGTAATCACTGAATTCATTAGGGAAATATTCTCCCCCTCCATCTGACCTTAGTCTCTTCAGTTCTTTCCTTGTGATTCTTTATGCATACACATGATAATATTTAAATGTATTGAATACCTCTGATTTATCTTTGATCACATATATGGTGATCCACCTGGTAGCATCATCAACATAAATCACATAATATCTTGAACCATTAATGCTAAAGCCCTTTGATGGTCCCCATACATCTGTGTGTACCAATTCAAGCTTCTCTGAATACATGAAACCATGCTTATTATGTGATTGCTTGTGAGCCTTACCTAATTGACATGCCTCATATCTGTATGTCATATGTTGACCTGCAACATTAGGTAACCCAAGCACTGAACCATTGTTAATCATATCATTAGTATCTTTTTCATTGAAATGTCCAAGCCTTTTATGTCAAAGCTTGGTAGGTACTAGCTTCATCATCAGATTTCTTGCTTTTACCTTTACTATCCTTACTCTTGTTCTTATCAGTGTATAAGGTAAAGGATTGATTACCTTTTGAGTTGTCAGTATTGAAGTCAAGTACATGCATGCCCATGTATAGATCCATTGCTATGGTGAATGCTTCCCATTTATCATCTGCCTTGATTCCATTGATCACTTGTCTCACAATTTGCTCCTCATCAATGACTTCTCCAATGCTTCCAAGTTGTTCAATTAAGTCCTTCATTTTAGTGACATAATGAGTCACATTCTATTTGGGCATCTTTTTGAGTGTTGTGAACTCCATCCAGAGCTGGTTCTTTCTTGCTCTAGTGCTTCAAAAAAAGAATGCTTCAAGTGCATTCTAGGTTTCTTATGATGCCTTACAATTCCTCATATCTGGAAAAACGAAATCAGAAATTGAGTTGAGAAGATATGACCTGGCCAAGAAATCCTTTGAGCACCATGTTCATAACCTTTCCTATTCTTCTTGAGTAGGTTGCCCTTTGCTTCTAAGTATTAGCATTGACACATCTCCAGATATGTAACTACAAGAGAACGATAATTATGACCACCAGATGCTAGAGAGATGACTCTCCTCCCAACCAAATGCCTCTATATATAGCTCTCTCCAAGGGACTGCCTTCTTTGGTAGGTGGATAGTAACCATCCATGTGTCACCCATGTAACTACATGTGCGGCAAGTGTCCTAGTTAACCAGAGTTAACTCAAGTGGATGCTTCTAGAAGGCTCTAGAGCTCTTTGGGCAAGACACTCTCCCCATGTACCCATGGGGTTTGAACCCAAGACCTCCTTCACACCCTTGAGTCTTAACCACTAGGCTAAGTGGATTACTTGGTTACAAGAGTAAATGACCTTCTAGTAAGTCTAGAATTGAGATCTTTGGTCATATATATGGATGCCCAAATGGTGTTCGATTTTAGATCTGTCTGACCCAGCCAGATCCTTAGATCATATACTTACTTTATTACATTCTTTCCCCGTTGGAAAATATTTTCATCCTCGAAAATAGAGCTATATATCTAGAACTAGAAGAACATGTCTCATCTCTCTGCAGGCATCCCTGTCCAAATAATTCAAGAACACTGTCTCACTTTGCACTTTGATAAACTAATCAAAGTAAAAAGTAGTGAATGAATAATACGGGTGGATCTAAAAACATCCTTGGCCAACTCACAGTTTCTCGATGTGTAATCTAGGCACAAACATTTGAACTGGGTGTATTCAAATTACTATTCCATTTCTGGGCATGACTTGTGCATGGACTTAGTAACAAAGGTGGGATTCTTATCCCTCATAAGACTTTGAGAACTCTTGATTTACTCGAATTTTTTTGGGATAACTTGAATTTTGGTTGTCCCAAATATGTAAATTGGATATTTGTACAATGGTTAACTCCTATTCAATAGTTACTTGTTTCTTTTACCTGACTAGAGGACTATTTGTCCTAATGAGTTTAAACATCCTATGTAAATTGTAGGAGAAAGTTTACCATTTTCTTTGAGTCAACCATACTATAACTTGACCAATTCAAATTCAGAATGAAAATTGTCCAACTTAGGACACTTTTCTTAAAGACTTCTGCTAAAAGTTGTTGGGAATTGCCAATCTGATGCGCAATTCCTAACTTCTCTATTCTAAAGTGTACTAGACTCTAGAAAGTTATGAGAGTTATGCTAATAACTGGAAGCAAACCCAAATGAATAAGTCAATATTGGACTTATCATCTTTCAAAGAAGAAAAGGTTCTTATACAAAACATCTGTGTGGGATGTTTAATTTAGTTACTGGGTTCTAACGGACTAATCCTTGACTTTTATGAAAAGAATCAGATACCATATCTGAGTCAAATCCAGAAGATTCAAAAAGCAAAAAGAAAGAACTAAAATCTGTTCAACCAATTTAAACTTTGAGGACATGTAAACTTGCTATGAGTCAAAGTCTAGATGACTTAGGATTTTAACTTTTCAAAGATCTTTTTCAATAGGGTATTGGAGCATTTTTTTGTTGGAGTTAGATGTCTGTGGAAGCACAGGAACATCAAAAGGAAGAAGAAGAATCTTGGAGCACAACAAACAATACTGAATGTATTACCACTAGAATGTACAAAGATAAGTAGCTCGTTAGGGCAATAGGCATATACACAAGCCGGGGGAAAAAACCTCCTAAAGAGGGAAAAAAGTTCCCCAATAGTCCTAGAGTATTCACACACATCACTACCTAAATATATCAACAAGTCCTCCTTGGGAGTGATGCGTTGAATAAGGAGCTGGGCACTCATGTATAAGGAAGTGCCAAGATATGTGGAAATCACTCCACAAAAGGAAGTAAGCCCAAAGCTTTGTGGAAAGCTTCAAACTTCTCCCTAGGAAGAGCCTTCATGAAAAGGTCTGCAATGTTCTCCTATCTAGGCACATATGCCAAGCTGATGTCCCCAGCAGAGAACCTCTCCTTGACATAATGATTATGCACCTCAATGTGCTTAGCGTGAGCATGGAACATAGGGTTCCTCGCAATTGCCAATGCGCTTTGACTGTTAGTGAAGATGGTGGTGGCAGAAGACTGACGAACACCCAAATCAGCCATAAGGCATCTGAGCCACGCACACTCAACAGTCGCTATGAAAACTACCCTATACTCAGACTCACAATTGGAAGTGGGCATAGTAGGCTGCTTCTTGCTCAACCAAGATATACATGAGCTACCAAGCATGAAGCAAAAGCCACTAGTGGAGACATGAGTGTCATAGCAACCAGCCCAATCAGAGTTAGAAAAAGCATGCAAATATGGAGGTAGTGATCCCCACTTGGGATAAAACAACCCAAGTAGCCGAGTACCGCTCAAGTAGTGCAAGATGTGCTTAACCGCCTGCCAATGCTTGACTCTTGGGCAATGCATAAAACTGATCATCTGTGAGACATCAGACTGAATATCTGGCCGAGTAATGCATAAGTAAATCAAGCATCCAAAAGCTTGCTAATAGAGAACAACATCAAATGCATCTCGAGCATCATGAAGACTGAGTCGTAAACCTATTTCAATAGGAGTGGCAATAGGTTTATAGTCCTCAGGCCAAAATGCCACAATAATGTGTCAATATATTTCGTTTGACACAAAACCATTCCACCATCAATGTGCATAAATTGAATACTCAAATAAAGATGCATATGCCCCAAATCAGACATCTCAAATGAGGCATGTAAATCAGCCTTCAAATCAGCAATATGCCTCTCATGAGGACCAGTGAACAACATGTCATCAACATAAACCACAATGATCAGAAGTACATCACTAGCATGCTTAACATATAAGGTTCCTTCAGTTGGATTGTTCTCAAAACCATGTGCAATCAGATAGGCATGTAGCTTCTCATGCCAAGCACGTGGTGCTTGCTTTAAACCATATAATGCCTTCTTTAACCTGCACACCTGGTTTTCATGCCCTTTGTGCACAAAGCCACGGGGCTGAAAAACATACACTTCTTCATGCAACTCACCATTAAGAGATGTAGTTTTAATATCCAACTGATGTACATTCCAACCACGATGAGCTGCAAGTGCACAGATGCTACGAACATTAGTCATTCCACAAGTAGGAGCAAAGGTTTCATTGAAGTCAATGCCTCTTTCCTACATATAACCCTTTGTAACAAGCCTAGCCTAATACTTGTCAATTGTAACATTAGGTTTATACTTCAGCTTGTATACGCACTTAGTACCAATGGATTTCTTGTCAAGAGGCAAGTCACATAAAGACCAAGTACCATTATTCATTATAGCATCATATTCAGATTGCATAACAGCCATCAAATTTTTTGAATTTTGTGCTTCATCGCTTAGTCTCATCACACAGACTAAATGCAGCCATAACATAGCAATATGATGCAAAAGAGGCACTATGAGAGCGTGATCGAGTACGATATGATAGAGGTGCATCTAATTTGCTATCACGCAAAGTCTGCACCAACCATTTTGGCATAGTTTTTGCCTGCTCAATATCAGCTCTCTCATCAATAAGTGCATCATGTAAATCTGCATCAGAAATGGAATGATCTACATCATCACATGAAACCTCCAAAGGCTGAAAAGTTGCCTCATTAAGACCATCACTAGACTCTCCACCTGTAAAAAGAGGCAGCAAAGTATCATACATGTCTTTGGAGCTAACAGATGTCTCCTTCGTATATGAAAGCAATGGCTGAATAGCATCTTCCACAAAAAAACATCATGGCTAACCAGAATGTGTTTCATCTGTGGATCATATAGACAATAACCTTTACTTTCAGAATTGTACCCAACAAAAATACATTTTACTCCTTTATCATCCAATTTTTTGCGATGTTGTTCAAGCACTAATGCATATGACAAACAACCAAAAACATGAAGATGAGCAATAGATGGCTTGCATATGGAGTGATAGACTACAGCACTTTAGTGGGACACCTGTTAAGTACATATGCTACACACATGATAGCCTCAAGCCAGAAACTATGTGGTAAAGTCTGAATCTTGACCATACACCTCGCCATCTCAATGAGTGACCTATTCTTTCGTTCAACTCCATTCTGCTGAGGTGTATAAGGCATTGTACAGTGGTGTTTTATCCCACGTTCAGCCAGAAATGCATTAAAATCAGAAGACATATGTTCCCCCCTCATTCAGAATGGAGGGTGCCTATTTTACATGCTGACAGATTTTCAACCAAAAGCAAAAACTGTTTGAAGCACATGAAGACTTCGGACTTTGCCTCCAATGGATATACCCATGCATGCTTGGAAAAATCATTGATGAAAGTCACGAAGTAAAGATAATTTCCAAAAGAAGGAGTATGCATAGGACCATGGACATCACTATGTACAAGCTGCAACTTCTGAGTAGCCCAAACTGAACCATCTTTTGGAAAGGAGGAACACTGCATTTTGCACAAAATACAGCCTTCACAAACATGTTTTCTAGGTGCCTCAAGTTTGGGCAAAGAGGACACCATTTTAGATTTCTATAGACAGAGCAAACTAGTAAAATTGAGATGACCAAAGCGTGCATGCCAAAGCTTTGCATCTGACATAGTGTGAGAATCATGTACTACACATGCCAAATCATTTAGAGATCTTTCATAGTTTATGAGCTTATACAACCCACAACATAAAATGCTAGAAGCAATAATCACGTCACCATTTGACAGATCATGAACTGTACACCTGTCATCAAAAAATTTCACAACCAAGGCAATCTTGGCTAATGCAAAAACTAATAGCAGTTTTTTCTTGATCCCTGGCATAAACAAAGCATTTGACAAAGTGAAAGAACTACCATCAGTAGTAGTCAAAATGATCATACCAACTCCCATAACAGGATAGGAGGACTTGTTAGTGCATGTTACAATATTCCTTGTAGGGGCAGGCTCTAGTGAAGAGAAGAAACTATGCTGCGAGGTAATATGTTTGGTCACCTCACTGTCAAAGTACTAAACATCACTGTCTACTGTAGACATGCATTGCTCATGAGAAGATGGGTCAAAACTACAAATAATAGTAAACGCCCATTCTTCTTCATGCACAAGATTAGAAGACTCTGTTTTCGGTGTAGAGGCCTCTGCAGCAACCATTCCAGCCTCCTTTTTCTTTTCCTCTATTGCAACTAGTTTTGGACACTTCTTTATGATGTGATCATTCCCTTTACAATATTTGCAAAAGAATTTTTGCTTTTCTGATTTCTTCTCATCTTTATCTTCCTTCTTCAAATGTGCAGCATTTGCAGATTTCTGCTTACTCTGCCTGGAGTGATATTCTTGCAACGAGAGAGAGACTAACTCCTCAAATGACAAGGCATTTGGGTTGCCTTTCATCATCAATCGAAGAGTAGAAGCAAAACTCTGATATGAATTAGGAAGATGTTGCAGAGCATAGAAGAGCACAAGGCAGAGAAAATGAAGGGCCCCAAAATTTTTCCGATTTGGACACATAAATTTTGTATTATAACCACTCTTGTATATATTTTCCGTTGTAAATGCACTAGAGGAGTCCTCTAGATGCATCCCCACAAAAGATTAGAAGCTTACCCATGTAAATCGGCAAAGAAATTAGTCTTTTAGTGAATAAAGTGCCGGTCTCTTGTGTGAAAGGAACAAACTTAGGGCACTAGTATATAAGTCACTTTGTGACTCTTTGTAAAGACTTTTTGCCATTGTGAAGAAGGAACTCTACAGATTTTCGAGTTTGCCTCTTTCATGCTGATTTTGATCTTCATTTTGCTCTTGTATGTGTGTGTTATGCTTGAAATGCATGTGTAGGACTGTTGTCTACCCCTTCCCCTTGGTTTTGAGCTGCTGTAGTGCGTGTGCAAGCTAGGAGGACTTGTGGCGCGGGTGTTGGTGTCTCCCTTCATTCACTGTTTTTACCATAACTTGAAGCAGAGTGGTCAAAATCGAGTGAAACGACTTCCAATAGATGCGTCTCGTTGAGAGCTTTGAAACGAGTACCCTATTCCCTATATTCGGAGTTCTGGGCTGGGAGAAAATCTCAAAATACTAAAAATTGCTGTAAGAGGCTTGCAACAAACACTTCCAGTAATTCAGTGAGTGTGAGAGGTAGTAGTCTTTTCTCATGTATGCTAGCTAAACCACTTCATTTTCCATCACGTGTGCACATGTCTTCATACACTTGGTATGTCGTTCCATCGGATTGACAATTAGATGTGTGTTAAGTACCCACTATACGCACTTGTGTGGCAATTGAGGTACAGTCTCATTCGAGTCCACACGTTTTTGGCGCCGTTGCCGGGGAACACTCAACCAAGGTGCCTTCGTGATGGTTATAGATCGAGTGTGATAGAATCGTACTTGTAGAGGCAAAATTGTCCGGTGGCAAGTAGTCAATCACTTCAGCACTTGTTACTTCACATCTCAGAGGTGTGTGTGATAAGTTTTAGGTTTAGGCTTAGGAGGAGGGAAGAGAAGGAGGAGTTAGGGTTAGGTTAGAAGTAGAGGAGTAGTGAGGAGAGGAGAAGTTGGAATAGGAAAAAATCACCAAAAATCCCAAAAAATCACCAAAAAAATTAGCAAAATCCAAGTTCTGTCCAAAAAAGTATAAAAACCAAAAAATTGGCTCATTTGACACTTCACTGACGTTTGGTATCGTCTGCTAGCAGCGACCGGTATCGCGAGTGAAGTATCGTGGATTTCAGGCTGTCAAAGCTAGGGGTTGACTTCCAGGTGCAAGCAGAGCATTACATTGGTAAGATATCACCAAGAACCTTAGCTAAAAACTCTCTAAACATGCATAAACACATGATTAAGGGCATGCGCAGTATCGCGGGGGGAAAAACTGGTATCAAAACAGATTTTTTGTGTGATACAGAGGCCTAGGAGAGAAGAGGGGAGTAAGGAGAGCAAGGGGGTGTAAAAATTTTGAAAAAATCTTGCATTTTGGCTTGAGTATCGCGATCGGTTGAGGTTTGGTATCGCGATATCAAAACTCCCTTGTATCGCGATACTCGCCTAGGTATCGTATCGCTTGATACCGGTCTTGGTATCGCGATACCATTTTGGTATCGTGACCCCGAGT
Source organism: Ceratopteris richardii (assembly GCA_020310875.1). Taxonomy (NCBI): domain Eukaryota; kingdom Viridiplantae; phylum Streptophyta; class Polypodiopsida; order Polypodiales; family Pteridaceae; genus Ceratopteris; species Ceratopteris richardii. The sequence continues at coordinate 65,335,474 of CM035420.1, forward strand.
TGGTATCGCGATCGTACTATTTTCCAAGGTATCGTATCGCTTGATACCGGTCTTGGTATCGCGATACCATTTTGGTATCGTGACCCCGAGTTGGTATCGCGATCGTATAATTTTTTGTGGTATCGTATCGCCGGGTATCAGACTTGGTATCGCGATACTATTTTGGTATCGTGTCACTAAGTTGGTATCGCGATCTCACCTTGCTAAGTTGGTATCGTATCAGCAGTATCGTATCGTGTCCTTCTTTGATATCGTATCGCCCACTCACTCGGATGGTATCGTGATACTGTCATACGTATCGTATCGTCTAGGTCCTGTGGTATCGTATCGGCATAAATTCCAATATCGTATCGCCTGAAACTTTTGAGATCGTATCGTGATATTCCTAGTATCGTATCGCCGAGATTTTTCGTATCGTATCGCGCATAGCAGAGGTATCGTATCGTCTGCTTCCCAAGGTAGTATCGCGATACCAGGTTAGTATCGTATTGTCTTGGTGTTTGGTATCGTATCGCAGGCAGTATCCAATATTGTATCGTTTGGACTTCTGGTATCGTATCGCGGTCAAAGCAGTATCGCCGAGAGCAGTATCGTCAGGAAGTGGTATCGTCCTGATTGACCCTTTCTTTTTGTCAGGCACTTTAAGTCATTAGGAGAACTACCCAAGGAGAATCTATGAGGCATACAGAGAGACTTGGGGGGGTGAATGAACTTGAGATCAGGAAGAGTGCTAAGTAGTCGAAGAAGCGTCATATCTTTGGCAGGAAGTGCTGCCCAGGTTAGTCACCACTCCATCTACTCAGAAACCTCTAGTGATTCGGAAGCGGAACTACACATGGCTTTGGAAGACATGCAAGGTCCAATGCCAAATAGGAATTTCATGTCTACTGTTGAAGGGGATTACCGTACCTCCTTACAATATGTGTCCACCAATGCCCAGGAGATCTCAATCTACCTGGATGGGTTAAACAGATCTGTTGCGAGGATGGTAACTTCCCAGAATGCCACAATTGTGCCCTCACTTGCTGTCAAGTACGAAGGAGGAGCATATGTAGATAAGATTGGTCATATCTATATTGTGACTGAATTTTCTGAGAGGATCAACGAAAGGGGAGAGTTCGTGGACCCAAACAACTCCGAAAGAACGCAACCTAAAGAGTTGGTATCTACCCCGAGGGGCAGGTCTCAAGTGTCGCGGGTCTTGAGAGGAGATTTGATACCTCAAGATGATTACCTGTTGGAAGTCTATATGATCCATGGATCAGACCTGTTGCTTCAAACCGACTTACCGGCTCCAGGGAGAGAAGAAAGCCCCATGACATTTTATGAGTTGAAAGACCCAGATGATGAAACTAGACTTACTTACTTGGATAAGGATCAAAGGAGATATTGGCCTGTGAGTGCCTTAGACAGGGCTCGACTAAGATACATGGGTACGCCTGTATTCCCTCAGAGAGATCAGGCAACTACTTCACAAAATCCTTTTGGGAATCAACATGAAACGGAGCAGACCACATCAGGACAAACCAGTCAACGAAGTGTGCCCAACCATACTCATGTACAATTTGCAACTCCAGGAGTGCACACACGTAATCAGGCCCACGTAGGGATAGGGAACCAGTACCGACCACCAATTAGACCACAACCACCGGTAGGAAGACAGCCGGGAGTACCGCCATTGCGACCAGCTATCCCTGTCTTCCCGGTAGTGCCCAGACCACCTGAACCAATGAGAAGGCTGAGACCTATCCAAGTAGCTAAATGCATGAGAAACCATTATGATGGATTAGGGGAACCATATGATCATATTGCCGAATTTAAACAAGTTCTGAGAGCGGAGCAAGTAGAGGACTTCTTTGTGCAGTATGAGTCTTTTGGGCTCACCCTCACGGGGACAACTCTAACTTGGTTCCAACCTTTAGATCCAAATCAATTTGAAAACATGGAACAATTCTTTCAAGAATTCATTGGAGAATTCACAAAGAGAGGAATTAAACACAATTCTGCGTCCTTAATCCATAGCTTTAAACAAAACCCTAATGAAACTGTGAAGGCTGCTGCACGAAGATTCAATCAATATGTGGATAGATGCCCAACAGCCGAGAGACCCACTCAACAAAAGATGATTTCATTATTTTTAGATGGGCTCACTAACAGAACTCTACGAACACTAGTGTATGTGAATAGATTACAAGCCTTAAGCGAGTGTCTTCAAGAGTGCATTGACCTGGAAGATAACCTTGCTGAGGACCTCAAGGGTACGACCGACCTTTCCAAATCAGAAGACTCAAGAAGCACTATCATGTCCAACTCTAGTAACATGGAAGAACTAGCTGAATTGGTAGTAAAAAAACTGGGAGTACAAGGACAAAGAGCTTACCCAAATATAGCTCAAAGAGTGCCTACGCTACGGAGATGTAATTTATGTGGAGGAGAGCACCCTACACACTTGTGCGTTCGAGGAGGGGCCGGTGCACAACCTACGTATCCATACTACAGACAACAACAACAAGGGACTTCTTCATACTGCCACATCGAGCAAAAATACACCAATCACACCACTGAAAACTGTCCCTTCAATAGGCAAGCACGGCCTATCCAACCACCTCAATACCGACCATATGGATATCCACCGAGAGAGCCTGGTAGAGAGATGCCTAGATACAATCCTTATCCAACACCAGTAGGAGCACCAAGACAATATGAGCAAGCACCGTACCCACCACCACAACCAGTACTGGGACCCCAGCTATCACAACCTCAACAAGTAGTACCAGTGAAGTATGCTCAACCAGAAGAAAACTTAGAGAGAGCCATAGTACCAGCATCAATAATGACCAATGTGGAATCAACCAACCCAGGGTATGAACCTCCACTAGGAGAGTAGTATCCATACGAAGCCAACATGATAGAACACGAACCAGCATATGAGACGGTATATCTTGGGTATGAAGGCTATGATCAGACTTATGGAGCAGAGACTGCAACTTTAATGTACACAGCTCCTAAGGCACAATAACCCATGAGACCACCCATCAGACCACCGATACAGAGAGGACCATGCTATAGATGTGGAGGAGACCATTTTATTAGAGAATGCCCTCGACCTTATAACCCTCCACCACCTAGAATCTGGGAAGGGTATTGTAGCGATTGCGGGAAGGAGCATCTTTTCAGAGACTGCCCTAAGAATCCAGCAAAGACTCAAGATACGGCACCAATTAATGTGATCGAAGTCATAGAAGGATCTGGAAGTGATAAGGAGTACACCGTACCACTAAAAGCTATTACTAGAGCCCAAGTAAAACTACAAAAAGGAAAACAACCAGAGGAGAAACTAGAGAGCAATAAAACTATAAACTCCGAAATTCAGGTAGTCGAAGATTCTGAGGACCCATGTGAAAACCCCCGGAACCCAAAAGCTCAAAAATGGAAGGAAAGACGAGAGAAACTCAAGGACAAATGGGCAAAAAACAAGACTATAAACAGTAGAAAGCAAACCAAAAAAATGAATAAGCACAAGGAACAAGGGAATCCTAAGGAGACCCCTGAGCTACCCGAACCTAGCTCAGATAGGGAGAAGCCAGGATCAATTCTAGCAGACCCAAAGCCAGATGACTTAGACATGTGGTTGAAAGCCTACCAAGCTAGAATCAAGATGGGCCCAAGCGTTGAACAACATGAAAAAATCTACCCTAAAGGGGAGTTAGAAAAAGAAAGACTGACCATATGCAGGAAACTCATAGAAGTAGCACAAGCAACCCTAGAAAAGCCTATCCCAATTCTACCAGAGACCAGGATTGCACATAGTCTGTATGAAGAATGCTTAAAGTCCAATAACAAAGAACCTAGGAAAGAAGATGACCAAAGCGGCCAGATAACAACCCAAGAGGAATCGATGTCAACAATCCCAGATCTAGAGGCAGATTGGCCAAAAGACTTATGGAACAGAATTCGAGAGGAGCAATGGAAGAAGAATGGAGATAACACACCTCCTTTTGAAGAAATAGATGGGGAAGATTGTCAACTTCATCCCAACTTGGAGGAAGTATATGAAGAAGTATCAAGACTTGACAGAGGAAGAGAGGAAACCATGAGCATCTCAACATTGCCTAACTACATGGGAGATTACGAAAGGGAGTCAGTAATAATACGAGCACCCACAGTGCATGGAAAGGGAAAGGAAAAGGTAGAAGAGAGTTCACATAATCTAACAGAATTAAAGAAAACAAAAGTGCAATGCAAGTTGACGGTGGAAGAATTGCTTCGATTGAAACCACAATTATGGAAGCAAATGGCAAACCATCTAGAATCACAGCCAGAGAATGGAGGAAAGAAAAGGAGAAGGAAAATAACGCCACAATACAAGTTCCAGTGGATAAAGTAGGAGAATTTAGTGAAGGAGACAAAGGTAATACTTGTTTGCCTGTCACCCACAATGGATATATGACCAGAGCTATTCTAGACACAGGAGCCGGGGTAGGAATTGCCACCAAGGAGATCTGGGAAAAGTGGGGAAAACCTGCTTTGCGACCCACTCGCATGAAACTCCAACTAGCAGACGGTCATGTGGAAAAACCCTTGGGAATATTGGAACGAATCAAACTAACCACTTGCGGAGTAGAATTCGAACACACCCTAGCCATCTGTAAATTCGAGAAAGCAAACAACTACGAGATGATATTAGGACGACCCTTCATGAGACAAATGCAGGTAGTACAGGATTGGGGAAGAGATTCGTTATACCTGCAACATCAAGGAAACACCACAAAGATAAATTTGCACACGTTTGTTTATCGAGATGTCCCTCCATTACAATGAAATCTAGTCCACAAAGAAGAAGATGACCTATCCATTCACAGTGCTGGATCAAGTGATCAATCTTGGATGCATGAAGACACACAGTTATGGATGTGCAAGGAAGCAAAGAAAGAGGAGTATAAGAAACAACTGTGGCCGATAGGACACCCGAACTATCGATCAGTAGAAGACCCCGATTATATGCCTCAAACTTTTTCTGATGAAATGTTCGAACCACATGGATGGATGGAAATTTTAGCAACCTTAGATGTATGTGTGAACGAAGAAGTTCTAACCATGAACGAATGCATAGATGAGGAAGGCTATGACGTAAACCTCTATATGGCTGTACTTCAAGAAGTAGAAGAAGGGGAAACCCTGGAAAAAGAATGGAAAGAGGAGTATGAAAGCATAGAGATGGAACCAGAATTTGATTCTGAAGAAAGTTACTTAAATACTATTCAGAGCCAGAAGGAACAGGAACCAACAAAGATCTTATCAATTGAAACTGCTACGGCTATGCACAGGCAGGAGGAAGACATAAGTAGAGTAGAGCCGGACCCAGATCTTTTTGAAGTTCCTGAACACTTTAAAAAATATGAAGTAGAGGAAAGAAAAGTAGCTATCCAGATGCCGAGACGAGAGGCAAGAGACGGAGAAGCGTATGACAACAAGGAACAAACAAAAAAAATTGTTGTGACAGTTGAGAAAGGAGAAGAAAGATGCACATATATTGGTAAAGATGTGTCTGAAGAAGAGGAAGAGGAACTCATATACCTTATTCGGGAGTACCGAGATGTATTCACATGGACCTATAAGGATCTCAAAGGTGTGGAGCCCACTATTTGTTCCCATCGAATACCAATGACAGCAGATGCAAAACCCTCCAAACAACGTCCTTATACATACAATGAAGTCTATGCAGCAAAGATTAAGGAAGAAATAGACAAACTACTAGCGGAAGGATTCATATATGAGATAGAACATACCGAATGGGTATCGCCACTAGTAGTAGTACCTAAGGAAAATGGAAAATTGAGAGTGTGCATAAATTTGAAGAAGGTGAATGCAGCCACTATACGTGACAACTACCCACTACCTATCACGGACCATTTATTAGAAAGAGTAGCAGGTAAGGAGGTCTATAGTTTCCTAGATGGATTCTCCGGATACAATCAGGTAGCTATTGCGACTGAGGATCAACATAAGACAGCATTCGCCACTGAATGGGGAGTGTATGCATTCAGAGTGATGCCCTTTGGACTCACTAATGCTCCAGCTACCTTCCAACGATTGATGTGTCACGTTTTCAAGGAATTTCTGAAAAAAAGCATGGAAGTATATGTAGATGACCTTTGCACGTACTCCAATCAAAGACCCAATCACATTCCCGAGTTGAGGAAGATATTCAACAAATGTAGACAGTACAGAGTCTGCTTAAACCCAGAGAAATGTGTCTTTATGGTAAGACAAGGGAAAATTCTAGGACACATAGTCTCAAGAAATGGAATATCTATGGATGAGGACAAGATTAAAGTCATCTTAGACTTACCAAGACCCAAGAATGCAAAGGAAGTGCAAGCCTTTATGGGACATTGTGGATATTACAGAAGATTTATTCACATGTATGCCATAATAGCAAAACGTTTGTACGGTCTCTTAACTCAATTTACTTGGACGGAAGAATGCGAGAAGGCATTCACCGAGTTGAAAAAGAGACTCAGTACCGCCCCAATTCTGAAATCACCAAATTGGAGCAAGCCATTTCATATTCACGTTGACGCTTCTAACTATGCCATTGGATGTATCTTAGCCCAAACCGGCTGATGAAGGTAAGCTTGATCATCCAATTGCCTATGCTAGTAGACAATTGAATCAAGCAGAACGAAATTATACCACTACGGAACGAGAAGGTTTAGGAATGGTATACGCAGTGAAGAAATTCAGACATTATCTTTTAGCCAACAAGTTCAAATTCTTCATAGACCATCAAGCATTGTTGTACTTAGTCAATAAGCCTTGTAACACGGGAAGGTTGGTACGATGGTTTCTACTACTAATGGAGTTCGATTTTGAAGTTATAGTGAAAAAAGGAAACACACATGTGAGAGCAGACCACCTTTCAAGGCTAACACACGGAGAGCCACCAAGTGGAGTGCCCGACGATCTACCAGATGCTTATTTTTTCAATCTAGAAGTTTGCCCAAAGTGTGCAGAGAAATTGATCCCTATACTCACCCATGGTCCTCAACACTCAATCAATAGGAATAGCAAGAAATAAATTCTTCAATCGAGGAACTTACACATTGTGTCAGGTAGTGTATACTACAAGGAACCCAACGGAGTGTTACTCAGATGTGTTGATGAGGATGAACAAACACAACTAATTGAGCAAGCACATGTGAACAAATGGAGAGCACACCGAGGGACTCATGGAACAATCCGGGAACTGAAAAGATTAGGAGTGTATTGGCCCGACATGCCCAAGAATGTTCACGACCACGTAAGTAATTGTGCAGAATGCCGAGAGACAGTTCCCGAAGATCATATGTCTCTACCTTTTTCGACCATAGCACCCAATTGGAGTACAACATTAGTGAAATTCTTAAGAACTCAAGAACATGAGTTAGGAGCTAGTCCAGCAAGAAAGCGATCCTTAGAGGAAATGAGCAAGGACTACATTCTCATGGGAGGACAATTGTTTAGGCGAGGTAAAGACAACCAACTCAGATTATGTGTGCATGAAGGAGAATATTTACCCATATTAGAGATGGCACATGCAGGTGCTGCGGGAGGCCATTTTTCGGCTGAAAGAACTGTTAAAATGATTCTCTTTGCGGGCTTGTGGTGGACAACTCTACATATGGATGCTGAAACATATGTACGAAGTTGTGAAACTTGTCAGAGAACTAGATACCCAATTCGGAGAGATGACATGCCATTAAGACCCATGATATGCGCGAGAGCCTTCACAAAATGGGGTATTGACTTCATAGGACCTATCAATCCACCTGCCAAAGGATCACATGCTGAATACATCATAGTAGCCACGGACTACTTGACTAAATGGGTAGAAGCAAAAGCCACTAGAAAGAATGATGCTCAAACTACCGCAAAATTTCTCTTTGAGCACATCTTCACCCGCTTTGGTTTGCCCATCGAGATTGTTAGCGATCGGGGAACACACTTCCTTAATGAAGTAATCGAGTCACTAATGAACGAGTTTTTGGTGATTCATAAAAAGTCTGCCCCATATCATCCCCAAGCAAATGGACAAGCGGAGAGTTCTAATAAAGTACTGTGTACCGTTTTGACAAAGATTGTCAATAATGGGAGGTCAGATTGGGACAAACAATTGCATCATGCAATTTGGGCCTTCCGAGTTGCATATAGAACGGCTATTGGAACTACCCCATTTAACTTAGTGTATGGGCAAAATGCAATTTTACCAATTGACTTTTTAGTACCAACATTGAAAGTAGCCCAACAGTATGAGTGGGAAGGACATGAACTATCCCAACAACTAGACCAACTTGAGAAGTTACATGAGACTAGATTGCAAGCAGTAGCAGGAATTTATGCAGCTAAAAGGAGACAAAAAGCATATTATGATGCACATATAAAATACAAGGGACTTAAAGAAGGAGACTTAGTCTTAGTGTACACCCTAAAACAACATGCCAAGAAGTTACAAAAACGCGGATACAGACCTTTGATCATAAATCGAATCTCTACTAGTGGAGCAGTCAATCTAGCCACCCTAGATGGCGACATTCTTCCCAACTACATCAGTGGATGTAGAGTAAGACGATTCATGGAGCCTTTGACTGATCAAATGCTAGCACGATTGGTAGGTGCCCAAAATAGGAAAAAAGAGGAAGAGCGAATTAGAGAAGAAGCTCGGAAAGAAGCACTAGAGCGTATTAGGAAACGGAAAGAATGGATGAGGCAAAGAGACGAACGTTATCTCCAAGGTGACGAGCCTATCCCTATGGCAAACTACCAAGTCAAGAATCATGATACAACGGGTAGGTGTAAAACGCAACCTTACCTAAACCTAGGGATTGGAAAGACAGAGTACAAATTGATCGATGCATTGATAGACTCAGGAGCAGGACTTAGCTGCATGCGAAAGAGAATAGCAAAAGAGCTGCAATTAGATTTGAATCCCACAAAAGCCCGATTAATAAGAATTGGAGGTCACACCCTAGAATGTATTGGAACCATGAATGTATCCCTCCACCTAGGAAATTCCTCCATGGAACAGAGAGTCTTAGTGTGCAACGATGAGGACTTAATGGAAGACTTAGTTCTAGGACAAGATTGGATCATTGAGACTGAGGCGTGTATCCATCTAGCTCAAGGCTATATTTCGGCTAAAATAGGGCATAAGGAAATTTTCAGCTTACTTGAAGAGAAACCTTGTACTCAAACAAATATACAAAGTTTAGAGGAAGCTCACACAACGATATTGGAAAGTATCAATAAGGTTCACCACACAGATACAACACGTATAGAAGCTGAAACTGCAATCCCAATGACGTCAGCAGTAGAGTCGAAGTCACCCAATGCAGTGGAAGGAAAGCCAACAGTTAAGGAGATTTGCTCTCCTACACCTGCTCAAAACATCAAAAGATCGCACTATTGGAAACCAACAAGCAGATACTCATATCAAGGCCCACCCAAATATAAGTGGGTACGCAGGGATCAAAAGCAGAGTCGAGAAACGTCCGCACCCACTCTTAAGAAGGAAACAGGAATCACCAAACCAGCTTCACAGAAGTACATACAAGAAGAATCAGTGCAACTATGGATCCCTAAGCCCTTGCTTGAAGCTCAAAGATCGCAACTTCAGATATGGATCCCAAAAAACTCACACAAGCAGCTAAACAGGCTTTAAAGACAAAAGAAGAAGTACTACATCACACCAGGCGAAAGACAACAACACATAAGAATCATCCGGGAAACTGGAAAAGCAATGCCAAATTCACTCTGACAATGGAGGAAGCAAACAGAACACAAGAAGCTGCAAGGATCAAGGATACGAACCGACCTCTCTTAGTGTTCACGAAATGGATCTGGAAACCAAAGCAACCACGAGGAGCGGAGGATCAAAGAGATAAAGCTTTCCATTGCACTCATGAAGTTTTTAATGCACCTCAAGTAAGCATGATAGGGCCACCATACCAGGCCAAGCATTCGGCACAAGATGTACCTTATCAAACTAGTGGTGCACATTCTCCAAACAAGAGTAGATCTTAGCTTCATTCTAAATAGGAATGGACCTACTATGTATATAAATAAATGCTTTGGCTACTCTGACTTTTATTTTCTTTCAGCAATAAAAACCAAATTGGAAAAAATGTATGGTAAGAGATCTCACTCATGGATTAATGGGGAGACGGAGTGACGACGACAATAATCACTTCAACGCACTACATCATTGTATACAGTTATGTGACGCTAATGCACTTTTACGTACAAGTGCAGATGGCTTCCGAAGATTCTGAAGAAACCGTACAGGAGGAAGTGATGGATTTTCCTCCCCAGAGTATCACAAAGGCCAAGGGACACTGGTTCCGCGAAGACCAGCCTGCAAGGGACTACCTGTTCCTGGCAACAATCAAAATCATGGACACAGATCATCTGTTTCCAATAATGTCCCAGGATTTTCGAGTGCAACATACACTTCCTTCTGTTGAAGAAACCATGAAGAAAGCAGGCATACATAAATATTTTGAACTGCCAATCTATAAGCCTGATTTTCTAAGATGCACTCAAGTCATGAATACACTACAACCAGCACTACATGATCCTTTGGTGCCGGAAGCTAGAGTAATGGATAAAGCAGGTGAATGGGTGATTATTCAATTCACACATGAGTTAATCAAGGAAGCCTTTGGATGGGAGAAGGATGGGGTCACAATAGTGAAAGAAGTAAGTAAAGGTGCAAAGACCCGAACCTTCGTCGACATCAACCGTGTGGACATAGAGGATGAGGTCAGATTGATTCACCAACACTTTTGTTTCCCGAATATGCACAGATACACGGCTCCACAAAAGATCATTGTGCAATTATTGTCCCATGCCATCAAGAAAATTGGGAATCAAATCAATTTGACTGCATATGTTCAAGAAAGATTGTTCGAGGCCAAGAAGCAATGGAAGAATAAAAAGTTCCTAAATGGCAGTGTGGCACTAACCATCTTGATCTACCATGCCTTAGGAATGAGGGAACATTTACAAGAGATGCCATCATCAACCGTCATTGCTCAATATGCCAAAGTGGCAACTGTTCCTAAGAAAAAGAAAGGAGTAAATATTGTGGAAGTGGCAGAAACAAGCTCTCAACCTAGAATGAGAGGAACCAAAAGACTCCGGGAAGCCAAGCTACATGAAGAAGACACACCAACTACCAAGAGGATCCATGTACTCCCCAAAACTACTATTGAAGGAAGGAAAGAAATAACGGCAAAAGACTTGACAGACGCTCTGGAAGAGACCCATCGATATACAGAAGGACAAGTCAACTTACCAGTCCAGGGTCATCATTATCAGCAGTCAGAACAAGCAAGGGAAACAAAGAGCAAACTCACAAAAGTACATAGATATCGAGAAATAGGGCTAGAGAACTCTAGTTCTGGATCGGACGGCCAAGAGGAGCCCAATACCTCGTTATTGGATGTAGATATTCAAAGCGAATCAAAAGATGACGGCCAATGGGAGGAATTAAATGAAGTGAATTATAACGAAGAACAAAAAGACCTCAAGCAGGAGGATCACATAACGCAGGTCGATCAAAGTACTAGGGGCAAGGAAGCAAAAATGGAAGGTCAGCATACTTTAAAACTTAATGAAAGTTCCAACATCCAAATGAAGGAGGCCACACCACCCCGAAAAATACGCATGAAGATCCCAAAGAAGGAATGTCAGGAAACACAAAAGGAAGACGAAGAACCCTTTACACCCATAAGGGTTGTGGCAGAACCGTCTCCCATGGATGTTACATTTCAAGGGAGTGCCACTAAAACTATTGTTGTGGATGACGACGAAGCAGAACCGCAAGTGCACTTACAAATCAGACAACCACACAATGAAACGATCCATAGCAAAAAAGGAAAAGATGTACAAACAGGAGAAACCCCAGATCTACCAAAGACATGGCTGAATGTGGATATAGCTCAGCTCAAGCCTGTGGTGCAGGACATGATCCGAACCTCACTAGACACACAGCAATTAATGGTTGATGCTGATGAAGATTATGACTAAGCCATGCAGGACAAAATCGAACTTCAAAAATGGGGTAAGAATCTCTCTACTGAGTTAGAGACAGTAAAAGAACAGGTAGTAGAAAAAGAAACTGAACTGAAGGAAATCAAAAGCAAATACAGCCTGCTAGAGACAGAAAATGAGCAATTAAAAGAACAACTACAAGAAGTCACCAAACAACTACAAGCAAATGAGGCTGAAAAGGCACGCATGACATCAAGAAGCAAAATTCTGGAATCACAGATTAAAGGGTACATGGATGAAGCAGAGGTGTTAAGACAACGGAACAAAGAGCTTATGGCCGCTCTTTTAAGTGATCACCCAGTCGAAATGCAAGCCCAACCGGAACAAGACATCAAAGGATTAGAAGAGAAAGTAATTATGTATGAAGATCAGCTCAAAAAGGAGCAAGACACAATTGCCGAATGGGAGAAAAGATACATGGATGACACGGCTGCCTTGAGAGCCAAATGGAAGAAAGCTGAAAATGACTATCTGCGACAATGTAAAGAAGATACCGATCAGATGGACATGGTAGTACAAGAACTTCTCAACCACAAAGATATGATGGCCAAGGCCACTGAAGAACTAAAACAGAAGAATGAATGTATTAAGGAACTTCAGGATCGGCTAGGACAAAAAGGAAAAGAGGGGACACCAGTAGTTCCAACTTCTGCAGAGGCTACTATGGAGACTGAGGTATGTCCTCTATCTTCCCCCTCATATCATTCATCGGTAAAGGAGGAAAAGGAGGTTCACATTGAACCTAACACTCGGGAAATTGCAGAATTGAGCAGACCAGAAAGGGCCTGGTGTCCCAACTTACGGCAGAATTTGAAGATCAGATCATCAGGATCATGAAAGAAACTCAAATAGATAATAAACAATTAGAACAAATTTTGAAGCCCTTTAATGTACCATACGGATTACTTAAAGAACAAACTCGATATTATATAAAGTCTGCAACGAATAAAGATCCAGACCACAACCTTCAATTCAGGCATGACACTTTCAATTACACTCAAGAAGAGTTCGAGAAGGCGGATCCGATATGGCGACGAAAGATTTTGGAGAAGCATCCCACGTTGCAGGTACAGTGGGAAGCATCACCATATGCACTTCACGTAAATCCATCTTTTTGTCCAGTACCCCGTAGACGATCTTGGCCGCAATTTTGGGAAGGACAGCGCCAAGGCAGCATTAATAGTTAGTGGCTCAATTATCCACTATTACCTAGTCCGCCACATAATTACTTACCGACCGCGGAATACATGGTAAAATCTATGGAATTTTGGATTACCAGATATGCTACAGTGCCACATTTAGCGATAAAAATGACCAATAAAATTTTCAGCATGCTACTAACAGTGCTAAAAGTGTTCCAACATGCCAAATATACTTTTTTGAATTTCATTGGCATTACGCAAGGTTCAGAAGCCTTAATTTTTGATTTATCTACCATTCCCAGCCGACTTACTATTATGGCATATTATTCTCGCCTTATGTTTTTGCCATCTCCATATATGCAGACTTTTGAAGAAGCATTCTTTACAGGCTTCTTCGAAATTGATTCAGAGATTTTTGTTAAAATGACTTCAAGTTTGAATGCAAGACTGGTGGCCTATGAAACAAGTTTCTTTGCTGATCATAGATAGGCGCCAGAGGATGGAGTAAAATCACAGCAATGGAAAGAATTCATGCTTTGTCATGCTAATCTGCTAAATCAAAGAGAGCAACAGGCCATACAAACATACACACGTCGCCACAAAAAGCCTGTCGAGGACCACAGAGTTCACGAGGAGGGACGTGTAGAGGGACAATCAAGCAAAAAGAGAAGAAGAAGGAAATCAAAGCCTACAATGACTCAAGAGAAATAAACATAACAAGAACAAGTCCCTGCAAGAAGCCCCGCAGGGGCGCATCACCCATCTCTGCACAGAGCCCCGCAGGGGCACACACACAAAGGAAAAGCACGTAGCTTAGAGGAGGAACCAGGGCCAACAAGTATGCCATATGTGGATGCCTCAACCCCTTGAGTTACAGAGGATTCAGATCAAGGCTTACGAGCTACATCCGCATATGTGCACTAATGGCGTGCGTGGCAAACCAAATTAACAGGCTTTGAGTAATGTAACCAGGTCCGATATGTGAAAACAGGACAAATCCAAGCGCCTCTAAAACGTAATGCAAGATCAAGAATCAGGCAGAACTGACCAAAGGAAGCACGCGCTGATCGAGACAAACAAGAAGTAAAGCCTGTCAAGGGACGACAGAGACGAAGAGGGGGAGAGTGTTGCAGAGCACAGAAGAGCACAAGGCAGAGAAAATGAAGGGCCCCAAAATTTTTTTGATTTGGACACATAAATTTTGTATTATAACCACTCTTGTATATATTTTCCATTGTAAATGCACTAGAGGAGTCCTCTAGATGCATCCCCACAAAAGATTAGAAGCTTACCCATGTAAATCAACAAAGAAATTAGTCTTTTAGTGAATAAAGTGCCGGTCTCTTGTGTGAAAGGACCAAACTTAGGGCACTAGTATATAAGTCACTTTGTGACTCTTTCTAAAGACCTTTTGCCATTGTGAAGAAGGAACTCTACAGATTTTCGAGTTTGCCTCTTTCATGCTGATTTTGATCTTCATTTTGCTCTTGTATGTGTGTGTTATGCTTGAAATGCATGTGTAGGACTGTTGTCTACCCCTTCCCCTTGGTTTTGAGCTGCTGTAGTGCGTGTGCAAGCTAGGAGGAGTTGTGGCGCGGGTGTTGGTGTCTCCCGTCATTCACTGTTGTTGCCATTACTTGAAGCAGAGTGGTCAGAATCAAGTGAAACCACTTCCAATAGATGCGTCTCGTTGAGAGCTTCGAAACGAGTATCCTATTGCCTATATTCAGAGTTCTAGGCTGGGAGAAAATCTCAAAATACTAAAAATTGCTGTAAGAGGCTTGCAACAAACACTTCTAGTAATTCAGTGAGTGTGAGAGGTAGTAGAATTTTCTCATGTATGCTAGCTAAACCACTTCATTTTCCATCACGTGTGCACATGTCTTCATACACTTGGTATGTCGTTCCATCGGATTGACAATTAGATGTGTGTTAAGTACCCACTATACGCACTTGTGTGGCAATTGAGGTACATTCTCATTGGCACAAGTCCTTGAGTCTTCTTGACTCGAGTACACAGAAGACGATTCAGAACAATCTGCACAAGTGAGCTATATGGTATAACCTCATCAGCTTAAATTAATTGTTTCTTCAAGTCTTTGATCTTTGTTAGAAAATTGTCCATAGAATCACCGTCATTCATGTGCTCACTCTCCAACTGTTTTCAAATGTAAGCAACACGAGCCTCATTCCTAGATTGGTACAATGTGGTAAGTGTATCCCAAGCATCCTTTGTTGTTCTGCAAGAGTGAATGTGAGGAATAATGGCACGTTTGACAGACAAAGTTATCAATGCATGTGATTGGGCATCTCTGCCATCCCAAAAAGTTTTCTCTACAATGAGTGCAACAGAAACTGTAGCACGAACAGGAATATGTAGAATCGAAACTGTAGCACGAACAGCAAATCGAAAACATCATCCAACCACAAGATACTTGTATGGTAACCTACATCAGTGTGTCGATCCACTGAGGTTCTATTGATGAGTTTTTACTCAAATAATGCTTTTCTTGAGACTACGTTTATGCCTATATTCAATCTTTATGACTCCTTAATGGGAATGCAATTCTTGTGCATTTCTTTGAGTCAAAGGATTGAATTTTCCAAGTTACACTAGGAACTTGGTGCTTAACTTAGTCAATCAAATCCTTGGTTGAAAAGATCAACTCAAAGTCAAAGTCTGACTTCTTCAAAAATTTATGAAATATTTCCGAATCAACAACACTTTATCTTGAAGTATTTCAAGAAGATCTTGGAAGTTACTTACTTCATATCTTCTATGTCCTTGATCTTGAATTATCTTGAGATACTACTTTTATTCTCTTTGAATTTAAACTCCTTCTTTGAAGTTTTAATTCCATTGAGGATCAAACCTAACTTCAAGATCGAATCTAGGACTAAAAGATAATCATCATTTCATGGTCCGATGTCCTATACCATCTTTCCTTCATCAATCCAAGTATCAAATCTAGTATTCCATACCACACTATTTTATACTCACATTGACGTATGAGTGAATTTTATCCTAAATTCTAAACATCTCCTGATAGAGAACCTTCTCGCTTCAATTCTTGACAAGAATTTTACAGTTTCAGGCATTACCTCTAACTTGATATTCTAGGTTTTAATCCCTTAACATGATCATTTCATGATCTTGTGCTTTCCTTTGGGAACTTGAAAACCTTTTGATGGAACACCCATCCTTCTTTGTTGGGGTTTTCAAATGAAAACCAAATAGAATTCCAACTACTTGAATTCTCATAGATTCAAGCTCAATTGGTTTATTCTTGACCAATTCAAAGTGACAAGAGTTTTTTTGACTTGTCTTTAGATTTTATCTTTATTGATGCTTTAGATACCTATCTCGATCGAGACTTTACATGAATCTCTCTATTACTTAATTCTAGGCATCCACTCATGCTCTTTGGATTTGTACCAAAATCCCTTTAAGGATAAGTAAACAATTATGTCTTACCTTCCATAGACTTAAGTTCTGTCTTCACGATCGCAAACTGCAAATTTCTTGGAATTCCTTACTCTATTCAGACTCGAAATAGCTTACTCTTTTCACACTTTTCCATTGGATAAATGGAACTATTGTCAGGATCTTACTCACACACATACAGAGATTCCGGATGCAGAAAAACACACAGAGAATTGACGCAACAAGAGACGAGACAGAACGCAGCATTGGGTGCAATCTCCCCCCATGCACTCTGTTTCGACAGTCTACAGAGTGCATGTATTCATAGGACTTTTGATTACGTCGAAAATAGTGGTTACAAGAGGGCAGCTTCGAAAAGCAGGTGTGAAACTAAAAGTTGGTAACTTTTACAGAAAGCCATTGCTTTTAATAACAGGAACTGCGGTCTACAATGACCCTTATTCTAACCATTACTTTTCTAACAATAGAACCTTCTACGCAGGTTTATTTACAAAATAAATAATAATTATTCGGATTATTGATCTCCGCCCTTTCAGGCCTTGCACACTCATCACGAACCTTCAGCTGCTATATCAGAAACATCAAAAATACATTAATACATTAATAATTTAACATTTTAACAATGCCTTGTTCAATAATATACAACATGGCTCTCAATTGACAAGCAACTGACCTCAGTTGATAAAATAATTTATCACTCTAACAATTAGAATACATTGTTCAACATATTCCATGTTACTGATTTAATCCAACAATGCATTGGCCAACATATTCCATGTTACAATCCAACAATGCATTGGCTATTCCATATTTCAATCCAACAATGCATTGGCTAACATATTCCATGTTACAATCCAACAATGCATTGGCTATTCCATATTTCAATCCAATAATGCATTGGCTAACATATTCCATGTTACAATCCAACAATGCATTGGCTATTCCATATTTCAATCCAACAATGCATTGGCTAACATATTCCATGTTACAATCCAACAATGCATTGGCTATTCCATATTTCAATCCAACAATGCATTGGCTAACATATTCCATGTTACAATCCAACAATGCATTGGCTATTCCATATTTCAATCCAACAATGCATTGGCTAACATATTCCATGTTACAATCCAACAATGCATTGTTCAGCATATTCCATAAGGTATAACATGCCTCTCAGTTGAACAAGCAACTGACCTCAGGTGATAAAAGAATAAACATGGATGGCCAGTCACATGTTTCATCACTGAATAAAATAGGCATGTGCATGGAAATGTTCATGGAGCTATTACATTAATGTGTTTGTGTATGATATGCAGAAATTAAGTGATCATAGTGAGGTGTTAATTGTGTTTTATGTATCCATTGACATTCTTCAATAGAATGATTTTTGTACTTAACCAAATATCGATGATATTGAGTACCTGTGCGTGTAGTAGTGACATCATGATCAATGATTTTCTCAGGAACTAAGATTTCAGATTGTTCTTCAATTAAAGGAGGGTCATCAAGAAGTGGAGCAAGTGGTAAAGTTCCTTTAAAGGGTTTAAGTAAACTAATATGAAAAGAGTTATGAATGGTCCAATGGGATGGAATATCTAATCGAAATGAATTATCATTAATTTTTTCTATAATGCGAAATGGTCCATAATAGAGTGGTGCAAGTTTAATTTTAGGATGCTGCAAAATATTTTTGAGATGTCTTTTAATGATACGCAACCATACAAAATCATTTTCCTTGAATTCTTTGGCTAATCGTTTAGTATTGATAGTAGTATATCGCTCTTGACTTTTCCTAATGTGCTCGTGAACATCATGAAGTATAGAAACGTGATCTTGAGCAATAGAATTAGCCATCGAAATGTTGGTTTGGGTGAGGGACATGGGAGTGGGAAGCTTTTTACCAAAAACAATTTCAAAAGGTGCACGACCAGTAGTGGTGTGTGCAGTGTTATTGTAAGCAAATTGAAGCAATGGTAACTTTTCATCCCAGTTATTAGGATTATCTAATGAATAACAACGCAATAAATCAAGAATAGTACTATTTGTAGCCTCACTCTGTCCATTGCTTTCAGGATGAAATGCAGAGCTAAAATCTATTTTAGAACCAAAATGTTGAAATAAGGCAACCCAAAAATGATTACAAAACCTAACATCACGATCAGATAACATTACTTTAGGAAATCCATGATGTGGGAAAATGCATTTAATGAATAATTTTGCAGCTTGAGGTGCAGTCAAAGTTTTTCTACATGGAATGAAATATGCATATTTACTAAACCTATTAACTATTGTCCAAATCATATCATTATGTGATGAAGTGATAGGAAGACCTGTGATAAAATTCATAGAGATTTGTTCCCATGGTTCATTTGGAATGGGAAGTGGCATTAATAATCCAAATGGTTTACCATGATGACGTTTGACACGCTGACATACAATGCATTGAGAAACATAATGTGCAATGTCTTTTTCCATGTGTGGCCAAAAGAAGAAATCTTTGCAAGCAGAAATGGTATTCTGTATGCCTCTATGACCCATGTAAGATGGTTCATGCATTTCTTTAATGACAAAATCTTTAAAAGCTTGGGTTATGCACAATCTATGTTGAAAATAAAGAAAACCATTATGGAATGTATAATGTTCATTAGATAAAGATGCACCATTATTGAAGTCATGCCATGCAGGTGAAAAATACAAATCAGATACATAAGTGGAAACCATGTCTTGAAAAGAATGAATTTGAATGGCAGAAATATTATTCAAAACAACGGAATTCGAAGGAAAACGGCTAAGAGCATCAGCTACAACATTAGCTTTACCAGGCTGATATTGTATCATAGGTTGGAAATTTTAAATGAATGATGCCCATTTAAGATGCCTATCAGAGATTAAAGGCTGACTTAATAAATGCTTAATAGCCTGTTGATCGGTTTTTATTAATACTTCAGAGCCCATAAGATAGTGTTTCCAAATTCGCAAAGCATGCACAACTGCTAACAGTTCTTTATCATACGTACTATAATTCTGCTTTGAGGGTTTAAGCTTCCTACTTTCAAATGCAATGGGATGATCATTTTGCATTAGAACAGCACCTATTCCTGATCCACTAGCATCAGTAACAACATGAAAGGGTTGTGAGAAATCAGGTAATTGTAAAACAGGTGCATGTGAAAGTGCATGTTTAAGCTTGTCAAAGGACTGTTGTTCGGTAAGTCCCCATGCAGATTTTATTTTCTTTTTCAACAACAATGTAAGAGGCAATGCTAAATAAGAAAAATTTTGAACAAACTTAAAATAGAAACTAGCCAACCCAAGAAAAGAACGAACATCATTGACTGATTGTGGTGTAGGCCATTCTACTATAACTCGAATCTTTTTCGGATCCACATGCACACCTTCACTTGAAATAATATGTCCTTAATATTCTAGCTTATGTTGAAAGAAGTAACTCTTTTCAGGATTAGCATAAAGTGTGTTCCCTCGTAACAAACGAAAAACTGTTTCAAGATGCTTTTCATGTTCACTATCATTCTTACTGTAAACAAGTATATCATCAAAGAATACAAGAACAAAAGCTTGGTAATCCAGAAAAATATTGTTCATCATTCGTGCAAATGTAGCAGGGGCATTAGTAAGTCCAAAGGGCATTACCATAAATTCATAATGGCCATTTTGAGTTCTAAATGCAGTCTTAAAAATATCACTTTGTGTCATACGAATCTGATGGTAGCCCGATTTAAGATCAATTTTACTAAAGACACGAGCTCCTCGTAACTTATCTAAAAGATCATCTATTCGAGGAATAGGGTATCTATTCTTGATCGTGATCTTGTTAAGGGTTCTATAATCAATGCACATTCGATAAGTTTTATTCTTCTTCTCTACTAAGAGAACTGGTGCTCCAAATGGGGAAGAACTAGGCCTTATAAGTCCTTTTTGTAGTAGGTCTTTTACTTGATTTTCTATTTCCTTTTGATGTAGTGGGCCATGTCTATAAGGTGCTTTATGAGGAGGAGAACTACCAGGGACTAAGTCTATGCTATGGTCAAAGGATCCTCGAGATGGTGGTAATTCAGAGGGATACTCAGACATAAAACAATCCTTATAAGTACTCATGAAAGGTTTATATGCATCAGGAAGTGTATGAGTATAATCATTGATGACATTGACAAAAACAATGCATGAGTTGAATCCTTTCCTAAATGCACGCTTTACTTGAGTGTGACTAATCAATGGAAATGGCTGGAAATCATGCCATGCAGACAAAGTAATGATTTGACCTTTGAATTCAAAGTTAAAGGTATGAGTATGGTAGTCAATACGTGGCTTATAATGGTGAAGAAAAGGCATACCTAGTATAACATCATAAGATTGCAAAGGTGCAATTAAAAATGTTCGTGAATCAACATAAGGGCCTATGCTAATCGTAACATCTTGCACTTCTCGTGTTACATTATAACGACTACCTTGAAATGCAGCTTTCACTTTATACAAAGAAGAAAACGTTTGTAATTTAAGGTCTTTTACTAATGAATGTGAAATGAAGTCATGTGAACTACCATCGTCATGTAGAATTTTAACTAGTTTGTTATTTATCGTACCCTGCATGCAAAGAAGAGAGTGTAGAGATATATCGTTACCCAAGGTACTTAAGTCCTTCTCCAGTGATTCCTCTGTCCAAATAGGAGGAATTTCTTCATTACGGACCTCCATGTTGTGCAATTGAGCTGTAGCCCGTTTCATGTGACGGGGTGGCAATCTGCACCTTATTTGGGTATGACCAGGTTTACCACAATTCCAACAAGTGATTCTTGGTCGCTTATGTTGGGCATTCACCATTGAAGTTTGAAGGGTAGGTGGTTTGGTTGGTTGGAGAGATGAAGCAACAGGTGGAGTTGAATAATTGGATTGTGGAGGACGAGGAAGACTAGGGTAAGATGAGGCATGAAAGTTACGCTTCATAGGAAATGAAGGTTTAACAGGAAATGGTCGTGGACGTGGTTGTTGTAGACGGAGTGACTTGGTTATGGACTGAAATTCTTTTTCTGCATCATAGGCGAAAGATATAGCCTCGTTGAGGGTTGTAGGTCGTAGAGTGTGAAGCTTAGCTTGGATACCCACCTCCAAACCATCTTCGTATTTCTGCTGCAAGATATCCTCTGATACATCTTCTAGCATTCGAACAAGTAGTAAATTTTGCCAAAACCGCTCTGTGTAGGTAGTAACCGTATCACCCTCCTTCCATGTAAGGGTCGTCCATGCACGTCGAACATGCAAATGGTATTGAGGAGGAAGAAATGAATCCTTCACGTTTTCTTGAAAAGCCTTCCAAGTTGTTGGACGCTCTGTACTGTGCCGTAGGACATTCCACCAGAGTTGAGCTTTACCTACTAAATAGTTAGTGGCAAATTTAACTTTTTCACTTTCAGGATACATCTCGTCAGTATAAAAATCATCAAACTGTGATAACCAAGAAAGGACTAAAGGCCCCTCCTTTCGGCCATCAAATCGTAGAAACTGGTAGTTTCTATTACCAATCTTTGAATGAGTAACCTCAAATTGAGCAAAAACAATAGCTTTTACTACTCTCGTAAGGTTGTCTTCCTCAGCTTGCATCTTTTCGAGGACTTCATCACGTTGTCTGATCTCATTTTGAGCTCCTTGAAGCTCATGCCGCAAGAGCTCTAGTTGTTGTTCAAGTGTTGCTCCAGGTAGAGGTGAATTACTGTAATCCTCCATGGTGCTCTTGGATCCTTGCTCTCAACCTTGATGTCTTGAACCTTCAATCAAGTGCCACCCAAGAATTTTAAAGGAATTCACACTTCCAAGCTACCTCAAAGTTCGTTCCGAGAGCTTTCCAATGGTATATTACACGCCTCAATCCGACCTACGGATTGAAAGATACGCTTGATTCTTTCTTGGGTCCAAATTTGAAATCGATGGGCGCTCCTTGCACAAGTACCAAAGAGAGAGAAGGGGAGTACAACTCCAAGAGATGGTGGAAGGGGCAAAGCACTTCCCTTGAAAGTAGGAGGTTGTGGGTTCAAATCCTCCTACCTTAGGGACTATAAACCACTCTATTGCTACTCAAAATTAAAATTGCCTCGCGCGTAGCCAACGGCCGCCAAGGGAGCCTTGGGTGCCAATGTATTGCCTAAGCTCTTTGCCTTAGTGGACGCCTTGGAGTAAGCCGAAGGAGTAAACGTAGGAGCAAACGCAGGTGAAAACGCAGGTTCTGGTTCTAGAACAGGAACAGAAACAGGAAACGGAGACGGAGACGGAGATGGAATCGGAATTCAGAATCGCGAACAGAGAACAAAACCCTCTGTATTGACGCGTGCAGAGCTCTAGTACCACTGTTGTCAGGATCTTACTCACGCGCATACAGAGATTCCGGATGCAGAAAAACACACAGAGAATTGACGCAACAAGAGACGAGACAAAACGCAGCATTGGGTGCAATCTCCCCCCATGCACTCTGTTTCGACAGTCTACAGAGTGCATGTATTTATAGGACTTTTGATTACGTCAAAAATAGTGGTTACAAGAGGGCGGCTTCGAAAAGCAGGCGTGAAACTAAAAGTTGGTAACTTTTACAGAAAGCCATTGCTTTTAATAACAGGAACTGCGGTCTACAATGACCCTTGTTCTAACCATTACTTTTCTAACAATAGAACCTTCTACGCAGGTTTATTTACAAAATAAATAATAATTATTCGGATTATTGATCTCCGCCCTTTCACGCCTTGCATGCTCCTCACGAACCTTCAGCTGCTATATCAGAAACATCAAAAATACATTAATACATTAATAATTTAACATTTTAACAATGCCTTGTTCGATAATATACAACAGGAACTTGAGTGAATAATTTCCAAAAGGAATTTTTATTTCAAATACCTGGGCAATCTATAGAGTATTTCCAATTGCACATTCTTGAACAATCATGGCCAAGTTTGATCAAGTCTGGTTGACCTTGCAACTAAAATAAAGACTTAGTCTTTATCTTTTAGATCTCCTAAACTATCTAAAGCTTCTTTGCTTACCTGTAGGATTTTTAGAGATCTTTCCTTGAACTTCAGTCCAAGCATACACTGATTCCTATGAGATTCCAAAGCTAAGAATCGTTGATATGTCTTTAGGTTATATCACTATTTGGACTTAAGTACCCATACCAAAGGTTTGGGGAACTACTGGGAGCTACTTGCTATATAACTTACTTGAAAGATTCCAGTCTCACATCTAGGGAGATTTTTCTTTCAAGAACTTTAGATCCCTATCAAGGAATCAAGTAATACTAAGCCAATGATTCATCTTGGAATCTTTTGCTTTACTAGAATGATCTTCAAAAGAAACTCTTGACTTTTGGACAAGACCAAGTATTAAAGCTTTTTTGCTTGTCCAAAAGGTATTCCTTTTTAACCAATGAAATAGTTAACGAGACTATTTCATTTTATTGGCTTATCTTTAAGGAAATAGCTTAATTTCCAAAGATTACTTTGACGTGTCTTTTAGGAAAATATCTTGATTCCCAAAGATTACTTTGACTTGGGTTTGTTCTTTAAGCTCTAATTAGCTTAAACAAAACCAAGCATACTTTTCACATCCTTAGAAAAGTACTTAATAAAGTTTCCATACTTTTTCAAAACTTTGCATCTTGACTAGAGATGCAATCATGGATCCTAGCATCCAACTATTGAACACTAAAGTTCAAGTAATGCTTAAAGTTCATTCACATCTTTGATGTTCATCACTCATCAAAATGAGATCAAAGAAAAAACTTCAAAAGTTCTATGATTTTCTTTAAATTTGGAACATATCAACTATCCTTTGAACTTAAAAGTTCAGTTGATTTAAGTTTCAATTGGTTTTATTTGATTCTTATCATGCCTTGGGATAGAATCAAATAACACTTCCAAAGGAAACTTTTTCAATCCTGCTTGAATGCATGCTTTTTCAAATCCAAGCTAACGACTACATTTAGGCTTGTCATTAGGATTCTCTAAGTTTTCTCCTAAACTTAGAGTCATTAAGAAAATTCAAAAGTAGCCTTATTTTCTTGCCATTCCAATGAGCAAGAAATTCGAACACTTTGACTTTCAAAGGGTCTAGCTTTCCTAATCAGGACTCCTAATTTGTGATAACTAAGTATCACATTTGGGAAAAACAAAGTAGCTACTTGAGTTGCATGGTAGCCAGGAGCCTTGCAATTATCTAGTTTGCTCTTTTTCCTAGCTATCTAAGTCAAGTTAGAAAAAGAAGATAAACAAAAGTACAATTATTCAACTACTTTAACAAATAATCATGCATATGTGAATGCCTGTTCTTGCATGCAAATGCATGTGAATGCATGCATGTGTTGCCATTCTCCTTTCATGCACTAAAATTAAATCAAACAATTCTTAAGCTCGAAAATGCATGTTCCCAATTATCCATGCATAAACATTCTTGCTAGATTTTTTTTAAAAGATATAACCGTTTATGTGCATAAACTTGAGCATTAACTATCTTTTTCAAGCAAGAAAACTTGTTTTATGAATGAAAACATTCTTTAAAAAGGAGAAATCAACAATTTTCTTTTGTAGATGCATGCCTATGCTTGTGTTTAATGAGTGCTTCAATATCTTTATGCTCTTTCATGTAGGTTTCCATAATTTGCATCAAGATTATCAAGATAGTTCAATGATTAAAATGTGTCATACATAAAAGGAGAGAGAAAAAACAAATATTGAAATCAATCATTAACTTGGATAATACTTATCTCCCAATTAAGCTACGTCCTTCCCTTGATCCTCAGGAAGAGCCCTTTGCCATCCTTTAGTCCTTCTCCAAATATCTTTCTTCACTCGAAAGAAATGAAGGCCAAAACATGATCCTCTTGGCCCAAATGTTATTTCACTTTGTCTTTGAGTGGTGCTTGAGATGAAGCAATGAACTCAAAAGACAAATCTCTTTAGAGGCTAAATAGACGAGGAGCAATCGGCTCATTGGTTGAACATAACAAAGCATAGATAAACATGATGATCAAACGATTGTTAGTATAATGGTTGGGGCGTTCTCGTCCAATTGTAAAGATCTAGAGTTCAATCTCTTCTTAGTTGAGGAATCCACAACTCATCGTGTGGAAGACCTGGCTAGAAGGATTCTCCATCAAATGGACCACGGATCAATATCGGATAGGCGGATTACAGAGTACAACAATTTCTGTATTTTCATTTGGTCTCAATAGGGCGCTATAGAAATATATTAATTAAAGTAGCTGATACAATGGTAATAGCAGAATCCTCTAGAGCTAGTGTACGAGTTCAATTCCCCTGCGGTGCATCATGTGTTCCATGCTAATAAGCATTTTGAAACCCCTTTCGGAGAGGCGTCTAAACACCTGGCTGTGCAATGCTCATCAAGACCAGACGGCGCCAATAGGATATGCATTTTGAAACCCCTTTCGGAGAGGCGTCTAAACACCTGGCTGTGCAATGCTCAGCAAGACCAGACGGCGGCAATAGGTGAAGGTTATATCATGTATATCAAGGCACAAGAAAGTGCATGGGCGCCTTGGCCTAGACCAGACTCACAAATCCCACCAGCAGGTTCAATGTTCTTTAAATCTGTTAAGATTCTACCTAGCTCTGATACAAAGTGTTGTAAAGCGCCTCTGGTTTAAAGGAACCTATTTTACTTCAGGACGTCGTGGGATCAAGTCCTGCCAACGGCAGTTTGAATATAAATCTCTTTTTTGCCAACGGCAATTTGGATGTCACACAAACAAATTATCAATAAAATAAAACATGATGCAACCAAAACGAAGCTCCTTCTTGGTTAAACGATGCGAGGGAATTATTGAGGTTTATGGTACGAAACCCGCTTGAGCTGCGGAGGTTAGGATTTGAAATTATAAGCCCCTCTTTTGCCAGAACTCCGATAAAGAAAAGCTGAAGCCTTCATAAAGACCGTCTATGAGAAAACCTCGAAAAATTTCAATTCAATCTACACACACAAAGATGACGAAGCCATGAGAAGGTCTCCATGGAAGCTCAACCTTGAGCTCTGATACCAATGCAAGAGAACGATAATTATGACCACCACATGCTAGAGAGATGACTCTCCTCCCAACCAAGTGCCTCTATATATAGCTCTCTCCCCTGGTATCAAGAGAACGATAATTATGACCACCACATGCTAGAGAGATGACTCTCCTCCCAACCAAGTGCCTATATATATAGCTCTCTCCAGGGGACTGCCTTCTTCGGCAGGTGGATACTAACCATCCATGTGTCAGCCATGTAACTGCATGTGCACCAAGTGTTCGAGTTAACCAGAGTTAACTCAAGTGGATGCTTCTAGAATGCTCTAGAGCTCTTTGGGCAAAACACTCTTCCCATGTACCCCATGGGGGTTGAACCCAAGACCTCCTCCATCACACCCTTGAGTCTTAACCACTAGGCTAAGTGGATTAGTTGATTACAGGAATAAATGACCTTCTAGTAAGTCTAGACTCGAGATCTTTGGTCATATATGCGGATGACCAAACGGTGTCCAATTTTGGATCTGTCTGAATCGACCGGATCCTTAGATCATAGACTTACTTTATTATAGTAACCATATAGATTTCTACCTTGTAGATATGCTTGCATTATAATAGACCAAGAAGAGTAATTACCTTGATCCAATTTGTCAATTGATGATAGGAATCCATCTCCCATGTTGAATTGATGATAGCTCTGATACCATTGTGAGGAGATGGTTGGATACACTCCATAAATAAGGTGGTGCTACACAAATCCTGCTCTAGAACTGCCAATGTAGCTTCACAGTACCTTAACAGACACCTTTAGCTTCCCAAATATGCATTTGGATGCATAATGTACCTTGGAGCATCACCTTCAAATAGTTATGTCAAAACAGAATACTTCCAAGATTGAAGACTTCCAAAAAACTTGTTATTTTGGAACTTGATCTTGCTCAATATTTCACTCAATGCTCAGTCATTGATTACAATTGACTCGAGAGCTTTTAAAAATAGCAGATTAGAGTCTACGCTTGCTATAGGAAGTTATTTCACTAATTTAGGATGAGCATATGCTGAGAAAGCACATTAAGAAATTAGGGGTGTAGTCCCGACTTTTTAGGAAGATGCCAGTGAGTAGAATTTACGTCAGAAAGTACTGATCCAAATGAAATGAAAATTGATAGCTAAAAATTAGAAGGTCTAACCTACATATATCAAGTTGAATCACATTGATTGGATAAGTATATGCGGAGATCTCTATAAAACAAATTCACTGAAACGAGTTACAACGATAGATATGAAATAACTTGCATAAATTAAATCAAATGTGTAATATTATGAATGTATGATACACAAGAGATGATCTAGACTTACTTATACATGTGTGTCTTAGTGTACCCACAAGATTGAAGCTCAATGTGTCCTTCTTCTTGCTCTACTACTCACCACTAAAAGTCAGGGTCTTTTATAGATGTGTATCCAATTTGAATTTTGAATCTACCACCTAAAAGTGATCCTACTATTTAGGATTCTAATTGATTTGATTCCAACCACTTAGTTGGTGTGACTTAGAACTCATAAAGCTATGAGATTCTCTCAAACTTTTCCTTTTACATTTATCTTGAGGTAAACTCATGAGATTTTACAAGAGGTGTTCATATGTGACTTATGGATAGTCACTCCCAAGTTTTGAAGTAAACCTTTGATATTTGGTCAAGCATCAAGCTTGTCAAATGTACCAACAATCAATCCTATGATAAGCTTCGTCAAAGTGAATTTAAAATAAATCTACCCTTGACAACCTTTTGCTCAAGAAGCCTCAATGAAGCAAGTGCCTAGCCTGAGACTAGTTGTTGGAGTATCATATCTAAGGACGCACACGAATAGCACAAAGAAGAAGAAGAATCTTGAAGCACAGCACAACACTGAATATATTATCAAGTGAATGTCCAAAGATAAGTAACCCATTAGGGTTATATGCATATATACAAGCTGGGAAAAAACCTCCTAAAGAGGGTTAAAATTTTCCTCACTGTCATACGTGTGTTCACACACATCACGATCAAAATATATCAACACATTTTGAATTCTTTTTTTCATCTGAGGAGTTCAAGTCAAGGTCACAATGTTTGTCTTTATGAAAGGGGTTAACGAACTCCTCAAGTAAAACCTCCTATGAATTGAATAACTAATTACCTTTTTTTTTCAAGGTCTTGGGGAATGCTTTTTTCACCTAGCTTCTAGGGACTGCAGATTGCTCTTGTCCAGACACTTTTTTCATACGATTTTCCTTGCTCCCATCAAAACAACTATTTTCAATAGATTTCAAGAGAGGGAAATCCCTTATAAGGTGTCCATCTTTGTAGCATTTAAAGCAAGCATTGGGGAGATTGCTATAAAAACCTTTTTGTTCATGAAGCTTAAGGTCATCTGAGTATTCAATAGTGATAAATGTCTTAATGGGCTTGGCTTGCTCCACCCCAAGAATCCTACCTAAGCACTCTACCCATGGGTAGAACTCAATAGCTAGATCACAAAAATCCACCCAAATAGGGAATTTAGTGGGTTTAAGACTTCTAGGGTTGAAACATATACACTAGTTGAAAAAATGGATAGGTATGCTTTTGATTAACCATTGATCCTCGAAAATAACATGCAAAGAAATATTAGAGCTCTTGGACCATTGAACAAGAAAGAGAGAGGGAGAGTTAAGATTTCGCATGCACACATGATCATGCGTGGATGGCTAAACATGACCTTAGTGAGAGTTTCTTAGAACACATAAAGATTAGAATAAATAGAGCATCCAAAATTCTTTGCCAAATGCAATTCTAAATGTAAAAAGAGGGTTCATGGGAATATGAATCTCACGACCAACCGAAATCAACTTTTTCTTTTCTTGAAAATGATGAGGGGGATGGAAAAGAAAAGACAACAACCTATTAGACTATCCAATGCAATAACCCGAGATCAGAGATGTGACGAATGGGAGGTGATGTCAAATGTGTGTGTCGAACTGTATATGTGTGTGAGAGTGGAGAGGACAATGGAGTTAAGGGAGGTTTCTCTTAACACCAAAAAGATTGAATAAAAAAGAAAAATCAAAAGATGAGAAAATTAAGGTGCTATCCAAGGCTAACTAAAGTGCACACAAATTTGAATCCATTCCAAATTCCAAGGTGTGTTACAAGTCATGTAGACACAACATAAATTGAGAGACCAACGATCGAAGGCCGAACATCCCCAATGATGGTGCCAAATTTTTTTGCTTAGGGGAGTATTTGATCCTAATCACCTCACGTGGAAGCAAGAGGTTCCTCCATTTTGGGCTAGCAAGGATGCAAGAAATGACCCACATATGCTGACATAATAGATGTCATGAAGACATGCATGTCTTTGAGCAAGATCCAGCACCGCTAGACCCATGCATTCACAAGCTAAATCTACACACAGGAAGACTGCCACCTACCACACATGGACATGGGAGAACAACAAATGGAACTTAAACTATTCCAAATAGGGTCCAAGGTAACCCAAATACTTAAGAGATATCTCCTTATATAGAAGAGGAGAGGGAGGGAAATACAAAAAAAATGTGCTCAAGAGATTAGATGTGCTAAATCAAAGGAAATCCTAAAGGATATGGGACTAAATGAAAATGGGATCCTTAATATACAAAAGTGAGGACATGTGCAAGTAGGAAAAATGCAAATATCCTTCTAAATAAAAAATGAAGTGGTAAGTACCTAAAATTTAAGAGGTGGGTTTTATGTAGAAATATACAAGATGGACTAAGGTGTAGTTCCAAGGAGAAAATCATACACAGAGGGGATTTTGAAGCCACTACCAAGGCCCGAACATCTTCAACAGATACCCACTATACACATCCATGATTTTGCTTTTTATTTCCCCTACCATGCCAAATCACAATATCTGTCATTCAACACATTCTCTATTGTGTAGAATCATTCAACACATTCTCTATTGTGTGCAATCATTTAACACATCCTCTATTGTGTGCAATCATGCCAAATCACAATTGAGGGACTCTTCCAAAATGTCCATCCAAAGTACATCATCAATTTCATCAAGTTGAGTTAGATTCACACACACACACACACACACACACATATATATATATACAATATACAAGCCTTCACATTTGGCTTGTAAAATATACAAGCCTTCACATTTGGCTTGTGCAACCATGTGATGCATCACATGAATCCTAGCTTGTAATAGTTGGATCATTTACCATTGTAAAAAGTGTTCTACTTGAGAAAATCGTGTAAGTCCATTCACTTCATGGAGTTAGGAGAGATAAGTTGCAAATTCCATTTGGTAGTATCACTCCTAATTTGAAGAAAGAACTTTTAGGTAAATCCAAGCTTGAATTCAAATTCAAACTTGGGGGGTAAAACACCTATAAAAGAGGCTTGTAATCTCATGGCTTGTGTGCCCTCTTTTTTGAGCTTATTGTTGATCTATTGTAGAGGCTAAGTGACTTACATCATAGATCACTTACGTTGCTATCATTGTGCATCATATCTATGCCAATTATCTTGTACAACAATGTTTTGTAATACATTTACATCATTGACCATCTCTATCTACATCTCTGCTATGACTACTCAAAATAGTGAACTTGGAATGATCATATCTCGGTGACTTCCTCATCATTGTGCATGTTCTATAGCTTGTTGGAACCATTGCAACGTCTGTTGTATGCTATCCAATTTTCATTACATTGACTTCAGCCAATTGGGAGAAATCTGCATCAAAGTGCTCTCTAGTCAATCTCTGCTTAGTCCCTAAAAAGTCGGGGGTAAGCTCTTGAGTGCTAAATTGATTTCTGAGTGTATGGTTGATCATCTTAAGTGCTTTCAATTGTTATTGTTAGCTAAGTTAATTAAATTCCCTCAAAATGAATTTAAGCAATTGTTACTGTACTGTGAGCACTGAGCAAAAGAACCAGTAGGTGTCTAGATAAAAAAAAGCAAGTTTTGTGGCACTTGCAACTCATGGAGTAATCTATTTTGATTTAATTGTTTGAAGAATCATCTCCAAATTACATAAGTACTTTTTTGTGTCATTTGCAAGCTAAAAGGGCCTACAACACAACTTTGAGGTTTGACAGGGTAGGTACAAAGCAGGTCTTAGCAGTACCAACTCATTTTCTTGAGGTATCCATCCATTTCTTCCAATAGTGGTATCAGAGCAAGTTGAGGTAAAACGGGAGATGGTTTCCCTTCTTTTATTGATAAATTGGACACGAATAACTATCCATCATAGTCCTTGAGGATGAAGACATATCTACAAGGAAGGAGTCTCTATGGATACATATCAGGAGATGAGGGGATACCCATATTCAGAAGCAAAGGACAACCTACAAGAGAGGAGCTTGAGAGACTCAACTCATGGTGTGCCAAAGATGCTTCAGCAAGGTCATATCTACTTAACTCTATTTATGACTTCCTTCTTCCTCACATTAGGAACTGTAAAACTTCCCTAAAGACTTGGGATACATTGTTTTCATATTTTTCTTCCAACACAAGAGCTAGAAAAAATCAATTATGG
The DNA here is from genome assembly GCA_020310875.1 of Ceratopteris richardii. Lineage (NCBI taxonomy): Eukaryota > Viridiplantae > Streptophyta > Polypodiopsida > Polypodiales > Pteridaceae > Ceratopteris > Ceratopteris richardii. The sequence continues at coordinate 65,367,743 of CM035420.1, forward strand.
ATTGAGTTTACCACTCAAAGGAAGCAGCCTAAGCAAAGTGTATCAGAGTATGTGACCAAGGTAAAAGATGTGGCTGATCAATTGTCAAGCATAGGGGAGGAGATTGAAGAGCAGCAGATGTTGAGACAAATAATCAATGGCATCTAGGTAGATGATAAGTGGGAAGCTTTCACAATCGCTATGGACCTTTCCATGGACATGCAAATCCCAGATCTTACCACTCTCATGGGACAACTCTTTACCCATGAAGCCAAGCTCAACAAAAATGGAGAACCATCAAGAGGTAACAACTCTTCTACCCTATACACAGATAAAAGAAAGTCTAAAGATAAAGGAAAGAGCGAGAAAGTAGAAGATGAAGGTACTAGTTCTCAAGCTAACTATGCAGGGAGAGGTAGGAACTCAAGAGGTAGGGGGAGACCTTTCGAATCTTCCCCATGCAATAAATGTGGATTGTCTAATCACCCTACAGATGACTGCTATAGGAACTTCAAGGATCAGAGAGGAAGAGGATTTCAAAGAGAGGATCAAGAGGATTCTCTTCTCATTATGAATATGACTTCAAAACAAGGTAAGAATGATGAGCATCTCTTCTATATTCACTCATGTTGTTCAAACCATGTAGCAGGCAATGTAGCTCTTTGCTTTGATCTAGAGGATTCCAAGGGAAAGCACCAAGTGCAAACTAGTGATGACACCAAGCATTCAGTGGTCAAGGTAGGAAATGTCAAAACTTCTGATGGGAATAGGAATCTCTTAGGCAGGGTTCTTTACGTACCTACTATCACAAAGAATTTGATGAGTGTTGGACAGATAGTGGAAAAGGGTTTGCAGGTTAGGTTCAACAAATATAGAGCTTTTGTGAAGGACCCCCAACATGGATTCAAGAGAATTTTTGAGGGAGAAAAAATAGGTAGATTATTTACATTTGAGCTTGAGGACACTAGAAACATTGCACTTTATAATTAGAAGAATCAAACATTTTCTGAGCTAGAAATTTGGCATAAAAGATTAGGGCACATTGGTGAGAGAACTTTGAAGTAGATATGTAGAGATCAAGGTGTGCTTGGGATACCTAATGTATCCAAGAAACATATGATCTATAAATGTGGTGCTTGTCAAATTGGTAAATCACATAGGTTACCCTTCACAAAGAAAGGTTATATGCATGAGGATTATTTGGAACTTGTCCACACAGATGTGTGGGGGCCAAGCAAGGACCCTTCAATTTCAGGCTCAAGGTACTATGTGTCATTCATTGATGATTTCAGTAGGTGGACTATCTTGTATTTTATGAAGCACAAAGATGAAGTGTTCAGTTGTTTCAAAAAATATCTTGCACTTGTGGAAAATCAAACAGGAAAAAGTCTAAAGAGGATAAGGTCAGATGGAGGAGGTGAGTGTCACGAGGAAGGAGATAAGGAAGAGAGCTCACACACACACTCTCACTCTCAAGGAGAAGCACACACACAGATTGAGGCAAGGAAGAATGATCTTCTTCTTCTTCTTCTATTATATAAAAGGAATGTACAAGAATGACCTAAAAACAAGAATACAACAAGTGCAATATATAAAGACCAGTACATAAGGAAAAACCTAATGTCCATGAATGAGTGAGCTGGCAAGAAACAAATGTGCCATCACTCTCGTTAGATAAATCTAATAAAGCTCAATGAAGTATCCCTGACATATATCGGCGTGACCACTATACATGTCAGAGAAATGAAAAACTGGTACGTGTCATCCTGGATCATCACATGTTGAGCTTGATATCTCAAAACTCCCCCTCAAGCTCAACGCCATATCCTGTAATCCAAGCATCTTCTGAAACTTCTTCAACTTCTCAGCTCCAAGTGCTTTGGTGAAAATATCAACAACCTGCTCATCTGTTCTCACATAAACAAGATCAATATCACCTGCTAATACCTTCTCTTTGATGAAGTGATAATGTACCTCGATATGATTTGTTCTAGCATGGAAAACAGGGTTCCGTGCTAACTGTATGCTGCTAAGATTATCACAATAGACAGTGATAGGCTTTTGCACTTCCACACCTAAATCTGCAAGTAACATCTCCAGCCATGATGCATCACATGCTGCCATTGCAGCACCTCTATACTCAGCCTTTGTACTCGACAAAGCAATAGTGGGTTGCTTCTTACTACTCCATGTAATAGCTGCACCTCCAAGTGAAAAAAGAAAGCCACTATTAGATCTTCTATCTGGAGTACTACCAACCCAATCTGCATTGGTGTATCCATGAACCTGCAAATCTACACCAGCTTCATAAAACAATGCATAATCCAAAGTAGCACTCACATAACGTAGAGTGCGCCTCAGAGCATCCAAATGTGGCTTCCTTGGAATCTGCATAAATTGACTTTCAAGTCCAACGGTGTAGCTTAAATCAGGCCTTGTAATTGTAAGATATATAAGACTTCCCACAATTTTCCTGTACATAGTAGCATTTTCCAATGCTTCACCTGATGTAGTATCCAATTTCAAATTCTAATCTAAAGGCATAGAAATTGTCTTACAATCAGCCATACCATACTTTTGCAGCATATTCAAGGCATATTGCCTTTGCGACATCCATATACCTGTTTCTGTATGTATAAACTCAATGCCCAAGAAATAGCGCAGCACACCAAGCTCTTTCATGTCGAATTCCTGCATAAGAAGTTTCTTTACCTCTTTGATGCTTTCTTCATTATCACCACCTACAATTAGGTCATCAACATAAATAGCCACAATAGTGATGCCATCATCAGCCTTCCTTGCATATAGTGAGTGATCTGCATCACACATAGAGAACCCAATGCTCATTAAGTAATCAACAATCCTTGCATGCCATACACGAGGGGCTTGCTTGAGCCCATACAAAGCCTTTTGCAACCTGCAAACATATTTTGGATGCTTTGAATCTTCATATCCTTGTGGCTGGTCCATATATACTTCTTCGTGTAACTCACCATGTAGGAAGGCATTCTTCACATCCATTTGATGCAAAGTCCATCCTTTTGCTGTAGCTAATGCAACAAGTGTTCTGACAGTAGACATTTTAGCTACAGGGCTGAATGTTTCCTCATAATCAATGCCATATGTCTATGCATATCCTTTAGCTACCAATCGTGCTTTATACCTGCTTATGCTACCATCAACATTATGCTTTACCTTGTAAACCCATTTGCAGCCTATGGATTTCTTTCCTTGTGGCAATGGAACCAGCTTCCATGTATCATTTCCATAAAGTGCAGCCATCTCCTCATCCATAGCTTTCTCCCAATCTGCATTACCAATTGCATCTTCAAAACAAGAAGGTTCAGCATCTTGTATTACCTTGGTCATGTAGGCACAATGGTGAGCCATGTAACTATCATATGTCAATCGTTGCACTGGATTACGCATCCTCCCAGATCTTCTTGGTCCTGGGTCACTTCTTCTTGTATCATCTGCATGTGCCCTTCTTATTCCTAGAGTCTTCACAGAGGGCAATCCAAGTTCCTCATCAATACTCTTTTCTGAACCACTTGAATCTCCATCAACATCTTCAAAACCTGCACCTGTTTTACTACCAGCAAAAAGCTTTTCTTTACCTTTCTTGGATGTATTTGATGAATCTGCTGGACTGAAATTTCCACGCAATCTCCCACTCCATGGATTTGAGTTGGAACAATTGCTTGGTGATGCATCCGGTCCACTCAAAACTTGAGATTCTGCACTAGATTTTTTAGCATTTTCTTTGTCATTTGGTTCAAGATTCAGTCCTTCTTTGGCATCTGCATAGAAGCTTGACATTTCATCAAATACCACATCTCTGCTCATCTTCACCTGTCGTGTGAGTGGGTTATAACATTTGTACCCTTTTTGTTCAAGGGAATATCCAATGAAGACACATTTTTTTGCTTTCGGATCAAGCTTCGTCCTCAACTCATCTGGAACATGTACATATGCAATACAACCAAAAACTTTCAGATGTGATAAGTTTGGCTTTTTACCTGTAAACTTCTCTTCAGGTGTAACTTGATGTACAGCAGCAATCGGAGTTCTGTTCATGATGTATACAATAGTATGCATAGCTTCTGCCCAATAACAATGAGGCATATTCTTCTCAGCCATCAAGGCTCTTGCTATTTCTGCAATATGTCTATTTTTGCGTTCAGCAACACCATTCTGTTGTGGTGTGTACCTGCATGAAAATTGACGTCGAATTCCATGAATTTTTAGAAAATTACTGAACTCATTTGACATGTATTCACCTCCTCCATCAGATCTTAATGTTTGAATGTACTTCCGTGTCTGCTTTTCCACCATAGCTTTAAAATTTTGGAAGTGAGTGATCACCTCGCTCTTCTCTTTCATGAAATATACCCATAGTTTGCGTGTATGATCATCAATGAAGGTAGCATAAAACCTGCAACCGCCCATAGATGTGGTCTTTGTTGGACCCCAAACATTTGTATGTACTACTTCTAGTACATTCTCACTAACATGATTGTCATGTGGAAATGATGCTCTTGACTGTTTACCAAATTGACATGCTGCACATACCTTTTGCATTTCTGCAACTTTGAAATTTGGTAGTCCATGGACAATCTCCTTTGACTGCATCAGTTTCAGTCTTTGCAAGTTTGCATGTCCAATCCGTTTGTGCCATATCTCTATATCTGCAATAACTCCTGCACCTTTTGCAAACATGGCTGCATTCATTTTATGAATCTTCACATTTAAGGTGAACATCCTACCCACTTTGTTTCCTTTGGCAACCAATCGTCCATCCTGGTTGTACTCTTCTACATATAATCCATCAACATTGAACCTGACTTGTAATCCCTGGTCAACCATTTGTCCAACAGAAACTAGATTCTTTGTTATATTTGGAACATGCAGCACATCAGCGAGATGTTTTACCTTTCCGTCCTCCATAGACAATGCTATGTTTCCTGTATGCTCAATAGGATGTGATGTATCATCACCTGTTTCAACATATCTAGGAACTGGCATTTTCTGCAAACTACTAAACCATTCTGCATGACTGGTCATGTGATTTGAAGCACTTGAATCAACATACCAGACATTATCATTCGATTTTGAAACACCAACAGACATCGTATTCATCATGTGATGTTGAACTATAAACAGCTTCTCAGAATCATCTACACTTGTGTATGCATAGTTGCTTTGCTGCCTTCTGTTATTTTGATTCTTTAACCTGCAATCACGTTCAAAGTGTCCAGGTTTACCACAATTCCAGCATCCTTTAGTATCATTACCTGAATCATTTCTTTGGAAATTTTTGCGACCTCTTTGGCTCCCCCTGCCTCGAAACTGTCCTCTTCCTCTTGCATGATTCTGTTGTTGACCTTGGTCTTGGTTACTGTTTCCTCTTCCACTTCCAAAACCTCTACCTCTGCCTCTTCCTCTGCCAGAGTAGAATACCTGCTCAGAACTGGGCTTTCCTTGGGAGTTTGAATCCTCACCAAGATTCTTTTCTTCAATAATCAACATATATACCAAATCAGCAAAATTCCGAATATTTTCCCTGGTCTATATAGAAGTTTTGAACTGCTTATATGCAGATCCTAAACCACGAAGGCACACTTCCACCTTATCATCATCATCTACATTCACGCCAATAGATGCAAGTGACTCACATATGCTTTTGATTTTTAGAGTGTAGTCACTTACGGACATGCTCTTTTTCTCAAATGTATGCAGCTCGTTCTTGAGTTGCAATTTCCGTGCCTTTGTATTGGTCTCGTATAAAGTGACAAAACTGTTCCAAGCCTCTTTTGGAGTCTTGGCATCCTGTATGTGTCCAATCATGCTATCCTATATGCTAACAGATAGCTCAATACATTAGCTTTCGTGCTCCTTGATTCCATTCCTCATATGCTCTTAACTGTTCTGCAGTTCGATTCCTTTCTGGTAACTGCGGAACATTTTCATTCTCTCCTTCAATGTACTTCCAGTAGCCTTTTCCCATTAGGAAATTCGTCATTCTGAATCTCCAAGCATGGAAGTTGTTATTGTCCAGCTTGTCGCTCATAAGCTGACTCATTCCATCTGCGTTTGCCATTTCTGCAACAATTCACAACACTGCAACACACTACAAGCAGCACTTCTGCTTGAACACTGTCACACTATGATGTGACAGTTCGATCTCAGAAAAACACAGTTTTCGTGTATCAACAGTACACGGAATCGCTTGAAAGTCTGGATCTGGAATATATGAGTGTCGCCGAACACAACACAAGTTACAGTTTCTGAAACTGACCTGGTTTTTCTGTGGACCCCACCTTGCGGGCTCAAAACGGAGGTCGAGATGGCTCCGAAACTTCGATCTGATAAAAATGAGTGATCCAAAAGGGATCACTCACGAAAATATTTTGAGGTCTTCTACCTTCACGCCGATTTTCGTAGCAAACAGAGGCCATTTGTGAAATCGCATTTTCTCCACGCCTTGCCACGTAGTCTTCACCGTCGCCTTCTCCACGAGCTCTCTACAGCCACGCTGGCTCTGATACCATGTCACGAGGAAGGAGATAAGGAAGAGAGCTCATACACACACTCTCAGTGTCAAGGAGAAGCACACACAGAGATTGAGGCAAGGAAGAATGATCTTCTTCTTCTTCTTCTATTATATAAAAGGAATGTACAAGAATGACCTAAAAACAAGAATACAACAAGTGCAATATATAAAGACCAGTACATAAGGGAAAACCTAATGTCCGCAAATGAGTGAGCTGGCAAGAAACAAATGTGCCATCACTCTCGGTAGATAAATCTAATAAAGCTCAATGAAGTATCCCTGACATATACCGGCGTGACCACTATACATGTCAGAGAAACAAAAAATTGGTACGTGTCATCGTGGATCATCACATGTTGAGCTTGATATCTCAACAGTGAGTACTTCTCCAATGAATTTGATGCATTTTTGTAGGAAATAGGTATCAAAAGGGAGATTACTACAAGGTATAACCCTGAGCAAAATGGGGTAGCATAGAGGAGAAACACGTTGATTGTGGAAGCAACTAGATCAATGCTTAATGAAAAGAAATTGCCTAATTATTTGTGGGCAGAGAATGTTTCTACTGCCACCTATCTTATTAGTAGCTTGCCATCCAAATCCCTTGATAGGATGACCCCATATGAGGCATGGCATGGTAGAAGGCCATCACTTGATCATTGTAGAATATCTAGATGTGTTGCTTATGTGCATGTTCCATCTCAAATCGGAGGTAAGCTAGACCTTAAGGTAGAAAAGTGCATCTCCATAGGGTATAATTTAAATTCGAAAGGATATAGGTTTTATAATCCATCCAAAAAAGGCTTTATGGTCAATAGAGATGTTGTGTTTGATGAGAACGATTCTTGGTTTGTACGTGAATCCAAGAAGGTCAAATTGCCATATGATTTGGAAGAGGGATTTCCAAGTCTCACCAAGGATGAACCAAGCACAATTGTAGACATCAAATCAGATGATGAGGACACCATCAACTTGGAGGAGTTCAAAGCATGGAAGTCAAAACGAAAGGCCAAGATGAAGAGGTTGGAGGACATATCTGAATCATCCAACCAAGCTTTGAGGAGATCACAAAGAGAGAGTAAGAAGCCAATCAGATATGGGTATGATACTTCATTGGTTACTAAGCATTCCGTTTATGTTGCTAAAGATTCATCACATGAAGAACCTTCTTCTTATGAAGAAGCAGGTACCAAATTAGAATGGAAGGAAGCTATGAATGAAGAGATAGAAGCACTCCAAGAGAATGACACTTGGGAGATAGTACCCAAGAAGGCATCAATGAAGGTAATTGGTTCTAGATGGATTTACAAAATCAAAAGGAACTTAGATGGATCCATAAATAGGTATAAAGCTAGACTTGTGGCTAAGGGTTTTGCACAAACCCAAGGAGTTGATTATGAAGAGACATTTTCATTTGTGGCTAAAATGCCAACCATTAGAGTATTGGTAAGTGTGGCTGCATCTAGAAATTGGAATATGTATCAACTAGATGTGAAGAATGCTTTTCTCAATGGCTGGAATTCAGAGGAGGTTTACATGGCTCAACCTCATGGCTATGAAGACCCTAGAAAGGTAAATTATGTATGCAAATTGAACAAAGCACTTTATGGTTTGAAGCAAGAACCTAGGGCATGGAATCATAGGTTAACAATCTACCTTCAAGATCAAGGATTCAGGATGAGCAAGTCAACTTATTCTCTGTTTGTCAAGAGAAGTAACTCAGAAATGATATACTTATGTGTATATGTTGATGACATCATCTTGATAGGTAGTGATGCCAATGGCATCAAACAAATCAAGAACCAAATGATGCAAGAGTTCAAAATCAGTGACTTAGGGCTTCTAAAGTATTTTCTTGGACTTGAGCTAGTCTATACAAATTATGGAATTTACATTACTCAAAGGAAATATGTGCAAGACATGTTGAAGAAGTTCCACTTGGAGAATGCAAAGGTAGCTAGCAGCCCTATGGAGGTAAATCATAAATTGAGTGATCATGAAGGTGATTTGCTTGAAGACATTGCAGGATATCAAAGCACAGTTGGAAGTCTAAACTACGCAACCTTAACAAGGACTGATATGGCTTATGGAGTAAATGTTCTAAGTCAATTCATGCATAAACCTAGAGCACCTCACTTGGAAGCTGCTAAAATGATTTTGAAGTATCTCAAGGGTACTCAGAATCAAGGTCCTTACTTCCCATACACATCAAATTTGGACATTAAGCTTTACTCAGATATAGATGGGGCTGGTTGTAAGGATGACAGAAGGAGTACTTCTGGATATCTTTCTTTTGCAAGTGATAAGCCCATTTCATGGCCTTCCAAGAAGCAACCAACTATTGCTCTATCTTCAAGAGAGGTTGAATACAGGGGCTTAGCAAATGCTACACAAGAAGCAATTTGGATATTAGATTGCTAAATTCAGATTTGGGACTTCACACTCATTCACCTATGATCTTTGGTGACAATACAAGTTCTTTGGATCATGCAGCCAATCCTATACTTTTTTGTGTCATTTGCAAGTTAAAAGGGCCTACAACACAACTTTGAGATTTGATAGGGCAGGTACAGAGCAGGTCTTAGCACTACCAACTCATTTTCTTGAGGTATCCATCCATCTCTTCCAAATATATATATATATATATATATATATATATATATATATATATATATATATATATATATATATATATATATATATATATATATATATATATATATATATATATATATATATATATATATATATATGTGTGTGTGTGTGTGTGTGTACGGTTGTCTATCTAATTTCTATCACTCTCTTGGTGTTTAGAATGTCATTGAGATATCATCCTTGAAAAGATGAACATGCAAGGAGTTTGACATTATGGCTATATGTATAGAGATATAAAAACTAGCGGATGGCATAAACACATTGTATGTCTCGTGAAAAGTGAGGAATACATCTCTGACTTCTTAAATTTATTTCTCTTATCTAGGCATTCATAACTCTTTTTGTAGTTCATGATATCTCATATATGTTCCCTTATCTTCTCTTGAAAACGAAATTAGTCCTATTTTTATCACCTTAAGAGATTCGACATTACAGTTGAACCTTCATCCTAGAATAAAAGTTTGCTTCTCACTGTCATGAATTGAAAATAGTACGTTTTTGTCGTAGGAGATTCCAATAAAGAAGCATACTAGTTTTTATGCGTCCTTGAAAAAATTATATTGTCCATGTATGCTCTCAGAAAATAACTAGGAAATTCTAGATCGTGATTATTGCAACACCACTTCATCTTTAGAGTATTATGCATTTAATGTTATAGATCCAAAAAAAGACCATCAAATATTGATTTAATTTGATTCTTATCAAAAGGACATTTTTATTAAGAATTTCATTGTAGTTTGTTTCCTAGATCAAATGTTCCTATAAAGAAACTTATCAAATGAGAAATGTTTCATAGATCATATTGTTAAGGAATGTCATTTGCTAGCGAAATGAGAAAGAAGAAATTATAGAATAACATACGGCTTATTCTCTTGCTTAATAAAGAAAAATAATAGTTGGTATAAACGTAAAAATGTATTAAGTCTTCTAAAATATCATGTTTTCTTTTCATTAAAGGAAGTTTCTTCATACAATTCACATCTCTCAAGGTTTGCATTAACTTAAGATGCAATTATGAAAAAAAGGCCAGAGTAACCATGGGAACCCCATATTCCCTCACAAGCAAGTCTATAACATCTACCACCTAGTAGGAGTGAAGAGAGTCTGAAGGCTCACTTAGGATAGGAACTTGGAAAGGATGTCCATAAGGCTAAAGACGGAAATTGATTTGATTTGATGAAGTGCAATCACAAGAAGTGTCCCTATTGCTGACATCATCCATGGAGAATGATTGAAGGCGTAGAGAGACATCCCCAAAAAGAACCATTTCATACCACCACAACAATCACGAGTTCTATATTCAGCGCAACATAATTCCTAAGACGACATTTCTTGTGAATTTGATTCTATTGGTGATCGAGTTACACTTTTCATTTGGATTTGTGCTCACATAATGAGAGACAACACATAACAAGTTACATTCCTACTGCAGATCTTGATTAGCTATGCTAAGCATTTCCCTAGGCGTATATTAATTTGTCAATGAGCCCTTACCACATTAACTCTTAACAACTTTGCTGACATGAACACATGATTATATATACTGTTTAACGTATTAACATGTCAGATTAATTATAACGGGAACGAGAGTACTCATGGGTTCTTGGGATGGTCAGGGGTATGTAATACAAAGGCCCTATATATACTTTCCCAATCACTTCGTTATTATAATGACTTCTTCATTAACTTAATTTGACAATTCCGATGAGTTAGCTGATAATTCCCACAACCAGTACGCAACAGAACATAATACTCATCGCAGTCGATATATGCAAGTTCTTAATGCTCACTAATACACTATCACTATTATCCTTACACTTCACCAAGGACTCACAAAATGTCAACACATCACCATAGTTATTGAATACCGAACATAAACAGAACATAACAGTACAACAATGTAGATGAGCTGTGCTGGAATCAACCCATAGGAACACCCCCCAGGCGCACAGTCCCGCGATGTTTCTCTCTCTCTCTCTCTTCCACGTGCCTCTTCTATTATCAAAAGCTTACAACGATTACGCTACATCCTTTCGATGTGCATCTTTTCCTAATTACATTTTTCTACTAAATATATTACATTCCTTTTCGGCGGCCTAACACTGGCACACATGATGGACTCGAACCCAGAAGGTTAATTTACAAAAAAACTAAGAGTCATCAATGATGCCCTAAATATACATGGTTCATGCTAGTTTAACGGTACGGGAGATTTTCTGCTTCAATGATTCTAACATTTCTTGTGAGATCTGGGGCTCTACTAAATGAGCATCAATCTACACCGAACTAGAAGCAATTACTTGCGAAAACAAAATTTCACTCTAATTTTGCAAAAATGTTTCTTACAGATAAAAATCATTTGATATAGCTGAATCTCTGCGTAATCTTGCTTCTGCTATTTTTGAATCAATTCTTGGAAATCTATCCTGCTAGATGCCGAGTTGTTTCTCCCTACGTTCGAATTCCTGCTACTGAAATTGCATAGTCTTGAAGAAATCCTAGCATTCTTTTTTAATAGGTTCAATTTCCTTCTTGAAGTTTACGGTTCGTCCAATTTCTTCATCCAAAATTTGGCCTTTATGAAACAACTCTTCGCTAACCTTCTTTAGTTCTGTTTCTACTTGTTGCTCTAGCACAATGGTGAGAACCACGTTAAGAAGCTCCACCTCCTTAATGTCAATCCGCGGAAGAGATAGGAGTGATATGAAGATCGTGAATGTGAGATGAAGTGAGAGTGAAGGTGAGAAGCATAGAAATGCACACACACATGCACACACACTACGAAGAGACAAGCAAGACACAATGGATGGTGGGAAATTAGCTCTATTACTCAAGAACACTAATACAAGCTCAAAATAGCTCTAAGCTCACACTAGCCAACATGAACCAACCTCAAAAATGAGCTCTCTAGCTCTTTTTATAGTTTCTAGACTAGTTTTGACCGGTTTCACATCTAGTGACCGGCATAGTTAAAAAATAGGTCCTAGAGGCTATTTGGAAGGGTAAACGATGTCTAAAAATAATGAAAATTGGTACGCGCATTCTACCTAAGCTCCTCAAGCTCGAGGACTCCTCGGCTTGCACAAAATTGAGCTATGAATTAGAAAATGGGATTTTGTCTATATTACATATGTTACAAGAGTGATGAAAATCACTGTTGGATGTTTGAAGAGGTAATAAAAACATATTTGTTTGAAAAAATGATCCGACTGGCTCCCTGCTCCGTCTTTACATGCTTCCATGTCGTCTGTGCCTCTGGCTGCTTCCAACACCCCCCTCCCTCTCGCTTCTGTCGTCCCTGACAGAACCTTGCTGTGAGGTCTGTCGGATGTAGTTTTGTAGGAGGTCGTTAGCGAGGGTGTGCTCAGATACTCGAATACCTCGGGCTAGGTCTGCCTCGAGTTTCTCCCAATTAACTGGTTGTGGTTCATCGGATGGTGGGAGTCTGTAATGCGTGGAATACACCAACTGTTCACAGGCAAATAATTGCAATAAGTGGGTCGGCCTGCTGATGAACACTTCAGAGTGGTATTCCCAAAAGCCGGTTGTGAACATCTCTTCGAAGGTCTGCTTGTAGCACGCCGGTAAGTACTTGACTCTGCAATGCCAGGCATAACACACCCGGAGCGATGGCGTCGTACTCATGTCATATGCGAGATCCAAGTTGCCATGCTCAAAGCCCGGGGTATTAACATGTGGTGCTTTGACTCGCCGGAAGACTTTAAATATCATTTGCATCATGTCAAATATCTTGAGAGTCATATGCGCTGCTATATCGTTCATATATCTCAAGCGAGGGAGCCAGTGACGAATTGTTGCCATCATGTAGCCAATTGTCGGTGGTCCTGTAGGTGGCCTGAAATATGGGTAGTTCAGCCAGTCTTGGCACTGCTTATTGTTTTGTACTTTGATAGCGAAGGCAGTCCAGGAGCGGCGTCGTGGCACTGGTCCCCAACACGGATTGTATTTTAAATGTAAAGGTGCCTTAACCCATGTGCTCATCATTTCAGGGTACTCCTGTAAAAGACGTGTACGCCAATCTAGTTGATAAATAGTACCTTGTTGCGCATCGAGTGGCAAGTCTTCAGGCTCAAATTGAGTTGCATGTGATGGCTTCTTGCCAGTTCGCTTCTCTATGGCTAGCTGGTATTCGGCCATTAGCATGAAGTATGGTTTGTATTGAAGCTCATGCCCGGATATGTACCTGCGTGGGGCCAATTGAGCAAAGTAGGGAGATTGCAAAATTCTTTCTTCAATCATGGCCATAGCATGGAGCTGGGCCTCGACTCTGGCTGAGTGCGTTGTTCCAATTTCCTCAATCGTTTTCATCCACGCGGGGGTAGGAAGTTCATAGGTCATTTGGCCTTCGGCCGTGACTTGTCCGCCTGGGATGGGTATTGGCTCGTATGCTTCTTCAAACGTTTCCTCCACCGGGATGGTGACCGTTTCTTCTTCGTCAGCTGGGATCTCCGGTGGGGAGTCTGGCCGTGGTGGCGCTTCATATACGTCTATGCGTGATTGGAGTGTGGTTACCTGGGCCCGTAATGCGTTGAGTTCCTCTATGAGGTCAGGAGAGGGGTCCACAGGTGCTGGTAATTCTGCTGCTACTTGTACTTGTTGTGTTGCCTGTTCTTTGAGCTGTAGTAGCTTGTGATCTTCTTTTAACTTTTGATGCTCTTTGTTCATTCGATCATAGTCCTCTAGCAATCTCACGTGATCCTCTAGCAACATCTGCATCGATTCGGATGGGATTGCCTTGAATCTGCTAGGACTTAAGGGTTGTTCTGGATGGTCCAATGCCGCTTCCAAATTCTCTGTATTCTGCTCTTGGAGTCTCTGGTTCTCCTCTTTTGCTGCGGCTAGGTGCCTCCTGAGTAAGCCCATATTCCTGGTCAGCGTCGCGTTCCTAATTGTTTGGGCTCGAAGCAGGTTGTCCAGATCAGCAGTGGCGTCTTTTGTTTTCTCTTCACTTTCTAGCTCTAGCTTATGATATGCCTCTCTTAGTTCTTGGTATCGCGTATTTAAAGAGGCATTCTCGATTGATAATGAATTAAGCTGCGACTGTAATTCATTTGTCGTCCTCTGCAGCTGTTGATAATGGTTGCCAAGAGATGCGAACTCATCTCGTACTTGTGTCATGCATGTGAACATTTGTTGAAGTGCAGTGTCGATGGTTGGCGATAACAGTAACGGAGTGCTAAGTGAGGATGCGGTGGAAGTAGATGCAGTGGGAATGGGGAATGGGGTTGGGAAGGTGGATGCAGTGGTGATCGTGGAAAATTGTGACGTACCTAAATATGATGGTGCTGCGAGTGGAGTGGGTGCTGGTGCGGTGGGTGGTGAGATGTCCATGTCACTGGACGTGTCAAGTGCGGTGACTGTGAAAAGTGGTGTGTATGTGGGTGATTGTGTCGGTGTGAAGACGGGATTTACAAATGTAGAGTAATTTAGAGGGGGGATGGCTGGAGCAGCTTGGTGAAAAGGGGAAATAGGGGTTATAGTGGGTTGGGGAGGTGAAACTGGTGAGAAGGTTAGTGGGCTTAGAAAGGTGAAAGGGTATCTTAAAGGTGGGGGAAAAGATGGGATAGATGAAGGGATGAAGGGGCTAACATGTAGGCGAGGTGGGGTGGGTGCGGGCATGGTGGCATGAATGGGCGGGGCAAAGGCTGTGGCTATGTTGCCTTGGACTGGTGTGGATGTGGGAGGAGCAGGTGGGTGTGCGGGGGATACAGGATGGGTTGGTGAAACATGAGGTGAGAGAGGAGTAGATGGTGTGGATGTTATTTCAAGGATAGTGGTAGTATGTACAACGGTAGTATGTGGTGGGGAGTCGACTAGGATAGCTTCTTCGGTGATGGATCTTTTCGGACGTAGGCGTGCATCTTGCGCCTGATGGGATGATTGAGGACCTACCGGAACTCGAATATATTCACCGGGCTTCGATAACAGGCGAACTCTGCGAGGGTCATATTGGGGGAGTGGCTTCCTTTGTAAATATCTCAGTGCTTCGACCGGGCCAATGGATTTGACCAGTTCTCTGAACCCTCTGATGTAAACTTCTTCAAACCCTCCGGAGATGAGTTCTTGTTCGATTATGGTTTGGCTCTCTTCTTCAGTCAATTTCTTCCGTGCCCAGACTTTCTCCATCGTACGATATAATTTCTTGATTGCCAGCGTGTAAGCTGCTGCTTCGAAAGTCTCCTCTTCATGCGTGCTGGTATCACCGTGTGCATCGGTTTGTTGGCCTTGGCCATCTGTCTGTTCTTGTTCTTGGGAATCATGCGTGCCCTGGCTGGCTTCATCGTCACCTTCATCGTCATCAGATGCTGTTCTTTCGTCATCAGATGCTGTTCTTTCGTCATCAGAGCTCGACACCACTTGTCCGTGTGGCTGATCCCGCGATGTGGTAGGGTAACTCGGCCTTTCAAATTCTTGAGAGAACATTTGTGCCTCTGAAAACTGGAACTCATTCGAGAATGCATCAGGCATTTCAAAATCGAATGTTGTGTTTATTGGTTCTGTCTCCATATGTGGTATTGGGAAAGAAAAGGCTTCCGCACCAATAGTGGTGGGAGCTTCTGCTGTCGTGGTGGTGGGTTCTGTGGTTGTAGCTGCCGGAGGTGCAACGGTGCTAGTAGTGCCCTCTGTTACCACTGGTCTAGATAACCTTATGCGAATAGGTTGTACTGTGGGAGTGGTTTCTGTCGGTGATTGCTCTGGGGAAGGTTGTGGTGATGGTGACTCTGGCACTTGAAGGCAAGGAATAGTGCCTCTCATGCGCTTACCTGCCCGTGCTCTGCTGGGCTTCCTGGCTTTCTTCGTCGTTCCTTTGAATGCCTTCAGCTCTTCTCCTGTTAATGCACGTTCAATTGGCAAGTCATAAGCCAAGCACATATAAACAATTCTTGTCAGCGCACAACATCCATTAAGCACTTTCTTTCGTTCCCATCTGTGTTGTGCCAAATACATTTGATCAATGATCCAGCTCGCCAGATCGACAGTCTAAGGTCCAGTACAGGCTAAGTATAATCCAAACCATATTCTTTTATGTGGCATGGTGAATCTGTCTTGAGCGGGGAATGCAAAATGTTGCATGCATATCCGTAGCGGCTTTGACAGCTCGGGTGTAATTGCTGAGATCTCCTCCCACTTAGTGACATCCCCACGTTTCATAGGGTCTGGAACTAATCTTTCTCGATCTGTGGGCGTGTGGGTTCCGTGAATCTTGATGGCAGCTCGGATTAAATCCTTCGAAAGATAAAATCTTTTGTAGGGTGGATCATCCACTAAAGAAGGCAAAATAAAAGTTCCTGGGATATCCTTATTCTCTGAGGTCAGCAAAGTAGTGATTAAATAATAACACCTATAAAAGTCAGGTTTGGGCAGAGGATAACTGAAATACTCCGTGAAGCCGGCTCTGGCCCAAACATGAGTTAAGTCCTGAGTGTTCTGTAGGCCTTCGAACTCTCTGGAGAAAAATTGGTATTTTCCCCAAGTGCGGTCATCAAACGTCAAATTAGATTCAAATATAAACTCCGCATCCGCTAAGGGTCCTGCAAGTCCCTGAAACCAGTGAGAGTTACGGTGTATCTTTTCTGTGTAGCCCATAGGTGGGTTATCGATCGGCATGGGCCTTGAAAATCCTTGGAATTCTGGCGGTGGAGCAGTCGGGTGGGATTCTGCTCGTAAAACATTGAGGGGCACTGCAGCTACGCTGGGGCCTGCTTCTGATGGTCCTTCGTCGGTTTGCATGATGATTGAATGCGCTAATGAGAAAGATCTTCTACAAAAGATTAACACATTAGCATGGAAATTAATTATGATCCCATTAGAGTGAGACCGCAATCCCTTTCCATAACCGATGTGTAACCCGTGTAGCCAAGTGTCGTGAAGTGATTGATGCAATGATTTTTTTTGCAGAGCTAATGCAGGTCTCTAGACACCTACATGGTCAGATTATGCATATATTTCTTGATGAGCTTTTATCATGCATGATGTGGGGTTATGGTGTGTGAATTTATACAGGGTTTGGTTGAGGGTGAATTATTACAAGGGTGGAGTTTAAACGGGATGGGAGAATTGTTAGATAATGGGGTACAAGAAGATGTCTGGATACATTTCGGTATCCATTTCGTAAGATTCCTTGGGTGGGTGGTGCGGTTCTGCTGAGGGGCAAAAGGTAGTATCGGGTGTGGTGGTATTGAGGGATGGAAAGATTTGTGAGGGGTATATATTACATGGCTTAAGGGTTGAGCTATGATACATGGTTTGGGTACCCAAATCTGCGTGGGTGTGGGTCTATGGGTGAGATATTTCTTGGCGATCCAAATTTGTCGAATGCTCGGACCTGTAGAAGAAGATCGAGGGGACTTTGGATGCTGATTCTGCTTCTGTTGAAACTTTGTCCTGCTCTCTTCTAGAGTGTTGCCAATAGCCTGTGCTTGCTGTCCTTTTGGCACCCATATTTGTTTTGTGCCACTTGTTCTGTGATGTTGATACTGCTGCTTTCTTTGCCTTGTCTGGCGGTGTCGTCGGTCTGGGTTCCTTCGTCGTGGTTGACTCTGTTGTGGTTGAGGTTGAGAGGTCGGATGGACGCTCTACTTTGGAAAAGAAGGGAGATCCAACACTTGCGTGACCTGCCCATTAGGAAGTGATTCGTTCTTTAACTTTAATCTAGGCGAGTCCGCAACAAGTTTGGAGGGATGAGCACCGCAGGGTGTCGTGCTCATTTGGCCGCTGATGCAACCCACCTGACCGCTGATTGTGTTCATCTGTCCTAGCGGCTGGGTAGCTGCCCTTTCTAGTTTGCAGGAAGTCCTAGGGAAGATCTCCTGTCGTCCTTCTGATTGACAACTGTCCATAGCCAAGCCCGAGTGGGTTGGTGTAGACGTAACGTGACTGAGCTGATTAAAGATCTTCCGGTCTTCCGTCGCATGTATTTCATAGGGTCTAGGGTTACAAACCTCAGTCGGAATGCCATTAGGGAAGTCAAGCGGTATCACTCGCTTCTGTTCTAAGGTTCCAATCTGTAAGGAGCCTTGTCTAAGATTTAGGTCCACTGAGTGATCGTATAGCCAATCTTGGCCAAGGATTAGGGGTTCTATTAGGTCGTCATCATGGCACACTAGTAGCTTCGCTGTCATGGTCACATCCTTAATGAGGATAGGAAGGTCCACCTCACCCATGCAAGGGGTTTCCATGCCTCCTAGCCCTATGAGGTATGCCTCAATTGGCCGCATTTCTATTCCTGAATCCTTATAGTGGGACCATCTAATCGCACTAGTCACAGCACCTGAATCAATTAAAGCCCTGAGCTGTTGGCAAGGGTTGCCGTGCTCTAGCCTAACTGTAATGAATGGTCTCCTGTCCACTATACTAGGATGAGTGGTTAACTTTACTTGACACATAGCCATGGGATATCTGGGTGTAGTTTCCAGATGGTTATAATGTTCTCTCCCTAGTCCTTGTCTTCTCAACTTCATGCGTTTAATGCGTTCTATTGCTTCTGCCTGAGCTTCCGCTCGTATTCTATTTTCTTCCTGCTTACGCTTCTTTGCCAACGTGAGTCGTCTAAGCATATCCTCCGTAAGAGGTTCCTGATATAGCCTGACTCTACAGCCACTAATATAATTAGGCATTATATCTCCTTCTAAAGTGGCTAACTGTACTGCTCCACTTGTTGAGAGTCTCTTAATGATCATAGGTCCATAACCTCGCTTTTCTAACTTACGTGCGTGTTGCTTCAGAGTATATACTAGAACTAAATCTCCTTCTTTTAAGCCTTTATCTTTCACATGTGCATCAAAATACGCTTTCTGTCGCTTCTTCGCTGCATATATTCCTGCTGCTGCCTTTAGCCTGGTTTCTCCTAATCGTTCCAAGTCCATTATTCTCGCTGATAATTCATGGCCGGTCCACTGATGTTCTTGTGCAACCTTAAGGTTCGGTATCAAGAAGTCCAAAGGAAGCACTGCATTCTGACCAAAAACCATCTGAAAGGGAGTTGCATTGAGTACGGTCTTGTAGGCCACTCGATATGCCCAAACAACGTGGTGTAACTGTTTGTCCCAATCTGAACGTTTGTTGTTCACGAGTTTCTTCAGTACGTTACAAAGGATCTTATTAGTGCTTTCAGCCTGACCATTGGCTTGAGGATGATATGGTGCAGATTTCTTGTGAATCACCATAAAATCCTGCAACAGATATTCAATGACTTGGTTTAGAAAGTGAGTGCCTCGATCGCTCACTAACTCTATAGGCAGTCCATATCTTGTAAAGACATTTTCAAATAAGAATTTTGCAGTTGTGTGTGCATCATTCTTTTTCGTGGCTTTTGCCTCTACCCATTTCGTAAGATAATCTGTGGCAACAATAATGTATTCCGCATGTGTACCTTTAGCAGGGGGGTTAATGGGTCCTACAAAGACTATACCCCACTTTGAAAATGCACGTCCGCCCATCATGGGTTTCAATGGCATTTCATCTCTGCGAGTAGGAAACTGAGTTCTTTGGCACACATCACATCTCTTTACATAGGTATGAGCATCCATGTGAAGAGTGGGCCACCATAATCCTGCAAAGAGGATGGCTTTGATTATCCTATCGGGTCCAAAATGACCTCCTGCAACACCTTGGTGTGCAGCCTCTAGTATGCTCAGATAATCGCTCTCATGAACACATTGTCTTAGATATCCATCTCGTCCTCTTTTGTATAGGTTATCACCAATAAGTGAATAATCTTGAGCTTCCTGCTCTAGACTACGTTGTCGAGCTAAAGTCATGCCTTGAGGGAATGTGTTCGTCCTCAAGTATGTCACTAAAGGTTCACTCCAGTCTGGTGTGAGAGACACATGATATAATGTAGCATGCTCTACTGGTGGTCTTTCACAACAAACGTTGCATTCCTTACACAGCTTGTAGACATCTGCTTCCATTGAGGGCCAATATACTCCTAGTCTATGCAGAGTCTGTAATGTTCGATGTTTCGAATGATGTTGCTTTAGTGCACCTATGTGTGCTAATTGCAACCAATTCGCATGTTCTGATTCATCTACGCAACAAGCAAGAATCTTTTGATTATCCTGTTTATATATGCTTCCTGCCATTATTTGGTATCTCTGAGACTTGGTAATCTCTCCCTCCTTGATCTTTAACCTAGGGTTCTTGGGTCCATATGTCAGAATAGGGACTATAGGCTTAGCCCATTCTGGTGCTATCTCAAGGTTAAACAAGTATGCATCTGGTAATTCATCCGCTATTCCTTGAGGAGCTTCTCCTGAGGTTAATCTTGAAAGGTGGTCAGCTCTAAGATGCGTCTTTCCTTTCCTGACTACCACTTCAAAATCATACTCCATGAGTAATAGAAACCAACGTATTAGTCGTCCGGTGTTACATGGTTTGTTGACTAAGTACAATAGGGCTTGATGATCTGTAAAGAACTTGAATTTGTTGGCCAACAAGTAGTGCCTGAACTTCTTTACTGCGTAGATCATCCCTAATCCTTCTCGTTCCGTAGTGGTGTAATTTCTTTCTGCTGCGTTCAATTGTCTGCTCGCGTAAGCTATGGGGAGATCTATGTTACCTTCACTCGTGGGTTGTGCTAACACACATCCTATGGCATAATTGGATGCATCCACATGTACATGGAATGGCTTACTCCAATCTGGGGTAGTTAATATAGGTGCTGAGCACAAGCGTCGTTTAAGTTCATAGAATGAATTTTCACATTCATCTGTCCATTCAAAATTGGTTAAAAGAGAGTACAAAGGCTTGGCTATGATTGCATACATGTGTATGAATCTCCTATAATATCCGCAATGGCCCATAAATGCCTGTACCTCTTTCATATTAGTTGGTCTAGGTAATTCTGCAATTACCTTCACCTTTTCTTCATCCGTAGAGATTCCATTTTTTGACACAATGTGTCCTAGAATTTTGCCATGTCTAACCATGAAAACGCACTTTTCTGGGTTCAAACAAACCTGATATTCTCGACATTTGTCAAATATTTGTCTTAACTCTGGGATATGTGTCTATCTTACATTAGAATGAGCACATAGGTCATCGACATAAACTTCCAAGCTCTTGCGTAAAAATTCCTTAAAAACATGACACATGAGTCGCTGGAAAGTGGCGGGTGCATTTGTTAAGCCAAATGGCATCACACGAAATGCAAATATGCCCCATTTAGTGGCAAATGCCGTTTTGTGTTGGTCTTCTGGAGCAATAGCTACTTGATTATAGCCTGAAAATCCATCAAGAAAGCTGTAAACTTCCTTGCCCGCAACTCTTTCCAATAGATGTTCTGTGATAGGAAGAGGATAACTATCTCTAATCGTTGCGGCATTAACCTTTTTAAGGTTAATACACACACGCAATTTTCCATTCTTCTTGGGCACAACCACAATGGGGGATACCCATTCGGTATGCTCAATTTCGTAAATGAATCCTGCTTCTATCAAGCGATCTATCTCCTCTTTGATCTTCGCAGCGTAGTTATCATTATACGTGTATGGTTTCTGTTTTGTAGGTTTTGCATCTGGAGTCATAGGGATTCTATGAGAACATATATCTGGATCTACTCCTTTCAAATCTTTGTAGCTCCACGCAAAAACTGTCATGGACACAAAGAAACCATCTCGAACCTTATATGCCATGGAACTTCCTATATCTCATGATTGGCTTAGATTTTAAATAAAATAATGCTTCCATTGCGTCCGGAATGTGCCAAAACCCCAAGATCGACTGTCTATTCGCTGAATTCTGACATTGGGAGGTCTTGTTACAAATCGATGACATCATGATGACATCATCAGTTCGCAACCGCCTTGGGAACCGCCCTTGAAAACCTATATAAGGAGGGGTTGGCCACATTCATAATCAGTCTTGCCAATGCCAGTCTTGGGAGCTCAAGGAGTCGTGACCTCCAAGTAAGTACATTCAAGTTCCAGTTCAAGTTCTAGTCTTGTTTCTAGCTCTAGTCTTGTCTAGTCTTGTATTGTGGACATCCTTTCTTGTCCTATTGTAATCTCGTAGTACGAGATCCTTTCTAGTTATTTCTTGTATCCAGTTCATATCCCTGAGGGGATTTCTTGTAATCGAGATATCTTGTTTCCTACCTACGATCCCGGGTTGTGGGATCTCCTGTATCATCTCTAGTCGAGTTTTCCATACCTATCGGTCCCGGGTTGTGGGACATCTTGTATCGATCCTATATTCTTGTATCATTTTCCCTTCGTGGGTGTTCTTGTAATCAGAACTGTATTTCGGAAATCTTGTCTACTGTAGTCAGAGAGCACAATCTAGTGCTCCCCTGACATTTTGGCAAGACTGATTATGAATGTGGCCAGGGTTTCCACAATATAGACATAATTTGTTATCCCTCCTTCTTTGTTTCTCTTGTGGTGTTAGAGGCTGGAACCTAGTTACATCTATCTGCATAGGTTCGGGCATAGTGTCATCTCTAGGAGTAGGCTGGAAAGGTTTCCATTGGCGAGGTCTTCCTTCTACTTGTTTTTCTTGTTTCCTTTCAAAAAGACGGTTATCACATTGAATGGCTTGGTTGATGTATTCATTCAATGTCTTCACCTCTGGCATCGTGAGTAGAAGGTCCTTCACGTCATCCCTTAAGCCCCATCTAAATTGGCTAATGAAATAATCTTCATGCCAAGTGAGGTCACATATCAACTGCCTAAATTCTGATGCATAGGTAGAGGCAGGGCGGTTACCTTGACGTAGCTTTCGAAGTTTTGTTTCTGCCACTCGACTCGTGTCTGCATCTCCAAATGTGGCGACAAGCTCTCCAAGAAATGCCTCATAATTATGAAGTACGGCCATATCCTTCTCCAAGATTGGGGCGAACCATGATAAAGCTTGACCATAGAGCAAGGTTCCAATAAAACCGACCTTGGATGCATCATCAGGGTATCTATCAGGCTGCATGCGAATGTACAATTTGACTTGTTGCAAGAATCCTCGAAACTTTGTACGATCACCATTGAACTTTTCTGGCATGCAAATCTTGGGTTCCTTCACAAATGATGTATTGGGCCGTTGGTTCACTTGAATACTCCCTTGATTCGCTTGAAGACTCCCGATTCGTTCTTGTAATTCTTGAAGGAGTGTACCTACATGCACTGGATGTCCCATCTCGACTTGTGTCTGTCGACGACTTAGGTCTTCGACTTGTTGTTGGAGACTCTGAAGTGATGCTACGATCTGTTCATAAGCGTTCTCCATGATGTCTGGTCTTGGATAGAAGATAGTCTTGAAACCCAAGTTAGAGAACATGGCCGCTCCTCGTGGAACTCGTCGCTTGAGGGGGAGGTGATGTCATGGACACAAAGAAACCATCTCGAACCTTATATGCCATGGAACTTCCTATATCTCATGATTGACTTAGATTTTAAATAAAATAATGCTTCCATTGCGTCCGGAATGTGCCAAAACCCCAAGATCGACTGTCTATTCGCTGAATTCTGACATTGGGAGGTCTTGTTACAAATCGATGACATCATGATGACATCATCAGTTCGCAACCGCCTTGGGAACCGCCCTTGAAAACCTATATAAGGAGGGGTTGGCCACATTCATAATCAGTCTTGCCAATGCCAGTCTTGGGAGCTCAAGGAGTCGTGACCTCCAAGTAAGTACATTCAAGTTCCAGTTCAAGTTCTAGTCTTGTTTCTAGCTCTAGTCTTGTCTAGTCTTGTATTGTGGACATCCTTTCTTGTCCTATTGTAATCTCGTAGTACGAGATCCTTTCTAGTTATTTCTTGTATCCAGTTCATATCCCTGAGGGGATTTCTTGTAATCGAGATATCTTGTTTCCTACCTACGATCCCGGGTTGTGGGATCTCCTGTATCATCTCTAGTCGAGTTTTCCATACCTATCGGTCCCGGGTTGTGGGACATCTTGTATCGATCCTATATTCTTGTATCATTTTCCCTTCGTGGGTGTTCTTGTAATCAGAACTGTATTTCGGAAATCTTGTCTACTGTAGTCAGAGAGCACAATCTAGTGCTCCCCTGACAAAAACATCTCTATATTCACGCAATAGGGCAACTAATTCTTCTTCTTCTTCAGCTGTCAAATCATGCCCTATGTATGTACATTTTTCTTCTTCTCCTTCTATGGCTACTATTATTTTCTTGGTTTTCTCGCGGTTATCATATACTTGTCCGTCATTCGCCTTTCTATTAGGCATTCGTACCATGATTCTTCTATCTTCGATTTCATATTTCTTGAAGTTCTCGGGTACTTCAAACAAAGATTCTTCTTTTTCTGACATGGTTTCTTTCTTCTTTCTTTTCTTGCCTTCACTCTTACTAGTCACTTCCGTGGCTAATCTCACTTCATTCGTAATTTCCTCGTGTCTCTGAGTGTGAGTCTCTACTTCGAAGAAATATTCTTCCTCTGATGCAAAGGGTGAATCCATGATAATTGATTCTAAATCAAAATCGCTTGCATCCTCAAATGCCTCAATGTTCGGTTCACACTCTTCTAAAATTGCATCGCCCATGATTGGCTCTATCGTGAAAACTGAAATGTCATAGCCCTCCTCGTCACAGTGGGGTGTCCATTGTTCTTCATTGATGGCTACATCCATGGTTGCTAGTATTTCTGCCCAACCATGGGGTTCAAACTCTTCGTCTGGGAATACTACAGGTGCATAGGCTGGATCTTGTAGGGTTCATGGATGTTGTTCTGCACCTAAGCTCCTTGCTTCTAATCGTTCTTCCTCTTGTTTGGCTACTTTACACATCCATAAATGGGTATCCTCATGCAACCAAGAAGGATCTGATTCTAATGAGTGCACGGATTCCGTCTCTACTGGTGTCTTATGGATGGTATTCCATTGTATTGGGGGTACATCTCTATGTGAATAGTCTTTAAGATTGACTTTGGTAGTCACTCCTAAATGTTGCAAGTACAAGGAATTAGTTCCCCAATCTTGTACAATTTGCAACTGAGGCATGAATGGTCGTCCCAATATCATCTCATATGCATGGTTTTTTGCGAGTCACAAATGGCAAAGGTATGCTCAAATTCTACACCACAAGTGGTGAGAGATATGCCTTCTAGTAAGCCTAATGGTTTTTCTATATGTCCATCAGCCATTTGTAGCTTCATCCTGGTGGGTCTTAATGCTGGCTTACCCCAACGTTTCCATAAAGCGGTGGTAGCTATGGCTACTCCGGCTCCTGAATCTAAGATGGCTTTCGTGGTGTAGCCCTGATGGGTTATTGGAAGATATGTGTTACCTTCCTCTCCTTCGCTCACATCCCCAATCTTTTCTACGGGTATCTCTGGTACCTTCTTATGTGATCCTATCTGAGAGGGTGTGGTAGCAAGCTCAGGGAATTGATTTGCTACGTGCTTCCACAATTCTGGTTTTACCTTTAACAATTCTTCCATAGTGAGATTACACTGTACTTTAGTGTTCTTGATCACTTCCGTGTTCCTAGGGATCACTGATTCTTCATTCCTCACTATTATCGTGGGTGCTCTCATACTAATAGACTTTGCTTCCCAAGGTCCTGTGAACTGAGGTAATTCTTGTAAAGAATTAGATTCAAATCCTGTGGGGTCACTCAGTTGTTCCACCTCTACATCATCATATATAGAGGGGATGTCTTGGGGAAATTGTTCCTGCAAGTCGTCTATTTCTTGAATAGGAGGATGA
This sequence comes from Ceratopteris richardii, assembly GCA_020310875.1. Lineage (NCBI taxonomy): Eukaryota > Viridiplantae > Streptophyta > Polypodiopsida > Polypodiales > Pteridaceae > Ceratopteris > Ceratopteris richardii. The sequence goes on from CM035420.1 coordinate 65,393,615, forward strand.
GTTCCTTGTTCTTTTCTCCATTTCTCTTCTTGGATTTCCCTCAAAAATTCATGTGAGTACCTTTGTATGGAAGACAAATTGTCTTGACTTTCTGTATTGGGTACTTGAGACAGGGATGGTGCTTTCCTTTCCTATGTCTCTGTGACAATCGGGTTCCTATGCTGATCCTTTTTCTCTTTGCTTTCTATCAAGCATTCTAGCCTCTCCATTAGTCCTTGAAAGTGTAATTCCGGTTTTGCCATGTTATTCCAATTAAGATATCTAGAGGCTTCAAACAAAGCTTGTGCTAATTCTACCATCTTCATGCAAAGTTTAGTTCTCTCAATTTCTAGATCAACTCGAGGGTAGTTTTTGCTCATTTCAGCTACCTGAGGTCCCTCTTTTAATCTAGCCTCATACGCGCGAAACATCATGTCTAGATTCTCTGGTATGGGTTCCGCCAAAACTGATCCTGATTTTTGAGCTGGGTTTTCTTGGTTTAATTCCTGTGAAGTCAATTCTTGGATTTTGGCTCTAGATTCCTTTAAGCTTCCTTCCAACTCAGTTATCTTTTTACTCCATTTTCTCTTTATTCTTTCTCTCGAATCTTTCCAAGATTTTGTCTTTTTACTACTAGATTCTGCAACTTCACTGGTTCCGGCTACTTTCTCTTGATTAAGCTTTTGGTTCTGTAAGAGCGCCTGGGCTCTTGTTATAGCTTGGATAGGCACGTATGTAGGGTTGGATCCATCTGTGTTATTTACAATACCTATCACGTTAATCGGTGTCACATTCGAAGCATTAACTGGGTTCTTAGGAAAATCTTTGATTATGTGCTCTTTGCCACAATCGGCACAAAAGCCTTGTATGTTATAGTACTGTGATTGCCTTGCTATTGGGGGATGTGGACAATCCTTTATGAAGTGATCTCCTTGGCACCTAAAGCATGGTCCTCTAGGGCCCTGTGGTCTCTGTTGTCTTAATTGGGGCCGTGGATTTGGGTTTGTGTACATCACATTAGCATAGTCTGGCTCCCAACTAGGTTCCATTGGTGGACTATCATAATGATATGTCTCCACATGTTCTGGTGACTCCGTGTAATATGCGGGTGGACTATCGACATGCATAGAGTCAAAACTGTTTGAGTGTGGGTCACTCTCTGTAATCAAAGGTGAAGAAGGCACTAAGGCCCTACTTAGGTTCTCTTCTGCAGCAGCATATTTGACTGAGATGACATTCGCTGGTGGGGGTGGCTGCTGAGCTAAGACAGGTTGAGGTCTCTGTTGAGCTTGGTATGAGTAGTTCTGAGGAGGCCTATAGTAATAAGGCTGAGCATTGTATTGGCCTTGATACCTACCTGGCTGTGCGTATGCTTGCGGGTAGTTCTGTCTCACGGTTTGTTTGTTGTACGGGCAGTCCTGAGCCGTATGATTCGTGTATCTTCTTTCAATCGTACAATATTGGCCACTAGGGTTGGCTTGAGGTTGTGGTGCGTTTGGACACACGTTCGCCATATGTTCACCGCCACAGGTGTAACAACGCTTGTTTGTAAGCACCCTCGGTTTACTAGAAACTCCTAGTTTCTGGGCCACTTTTTCTACTAGGTCTTCTATTGAGCTAGACAATTTTGTGGATGCTAGAGATGAACAGTCTGAGTCCTTATAGACCTTTGAGAGTTCCAGCTCGTCCCCTAAGTTGTCCTCAATGTCTATACATATTCTTACACACTCCTCTAGCGTTCTGGGTTCTTTTAGGTACACGTAGGAGCGTAGTTTAGAGCTCAACAAGCCATCTAGAAACAATGACACTTGCTTGGCTTGTGAGGGTAGCTCTTGCATTGGACATCGTTCAACATATTGTCTAAATCTACGTCCTGCGAGTCTAACTGTTTCTTGAGGGGTCTGTTTAAAGCTATGAATCAACGAAGATGTGTCATGTCTAATCCCACTTTTAGAGAATTCGGTGATGAATGACTCTAAAAAGTGATGGATGTCTCTAAATTGCCTTTGTTGCAAAGGTTGGAACCAAGTTAAAGCGGTGTTCTTTAACGTTAGCCCAAATGCGTTGTATTGCGTGAACATGTCTTCCACTTGTTCTGCTCTTAGTACTTGCTTGAATTCTGCAACATGGTCATAAGGATCTCCTGTCCCATCAAAATAATTTTTCATTGATTTTACTAATTGAGTGGGTCTCAATACTCTTGCGTGTTCACGTGGTCTAGGTAGAGGAAAATTATCTCTACCACCTGGTATTCCATGATCTCTTGGTCTATCCGTGATTGTTCTATCTCTCCCTACGGGATGAGTGAAGCTTACTTCGGGTCTTTCTTTATTCTTTTCTCTTTGATTTCCAAAGGCTGATGATGTTCCTGCCCCTTGTTGACTTGTATTCATGTTTGTTCTAGATGGGGGGAATACCAATTCACCTCTCCATGTGTATGTGTTTCTAGCGTGGTCAGGCACCACAAAGACTCTTTCTGAAGTTTCATCCAGGTATACAACCTTTCCAGGTGTATCTGGGTCCTTGAATTCATAAATTGTATTGATGCCTATCTCACCAGGGTGTTCCTTTCTGTACCTCCAAAAGGCTTCATCTGTCTCTTTATTTACAAACAACTCGATGCTCCTGTTATCTTGAGGGATCCGCTCTGGGATGAGTACTCTTGTTAATACGGAATTCCCTCTAGGTGTTCTAGGTTCTTCTAACGGTTCTTTTCCTTGAAATTTTGCTTCCGTCTCTAATTGAATTGTCTCAAAATCATTAGTATCGTTTGGCTGAGTACTTAAGAGGTACATCGTTCCTTCCTTGTCTATGTACACATCTCTCTCGAATTTCACCATTGGACGTTCCAATCCAATGGGTTGATCCGGGTTGTGCAGTTGCACCACTTGCTTTCGCAAACCATCCTCATAGATGCGAGCACCTAGTCGGTTGGTTCGGAGAAACTCTAGTTGTGTTCTATAGGGTCCTTCAGGTTTTTCTAAATAGGCTACATTAGACCCTCCTTCTGGTCTCTCTGTGCTAAATGCCATTTCTGAATCACTAGTGTCTGAGCTCTCGTAGGGATAATTACTATTCAATTGCTGAGCCCACGATCGAGCAGTAGTTCTTACACTTGCCTCTGATGATCTAAGGCTTCGTCTATCTGACTTGCCTATATGTTTGCCCGATCTAAGGTTCATTAATTTTCTTCCTTGCACACTCAGTACACGCTTAGATCGTCAATGGTTTTTTTGTTATTACTTTCTTGATTCTTTTTAGATTTCTTTAGATTCTTGTCTTAATGTATGCGTCAGGAATTCGACTTTCCGTGATAATTTTAAGTTCTCGTTCCGTCAGACTTAGGTTCTTTCCTTTAGGTTTTCGTGTCACACACCTTTACTTTAGTCTTGAACTTGAAAGAATTAAATATCTTGAACTTGAGGCGTTCCTATCGTCTTAATCCACAATGCTTACGTTTATCCTAAGCTAAGAATTGGCTGAGGGGGTTGAGTAATCTTCCAACCTCGAGTCTGCTTTTCTGGTTGCTCTGATGCCCAAGAAGCCGCGCTTCCCAAGCTTTATGCCCTTCACTGCCTTGCCTTGGTTGCCTTTGATTGCCCTTGCTAGACCTGGAAAAATCCAATATTAGACCAATTCACAGTTGGATGATCAAGCACTTGAGTATATACACCTTTTAAGTCCCTTCCCTTTTGCCCAACTTTTCAATACTTGCCCCCTGGCTTCCTAGTTCCAAACTAGGTGAACCTCAAAATAGCTTATCTAAAAATAGACGTATTCTTTAAGAAAAAAAACAGTTGAGGTCACGTAATACTCGTCAAGAGCTTTCTAACGAGCTATTAAGCTCAAAAAACGGACTTCGGATGAAAAAGTTATGAGCGTTTAGGCCCTGGGGGGTAAAAACTGACAATCAGGTTTTCCTTCAAATATGAGCTAAGGGGTCTCCTATGAGTCTAATGGTCCAAAAATTTCTCAAAAATACCCCCAAAATTGGTCAAAAAATGGAACCCTAAATTTGCGATGGGGGTGCACAATCGCGATGGTCTGAGACCGTCGCGATGGTCCAAGCGAACCGTCGCGATGGCGTGGAGTTTGGACAGTCGCGATGGTGCAAAAAGGTGAACCGTCGCGATGGGCTGAAGTGAACAATCGCGATGGCGTGTAGTCGAACCGTCGCGATGGCGTGGTCAGGCGGACAATCGCGATGGCGTGGGTCAACGGTCAAAGGTGGACAATCGCGATGGTCCGAAGTGAACCGTCGCGATGGTGTGATCAGGCGGACAATCGCGATGGCGTGGGTCAACGGTCAAAGGTGGACAATCGCGATGGTCCGAAGTGAACCGTCGCGATGGTCACAAGTGCGATGGCGTGAGCCAATCGCGATGGTCCGATTTTGGGCTGTCGCGATGGTCCGAAAAATGAACCGTCGCGATGGTCGGATTTTGGGCTGTCGCGATGGTCCGAAAAAATGAACCGTCGCGATGGTCTATCTTGACACGTGGCACTGTCGTGGCGATGGCATGAGCCAATCGCGATGGCCCAAGGTCAGCTGAACAATCGCGATGGTCCAAGTGAACCGTCGCGATGGCTCAAGTGAACCGTCGCGATGGTCCGAGACCGTCGCGATGGTCCGGCCGAGCCGTCGCGATGGCGTGAGCCTATCGCGATGGTGCGACACAATCGCGATGGTCTTAGCCAATCACGATGGTCCACCAAAATGTGATTTTTTGCAATGCAGCTGTGGATTCGTGCAAGCGCAAGGGTCGCCTACCTCGTGGTGTGGTCGCCTACCTCGAATTCCGAAGGTTGCAGACCATCGCGATGGTCCGCCACACTCGGCAGATCTTTGACAGAGAGTAAACTTTTACCTTTTCCAAGCTTTCCTGATGCACGGGAGCTCTGTACCTGCAAGAAAACTCAAGAAAACACAAGCACACACAAGCACAAAAGTTCTCTCTCGCTCTCTCGCATGCACAAATGAGGGTAAATGAGGTGAATGGGTGGATATGGTGAATTTTCTGATTTTTTTGGAGATGAAGATGATGATGCGATGATGAAGATGGAGTGTGGGGGAGGTGAAAAACACTAAACACTAAGTATAAACAACAACAAAAACTGAAATTTTTACCTTCCAACGCCACTTCTTACTATACTCTTACCATCACACATTCGTCCTAGACTCGATCCCCGGCAACGGCGCCAAATTTGGTGTTGCTCTAGCACAATGGTGAGAACCACGTTAAGAAGCTCCACCTCCTTAATGTCAATCCGCGGAAGAGATAGGAGTGATATGAAGATCGTGAATGTGAGATGAAGTGAGAGTGAAGGTGAGAAGCATAGAAATGCACACACACATGCACACACACTACGAAGAGACAAGCAAGACACAATGGATGGTGGGAAATTAGCTCTATTACTCAAGAACACTAATACAAGCTCAAAATAGCTCTAAGCTCACACTAGCCAACATGAACCAACCTCAAAAATGAGCTCTCTAGCTCTTTTTATAGTTTCTAGACTAGTTTTGACTGGTTTCACATCTAGTGACCGGCATAGTTAAAAAATAGGTCCTAGAGGCTATTTGGAAAGGTAAACGATGTCTAAAAATAACGAAAATTGGTACGCGCATTCTACCTAAGCTCCTCAAGCTCGAGGACTCCTCGGCTTGCACAAAATGGAGCTATGAATTAGAAAATGGGATTTTGTCTATATTACATATGTTACAAGAGTGATGAAAATCACTGTTGGATGTTTGAAGAGGTAATAAAAACATATTTGTTTGAAAAAATGATCCGACTGGCTCCCTGCTCCGTCTTTACATGCTTCCATGTCGTCTGTGCCTCTGGCTGCTTCCAACAGTTCTGTTTCTACTTGTAATGCTCTATCAGCTAGCACTTGATAAGCCTGTTCTACCGTGATGAACCTGATGCGAGTGGTGTCTAACTAAGAACCTAAAGCGTGCATGGCTTCCTCCTTATGTATCAGTGCCTTTTTGAGTTGAGCAATCTCTGCATCTCGAGCTATAATAATATCATCTTTTTTTGCCACCTATCCCTGTAAAATTGTAATCTGATCCTGTTATAGATTGGCATCTGCTTTGATGGCCAGAATCTCTTCCTGGAGTGGCGTGATGTCTAGTTCCAACAATTCTACCTTTGCTTGATATTCGGTACGGAGGGATTGATGAGCATCATGTAGCTGATTAGGGAGTTGCTTAGATAGGTGGAGGAGAAAATCACCTATTCGGACTAACTGGGCAGAGGAATCGGGTACTATAAAGGTTGATGCGGGTCGAGAGGGGTTGATAGAAACTACGGTGGAAGAGGAAGGGGGGAGTAATCACGAGAAGAGGGAACAAGTTGAGAATGAGAAATGGCCACGGAATGATAAGGTGAGGGAGGAGGACTAGGAGGTAATGGCACCTTAGACAAGGAAAGGGGAGGTGTCACTATAGGTTCAGTATGGGTACCTTGAGTCATAGTTTGTAGTGAGGAAGGATGTACAGTGGAGGTCATCGCATCAGGTTGAGCATCTTGGTGAACGAGGGACTCCTCATTCTGTGTTTGATTTGTTTGGTTAAGAGTTTCCACGATTGTGTCTGGTGCTTTATCAGTAGTCTCCTGCTGTTGCTAATCGACCTTGTCAAGAGGTTGAACGTTTTCCATCACAGTGTCCTTATTAGTTTGACCCTTAGGGGATGGTGGGGCAGAAAAGACCTGCATAGAGGAAGCGGTGTTCTACAGAAGTGCAGTAGCGGATGAGGCTTGTGCGTGACTCTGCGAGCGACTGATTTTTCTACGTTTTCCCCGAAAGAGTTGCAGAAGATCATCATTATCATCATCAATGCCCATGACTTGATCTGATTCTTCGCAAAAGAGGAGGGTGTTCATCGGAGGAGGTTGAATAGGTTGAAGAGTAGGAAGGAGAAAAGAGAGGAGATGAGGGAGACGGGTCCGAGGGATATCACCTTTGGCTATCTATCGTGAGATTGCTTCACATTCACGGTGGATTCGCCAGAAGAAGAATAATGCCCAGTTAACTGATTTCAGGCAACAGCGTCAATCATGGAGTAAAATGGTCGAGCCTTCAGCCACACTATTCAGAGTAACAACGATGCATGGATTGAGGCAAGTAATCGGCCAACATGTCTCCGTCTGGGGGGTATCGACAATAGCGGCAATGAATTGAGAAAAGTAGGGATGCCATTTGACTAAATGCCAAGGCAACTCGGCGAATGCCAATAACCCACAGGCACGCAAGAAATCACTCAAGTCGGGAGATAAACCGGCATGGAAGGTTGTAATATTGGCTAGAGCTTCCATGGTGGTTGACATAAGATGAATGTGCAACAATATGACAATGAAGACAGAGAGCACAAGTACACAATAGCGAAAAAGAGGACGATGATTCTTGGTTGAGTAAGAACGCAGAATGGGAGCACTGGTAGAAAACGCAATCATCTCGAGTGGAGGGAAACATGCATGCATAATGATGAAATTCGCGCATTAAGGAATTCCCAAACGTGGAGTGTGATGACTTATCATGGATAATTAATCAAAAGAGGAAGTTTAGGATTAGATGCTCAACCAAAACGGGCATAATATAAATAGCGGTCAAGATACAAAACAAACATAAGCCAGATGAATAAAAATAATACCATCACCAAGTTAACATGAAGTAGATGGTGGACAATACGGACGAAGTTTTGACCCATTGATAGGTTTAGGAAGAAGAGTACCAGTTAAAAAGGATAACCACAAAGTAGTTGGTCAACCTGATCTACAATACAAGAGGCACTGAACCAACCAAGCTTGAACTTGCTAGCTGAACGAATAGACTTAGCATTGTAGAAAAGAACTAATTGTCCTTTGGTAAAGATGGGAGTCCTCAGAAATCAATCATGAGTCTAAGCTTGCCTCAGTTGCACTTCTCGAAGCACCACAAAACTTTCAAGATGTTGTTCATCCAAAGACCGCAACACATCCAACCAGAAAGGAAAGGACTCTTCAGGTAATAACTTATGCTCCAATGCCACCCGTAAACTAGGTACCACCAACTCCATAGGTGCAATTGCCTGATGACCATCGACCAATTTAAAAGGTGTACTTTAGATAGAAACTTTATAAGTAGTGTGGTAAGCCCATAGGACAGAAGGAAGGAATTGATCCCAATGCTCTGAACATTCCAGCACAAGTTTCTTTATCATATTAAGACGGGTTTTATTGGTACTTTCTGCTAGTCCATTTTCACGAGGATAGTAAGGGGAGCTAAACTTATGGACAATCTTCAGGGTGCGGGTAAGCACTTGCATTAAGGTATTAGCAAAATATGTACCATGATCACAAACAATCTCCAAGGGAAGATCGTAACAAGGAAAAACATCACTCATCAAACATTTGATGACCACCGATGCAGTTGCGAACTGTAAAGCCCAGGCTTCAGCCTGTACATATTTGCCTATATATACAAGGAAAAATGTTGGGGAAAATATGAGAGGGTGGGATAGAACAAGTTTTGAAGAGAATTAGAAGTCATTAGACACTTGTAAAGTGAGTATGATAGCTCTCTTATCCAGATGTAAAACTTTTCAGTAATGAAGAAAAGTTGCACACGATCTTTCTATGTGTTCTCCTTCTGTACTTGATCATTTCAAGAATCCTTTTGTAAGTATATAATTCCATAGCTAATGAGTCTATGGTTAAAGTTTGAGACCCTAATTGTAAACAGGCTATGAGAATTATGAGTAGGAACATTCATATGTGAGGAAGTGTTGAGTGTGTTCTGAAACAAGCACAATCTTGATGGTCAAAGAAATGGTCAGTTCTCAGTGCATAGTGTAAAGTTTTGCAGAAATGAGGAGTCAAAATCTACGTTGGAAGTTAAGCCATCTATGGCTAAAAGCATTTGCATAAATGGATTCTAGTTTGGGAGAACCAAGCTTTAGAAGTTGCAAGTGTCAAAGTCGACTGTAAAGAACTACAATTTTAGAAATAAGTGACTTGTTGAGATCATTTCTCAAGATCTACTGAGTCTTTTGGAATGATTTAATTTGGAGAAGGTGCACAAACTATAGACGACACCTTGTACAAAGTTTTATCAAAAAATTTACACATTTGATACGTCAATGAATGAGGTATGAGCATCAGACTTTTTGTGTAGTCATCTTCTTCACAATTTGTTCAAGATTTTGGTAGTTGAGTATTGATCCTCCAAATTGGTGAAGGTTTTAAGTTATTCTTGATTTAGAGGTGCTCTAACTTCAAGAATAACTTGTTCTTTTGGAGATTAACATTCTCCATCATGGGCCACCATAATCCACTCTGCAAAATTTTTCGGTATATAAGAGCTACCAAAAATGACCACTGGACTGAGTAGAGTACGCCATTGCAATGACCAAAGAAACTTCATGTGGTGGAATACACTATAAAAGTGCACTAGATGGATCCATATAATACAATTGTCCCACAATTACCCGAAATCGACGACTATACATGGCCAGTTTATGACGAGCAGAAGTGGAAGTAGTAGTTGAGGAACATCCACTGGTTAGAAAAATCATAAGGGTATCATAGTACAACAGTGCTGCAGGTAGCACCTGGGAATCATCCCGAATCGAATCAGACACATAGATAGCAGGAGTGGTATCATCAATACCACTAGGGAGTTCCCCAAAATCAAGCAGAGATAAAAAATCAACAAGAGCATGCGCTGACCCCAGACGATGTACAACCTCATAATCAAATTCTTGCAGCAACAACACCCACCTGGCTAATCTGCCCCCTAAATGTTGCTAGCGGACAAGATAAACCAGAGCTGCATGATCCACATGAAAGGTAAATGGGTGTCCTAGTAAATAGTGCCAGAATTTTTTCACGGAATAAACCAAACCCAGACATTCGCGTTGGATTACATAATAATTCCGTTCAGCAACAGCTAACCATCGACTAGCATAATAAATAGGATGAAACCACTTGTCCTGTTGTTGCATTAACACATTGCCGATTGCTATGTTAGATGCATCCACAAAAACATGGAACGGGAGTTTCCAGTTCGGTGCTTACAAGATAGGAGCCTGTGTTAAGAGTATTTTCATATGATCAAATGAAATTTGGCACTCCTTAGTTCACACAAACTATCGAGGATTGCTAGTAATCAGCTGATTCAGTGGTATAGCCACATGAGCGAGCCATCGAAGATGTCATCCATGCAAGCGTATTTGTCCAAGGAATCACATAACTTCCTTTGGTGTCGTAGGTGAAGGTGCATTGAACACTGCTTTCCCTTTATCAGGTTCCACTTGAATGCCTTGTGAAATAATATGACTAAGCAATTTTACACAAGAAACTAAAAAGAATGATTTGTTGGGATTTAAGCACAAACGGAACTCTCAACACTTAGAAAACCAGCAACGTAGGTGATAGAGGTGAGCCAATGTGTCACCAGATAATGAAAAATCATCCAAATACACCTGCATAAATGTAGTTAAGTAGAGAGAAAATATTTCTTGCATGCATCGTTGAAAGGTACTAGGAGCATTGCGGAGACCAAACCACATCACCGTACAAGCATATACAACCCAATTCGTAATAAACGTAGCCTTTGGAATATCCATTTCAATCATGCACACTTGATTATAGCCACTATAACCATCCAAAAAGGAATACATTTCTCATCCAACAACATCATCTAGCATCATGTCCAAAAAGGGAAGTGGAAAGGGATCAGACACCGTCGCTACATTCAACTTTCAGTAATCTACGCAAATACGCAATTGCTTAATTTTCTTTGGGACACTGACAATAGGAAAGATCCATTCAACATGCTCAATGGGAACAATGAAGCCTACTTTCAACAATCAATCCAACTCAGCTTTCACTTGAGTAGCTTGTAGCATAGTTGGGATTCATTCAGCAACTAGGTTGTTTAATTGGCCATACATCTGGTTTCAGCATCACATGGTGTTGATAGATGCGAGGGTCCAATCCTTTGATATCACGATAGTCCCACACGAATATATCAATGCATTCTTTAGCAACTGTAGTAAATCATTTTGAAAGGTTTCCAGTAGCCTAGCCTTAAGCTTAAATGGCCGCAGATTAACCTCATTTCCCAATTATAAGTGATTAGTTGATCTTCCGGTACATAAAATTGTGAGGGCATGGAGATATCCTCAGATGGATGGAATAATTGTTGTAGATTTGTGGTACTAGGGACCTGATCCATAACAAGATCCACTCCTTTGGTAAGCAGAACTATCGTACAAGTGGCCGGAGTCCAATTATCCACAATGGCTTGTAAATCAATTGTACCCAGTGCTAGCAAATCTTGGTTAGCATTTAGGAAAGCTTCTTCTTCATCATCTGAAAGTCCATCCAACATATGCATGGGTTCGGCCACGTAAGGTCGAGCATGAAGGTCACAAGGCTTCATCTCGTCCAAGGGTACCACATATCTCCGATGATTGCTTTTGAAAATAAGTTCATGTGCAGACCAATCTTGTAACACTTTTGCTTGTCTCAACCATGGCCTCTCGAATAGTAAGTTGTAATACAGACTTGATTTAGGTAATTCCCAAACAACAAAAGTCATTTTGAACACCGCTCTCTTGAGGGTAATGGGTATATCACACACCAGACCCACTGGAGGTACCCTACATTGATCAACCATTCTCACAAAAAACTTGATGGGTTCAATCTGAGTCCACCCTAAACTTTTACAAAGTGCGACCGTAGCAATATTGACACCGGAGCCTCCATCAATTAATACTTGACTAATTTTGTGGTTTTTATAACATATTTAAATTAAAGAAACATCGTGGTCCACCATAGAATCAAGTTCCGGACTAATAAATGTTGTAGCAGGTGTACACGAAAATGCTGGTTTGATTTGTTGCTGGAATTGTTATCGTATGCCAGGAACGAGGGCTAATAGTTTCCCCAATGGTATCATAATAGATGCGTTTGATAAAATATTCCACGTAGGGTCAAGATTCGACGTACTCAATACCGAGTCTAGTGGACTCTCTGATGACAATTTGACCAGATTCATATCTCCCGGTGGTGTATTCAGTACTGTTTGCTGGACCATCGGTACCAGATCCGGAAAATAGTTGGTTCTTGACTGGCCCATGTACTAGCTTTAGTAAAAATTCTCTGTTGTTCTCGAATGCCTAGCTCAAAAATCTCAGCAGCTGGTTGTAACTTCTAACCGGAACATGTTTGAACTGCTACTGCTTGGGTATCCACTGCTGAAATATATACCATATTTGCCATTGGACGATGTCGTTCTTTTCTTCGCTTATCATACTCAGCCTCTTCTTTGCAATATCTACGGATATGTCCAATTTTGCCACAAAAATGGCATCTTGGTGGTGGAAAAGACCTGGCCTGAGTTTCACCGGGTCTGTCCAAAATTGTTTGGTCGTGGTTCCCTATGGGTTTTGTAACTTTGGTAAGAGGTATTCCTCAAATGTGATGGTACACAGTGGGTAGCCTATTGTCCCTGGTCGTATATTATGGCATTTACGATCGATCTGGTCTACACTTTGGCATTATATGGACACGTTTTGGTGGAATGACTCGCCGTATTACAAATATCATAGTACACTTGATTTAATCCACATGCTGAAGTGGTATGTCCCGGGTTCTTACATTTGGTGCAATACACTTGTTTCAGTGGATCCTCACTTGTGCTCTTGGATGCCTTTAACCAATCCAAATCTTTAGTAAAACCACCAGCTTTATGCTCCGATTGTAATGCGATGGCTATGACTGCATCTAAGATCATACCACCCACACATCGTATAATCATAACTTGTTTGAGTTGAGGGTTTAATCCATTAATGAACCACTAGGTAATCACATCATCCGGTAGGTTAGCATGCACCTGCGGCAGCGACCATAGATGAGTGCGGAATAAAGTTGCATGCTCTTGCACATTCTGATATGGTTTCTATCTATTGCTTTCTAAATAATCAAAGATCTCAGGTGCAATTTTCTTTAACCGAAAATGTTGTAAGAAGGCATCCTTAACATCATCATATTGACTGAAATGATTAATATCATATTCGGTTAACCATTGAGAAGCTTCATTAACCAGAGTAGATTGGAACATTATAGCCTTATATGTGAGATCCACTGGATAGTTGAGTACATCATAATTAATTTCAAAAGTACGCACATGAGCATCAGGATCATCACGTCGGAATCCACCAAATTTCGTATATGTAACTCCAACAGGTACTGATCGTGGGGGTATGATCTACTGCTACTGTTGATGTTGTTGTTGTTGATGTTGATGTTGTTGATGTTGATGTTGTTGTTGTTGTTGATGTTGTTGCTACTGATGCTCTTGTTGCATACCACTCATGTTGTTTAAATCAGGAGGAAGTATCACTTCCGAATGTTTTGAACAAGTTGATCCTAATCGTTGTTGTGTCATCTTGCCACCTTACACATTCTCTGATAATATGATATCATTGAGTCGATCATACATACCTAAACTCAACTGCCATTCCTCGCATTTAGCTTCTAAGGTAAACTTTTCACCAAAGCTTTTATCCACCAATACACTAGTTTCTCCAAAATCAAAACCGGAAATGAAGCTATCACCAAAATTCTGCAAGCCACCACTCGAATTCTCCAAGGTAACCATCAAAATTCAAGAAAATGCAATCGGAATTCTCCAAACTGTCACCGGAATCAGCGATTACTCCACCAACCATACTTTCTACGAATGGGGTTGGTTGCACTTCTGGTATACCGTGTAGTCCTTGAACAAGAAAATACTGAGGTGGCACTCCACTAGCCCATATCTCCCACTTTCCTTCTAACGATTCTCCACCACTACCACTAGGAGGCGTTTCCAACGCGCTAGGAACTTTCCATGGATGCTGATCACTTCTTTACTTCGGGTAAGATTCTCCGGAATGCATTACAGACATATATCATATGATTCTTTCTCAACCCTTAATCTGCTCTCAGACTGAATACTCCACGCCCTATGGCTAGTGCCCGTGTTTAACGTGTTAACATGTTGGATTAATTAGAACGGGAACAAGATTGATCATGGGTTCTTGGGATGGTCAAGGGTCTATAATACATAGGCCCTATATATATTTTCCTAGTCACTTCGTTATTGAATGACTTCTTCATTAACTTAATCTGACAATTCTGATGACTTAACTACGAATCTCCACAACCAGTATGCAATAGAACATAATACTCATCGTAGCCGAAATATGCAAGTTCTTAATGCCAACTAACATGCTATCAACATTATCCTTACACCTCACCAAGGACTCACAAAATGTCAACACAACACCACAATTATTCAATACCGAACATAAACAGAACATAACAGTACAACAATGTAGATGAACTTTGTTGGAATCAATCCACAAGCACACGGCCCAGACGCATAGTCCGACGACGCTTGTGTCTCTCTCTTCCACGTGCCTCTTCTATTATCAAAAGGTTACAACAATTGTGCTACATACTTTTGATGTGCGTATTCTCCTAATTACATTTTTCTACTAAATATAATTACATTCCTTTTTGGCGGCCTAACAATACCATGCATCAACTCCATTGTATATAGAATGGGCAAAATGCTACAACATTCCCACATCATTAGACGATAGTTCTTGTGATTTTGATTCTAGTTTTTATTTGGGTTACACTTGTGCATTGGATTAGTGTCGATGCGCCTTACTCTCACACGAAATGGGTTACAACATTCCTATTGTAGGTGTCGATTGGCAATGCTAAGAATTCTCCTAAGCTTATATTGATTTGTCAATGAACCCTCACCACATTAATTCTCAACAACTCTCTTGGCACAAAATCTAGCTTCTATTTGTCGATTCTTTCTACAGACAGAAGCTAGATTGTAGCCTCCTCAAGAAGAACCAATGCAAAGAAGCAATCCCTTTCATGATGCACATGGATGGGGTTGAATGCAACATGGATGAAGAAAATAGTATGCTAATTATCAATCAGTTTGCTCAACTTTTGGGGTTTCCAGGCATCTTTCATCTCATAGGTGCAATTGCATGGCTACCATCTCTAGAACTAGAACCAAAAGAATCCCACATAATTTGGAAGCTCTTTTTGAAGCTCCTACTTCAAATGCTGAGATTCTTGAGGTCATTGATTCCATTCCTAATGGCAAAAGCCTAGGGTTGGATGGCCTTACAAATGCGTTTTCCAAGACCTTCAAGCTTGTGGTGACTACTCCATTATGTATGGTGTGGAAAGAGGCTATATCTTTTGGTGCACTTCCCAAATTTCTTAATGAGGGTGTCATCAGGTTTATTAACAAAAAAGGAAGCAAAATTAGGATTGAAAACTCAAGTCCAATTACAATTTTACAAATTGGTTACAAGATTTTGGCAAATATGATTGCGAACCATAATACTTTTCACCTAAGATTAGATTAGTGAGGATCGAAAAGGTTTCTCCAAGTGGAGGTCCATCTTGGAGGCTATCATTGATGTTTGGAAGGTACTAGTTTTTGTTGAGGAATCCATGGAAGATGTCCTCTTCTTAAATATTGATTTTGACGATGCATATGACCGATTCGAGTGGGACTTCATTGTCCAATAATTGAAAAACCTCAACTATGGCCATAAAGCCATTAAGATGATCTCAATGTTGCTAGGAAATGTTTTAGTTCAAATAAACATCAATGGCCCGCTTTCTCAAGCAAGTAGATTAAAACTTCCTATTAGAGAAGGGTTCATGTTGGCCCCTCTTCTCTTTGCTATCACGACTGATGGTATCAACTGCCTTGTTAAACATCAAGCACACTTAGGTCTTATTCAAGGCCTCTCTCTTCCTCTCAATCAAGATTAGTTGATCATGAGACTCTTTGTTGATGATACAAATGATTTTGTGCATAATGATTTGATAAGCATATACACCTTTTGGGTTTCTCTAAATACATTTTGTGAATCATTGAGATCCAAAAAAAATCATGCTAAAAACTCCTTAGAAGCTGTAATTAGGCATCCTCATCAATTGTTAATTGACCATGGATGTCAGTTGATCCCTAACAGACAAGTCTTCAACATCTTAAGTATTCCTATGGGATTTGAAATTTTGATGGGTCAATGATGGAATTGGGCTCTCTCTAAGATCGAGAACATGTTGATGTACTCGAAAGGTATGCAGATCAACCTGGTGGTACGTGCTATGGTTTTTAACAAATTCCTTCTTTCTTCTAGGATTTACTTTCTCTCCTATAGGAGATGAAGGACCAAAAAATTTTCAAATTGGAAGGAATTTTCAGGAACTTTTCCTAGCTGGGTGAGCCTAACAGAAGGGGCATCCCCAAAATTAAATGGGCTACTTGCATAAGAGAGAAAGATAAATGTGGTTTGGGCATTCTTGAAATTGAAGGAATAACCAATAAGTTCATAGCAAAATGGTGAATTTGAACATGGGGCAACAGTGATGCGTCTTGGGCCAAGCTTATTTTTAGAAATAGGAGTGCGCTTACGCTTGTAGGCCTACTTGTGAAGAGATGGATAAGTATGTGTTTGAAGATGAAGAGGTGTTGCAAAATCCTTGATCTACACCAGCCAAATGAACTCCAGGAATAGATGGTGGGCCCTTTTAGCTTGCCAATGGATGTATTAGACACCCTATGTACCTTGGAAGATCACTCTCAAAAAGATAGATCAAAACAGATAAGTTGGAGTTAGCTCAGAGGTGAAAACTTGCTATTCTTGGTTCATACACCTGTCCAGTGCTTTACATAATTCTCTGAGCACAGCAGCAATTAGCTTAATTCCTCTTGGGGAAGTCTAGGTAGCTTAAAGAGCTAACTTTCAAGAGTAATATCATAAAAAATAATGAAGCACACACTGAGAATGAGTTTTAACAAGTGATGACATCATCCCGATTTTCACGGGCTGCTACAGAAATAGACCAGTGAGCAGAAAAATCACCATAACTCAAAATGTAGAAATGCAATGATTATGAAAATTTGTATGGTTATCCTAGACAGTAAGCGGAATCCACCCAGCTTTAAATCACTGAATTTGGATAAGTAACCACTGAGAAACACCTCTGACAAGATGAGTTAAAAAGTCGGGTACCTCACAGAGAGGTGAAGATGAACAGACCCTGTTGACTTCAAATGAACATAACTGAAGATTGCAACATCCAAATGACATGAACATTTATGAGCATATAGTAGACTTATAGAGCTAACTTTACCAAGTTAAATCATTGAAAATGATGCACCAAGCTCAGAGAAAACATCTCTGCAAGCGGACTGAGAAAACTGAGAGTAATGGCAGTGAGTAGTACACTTCACAAGAACATGGAAAGATGAAACCAAATAATCATGAAAATGAAAGTATATTGCTTGTACAATACAATGACTTACTGATACATATGTGTGGCTTGTAATCACACCTTGATATGGCATAAAGCTCAGCTCTTGGAGGTCTTCACATAGGTCTCTCTAACCACGACTAAAACTGCCATCTATTTATAGTTGAGTTTGGGAGGCTAACTTCCCTCAATCACTCTCCAATCAATAAATGATTGATTTGATTCTCTACCTACCACAAATCACGAATTCGTGGCTCCTCTTTCCATTCTTGATCAAGTGGACTCAACCACTTAAGATTCTCTTACTTTTACATTAAGTAAACTCTTCAAAAGTTACAAGAGGTAGTTCACAAGTGAACTTTACATAGTCTTCATTTTAAGGCTTTTTCTATGACTTTGTGGGACTCAAGCCAATACTTAGGCTTGTCATAGACTTGCTCCAACAGCTCCCCCTCAAGCCAAGTATGCTTGAGGTCTTCAATCTTCCAAGATTACCTGCAAACCAATCATAGCCTTGAATTTGCAAAGCTTTGTACCATCCAATGCTTTGGTTAGAATATCTGCACATTGTTGATGAGTGGACACATATGATATTTGAATCTCTTTGCTTAGAACCTTCTCTCGTACATAGTGATAATGAACTTCAATATGTTTAGTCCTTGCATGAAAAATAGGATTAGCAGCCAAGTGAATAGAACTCATATTGTCACCAAAAATAGTTGGAGTTCCAAACTCCAATCCAAGATCTTTGAACAATGTCTTCATCCACATAGCTTCTTGTGTAGCTATGGCAAGACCTCTATATTCAGCTTCAGTAGAAGAGAGAGCAACTGTGGGTTGCTTCTTGGATGACCATGAAATAAGCTTTGAACCTGCAAAGGTAAGATAACCTGAAGTGCTCCTTCTATCTTCCTTGGAGCCAGCCCAATCTGCATCAGAAAATAGCTTCAAACCTAAATCAGATACATAAGGATAATAAAGTCCTTCATTTATGGTTCCTTTGAGATACTTGAGAATCCTTTTGGCAGCATCCATATGTGGTTTCCTTGGTGTGTGCATAAATTGGCTTAGCACACTCACACTGTAACATATATCTACTCTTGTCAATGTGGCATAGTTGAGACTACCCACTAGACTTTGATATGATGTGATGTCGTCTATGAGTTCACCTTCATGTGAGCTCAATTTGTGATTGACCTCCATTGGAGTACCTGCAATCTTACAATCTTGCATCTTGAATTTTGCCAACATGTCCTTAATGTACTTCCTTTGAGTGAGAAACAAACCATGATCTTTGTAGACAACTTCCAAACCTAGGAAGTAGGTAAGCGAACCCAAATCACTTATCTTGAACTCTTCTCTCATCTGATCTTTGATCTTCTTCATACCATCTGCATCATTTCCTGTCAATATAATATCATCTACATATACACATAGATAGATGACCTCAGAATTACTCTTTTTAATAAAGAGTGAAGGATTTGCCTTGCTTGGTTGAAAGCCTTTGTCCTACAAGAATGAAACAAGCCTGAAATTCCAAGCTCTTGGAGCTTGCTTGAGACCATACAATGCTTTGTTAATTTTACACACATAATCAGGATAAACTTGATTCTCAAAACCAGGTGGTTGTGCCATATATACCTCTTCTGTTATCCAACCATTCAAAAATGCATTCTTTACATCTAGTTGAAGTGTCTTCCAGTTCTTGGAAGAGGCAATACTAAGCAAAACCCTAATAGTAGGCATGTTTGCCACAGGAGAGAAAGTCTCCTCATAATCAATTCCCTGAGTTTGTGCAAAGCCTTTTGCCACAAGCCTTGCCTTATACCTGTTAATTGAACCATCAGAATTTTTCTTGAGTTTATAGACCCATCTTGAGCCTATTACCTTCATGGATGAAGTCTTGGGCACCAAATCCCAAGTGTTGTTTTCCTCAAGTTCTTCAATCTCTTCCTTCATTGCATGCTTCCATTCTGTTTTTGCTTTGGCCTCTTCAAATGATGATGGCTCCTCTTGGTTTATGTCTTGTGCTATGTAGATAGAATGTTTAGTTACTAATGAGGTGTCAAACCCATACCTTTCTGGTTTTTTCTTTTCCCTCATAGATCTTCTTAGGCCATGATGTGATGATTCTGCTTCATGTCCAAGTTCCTGCAATTTTGCTTTACCTTTAGACTTCCATGCTTTGATCTTTTCCATGTGAGATTCTTCATCATCCTCTGAGGTGTCTTGTTCTTCAATCTTTGATTGTTCTCTACCAAGCTTTGGAAAATCTTCTTCAAGATCATATGGTAAATTGATCTTCCTGCATGAATCTTCATACCATGAATTGTTCTCATCAAAAACTACATCTCTGCTTACCAAGAATCCTTTGTTGGTAGGGTTGTATAACCTGTAGCCCTTTTGATTGTTGTCATATCCAATAAATACACACCTTTCTGCCTTTGGATCCATCTTGCCTCTAACCTGTGAAGGAACATGAGCAAAAGCAATACATCCAAAAAT
Source organism: Ceratopteris richardii (assembly GCA_020310875.1). Taxonomy (NCBI): domain Eukaryota; kingdom Viridiplantae; phylum Streptophyta; class Polypodiopsida; order Polypodiales; family Pteridaceae; genus Ceratopteris; species Ceratopteris richardii. The sequence goes on from CM035420.1 coordinate 65,413,441, forward strand.
TTTACAATGATCTAAGCTTGGTCTTCTTCCATTCCAAGCCTCATATGGAGTCATCCCAGCAAGGGATTTTGAAGGCAACCTGTTAATCAAGTAAGTTGCTGTAGATACAGCCTCAGCCCATAAGTAATTAGGTAAATGCTTTTCATTTAACATAGACCTTGCAGCTTCAACAATTGTCCTATTCCTCCTTTCTGCCACTCCATTTTGCTCAGGAGTGTACCTTGTAGTTACCTCTCTTTTGATTCCTCTTTCTTGAAGAAAAGAATCAAAATCATGGGAGAAGTATTCTCCCCCTCCATCTGACCTTAGCCTTTTTAGTGATTTACCTGTTTGATTCTCCACAAGAGCCAAATATCTTTTGAAACATGAAAAAACTTCATCTTTGTGTTTCATAAAGAATAGGATAGTCCATCTGCTGCAATCATCAATAAAGGAAACATAATACCTTGATGCAGATATTGAAGCTTCCTTGCTAGGTCCCCATACATCTGTATGAACCAACTCCAAGAGATCTCCATGCATATAACCTTTCTTCATGAATGGTAACCTGTGAGACTTTCCAAATTGACATGCACTGCACTTATAAATCATATGTTGTTTTGACAAATTAGGAAGTCCAAGTACACTTTGGTCCCTGCAGATTTGCTTTAATGACCTTTCACCAATATGTGCTAACCTTTTGTGCCATACTTCCAATTCTGTGAGTGTCTGACTACCATAATTAAAGAGAGCAATGTTTCTAGTGTCCTGTAATTCAAATGTGAACAATCTACCTGTCTTTTCACCTTTTGCAATTCTACTGAATCCTTGACTTGGATCTTCAACAAATGCTCCTGCTTTTGTGAACCTGACTTGCAACCCTTTCTCTACTATCTGCCCAACACTTATCAAATTCTTTGTTATGGTAGGGACATAGAGTACCTTACTGAGTAGGTTGATGTTTCCATCAGGTGCTTTGACATTGCCTATTTTCTCCACAGGATGTTTTGTATCATCTCCTGTTTGTACCTCATGCTTATTCCTTGGATCTTCTAAATCTGATAGGAGTGCCACATTTCCTGCCACATGATTTGAACAACCTGAATCTATGTAGAAAACATGCTCATCAGATTTACCTTGTGGCATAGCCATGTTCATGATCAATAATGAATCCTCTTTGTTTGAGTCTTCTGTGTAGTTATTGTAGTCTCTCCTTCCTTTGTAGCCTCCTTGATAGTTTGAATGATTGTAGTTGTTGTAGTTGCCATGGTAGTTGTTGAACCTTCCTCTTGAGTAGCCATAACTTCCTCTATTGTATCCTCTGCCTCTTTGATTCCTGGAATTCCTAAAGCAATTTTCAGTTGTATGATTAGTTAATCCACAAATAGAACATGAGTTGGAGTCTTGGGATCTCCCCCTGCCTTGTCTACCTCCTCTTCCTCTACCTCTGCCATGTCTTCCTCTACCTGCATAGTTAGCTTGATATGTACCTGCTTCATCATCCACTTTCTTTGCCTTTCCTTTGTTATCTTTAGACTTGCTTTTATCCGTGTATAAAGCTGAAGATTGATTACCTTTAGAGCTTTCTCCATTTTTGATAAGCTTTGCCTCTTGAGTAAGTAGTTGACCAATGAGTGTATTGAAATCAGGTACATGCATGTCCATGTACAAATCCATAGCTGTGGTGAATGCTTCCCACTTGTCATCTGCCTTCAAACCATTGATGACCTGCCTTACAATTTGCTCTTCATCTATTACCTCTCCAATGCTTCCCAACTGATCCGCTATGTCCTTGAGCTTTGTGACAAAATCAGTCACATTTTGTTTGGGAGCCTTCTTGAGAGTTGTGAACTCCAGCCATAGTTGATGCTTCCTAGCTTTGGTACTTGAAGAAAAGAAAGCTTCAAGTGCATCCCACACTTCCTGAGATGTCTTACAACTTCTAATGTGAGGCAACAAAAAATCTGAGATAGAGTTGAGGAGATAAGACCTTGCAAGTGCATCCTTGGAGCACCATGTGCTCAATCTTTCTTGTTCTTCTTGTGTTGGTTGACTTTTGTTCCTGAAACTTGGCATAACTTCCTCTCCAGCCACATAACCATATAAACTTCTACCTTGGAGATAGGCTTCCATCCTTAATGACCAAGCTGAGTAGTTACCTCTGTCCAATTTGTCAATTGATGAAGGAAATCCATCTGCCATGTTGTCCAACCTTGCTCTGATACCACTGTGAAGAGATGGATAAGTATGTGTTTGAAGATGAAGAGGTGTTGCAAAATCCTTGATCTACACCAGCCAAATGAACTCCAGGAATAGATGGTGGGCCCTTTTAGCTTGCTAATGGATGTATTAGACACCCTATGTACCTTGGAAGATCACTCTCAAAAAGATAGATCAAAACAGATAAGTTGGAGTTAGCTCAGAGGTGAAAACTTGCTATTCTTGGTTCATACACCTGTCCAGTGTTTTACATAATTCTCTGAGCACAGCAGCAATTAGCTTAATTCCTCTTGGGGAAGTCTAGGTAGCTTAAAGAGCTAACTTTCAAGAGTAATCTCATCAAAAATAATGAAGCACACACTGAGAATGAGTTTTAACAAGTGATGACATCATCCCGATTTTCACGGGCTGCTACAGAAATAGACCAGTGAGCAGAAAAATCACCATAACTCAAAATGTAGAAATGCAATGATTATGAAAATTTGTATGTTATACTAGACAATAAGCTGAATCCAACAAGCTTTAAATCACTGAATTTGGATAAGTAACCACTGAGAAACACCTCTGACAAGATGAGTGACAAAGTCGGGTACCTGACAGAGAGGTGAAGATGAACAGACCCTGTTGACTTCAAATGAACATAACTGAAGATTGCAACATCCTAATGACATGAAAATGTATGAGCATATAGTAGACTTATAGAGATAACTTTAGCAAGTTAAATCACTGAAAATGATGCACCAAGCTCAGAGAAAACATCTCTGCAAGCTGACTGAGAAAACTAAGAGTAATGGCAGTGAGTAGTACACTTCACAAGAACATGGAAAGATGAAACCAAATAATCATGAAAATGAAAGTATATTGCTTGTACAATACAATGACTTACTGATACATATGTGTGCCTTGTAATCACACCTTGATATGGCATAAAGCTGAGCTCTTGGAGGTCTTCACATAGGTCTCTCTAACCACGACTAAAACTGCCATCTATTTATAGTTGAGTTTGGGAGGCTAACTTCCCTCAATCACTCTCCAATCAATCAATGATTGATTTGATTCTCTACCTACCACAAATCACGAATTCGTGGCTCCTCTTTCCATTCTTGATCAAGTGGACTCAACCACTTAAGATTCTCTTACTTTTACATTAAGTAAACTCTTCAAAAGTTACAAGAGGTAGTTCACAAGTGAACTTTACATAGTCTTCATTTTAAGGCTTTTTCTATGACTTTGTGGGACTCAAGCCAATACTTAGGCTTGTCATAGACTTGCTCCAACACTACTAGGGTTGGAAGGTTCTTGTCGGGAAAGATGGGTGGACACTCCAAGAAATGAGTAGGTACTGCCAATCCCTGCTTTGTATCAGCCCCATTGTGCTTCAGAGTTGAGTTTTAGGTCCTCTTAGCTTTCTAATGACACTAAACAAGTGCCTATGTATACTTTGGAAATGATGTGAGAAATGATTGATTCAAGACAGACTACTTCCAAGTTGAAGGATCAATGAAAACCTTCTATTTTTTTTCACACACCTGTTGCTTGTTAAGCTCAGTGCTTCCACTACATTAGAAATTAGAAAACTTCCTTTCATAGATATCACATTAGCTAAATGAGCTAACGATTCCAAGTGGAATCACTTAAAATGATGCACTATACATAGAGCAATCAATTTAGCAATCAAATCATTACCCCCGTTTTTAGGACCTCTATAGAGTTTGACCAATAGGTACATCGATGTGCTTTTCTCCAAATCTGCTGAGTGGATTATCTTCAACTTTGTGAGCATGTAGAGAACTTGGAGCTGATTAAAAAAAGCTATAGAAAATTGAAAATGGTGAAGAAATGACTGAGATATGAGCAGTACAAAATGACTGCTCTGAGTAACTATGACAGAGAGACCATAGATGAAAGTATTGATCTATTGTATTAGAAGACAATATTGTACATGATCACTAGCATGCTAATGAATGCCTAATGATAATGAGTAGTCTAGGCTATAAAGTGAGCCTCACTCTCTTACAATGTAATCAACAAGAACTCGGAATTGAAGTGATCTATACTGCGAGTTTTTCGAATCATCTTTTATAGATGAGTCGTTTGAATTTTGATTTTGAATTGTTCCTTGGCTCTCACTAAAAAGTGATCCTCTAATCTAGGAGGTATTCTCTCCAAATAAAGTCGTGATGTTTCCATCTAACAAACTCCACGAGTTTAGTGATAGATACAAATACTCTTCCAAGTCAAATAGACTTGTACAAATGGTAAAAAGTAAAGAATTCATAGCAATGGCTCCCATGGAACTTCAATTACTTGCACATACACTCTAGTCAAATGTGTAGGCTTTGTATTTGCAACAACAGCTCCCCCTCAAGCCAAAGATCTTGGCTTGGTGTTCTTCTTCAATCTTCTTGAATATCTTGCAATCCAATGGTAGACTTGAACCTACAAAGTTTTGTATCATCTAATGCTTTAGTCAATAAGTCTGCACATTGCATATTAGTTGATACATATGCCAACTGAATTTCCTTTCGCAGTAGCTTCTCTCTCACATAATGATAGTGGACCTCTATATGCTTGGTCCTAGCATGATAAATAGGATTTGTTGCAAGATGTAGTGAGCTTGTACTATCTCCAAAAATCATTGGAGATGTAGTATGCAAACCTAAATCTGTATATAACCTAATCCATATGGCCTCTTGAGTAGCATTGGCCAATCCTCTATACTCTGTAACCTGAGGTACTCCTTCTATCATCTTTGCAACCTGCCCAATCTGCATCTGAATATATCTTGATGTCCAAATCTGAGGTATAATGAAAGTATAATCCTTGATTTTGAGTGCCCTTAAGGTACTTCAAAATCTTCTTTGCAGCTTCCAAATGAGGTGCCCTAGGTTTGTGCATAAATTGACTTAAGACACTTACTCCATAAGCATAGTTTGTCAATGTAGCATAGTTCAAGCTTCCAACTATGCTCTGGTAACTTGCAATAGTTTCAATCACATCAGCTTCATTAGCACTTAACTTTTGGTTTACCTCCATTGGAGTGCTTGCTACTTGGCATCCTGCAAATGAAACTTCTTTAACATGTCCTGTATATACTTTCTCTGAGTAATATAAATTTCAAAGTTAGTATAGACTAACTCAAGTCCAAGAAAATACTTTAGTGATCCAAGGTTGCTAATTTTGAACTCCTGCATCATCTGATTCTTAATCTGCTTTATGCCATTAGCATCATTACTTGTGACTACAATATCATCAACATATACACATAGGTATATTACCTCTGAATTACTTCTCTTAACAAATAGAGAAGTATCTGCTTTACCCATGTTGAATCCTTGATCGTGGAGGTATGTAGTCAACCTATGGTTCCATGCCCTAGGTGCCTGCTTCAACCATAAAGAGCTTTGTTCAATTTACACACATATGTTACCTTGCTTGGATCCTCATAGCCACGAGGTTTAGACATATACACCTTCTCTAAAATCCAGCAATTTAGAAATGCATTTTTTACATCCAATTGGTACATGTTCCAATTGTTTGATGCAGCCACACTTACCAATATGATGGTTGGCATTTTGGCCATAGGTGAGAAGGTTTCTTCATAATCAAATCCTTGGGTTTGTGCAAAACTCTTAGCCACAAGTCTTGCTTTGTACATGCTTATTGATCCATCGGAATTCTTCTTGATCTTATAGATCCATCTAGAACCAATTACCTTCGTAGAATCCTTCTTTGGAACTAGTTCCCAAGTATCATTTTCCTTGAGTGTTTCAATTTCCTCATCCATAGCCTCCTTCCATTCTACCTTGGTCTTTGCCTCTTCATATGATGATGGCTCTTCAAATGACAAGTCTTTTGCAAGATAAACAGAGTGCTTAGTAACTAAGGAAGTGTCATACCCATATCTGATTGGCTTCTTGCTCCCCTTTGTGATCTTCTGATTGCTTGGTTGGATGATTCAGATATATGTTCCAATTTCTTCATCTTGACTTTGCCTTTGGACTTCCATGCATTTAATTCTTCTAAGTTGCTAATTTCCTCATCATCTTAGTTGATGTCTTCAATCTGATTTGGTTCCTCCTTAGTGAGGCTTGGAGATTCCTCTTCCAAGTCATAAGGTAACTTTACTTTCCTGCATTCACTTTCAAACCAAGAGTCATCCTCATCAAAGACAACATCTCTACTGACCATAAATCCTTTGTTGGAAGGATTGTAGAACTGTATCCTTTTTTATTCAAGTCATGCCCTATGAAGATGCACTTCTCTGCCTTAGGGTCTAGCTTACCTCTGATTTGAGAAGGGATATGCACATAAGCAACACATCCAAAGATCTTGCTATGATCAAGTGAAGGTCTTCTACCATGCCATCCTTCATATGGGGTCATCCCATCAAGAGATTTGGATGGAAACCTGTTTACAAGATAAGTGGTCGTAGCTACATTCTCTTCCCATAAGTAATTAGGTAATCTTTTCTCATTTAAGATTGACCTAGCTGTTTCAACAGTTAGTCTATTTATCCTCTCTGCCACCCCATTTTGCTCAGGGGTATACCTTGTTGTGATTTCTCTCCTGATTCCTCTATCGTGCAAGAATGCATCAAACTCATTTGAGAAGTACTCACCTCCTCCATCTGACCTTAGTCTCTTAAGGCTTCTCCCTTTTTGGTTCTGAACAAGTGCAAGATACTTTTTAAAGCAACTGAATACTTCATCTTTGTGCTTCATAAAGTACAAGATAGTCCACCTACTGAAATCATCAATGAAGGATACATAATACCTTGATCGAGAAATTGAGGGATCCTTACTTGGTCCCCCTACATCTATATGGACAAGCTCTAAGTAGCCCTCATGCATGTAGCCTTTCCTTGAGAGGGGTAACCTGTGAGATTCTCCAAACTGACAAGCACCACATTTATAGATCATGTGTTGCTTGGATACATTAGGTATCCCAAGCACACATTGATCTCTACATATTTGCTTTAAAGTTCTCTCACCAATATGCCCTAATCTCTTATGCCAAATTTCAAGCTTTGATAGTGTTTGGTCTTTGTAACTATAAAGTGCAATATTCCTTGTATCTTCAAGTTTGAAAGTGATTAATCTACCTGTCTTTACTCCTTTGGCAATTCTATTTAATCCATGTTGTGGATGATCCAAAAATGCTCCATATTGGTTGAACCTAACCTGAAAACCTTTTTCCACAATCTATCCAACACTCATCAAATTCTTGGTAATTGTAGGTACATATAGAACCCTACTCAACATATTCTATTTCCATTAGAGGTCTTAACATTTCCTACTTTAATCATTGAGTGCTTGGTGTCATCACCTGTTTGTACCTGATGCTTATCCTTTGGTTGCTCAAGGTTAGAGAGAAGAGCTACATTGTCTGCCACATGGTTTGAGCATCCTAAGTCAATGTAGAAGAGATGGTCATCATTTATACGTGGTTTTGAAGTCATATTCATAATCAGAAGAGAATCCTCTTGCTCCTCTGTATAGTTGTTGTAGTCTTTCCTTGATTTGTAGCCTCCTTGGTAGTTGTTATTGTAGTTGTTGTTGTAATTGTTATTGTAGCCTTGATGTGGTTGAATCTTCCTCTTGATTGTGTATATCCACCTCTTTGAAATCCTCTTGAAGTTCCTGTAACAATCATCTATAGTATGTCTTGAGAATCCTCAAACATTACATGGTGAGGAGTTATAAGTTCTCCCCCTACCTTGCTTACCTCCTCTGCCCCTTCCTCTTGAGGTTCTACCTCTCCTTGCATAGTTGGCTTGGGAGGTAGCTCCTTCATCCTCAATCTTCTTGTTCTTTCTTTTCTCTTTAGTCTTACTTTTATCTGTGTATAGGGCAGAAGAGCTATTCGCTCTAGATGAATCTCCTTTCTTGTTGAGCTTGGATTCATGGGTGAAGAGTTGCCCCATTTTTTCCTATCCAATTTATCAATGAAAGAAGGAAAACCATCTCCCATTTTACCTTATTTTTGCTCTGATACCAATGTTGGCAAAGATGGATGGAAACTCCAAGAAATGAGTAGCTACTACCAATCTCCGCTTTGTACCAGCCCCTTTTTGCTTCAAAGTTGAGTTGTAGGCCCTCGTAGCTTTTTAGTGACACTAAACAAGTGCCTATGTATTTTGGAAATGATGTGAGAAATGATTGATTCAAGACTGACTACTTCCAAGTTGACGGATCAATGAAAACCTTCTATTTTTGTTCACACACCTGCTGCTTGTTAAGCTTAGTGCTTCTAATACAATACGAATTAGAAAACTTCCTTTTGGAGATATCAAATTAGTTAAATTAGCTAATGATTCTAAGTGATTCACTATACATAGAGCAATCAATTTAGCAATCAAATCATTACCCCCATTTTTAGGACCTCTGCAGAGTTTGACCAGTAGGTACTTCGACGTGCTTTTGTCCAAATTTGCTTAATGAAATATCTTCAAAATTTGTGAGCATGTAGAGGACTTGGAGGGATTCCAACAAGCTATAGAACATTGAAAATGGTGAAGAAATGACTGAGATATGAATAGTACAAAATGATTATTCTGAGTAACTATGATAGAGAGACCATAGATGAAAGTATTGATCTATTGTATTAGAAGAAAATGTTGTACATGATCATTGGCATGATAATCAATGCTTAATGATAATGAGTCGTCTAGGATATGAAGTGAGCCTCACTCTCTTACAATGTAATCAACAAGAACTCGGAATTGAAGTGATCTATACCACGAGTTTTTTCAATCGTCTTTTATAGATGAGTCATTTGAATTTTGAATTTGAATTCTTCATTGGCTCTCACTAAAGAGTGATCCTCTAATCTAGGAGATATTCTCTTCAAATAAAGCTGTGACTTTTCCATCTAACAAACTCCACGAGTTTAGTGGTGGCTACAAATATTCTTCCATGTCAAATAGACTTTTACAAATGGTAAAAAGTAAAGACTTCATAGCAATGGTTCCCATGGAAATTCAATTAGTTGCACATACACTCTAGCCAAATGTGTAGGCTTGGTATTTTCACCAATAGTTCTCAACCGTGTTATTCTTTTGTTCCCCCCCTTTCTGATTACTCCTAGAGGCTCAAGATTGGTTTGCTCTATATGAAAGAGTTAGAACCAGATTAAACAGTTCTTTAGGATCAATGAAGATTGGAAATGGGCATCTGCTATTAGATAGAATGATTTGATTTGGTTCCCCATCAAGGGCATGAGAGTTGTGTATATCCTCCATTGGGAATCTAGACCAATGTAAAAGCTAACAAAACTTGCAGGGTCCCTTGGTGGTGCAAATGATGCCTATGTGACAAGGAGGACTTGGCATACCTCTTCTTGTCATGCCCCAAGTCAATATTTATCTTGCAGCCCTTGGGAGAATAATGTTGCTACAAGGACAAATCAATTGGAAGCAAGTATTCCTGGGTGAAGGGATTTGATGTTCCTCCTTATTGTGTAATGTTATAAGAGGTGAGACCCTCTAGAAGATCTAGAAAGAGAGGTATGCTACCATCTTTGGAAGCCCTCCTAAAGAATGGTTGATCGAAAATCTTTTTTCCTTTTTAGGCAGAATAATTTACACCTATAAGAAGCCCTTGCATTTTAGATATCATAATGTGTTTTCCTTGAGAGCAACAAGACTAAAAGCAAGTGGGTCCCACATGAGGGGACGAGAGGGTTATCAACCTTCTTTGTAAAGTGCTATAGTCATGTATAAGCAACCCCTCGTTTGTGGGATTCAGAGGGTCCCATGGGTACTAGGCTCATTCACTTGTACAATTGTTATTCTATTAATTAAAGTTTAGAGAGTAGGATACTTCCAAACTTCCTTTTGAGAAGGAAAAATTCACCTTCTATGAATCACCATCTTCTTCCATTTGAGATGAAAAACGATGATAAACTGCAGTATCTGTATCAAGAGATCTAGATGTCACGAACTACACGAATTAGAATGCAAATGCAATGTTGAACGTTTTCAATATCAATTACATAGAGACCGAACTATTTTGCGCGCTTGAATGTTAATATAAAAAAAAACTTAACTCGTTATATTATGCGTCAGCAATACTCATGCATGTTCCTTTGAACATGATTTTTCAATAACACTTGGTGCATCTATTACTATGTATATAGTCAATGCCATAATGACTTCATAAGAATTATTTTACGAAATGTACTAAAATGTGTGTGGGTGCTTCTATTCTATGTATACAGCCAATGCCATAATCCTAATAGGTTCGAATAAATCGTTTCCGCACTTAGAATATGCTCTACCCATCATCATATTTCTTAGTGGAATTCGGTCTTTACAAAAAAACTTAACTCGTTATATTATGCGTCAGCAATACTCATGCATGTTCCTTTCAACATTATTTTTCAATAACACTTGGTGCATCTATTACTATGTATATAGTCAATGCCATAATGACTTCATAAGAATTATTTTACGAAATGTACTAAAATGTGTGTGGGTGCTTCTATTCTATGTATACAGCCAATGCCATAATCCTAATAGGTTCGAATAAATCGTTTCCGCACTTAGAATATGCTCTACCCATCATCATATTTCTTAGTGGAATTCGGTCTTTACAAAAAAACTTAACTCGTTATATTATGCGTCAGCAATACTCATGCATGTTCCTTTCAACATTATTTTTCAATAACACTTGGTGCATCTATTACTATGTATATAGTCAATGCCATAATGACTTCATAAGAATTATCTTACGAAATGTACTAAAATGTGTTTGGGTGCTTCTATTCTATGTATACAGCCAATGTCATAATCCTAATAGGTTCGAATAAATCGTTTCCGTTACCCATCATCATATTTCTTAGTGGAATTCGGTCTTTACAGAAAGGATATTTGGTTCTCTAACATATGTCAGACCTGTAGACCTAATGTCTTGTATCCATTTGCAATGTAGGCCAACATAAGTGAGCAATGGCTATTCATTCGGGGAGAAATGTGTGTCTGAAACTTAGCCATTTCAAGAATAGGAAAATGTTCACTTATATGTACGCACAAGCACAAGAAAATGTCTTTTCCTCTGTTATGAAGTTGTTTTCCTATAATATAATAGTCTTTGCACTGATTTTCTTTTAGCAATAGTAATAATTTTCGAAGATAGTCAATGATAGATTTATGCATTCTAGATCTATCCTCACCTGATAGTTGAATGCTTTGTAGTAGATCTTTCACTGCAAAACTGGAAATTGGAGAAATAATTGTGAACTTCCTTTGCCATGTGTGTCCAATAAGTTTCTAATTGTTTTACGTCTTTGAGACTCTTAGTTTGGGGGAAAATCCAATCCAAATCTAATAATGTGGGATTATGGTATAAAATGCCACTTTTCATCTTCTTCCACCCAAGAACACATTTTCCCGCATTCATTTTTTTCTATAGATTCATCCACCTATGATCTGAAAACAGCAATTCATAACAAACGAGAACTATGTCAATAAAAGAGAACACTCTTGTTGAAAATCAAGTGAAAACATGTGATTTTTTAATCTTTTTTGTCATTTTTATCATTTTTTTGAAAAACTAGGAGCTCAAAATGGGCCCAGAATTTTGATCTATTTAACATGGACATCTTTAGAATCTATATGAAAAATATAAAAGCGATAAAAAATCGTATACAACAAATAAAAACTGAACCTGTGTCTGATGGAGGATCTCGAATAGTGATTCAAAAATGCTGTAGAAATTGTTCTCTTATCTCTCAACCTATGAAGGTGACTAAGTTAACTCTGTTTCGCTAGTTAGTACAGTAATATGTAATCGTAGAAGTCAACGTTGTAGAAGATCATTTACGGTATACGTATGACTATATGACTACTCGTTGTTCGAGAGAAATACAAGAATCCAGTACTCATTGGATTCTACCACACAAGAACCCATCGAACCTGTCATGTTCCAGTGTTGGTGCTGTCGAATGCGAGTACTCATTGGATTTTACCACCCAAGAACCCATCGAACCTGTCATGTTCCAGTGTTAGTGCTGTCGAATGCGAGTATTTTTGTAAACGATAATATTTCGATGAAGAGTTATGTCAAAGCGTTGGACAATTGTACCTGTTTGGTAAATAATAAAAGTGTTTCGATCTCTGGGTATGTAGACAATCATTAGAAAGGTATTTGATATGCCTGACTATTGGTCTGTGGCACTGTAGCAAAGTGATTTTTGTCATTTCTTAAGTACTGTCTATCGTGTTAATCGATTTATTGATTTATATTAAATTATAGTAGTTAAATCTTGTAGAGTACTGTGTAATCATAGATGTCAGTGTTGTATAAGATCATCGATAGTATTCGTATGACTCTTTGACTACTCGTTGTTTGGGAGAAATACAAGAATCTAGTATTCATTAGAATCTAGTATTCATTAGAATCTAGTATTAGACTCTGCAACCCAAGAACCCACGAACCTCTCGTGTTCCTTTACTGAACGAAACAAGAATATAACATTGGTGATCTTACTAGGGAGTTGTTTTTATCGTCCACATGCTAGCAACATCCTTTGGTGAAACCTAACTAAAGTACAAAATCGAAAAATATCCCATTCGAGTGAATAGTGTATTGGGCATCCCACAACGTAAACTAGGTGCTGTAACATCTGAATAAAAGATTGTGGCAAGTAATAGTTTGACACTGCAATGTTTCCTTGGTTCCGATCTATAGGGAATACAAGAAGTTCTTCAGTGCCACTCGACAAGATCTCGATGTTCATGGTGCCTTAGTGTGTAGTAGAAATTTGGTGTGGGGTGAAGTTCTGGTGTCCGATAATATTTCAGGCATTTCGAAGCTTCGATTGAGAACGAAAAGATGCAAATCACCCAACCTATGCAAACCAACTCTCCATCAAAAAATTTTAGTGGACATCACAAAAATAGCACAAGACTCGAAAGCGATCAATACTAGAGAAGGGTGGAGGATGTTGTTTGAACGATCCCTTGCAACCACATTTTCAAGATTCTGGAGTAGTAGATTGGTATCTGAGACACACAAATTCAAACCCATTAAACATTTTAATTTGGATCTTATAGAAATGTCGGCATTGCTTGTTGATCAAGAATTACCCACCACCTCTGATTCTAAAGAAGTAGTGGACACTATCAACTATTTTAGCCCTAGAGGAATCATAGACAACCAAGGTGGACAAAGAAGACAATTTCCAGCTGGAGTATCTTATGTAAAATTTTGCACATTCTCGGGTGATGATCCCGATGCACATGTTTGCACATTTGAAATTAATTATAGTGTCTTAGATAACCCAAACAATGATGCATATAAGGCAATATTTCAATCAACCCTAGTTAACGAAGGACCATGTTGGTTAACTGAATTAGACTTAAATAATTTTTGATACTATAATGATGTTTGGGATGCTTTCCTCCAAAGATCCACGTTAAAGAAAAATGCAACACAAATTTTTGACTTTATGTAGAGTAATAGATAGAAACCCAACAAAGGTGTGCAAGAGTAAGCTACGATCTTTTGTACTCATCTCTGATAGCTGCCTAGGGCAAATGATGTTGTTATTGAAATGGTATTGTAGCTGGAACACAAAGTGGGCAAATTTGCAGAAGATCTAGAATGGCCAAAGACTAGCAAGAGTAAGTTTCAAGACATTTTGAAACAAGCCTTTTGCATGAAGTGTAAAAATCTTGGACATGTGGTAGCAAATTGTGCATTGATGCAGGTCTATTGTGCAATCTTTGAGAATGGGAGTCATTCTACAGAAATGTGCCCTTACAATGTCAAGATGCAGAATCACCTAGCAATGAGTGTTGTTATATAGGAGTCTAATGAACTTGTAGCGAATTCTGTTACCGCTCATCTTTGCAACACAACTTATTAGTCCTATACAAAATTTCGAGCACCAAGTCTAGGGCATTTCAACGAACTAGGGTTCTCCCAATGCTACTAATAGAATATTCCAACCATGGTGTCATTTTTGTGGAGAACTGGGCCACATTCACAAACATTGTAAGGATGCTCAAGAATACCACAAACAGAAGAAGGAAAAACATTTTCCAATGATGAATATGGTCATCATTACACCTATAGAAGCACAAGCTGCTATTATCTAGACACAATCAGGCAAAGTCCTGCAACCAACCATCAATACGTTTGAACTAGGCTTTAAGGAGCAGCATCGGATGTTATCAAAGGTAGCAAAATGGGCCCATGCTGAAGCCACAATCTTCCCTAATTCCTTACCAATGACTACTCAGATAGAAGAAATACCGGTGTCAATTGCGCCAGATTTACATGTACTGGAATCGTCAACACCACCTGACAAAGCACTACAAGACTCGTCTCACAACAAAGCAAGGGTCATTTTATCCGAAGCAGTGATTACCTTGCTAACGAGACAATTATTGACCCTCATCTCTAACATCCAATAGTAGTTCAAGCAACAAGTTAATCTAGATCAAATTCCAACATAGTTAGAAGTACTCCACACTAGGAACCAGACACAACCATGGATCACGTAGTTTCTTTGATCGTGGTTTGGTACAAAAATCACAAATTTATGCAGGTTCTCAAAGATGTTGGCTCTAGAGTAAATATTGCCACTACGGATTTGTGTTAGAAGCTCGATTCAAATGAGATTGAACCGATGAAGTTTTTTGTCCACATGGTTGACCTATCTAGGATCCATCCAATTGGATTAGTCTATAACATTTCGATTACCTCTAGGGTGCGATCTTTTACATGAATTTTGTTGTTTTGGATCTGCCAAAGTCTCATGTAGACTATAATTTACTTTTTGGTCATCCTTGGCTAAAGCAAGCCAATGTTTTGCAAGATTGCTTATCACATGAACCAATTTTCAAATTTAACCACTGCAAATACACTATTCCCCTCGATGATATTAAACCTTGTGAGATACATGCTAGGCCTTATGTTGCTGAACTAGTCCATATGCTAGAAGGAATTTCGGATGATGAGGGAAGGACATTCATCTTAGCTAACCAGGACTTGCTCACCTTAGGAATAGTGGACTTAGAACATGTGTTGGACCATTGGTCTCCAGTGTCTTGTACTATCCAACCGACCTTGGTTGAGATTGAAGCTTCTCCGGAGGATATATTGGACATAGTAGACTTACAAAAGCATCTTCATCATGGCATGGACAATACCCTTGGGCACGAACCTTATGTCCTAGAGGATCAATTAATTACAGGCAACTTAGGTGATAACCTAAGACCCTGAATTATAAAAAATAAAGAGGACTTGGGTGAGGCTTTTAAATGAGATCCCCTCTCACTATTAACCAAATTTGTTGACATGTTTGCATGGGATTACAACAACAAGAAGGTCTTAGACCCTAGAATTATATTGCTTACTATGGGTTGGGTTCATTGTTTCACTCGAGCATGCTGAGTGGGAAATAAATGGCTCGTGATCTATGTGGACTATCGAAAGCTTAATGGCACTACAATATGAGATTTTTCCTTTCCCTTTTTGGATAGTATGATTGATGAAGTAGCAGGCCGAGAGATATTTTCTTCTTTACATGGGTACAGTGGGTATAACCAAGTTTAAATGTTTGAAGAGGACATTCCTTAAATTGGCTTCGATCATGAACTTATGAGTCTATGTTTGCACAATCATGTGGTTTGGTCTTGGAAAAATTTCCTAGTCTTGGTGCCCAAAAGTTCGTAAAGGATGAATAAGCTATACTCCAAAGATGATGAGGAACATAATTCTCTGCAAATTCACCGGGCCCATTCCAAAGATGACCATGTTCATCATTGGATTTTGTATGTCCTTCTTGACTTTGTCATATTCTTGAGCATCCTTAAAATGTCTGAAAATATGGCCCAATTCTCCACAAAAATGACAATAGGGTTGCAATATTCTATTAGTTGCATTGGCAAAACCTTGCTTCTAGCGGGACTGGTTGAAGCTCCTTGGTCTTGGTGCTTGAAAGCTAATAAAGGACGAATAAGCTGTATTCTAAAGATGACGGGGAACATAATCTGTTGCAAGTTCATTGGGCTCTTATATAACCACATTCACTGCTAGGCCATTTTGTGTCACCAAAGCGTGGAAAGAGTTCTCTCAAGAGAGCATGTAGAGGATAAAAACTACTCCCTAGTGGGATTGCCAGTCTTAACCTTTTGTTTCATCCGGTAAGGGATATAATAGGTTTGGTAGGTTCTTGGGTGGTAGTCCAATGAATACTAGATTCTTGTATTTCTTCTAAACATTTAGTACTAAGATAGCCATAAATATACCATAAATGTACTTCCATAACACCGACTTCTATGGTTACACAATACTCTACTTACTCTACTACCTAGCACAATAGAATTAACTTAGTCATTTTCGAAGGTTGAGGGATGATAGAGCAATTACTTCACTATAGAGTAGAGAGAATCAATTGCTATAATCTTAGATAAATCAATAAATTGATTAACACAACACGTAGTACTCAAGATATGACAAAAATAACTCTACTACGGTGCTAGAGACTGACAAATTGACATCTTGGATATCTGTCTAATGATTGTCTGTGTAGCCCGAGATAGAGGCACTTTTATTATTTATTGGTCAGGTACAATAGTCCACTACTTTGATAGAATGCTTCACTAAAATATTATCTTTTACAAAAATATTGGCATCGGGCGCACCTAATAGGGAATTTACTTCTTCCATATAAACTTTTACATATGATTATATGAATTTTTCTCTATTGGCAATGCTAGCTTTTCAACTTCAATCTATGACTATTTACTCTATAGTTCCACACTCTCTTTCTTTGCTTGTTTAGTTTCTTGATTAATATCCTTGAGCTATGCTTGACAGGTGGCATTTTCAATCATTAATGCATCAATTTTGGTCAATGCTCTTGGTAGCTCTCCTTATGCCTTCTCCAACTAGGGTTGGTTCTTCATGATCTACTTTGATAAGTTCTCCTTTAACGTTTTGAATTGTTTTTTTCTCTACCTATGCTTGGTCATATTCTCTAGTTGCATCCATTAACTTCTGTTGTGTGTCCATGGAACTTTCGATCATCTTTTTTATCACTCGCTTTAGGTATGCCAAGTCCACATTCAACCACGTCTTTGGTATAACTAGCGGTTCACTAGTTTCTACTTACTTGAATTTGATCATGTGTCAAGCTTGTTAGAGTGATACAGAAACGCTGTGTGACTGACTAGCCGAAATCGTTACCAAACAAATGTGAAACGTAAAATAGTGATTCATCGTAAACTGTGTTAAACTTTCAGTATCATTACCGAAAGGCGTTACCAGACCAACGTGGGTTCTTGGGAGTGGTAGGGGTCTGTTAGACAGAGGCCCTGTACTAATTTCCCAAATTCTCGTTACACGCCAAAGCGTGACTACTCATCTTAGCTCAGTTACTGGCAGTAACTAGACAATATTTGGTTTCTATACTCCTGCGTACCGAAATTCTCTAGACTAATCTGCTATTGGAGCAGAGCAGTAGTCCCTTCTACAGACTCACTAGTGTGTAATAAATCAACCCGAGTGAATACGATAGCTGACAGATTCACTTGTCACAACACTTTCCAGTGATCTCAAATAAGGATTTACGTTTACCGAAAGCAATAGTTCTTCCTCGTCACTGAATGCAATGATTTCAGTAAAACAAACAAAACATACTAAACAGTGCATCAAGTTGTCAAATCAACTCACGCAGTAATATAACTACTCAGACTAATTCAGGGTGCTTCAACAACTGAAGATCACATAGCAATACGATACGATAACAGTACTCAGACACACAATCCGTCGCTCAACATTCGTTACAGTGAACTTTAGTGGTAACAGACAGAACGGAAATCAACACTAACAGTACTCAGAACTTCATACCAGTGTAAACAATCATCTCACAAATGTTCAGGCGAACAACTTGGCAATTCCAGAAAAGACGTCTCTTGCGACCATTCTCTTTTCATTGCTTTATATAGAATTATAAGATTACGCGCGTATTTCGAAAACTCCGTTACATCCGGCAGTCATTACATCTGTCCCACTCCGGCGGCTGACTAACACTGGCACGCACAGTGGACTCGAACCCGCAAGTGATTTTGCTTACAAAACTATTGTTCATCGATGATTCCTTCTAGATACATATTCTTGGCTAATCTAAATGTACGGGAAATTTTTTTCTTAAGGGTTTCTAATAATTGTTTAAGGGTGTCGGGTTCTAAAACTTGCGCATCTACTCTAACAGAACTAAGGGCGATGGCTTTTGTAAGTAAAATTTTGGCCTGTATTTGCAAAAAGGCCTCCTGTAGGTAGAAGTCGTTGGATAGTGCCGCATCTCTTGCTGTCTTCATTTCATTTACTTGCTTCTACCTTTCACTGACTCGGTCTTTCTGGTTGCGTACCTGATTATCTAGTATTTCAAATTGTTGATTCTGGAACTGTATGGTTTTGTGATATGCATCTCGTTCTCTGCGGGCATTCGCTAAATCCTTTTGATATTTTGTTTCCCTGAGTAATTGATGTTTGAGTATATTATTGACCTCATCAAGTGATGTTTTCGTTCTCTGTAATTGTTCTTCTACCTGCTTAGCTTCTGTCTGGTGCTCTTGGCTCTTTTGTATGGCTTTCTTAAACTGAACTCTTGTTTCTTTGAGTAGGTTTCCCAGCGCTATTCTTGTATCTTCTGTATCTTTGATTGTTTGACTTAATTTTGTTATCTCTGTGTCGGCAGCTGTCAGTAATTCTTCTTTTGTAGCCAGTGCCTCATCTCGCTAGCTTGAGCTTTCTTCTTGTGCTTGGAGTGTAGCCTGTAGTTGCTTGATCTGCTCATGGAGTGCATGGTTTTCCACTCTTGCTGCTTGTAACTCTTCCTGGAGGGGAGTGATATCTGCCTCTATCACTTCCAATTTACGTTGGAATTCATCTCGTGCATTGTCTGTGACTTGTTTCAGGTGTTGTGGTAATTGTTGGGATAGATTTATCAGTAGTCTACCCATAGCTTCTAACTCAGAGAAGGCTGGAATGGAGTGGGGTGGCAGAGGAGGGCGAGGTTGTGAAGAGGTTGCGGTGAGGAGTTTTTGGGAATTTGGTGGGGAGTAATTGAGGGAGAATGACGAGGTTTCAACAGTTTCGGTGGGGTGACTGGGCTTGATGGGACTGCGGGGTGGTTCCGGTTGGGGAATGGGGTTGACAGGCGGTGTTTTGGGAAGGACAGAGTCAGTGGTTGTTACCTTGTTTGTTTGTTCAGTTTCTGCATTGTTCGCTTCTGTGGATTCCACTACCTTCAGTACTTTGTCTAGTGCTTCCCTGGCAGCTTCTTGCTCGTCTACCTGTTGCTCTTATTCTTTTTCGGTCGAAATTGATTCTGTTTCTGTTCGATCCTATTGTTCTTGTTGCTCAGTCGATGATTCATTGTGCATCATTAGGAAAAAAGGTGAACCTTGCATGGGCCTTGTAAGGATCCCTAATTTTTAGGGATTAAGATGAATAAAAAAAGAGTTTCACGCCACAAAAAAACCACTAGTTGTTTCACAAATAAAATAATGTATCTAAAGTATGTGCTCAATTTGAATAGACTCATGGATATTTGTATCCCTTAGATAAAATCCCACGGACGGCTGAGATGAAGGAGGGAGTTCCTGTCACAAGACGACAAAAACTTGTCTAAAAGCTGAGCAGTCATGGGCATTTTTGTCCATTAGATTATATCAGATGGACGGCCAAGATTAGGATGTTTTGTCTGTCAAAAGATGACAAAATAGCAAGCATTCAATGAGTAATGGGAGTATGTGTCGACTGGCAGAAAACGACAAACGACGAGCTGCAGTTCCGTGGCGAGGTTCATCTGGCACCGTCCGATTGCTTTAGGATCTAAAGGCTCAAATGTGATCTTGAGATCTTCCCAAAGATATGGTTTCATAGCCCTTCGATCTAGGTCCATCCAACGGAATGTATTTAAAGGCGCCTTTCTTCATGCATTTGAATCTACACCGTTAGATCTCCTTCACATCCAATGGACAAAATTCCATGCCGATTTTTTTTTTGAGATTTAACATAAGCCTTAGGATCTTTGCATTCATCCAACGGCTATGGTTGAAAGTCTAGCACTATCAAACCACTTTTTGAGAAGAACTTGTAGTTTTTAGTCACTCATACCAGCTTTGACCACAAAAAACAAGGGAAGCCTAGGCCTAGCCTAGACTAGACTGTGTCCACCACCCTCCTCTCATTGGTCCATCACTAATCACTCCTTTAGCTAAAAGGCCCATGCAAGGTTCACCTTTTTTCCTAATGTTGAGGTAGCTGTATCATGGAATGTCTCCTCTTCGTTCTTCTCGTCTTCTTTATCGTCATCCCTATCTTTTCCGATTGAGCCTTGTGCTTCACTTTCGGAGGAGCTAATCCTGATGTGTTTCCGGCGGAACAATTGATTGAGTTCTTCTTCATCTTCTTCTTCCTCATCCTCTAGTAGCTGTACTGACGCTTCATGCCTTAGGACGGGTCCTTGTGGTGGTGGTTGAGCTGCGAGTATGGTTGGAAAGAGAAAGGAGAGGATTGGGGAAGTCTGGATCGAGGGGTGGTTCGTTTTTTGACTTGTTTCAGGATGGTTACACACTCCTTGTGGATACGGTGAAAGAAAAAGGATGCGAAGTTGACGGGTTCTTGTGCAGCAAGGTTGATGGCGGAATAGAACGGGCGGGATATACCGTAGCTACGTTTCTGGGGGTTTAAGATGGAGACTAAGAATTGTAGTGCAGTTCTTTCAGGTTCGGGGCGCCAGAGGATAGCGTATTCGTTTGATGAATAGAGGGGGAAAAGTTCTATCATTCTGGCTACGGGGATGCTTGGGCCATTCTCGCGGCCTTGTGGGGTGAGGCGGAAGGCTTCGGCGAAGGCTTGGAAGGTTACTATGGTTCTAGAGGGTAGGGAGGGGAAGATCCACTGTCGTTTGGCGATTGGGGATTGGGTGATGGCAGGGATGATCTGTGCGAAAAAGGGATGGGCTTCTACTGAGTGCCAAGGCAGCTCAGCGAAGTTGGCCAACCCTCGGATGCGCAGGTATTTTCCTACCTCGGTAGGGATACCTCCATGGAAGGCTGTGAAATTCGCCAACGCTTCCATTGCGCACGCGAACACGAATACACAGGACACAGCACACGGGTACACAGAACATAGAAGACACGAGCATAATCACAAAAACACAATAGCGTTTTTTGGCGCAACCGAAGAGATTAAGTAGAGACATTACGATGGGGGGGGTAGGAAGTGATGGTTATCATTGTGCGGTGCTGGAATGATATTGCTTTTAATTTGGCGTGCATGCTTGAGTAATTGGTAAGGAGGGCGGCTTATGACAAAACGCGGCTATTTAAAAAGAAAAGAAAGAACAGAATGAAAAGTAAAGAACAAAAGCTAAAAAAATGCGGTCCACCGCCGAATGATTTAATGCGGACTAGTAGCGCGTTGATACGGCCGTAGCTTCGAGCCATTGATTGCTTTTGGAAGTGGCTTTCCGGTCAACATAGTCAACCAAACAGTTGCTCGACCGATTTGCTCTGAGATCTTATAAGGGCCGAACCACTGTAATTTGAATTTGTCTGCGGATCTATTTGACTTTGCATTATAGAAAAGTACAAGCTGGTCTACCGAAAACATTGGAGTCTTCAGGTTTCGATCGTGCGTCCTTGCCTGTCTTAGTTGGACTTCGTGCATAGTTAAAAAACTGAGCCATCGGTGCTCGTCTAACTCTCTGAGTGTGTCCAACCAAAATGACAGTGAGTCTTCCGGTAGAAGTTTCTGAGCGATTGCCACTCGTAAACTTGGTATAACTATCTCCATTGGTGCTATCTAATCCATAAGCTAATTTAAAAGGTGTCAATCTTGTTGTTACCTTGTAGGTAGTCTGGTATGCCCATAACACTGCAGGTAGTAGTTGATCCCATCTTTTTGGTGATTCCATGATCAATTTTCGAAGGATATTCAGCAGAGATTTGTTTGTACTTTCGGCCAAACCATTAGCACGAGGATAATAAGGAGAACTAAATTTATGTATGACCTGGAACGACTGTGTAAGTGCCTTCATTAAATTGTTTACAAAATGAGTGCCTTGATCTGAGACAATTTCTAGTGGTAAGCCAAAACGTGGAAAGACATCGGTTAGTAGACACTTTCCTACTGTAACGGCTGTAGCAGACCATAAAGCCCAGGCTTCTGCCCATCTGGTTGCATAGTCTGTACAGGTCAGTATGTAACGGTTGTTACTAAAGATTGCTGGAGGTGTGATTAGACTGATAAAATCTAGACCCCACTTCTGGAAAGGTTCCAATGGTAAGATGGGTTGGAGAGGAAAAAGATGATGTTGCAAAGGCTGTCCAGATCTTTGACAAGTATCACATTGTTTGAAAAACTGTAATATATCTCTGTACATTGTTGGCCACCAGAGACCACTCTGCAGAATTTTCCGGTGAGTTAGATGTGCAGCAAAGTGGCCACCGGAAGGAATCGAGTGAGCCAAAGTAATAACTGAATTAACTTCATGCGGTGGAATACAGCGAAGTAGGATTCTGGTATGATCTACATAATATAGTTCTCCAGCAATTAACCGAAATCGGCGGCTAAAGACTGCAATTTTCCTGTGTACTGCCGTAGAAGTCTGAGATGGAAGGCAACCATCATTGAGAAAGGTCAAGATCTGATCATAATATGAAAATGGGATAGGTGGGTCTGCAGAATCCTCATTAATTGGTTTTGATACATAAATCGCGGGTGTCGTGTCATCTATGCCCACCGGAGCTTCACTGGAATCTAAGCGGGATAAGAAATCTGCTAAGGCATGTGAACTGCCTGGCCGATGAATGACTTCGTAGTCAAATTCTTGCAAGAGTAAGACCCATCGCGCTAATCGACCACCTAGATGCTGTTGCCGAACTAGATAAACAAGTGCAGCGTGATCTACATGAAATGTGAATTTACGGCCTAGCAAGTAATGTCTGAATTTTTTGACGGAATATACTAGCCCTAGACATTCTCTTTCTGTTACAGAGTAATTCTTTTCAGTAGGCGCTAATCTTCGACTTGCATAATACACTGGTCTGAACCATTTATCAATTTGTTGCATCAACACACTTCCTATTGCTATATCTGAAGCATCGACAAATATATGAAATGGGTGATCCCAGTCCGGTGGCTGTAAGATAGGAACTTGTGTTAATAAATGTTTTAAACGATCAAATGCTATCTGGCATTCTTGGGTCCATTCAAATTGTCGAGGTGTCTTGGCGATAAGCTTGTTTAGTGGTATTGCCAAATGAGCAAGCCACCGTAAGTGCCTTCCATGCCACCGTACTTGACCCATAAAGTGCATGACTTCTTTTGGAGTAGCTGGCACCGGAGCTTCTAGTACTGCCAAAATTTTATCTAGATCTACTTGGATACTTGTGCAGATACAATGTGGCCAAGTAACATGCCAATTGAAACTGCAAACACAGATTTGTTTGGGTTCAAGCAGAGTCTATACTCTCTGCATTTCTGAAAGCAGCACCGTAAATGGAACAGGTGTGCTATCATCTTACCAAAAATTGAAAAATCGTCGAGATATACTTGCATAAATGAAGTAAGATAAGGAGAAAATATCTCCTGCATACATCTTTGAAATGTGCTTGGTGCGTTTCTCAATCCAAACCACATTACCGTACACGCAAAGACACCCCAGTTGGTAATAAATGCAGTTTTTGGTATATCTTCTTCAGCCATTCTCACTTGGTTGTAGCCACTGTACCCATCTAGGAATGAATACATCTCGTGGCCTGCTACTCTATCAAGCATGGTATCCAAAAAGGGGATTGGAAAAGGATCCGGTATGGTTGCTGCATTTAATTTCCGGTAATCTACACAGATTCACAATTGCTTGTTTTTCTTTGGCACAATCACAATCGGAGAGATCCATTCAGCATGCTCTACTGGCACTATGAATCCGACTTTCAATAATCTATCAAGTTCTACCTTTACCTGAGATGCATAATGGGGATTCATCCGGTAGTTGGTTTGCTTTATCGGCCTTGCTTCTGGCTTCACCATGACCCTGTGCTGGTAGATACGGGGGTCCAATCCTTTCATGTCTTTGTAGCCCATGCAAAGACGTCGATGAATTCTCGAAGTAGCTAGATTAAACCTACTTGAAATGTTTCCGATAGGTTTTGCTTTATCTTTACAGGACGCGGATGATCTTCATCTCCTAAATTGTAAGTGATCAGCTAATCTTCGGGAACATAGAATTGTTGATGTTTTTCTGTGTTGTCTATTGGTTTAAGAAGTTGCTGCAGTTCATCGTCATGTGTCGAAACAGTGTCTTCCTTCTTAGCTTCTTCTGTGATGGGTATTACTGTACAGACTGAAGTGTTCCAATTATCTACAACAGTGTAGATCAACAGTCCCTAAGGAAATTAAGTCAGCGTTATTCTTCAGAAACTTCTTCATCATCTGACAATCCATCTAGCATATGGACTGGTTAAGCAAAATACGGTCTAGCGTGTAACTCGCAAGGTTGTATAGCATCTAATTTTACCACATATCTACGATTGGCATCTTTAAACGTAAGCTCTTGTGCAGAACAGTCCTGTATTACCTTCGCATGCTTCAGTCAAGGTCGACCGAAAAGAAGGTTGTAATCCAAAGTAGATTCCGGCAGATCTAGTATAACAAAGGTCATTTTAAAGGTCGTACCTTGTAAAGTGATGGGTACATTCCGCACAAGTCCTACGGGATGGACTCTTGATTGATCTACCATTCTGACAAAAAATTGAACTAGTTCGATTTCGGTCCATCCTAATCTTTTGCATAATGCCGCAGTCGCAATGTTAACACCAGAGCCTCCATCAATTAATACATGCGTAATCTTATGATTCTTATACCATACTGTAATTAAGGGGACTGAATGATCGACCATAGAATCAGGTTCTGGTTGAACTGCTACTGTCGCCGAAATACAAGAAGATGCCGGACTGAACTGTTGTTGGAACTGTTGGCGAATTCCAGGTACTAATGCCAGTAGTTGTCCCAGAGGCAGAGTGATAGATGCCTTAGATAGGATTTCCCAGGCCTGTTGAGATTGATTGACAGGCTCTACTAATGTTGAAGTTGATGCCTCTACTGATACGGAGGTGTCTACGGTTGGCAATGTATCGGTTGCTGATGATTTGCCTATTGCTGACTCCCGTTGTTGTGTTCCTTCCTTTGTTAACGAGGGCTGTGTTACCGGAATAGGCTCTGGGAAGACTAGTGGTTCTACTGTGGTCCATTGACTAGCCTTGTTGTACATTCTGTGTTGTTCACGTATCCCTGGTTCAAATATTTCTGTTGTCGGTTGTAGTTGTTTACCGGAACGGGTCTGGACTGCAGCAGCCTGTGTTTCTACCGGTGTGATGTGTACCATGTTGGCCATTGGATTTTGACGTTCCTTCTTCCTTTGATCATACTTAGCTGCATCCTTGCAAAATCTCCTAATGTGTCAAAATTCACCACAAAAATGGCAGCGTGGTGGTGGTAAATTGGGATTTTCCAGTGGTGGTCCGTTCTGCCAGCGATTTGGATTATAGTTGTTATTCCTCTGTCCTCGGTAATTTCGATATCCTAGTTGATGGTTGTTTCTCATTTGTGGAGGCACATAGTGGTTGGCTGGCTGTCCTTGTTCTTGGATAATTGCATTGACAATCGCTGTTCCGTGTACTCTAGCATTGTATGCGCAGTTTTCGGTGGTGTGTCCGGCAATGTTGCAGATAGCACAGAATGTCTGATTAAGTGCGCAATTGGCACTGGTATGTCCTGAATTTTTGCATGTGATGCAATATACTTGTCTGGTCATATCTTCTGCAATATTTTTGTTTGCTTTTAACCATTCCAAATCTTCTGTAAATCCACCGACTTTGTTTTCCAGTTGTAGAGTCATTGCAATGACTCCATCGAGTGTCATAGCTCCGACACATCTTATAATCATGATCTGCTTAAGTTGTGGAGTCAAGCCATTGATGAACCACTGAGTGATAACTTCATCTGGTAAGTTAGCATGGGCCAGTGGTAGTTGCCTTAAGTGTGTTCTGAAGAGAGTAGCATACTCTTGTACGGTTTGATTTGCCTTCTGTCTGTTATTCTGCAGATAATAAAAAATTTTGGCTGGATTCTTTTTTAGCCTGAATCACTGCAGAAAAGCATCTCGTACTGCTTCGTAGGTGCCGAAATGATTAATATCATATTCTGTAAGCCATCTGGCTGCTTCATTGACAAGTGTAGATTGGAAGACAATGGCTTTTTAGGCCTGATCCGGTGGATGGTTGAGAACTGCGTAGCTTATCTCGAAAGTGCATACATGAGCATCCAGATCATCTCCTGGAAATCCACCAAACTTTGTGTATGTCACTCCCGTTGGAGGTGGCCTGGGTGGACATAACTGTTGTTGTTGTTGTTGTCCGTTCATCGTGAGTGTATTATATGATGGAGAGTGTTAATCTCCAAAAGAACAACCTATTCTTGAATTTAGAACACCTCTATATCAAGAATAAGTCAAAACCTTCACTAATTTAAGCTATTAATGACCAAATGTCAAAATCTTGACTAAACTGTGAAGAAGGGAATTCCTCAGAAAGTCTGCTACAGAAATTTTGCTCATTGACTGAGTAAATGTGTAAAGTTTTTAATGAAACTTTGCACAAGGTGTCGCCTAAAGATTGCGCACCTTCTCCAAGTCAAATTACTTCAAAAGGTTTAGTAGATCTTGAGAAATCTACTTACCAAGTCAGCTATGTCTAAATCTGCACTTCTCAGAAGTCGATTTGACACCCCTAACTTCTTAACTTTGGTTCTCCAAATGTCAAACCCGTTTGACCAAATCCTTTTGGCTGTAGATAGCTTATCTCTCAACTTAGATTTTGAGCTATCATATGCGTAAAACTTTACACTGTGCACTGAGCACTCCTCATTTGATTAAACTCGAAATCTGCGCGTGTTTCAGGAGACTGTGAACACTCAACACATATGAATGTTCCTACTCACAATTCTCCTTACAGGATTACAATTAAACTCTGAAACTTTGGCCATAGATTGATTAACTATGGACTTAGATATCCTCAAAAGGATTCCACAAAAGATTTACCACAGACGGAGCAGACACAGAAATATCGGGCGCAAAAATTCTTCTATTTCTCAGAAGTTTACAATTGAGTGAGGATCAACATTTCAACTCACTTCTCATGTGTCTAATGACACTTACAACTATTCTCATGATCTCCTATTGTCTTCTCATGTCTCACTCACTTTGCCCCGACATATTTCAAAAGTATTTATAGGCAAATATATACAAGCTTATGACTAATCAAAGATCTAAGTGAACTATGTCTTCACTAATGTACATATGTGTACATGTCCTTCACTCTGTGAATGTATCCACCTTCTTTTCTTCAAACCTTGATCTCATCTTCATCCTTTGTTCTTCAAATCTTCAATTTGTGATTGACCTGCACCAACAGCTCCCCCTCAATCATCAATTGAGGTTTCTCTTATCTTCTTTATACCTGCCATGTCTTTAAACTTCTGTAGCTTTGGTCCATCCAAGCTCTTTGTAAGCATATCAGCTATTTGATCTTTTGTTGAAGTATGTATCACTTCAATCTCCTTATCCATCACCTTCTCTCTTAGAAAATGATACTGTATCTCAATGTGTTTAGTCCTGGCATGAAAAACAGGATTAGTTGCTAGATACAATGAACTCATGTTATCACCATAAATGATAGGTGTGCTCTGTATAATGTCAAAACTCTTCATGAGAGTCTTAAGCCAAATCACTTCTTTTGCAGCTTCAACCATGCCTTTGTACTCTGCTTCTATGGATGACAAAGCAATTGTATGTTGCTTCTTTGAGCACCAAGAGATTAACTTATCTCCCACATAACACATGTATCCATAGGTTGACCTTCTGTCATCTGGATTACCTGCCCAATCTGCATCACTATAGATCTTAATGTTTGTATCTGATGTGAATCCATAATACAAACCTTCTTTGAGTGTACCCTTAATGTACCTCAACACTCTTTGACCTACAATCCAATGCTCTTTCCTAGGACAATGCATGAATTGAGACAAAACCCCTACTGCATATGATAAATCAGGTCTAGTTAAAGTAGCATAAATGAGACTACCAACCAAACTTTGATATTGTCTCATGTCCTTGAATTCTTCACCTCCAAACTTACTCAATTTGTGATTCACCTCCATTGGTGTAGGTGCTACCCTGCAATCATCCATTTTAAACTTGATTAACAAGTTCTTCAAATACCTTTCTTCGGTCACAAATACTCCATGTTGAGTATATGTAATCTCCATGCCCAAGAAGTATGACAAGTCTCCCAAGTCACTTATTTTGAACTCCTTTTCCATCTGCTTCTTTAGTCTTTGTATTCCTTCTTCATCTGTACCTGTAAGGATTATATCATCAACATATATGCACATGTATATGAAACCATTATCACTTGCTTTGACAAGCAAGCTACTATCTGCTTTAGACACCTGAAATCCAAGTTCTTTCAAGAACTTTACAAGTCTATAATTCCATGCCCTTGGGGCCTGCTTCAAGCCATACAAAGCTCTCTTGAGCTTGCACACATGATCTGGATATCTTCCATCTCTGAACCCTTGAGGTTGCTCCATGAAAACTTCATCTGAAATGTAACCATTCAAAAAAGCATTTTTTACATCAAGTTGACATAACTTCCAACCTTTGCATGCAGCAATTGCTATAAGTGTCCTGATAGTTGTCATCTTTGCCACAGGACTATAAGTCTCGTCATAATCAACACCATATGTCTGAGCAAACCCTTTGACAACAAGTCTAGCTTTGTACCTAGACACACTTCCATCTGCAAATCTTTTTGTTTTGTAAACCCACTTACATCCAATGATCTTCTGACTATTTGGCTTTGGAACCAAATCCCATGTTTGATTCTCCATCAATGCATCATATTCTTCCTGCATAGCTTTCTCCCAATTTTCTTTACCTTTTGCCTCTTCATATGTAGAAGGGTCTTCATCTGCTTTAATCATGTAAGCATAATCTTTGGTAGCTAGAAATGAAGTATCATAGCTATACCTTGTGGGTTGCCATTTGTTCCTTGTAGACCTCCTCAGTTCTCCACTTCTTGAGGTTTCTGGTTCTTCATGTTCAGGATCAAATCTTGGTGTATCTTACACTTCAACCTGCACTTCATTATTCTCTTGCTCATCAAATATCTGAACTTTTGATTTACCTTTTCTTTGGCTCACAATTTCTTCATCATCTGTATTGACATTGATAGTACCTGCATACCAAGTACCTTGCTCATCAAATGTAACATCTTTTGATACAAGAAAATGTTTTGTGGATGGATTGCACAACCTGTATCCCATCTGCTTATCATCATAACCAATAAACACATATTTTTCAGCTTTAGGTTCCAATTTGTGCCTTAATTGTGATGGCACATATGCATAGGCCAAACATCCAAATACTTTGCAATGATCTAGTGTAGGTCTCTTACCCCACCATGCCTCATAAGGTGTCATACCCTGCAAAGCTTTACAAGGTAGCCTATTGACCAAATAAGTAGTTGTATTTACAGCCTCAGCCCACAAATAATTTGGGCAATTTTTCTCCTTCATCATGGACCTTGCAAACTCAACAAGAGTCCTATTCCTCCTTTCTGCTACACCATTCTGTTGAGGAGAGTACCTGCAAGTAACCTCTCTTTTTATACCTGCATTCCACAAGTAATCACTGAACTCATTAGAGAAGTACTCTCCCCCTCCATCTGACCTTAGCCTCTTCAACTTATGTCCTGTAATTCTCTCTACATACATATGATAATGTTTGAAAGTATTGAACACTTCTGACTTATCTTTGATCACATAGATAGTGATCCATCTGGTAGCATCATCAACATAAATCACATAATACCTTGAGCCATTGATACTGAAGTCCTTTGATGGTCCCCACACATCTGTGTGTACCAACTCAAGTTTCTCTAAATACATAAACCCATGCTTGGAATAGGATTGCTTATGAGCCTTACCTAATTGACATGCCTCACATCTGTATGTCATATGTTGACCTGCAACATTAGGCAAACCAAGCACTGAACCATTGTTAATCATGTCTTTAATACCTCTTTCATTGAAATGTCCAAGCCTCTTGTGCCAAAGATCTAACTCAGAGATCTTATGTCCTCCATATGTGAACATGGCATGACCAATATTACCTTGAATCTTCAATGTGAACAATCTCCCTTCTTTCTTTCCTGAAACAATTTGTTTATACCCATTGCTAGGGTCTTCCACAAACACTCCTTCATTAGTGAACCTTACTTCATAGCCTTTTTCCACAATTTGTCCTACACTTATCAAATTCTTAGGAATTGTAGGAACATACAAGACCTTACTCAATAAGGTGCTACCATCCTTGGCCTTCACTGATCCAATTGACTTCACATTGTGCTTTGTGTTGTCACCTGTTTGAACAACATGATTAGATACCTTATTCTCCAAATCAGTCATCAAGGCTATATTACCACTCAGGTGATTGCTACACCCTGGGTCAATGTAGAAGACTCTTTGATCTTCACTCTGCCTTTCACAAGTTGCATTCATTATCAATGTTGAATCTTCCTTTTGATCTGAAGCATAATTGTAGTAGGTGTTGTTATATTGTTGACTTTGGAAACCTCTACCTGCATTTCTCCCAAAGTAGCCCCTACTACCTTTGCCTCTAAAATTACCTCTTTGATTTCTGCCTCCTCTTCCTCTTGTGTTAAAGTTCTGATTATATCCACCATTACTCTGATTATTATACCAACAATCATTAGCTAAATGATTTGTCTTACCACAAATCCAACAAGCTTTGCCTCCATCTTTATTGTTTCTGCCTCTTCCTCTTCCTTTGCCACCTCCTCTACCTCTTAGGAAGTTGGCTTGACTAGTTGTGGCTTCATCTTCACTTGATTGTTGCTTTCCTTTGTTAGCTTTCTTCTTGTCCTTTGAGTACATTGCATGACCTGTACTTTTGTCACCATCTCCTTTAACATCCTGCTCAAATGTTAGCATATGACCTAGCAACTGATTTAAATCAGGAGTGAAGTGATCAAGTGATAATTCTGTAGACAAAATGAATGGCTTCCATTTGTCATCACCTCTCAAACCTGTAAGGATTTTCCTTACCAATTTATCCTCTTCAATATCTTCATCGACAACTCCTAATGCATCTGCAATGTCTTTCATCCTTGTTACATAATCTGATATTGACTGAGAGGCCTTCTTCTTGAAGGTTGTAAATTCTGCCCATAGGGATGCCTTCCTTGACTTTGTAGTGTTTTGGAAATGCTCCTCCAAAGCATTCCATATCTCACTTGCACTTTCAAGACCTCGAAAATGAGGTAACAAGTAATCATTGACTGCCATATATATAATGCTCCTAGCTTGAGCATCTTTCTTCATCCAAATCTTCAAATCTGCTAACTCTTCCCTAGTTGGAACACTAGGATCTCTGAACTGTGGCTTCTCTTCTTCTCCTGTGATATAAGCTATCAAATCTTTGCTCATAAGATGAGCTTCCATCCTCATTGACCATGCAGGATAGTTTTCCCTATCCAATTTCTCTATCTGAAGAGAATCTCCCATCTTGTGTCCACCTGTGTATTGAAATCTTCAACCTTTACAAAGTATAAGGTTACCTTTACTTCGAATGATACTCCTTTTGACTTCCTTGATGTCGTATGGTCTCCTCCTCAAGCTTTACCTTCAAGCTTTCACCTTTTAGTTCTTCAATTGTTGAATTTCTTGAATCTGCAGCAGTCGGGATCCTCCTTTCCTTGATTTTGATGCTTCCTGCTCTGATACCACTGATGGAGAGTGTTAATCTCCAAAAGAACAACCTATTCTTGAATTTAGAACACCTCTATATCAAGAACAAGTCAAAACCTTCACTAATTTAAGCTATTAATGACCAAATGTCAAAATCTTGACTAAACTGTGAAGAAGGGAATTCCTTAGAAAGTCTGCTGCAAAAATTTTGCTCATTGACTGAGTAAATGTGTAAAGTTTTTTATGAAACTTTGCACAAGGTGTCGCCTAAAGATTGCGCACCTTCTCCAAGTCAAATTACTTCAAAAGGTTTAGTAGATCTTGAGAAATCTACTTACCAAGGGTCAGCTATGTCTAAATTTGCACTTCTCAGAAGTCGATTTGACACCCCTAACTTCTTAACTTTGGTTCTCCAAATGTCGAACCCGTTTGACCAAATCCTTTTGGCTGTAGATAGCTTATCTCTCAACTTAGATTTTGAGCTATCATATGTGTAAAACTTTACATTGTGCACTGAGCACTCCTCATTTGATTAAACTCAAAATCTGCGCCTATTTCAGGAGAGTGTGAACACTCAACACATATGAATGTTCCTACTCATAATTCTCCTTACCTGGTTACAATTAAACTCTGAAACTTTGGCCATAGATTGATTAACTATGGACTTAGATATCCTCAAAAGGATTCCACAAAAGATTTACCACAGACGGAGGAGACACAAAAATATCGGGCGCAAAAATTCTTCTATTTCTCAGAAGTTTACAATTGAGTGAGGATCAACATTTCAACTCACTTCTCATGTGTCTAATGACACTTACAACTATTCTCATGATCTCCTATTGTCTTCTCATGTCTCACTCACTTTTCCCCGACATATTTCAAAAGTATTTATAGGCAAATATATACAAGTTTATGAATAATCAAAGATCTAAGTGAACTATGTCTTCACTAATGTACATATGTGTACATGTCCTTCACTCTGTGAATGTATCCACCTTCTTTGCTTCAAACCTTGATCTCATCTTCATCCTTTGTTCTTCAAATCTTCAATTGGTGATTGACCTGCACCAACATTATACCTTCCTTCTGTATCTCGGGCCTGAATACTTGAACTACCGGAATCTATATCGTCGGATGGCGCACTTTCCGGTGCAATGATCTTGCTTAATATGCTTCGAATCTCTGTTTCGAACAGCCTTCCGTCCTCCTTTATGTCCAGTGTATGGGAACTCGCTTTCAAGCATGATGGTTGGGTTGAAGATTCAGCAGAAAATGCTAAACCGTCACTGAAAAACTATGATTCTCTTACCGAAATATCACCGGAATGAACCGAAATTGTGCCCGAATGCGGTGTGTTTTTGCTTTTACTGATATCTTTCGTTAATGTGTTTCTAATCGTAAACAAATTCGAATCTTTATCTACGAGTTCTGGTAGATTCTGGAGTTACTATATCTTCGACTGACTGTGCCGAAATAGTACCGGAATGTACCAGAGGCGTAACAGGTTCCACCGGAATATGACCGGAATCAGTTCTAATGTTCTTAACTTTCTTGACAACTTGGTCAGCCCTAGTTGTACTTCTACCTCCCAAAGTTGGCTTTAGTACATTAAGTACTCCAGACTGATGGTTCTTGGGATACGTTTCACCGGATCGCGTAACCGGCATGTATCATTTTTCGTACTAATCGCGTAGTATTACTAACGGAATAGTTTGCAACAATCTGGTTCTTTTGCTACTTCCAATCGAACGATAATCTGGATGTTCGATTCTAACAAACGACTGGCAATCTTGATGCCACCTTCCCACAGACGGTGCCAAGTGTTAGAGTGTTACATAAACGCTGTGTGACTGACTAGCCGAAATTGTTACCGAACAAATGTTAAATGTAAAATAGTGATTCATTGTAAACTGTGTTAAACTTTCAGTATCATTACCAAAAGGCGTTACCAGACCAACGTGCGTTCTTGGGAGTGGTAGGGGTCTGCTAGACAGAGGCCCTATACTAATTTCCAAAATCCTCGTTACACATCAAAGCGTGACTACTCGTCTTAGCTCAGTTACTGGCAGTAACTAGACAATATTTGGTTTCTATACTCCTCCGTACCGAAATTTGCCAGATTAACCTGCTATTGGAACAGAGCAGTAGTCCCTTCTACAGACTCACTAGTATGTAATAAATCAACCTGAGTGAATACGATAGCTGACAGATTCACTCGTCACAACACTTTCTAGTGATCTCAAATAAGGATTTACGTTTACTGAAAGCAATAGTTCTTCCTCGTCACCGAATGCAATGATTTCAGTAAAACAAACAGATTATACTAAATAGTGCATCAAGTTGTCAAATAAACTCATGCAATAATATAACTACTCAGACTAATTCAGGGTGCGTCAACAACTGAAGATCACATAGCAATACGATACGATAACAGTACTCAGACACACAATCCGTCCCTCAACATTCGTTACAGTGAACTTCAGTGGTAGCAGATAGAACAGAAATCAACACTAACAGTACTCAGAACTTCATAACAGTGTAAACAATCATCTTACAAATGTTCAGGCGAACAATCTGGCAATTCCAGAAAAGACGTCTCTTGCGACCATTCTCTTTTCATTGCTTTATATAGAATTACAAGATGCACGTACCAACTTTTTGCGCGTATTTCGAAAACTCTGTTACATCCGACAGTCATTACATCTGTCCCACTCCGGAGGCCGACTAACAAGCTTCATTGAAAGGTTGTCTTATTTGCAGATGAACAATGTTGTATCATCAAGTTTCTCATGAGTTTCCTTGCAGCTATTACTCACAACATGTACATCTTAACTTGATGGTTCTACTATCACCCTAATCAATATCAGAGGTTCTTTATCCGCTGTTTGTTGAGGTGATTCTTCTTTGATATAGAAGTTGTCTTTGCCAATATCTATAGAGGCTTCTATAATTTCAAAGTTAGTAGAAATATTAATTCTAATGGTGAAATCGAGGCATGGCGAAGGTGTATATAGTACGTCATCATTTACCTCATCATCTTCATTCTTAGGCTTTTGATTTTTTTTTTTTAATATAAAGGAAGTTCGGCATTAGCCTACTCTCCTGGACTTGAATTAAATAAAGAAAAGTACAAGAGAAGGGGACTAGTGCCCACGGGACCCCCCAAATCCCACAAAGCAGGGGAAGCTTTTACAGAGCTTAGATGACATTACAAAGAAGGTTAATTACCCTCTCATCACCCTCATGTGGGGCCCACTTGGGTTTAAGCTTGTTATCGATCAAAAGGAGTACTTGATAATGCCTAAAGGGGGGGGATTTTTTACTGTTGACAATCCTTTTGCCAAGGAGGAACAACGATTTCTCAATTGACCACTCCTTGGGGGAGTCACCGAAGTTGAAAGCACATCTTTCCCGCCAGATTTTCCATAGGACCTCCCCTCTGATGGCGTTCCAGAGAGTCGCGGAGTAGTCGATCGCTTCTAACAACATCTTGCTCATTAATCATCTGATGTAATTCATTGCATTTACCATTATCATTCTCCTTTGTCTTAAGATTAGCATTTAAATTAGATTGATCTTCTTTATCTTGAGAATCTTAATGAGAGCTTGAGTTCTCCAGCCCTAGCTCTTTATAATGTGACATCTTGGACAGCCTCTTGCGTGACCTTTGTGTTTCTTTGGCTTCACTCATTTTCCTATAATGATGGCCTTCGACATTTAGGTTTACTTGAACCCCCAATGTATGCATGAGTAGCCCTCAAGGCCTCTTCCAACTCTACCTCGGTAATTGGAGGTGGTTGAGCCAAAGTAGATGTGCGCACCACATGAGTTCTCTTGGCCAATGGTGTTGTACATAGGTCATGAGAGTCTTTGGCTAGCTTCGATCCTGTCATCTGAGGCATGGACCCTGTACTTCCAGCCTCATCAATTGAATTCATAACTATTTTCCTTTTAGGAAGTGATGTTGTTTTCACGTATCTATTCATTGCAAATGTTGAATGTATTAGCCGTGAATGATCACGATTCTTTAATGCATGGTATATCAAGATCGTCAATGCTATTCTCCCGTTTAAAAAATTCATGATTCTCATCAGTTTTTGGCCTTGAATAGTCTTTCTTGCACATATGGAGTTAGATTGTTCTGATCCCTGACTTGTTCTACAACATGTCACAATAGTTGAACTAATGTCTTTTGAAGCGATGTGTATTTGAGGAGATGTGCAGTGATGCATGCTTGGAAAGCAAAAGTGTTGATGCATGAGCTACAATTCTTCCTCAATGTCCATGCAATTAATATCCTGAAATGTTCTTTTCTTACCTTTATGATTTTCATCCTTCAAGTCTACCGTCCCATCTTTAATCCAACCAAAAGCGACATTTATTAGCTCATGAGTAAATCAGTCTACCGTCCCATCTTTAATCCAACCAAAAGCGACCTTTATTAGCTCATGAGTAAATCAGATTCTTCAAAACCTACCCCTTAAGTTGGTGACTTGTGCTTTTGGTATTGAGGGCTTGTTTGTTACTAGATGCACTACGTTCATGACTTGATTACACCTCTCAAAGTCTGGTGTGTACCCCACTGTGGTAGGGATAGTGTGGAGCTCCTTACTCTGACCATCAAGAGTGTTGCAGAGGCAAGCTCGACAATGATGTAGCACATGATGCTTTTGGAAGCAAGGTGCATCGTAGTGGCATCCCTTTGTAGAAAATAGAAATTACTTATAAAACGGGGGTTAAGGAAGGGGTTCATCTTATCAAAGAATACTATCAAAAGGGGCTCTATGGCCGCTAAGGTCTCCATTGCTAAGTGACTAGTGGACAACAAGCAGTGATGAGAAATGCACAAGTTGATCACAAGCACTCATTGGATGCAGTAAAAGTGGATGACACATTTGAGAGATTTTGAACAAGGATGAAGAACATCATCGTGATTGAGTAAAACAATAGAAAAAATGATGAATGCAAGATGAGGAGGAAAAGCACAATGTCATGCAATCATGGGTGATAGATAAATAAAAAAGCACGTGGAGGGTGATAAAAAAGGGTGGATTTTTAACTCGTTAATTAGAGTTTTAATTGGTACTCAGGTAAGAGTACTCAGGTAAGAGTCTATAACCAGAAAGCTTTTAGACCCGAATTTGCTAAAATCGTATAAGGATTGAACTACTTGATTTTGAATTTTCTTGCATCCTTGTCTGACTTTGAGTTGTAGAACAACACCAATTATCCTTCTTTGAATATTGAGGTCCATAAAAATTGATCATGAGTTCGAGCCTATCTGAGTGGCACTCCTTGCATTAACATGAAACTTTCAAAAAAATTTTCATCCAAAGAACACAAATCATCAATGCAAGTATACATAGAGTCTTTCAATAATATTTTGTGTTCAATGGTCACCCACATCAGTTTGCTTTGAGTAGTACTCTCCGAGGCATCCACAAACACATGGAATTGTAAATCCCAATTTAGGGCCTGTATGATAGGAGCATTTCTCAGTAGTCTCTTAAGGAAGATAAAAATTACCTGACGATCATTAGTTGATAGGAAGTCATAGTGCAAGAAAATCATTAATGGGGCAAGGGGAATCCTTGTATGGGCTAGCCATCAGAGATGGTGACCATGCCAATGCAATTGGCTAAGGAATTATAGAACTTCCTTAGAAGACATGGGTGGTGAGGGTTATAGAATGTTTTGCACCTTATCCAGGTCAACTTGGATCCCTTCACAAGAAATAATATGACTGAATAATTTGCCACAAGACACTACAAAAATAGATGTGTTAGGATTATGGCACGATTGATAGTCTCTATACTTGAGAAAACTGATCCGGAGATGTTGCAAATGTTCCAATTTAGCACCTAATACTGAAAAATCATCAAGGAACACCCTCATGAAACTAGTGAGATAGGGAGAGAAGATATCTTGCATACATTGTTGAAATGTACTAGAGGCATTTTCAACTCCAAACCACATAAATGTGCAGGCATAGAATCCCTATTTTGTAAGAAAAGTCGTTATAAGAATGTCCTCTTTGGCCATACAGACTTGTTTATACCCATTATACCCCTCTTAAAAAGAATGTATCTCTTGGGCTACTACTTGATCTAGCATATTGTCCAAAAAGGGCAAGGGAGAAGGGCCAAAAATTATGGAAGCATTACGTTTTTTATAGTCCATAGAGATTCGAAGCTATTTGTTTTTCTTAGGCACAATAATTATAGGGCAGATCCACTAAGCATGCTCAATCGGAACAATGAACCCAACCCATAGTAAGCGATCCAATTCACCCTTCACTTGTTTTGCATAGTGAGGGTTCACTTGTTTTGCATAGCGAGCGTTCATCCTTTCACTCTGTTCTTTTGCCAAATAAGCGTCCAGTTTCAAAAGGACTTGATGTTGATAAATTCTTGGATGTAAGCCCTTCATGTTTTTATAGTCCCATGAAAACACATCAAAAAATTGAGTTAATAGTGAGAGAAGGTCTCGTTTAAAGGCCTCATCCAAGTCGACTTAAATTTTTATAGGTTGGGGGTTTAGGTCATCACCTACGTTGCATGTGATTAATTGATCCTCTAGGACATAAGATTGGTGCCCAAGGGTATTGTCTATCCTCTGCTTAAGATGCTTCTATAAGACCACTAGGTCTAGTACATCCTCCAGACAAGCTTCGATCTCAACTGAGGTAGGTTGGACAATAAAAGATGTTGAACAGTGGGCTAGCACGTGTTTTAAGTACACCATTCCTAAGGAGAGGAACTCATGGTTAGGTGGGAACAATGTTGTTTCCTCATCATCAAAAAGTCCATCCACCAGATGGACCAGTGCAACTACATAAGGCTTAGCATGTGTTTCACAAGGCTTCATATCATCGAGAGGGATAGTATATTTTCTATGGTTACATTGAAAAATAAGATTGTGTGATGACCAATCTTGTAACAGCTTGGTTTGCTTCAGCCAAGGACAATTGAAAAGTAAATTATAGTCAAAACTAGACTCCCAAAACCTTAGAACAACAAAAGTCATGTAGAAGACCGCATCATGAAGCGTATTGGGAATGTTAAGATTTGATCCCATCAGATGGACCCTAGGTTGGTCAATCATATGGAGAAAGAACTTCATCGGTTCAATCAAATTCCAATTGAGCTTCTTACACAAAGTAGTAATGGAAATATTTACGCTAGAGCCACCATCTATGAGAACCTATGTAATTTTGTGATTTTTATACAAAACCATTGTCGGGAAGGAGTCAGGTGAATGGGAAGAGCCGGCATGGGGTCGGATCAGGCCCCTAGTGTGCACCATTTCCACATCCGACGACCCGCACTATAGCAGGGATCATTATATCTCTCAGATTTGTTTGGATGATTTCATTTATATTTGCATTATATCATTGAGTTTGACTACACACTGATCTGGTAACTTCCGTGTTTTAGCAAGCTATCTAGATTTTCTCGCTCCCGATGCCTATGATCTTACCCACATGAGCATCCGCTCGTCTTTTTTGAGGGGCAGAGGCCTACGACGATCACCATACCAGAGACAGGGTGAGGCTCCCAGCGTGTAGATGTCGCTTGTCGGACGTGGGAATGGCACACCCAGGGGCCTGATCCAACCCCGCATTGGCTCTTTCCATCACCTAACTTCCTTCCTGACACCGTGATCAAAGAGACCACATGGTTGACCTTTATGTCTAGTTATGGGCATATGATAGTTGGGGCATGTGTCAAAATATGGTCCAAATCGACCTACCATTGGAATTGCTATCAAATTCACAGAACCAAAGTAAACAATTGTCTTATAGGCAAGATAATCAATGCTTTGGAGGAAATGTCCCATGCTTTGCTATGGGATAAATCTTCCACTACTTTGTGCAATGATGCTCATGATTTTGGTACAAAAGTTTGTGGTGTAGTTGGTTCGACTCGTTCTACTCTCTAGGCCATTAATATTACATGATTGAGGAAAATGATGGCTTCCACTTGGGCCCATTTTGTTTCCTTTGATAACATCCGTTGTTGCTCCTTAAAGCCTCGTTCAAATGCTTCGAGGGCTAGTTTTAGGACTTTGCGAGATTGTGTGTGGATAGTAGCAGCTTGTGCTTTTGTAGGTGTAATGATGACCATGTTCATCATTGGATTTTGTATGTCGTTCTTTTGTGTGTCGTACTCTTGAGGATCCTTACAATGTCTAAGAATACGACCGAATTCTCCACAAAAATGACAATAAGGTTGCAAAATTCTATTAGTTGCATTGGCAAAACCTTGCTTCCAGGGAGACTGGTTGAAATTCCCTGGTGTTGGTGCTCAAAAGTTCATAAAGGATGACTAAGTTATATTCCAAATTTGAGCAGGAACATAATTCGTTGCAAGTTCACCAGGACCATTCCAAAAATGAACATGTTCGTCATTGGATTTTGTATGTCCTTTTCTTTGTCATATTCTTGAGCATCCTTACAATGTCTGAAAATATGGTCCAATTCTTCAAAAAAGTGACAAGAGGGTTCTAATATTCTATTAGTGGCATTGACAAAACCTTGCTTCCATCGGGATGGGTTGAAATTCCCTGGTCTTGGTGCCCAAAAGTTTGTAAAGGACAAATAATTTGTATTCTAAAGATGAAGAGGAACATAATTCGCTACAAGTTCACTAGGCTCCTATATAACAACATTCACTACTACGAAATTCTGTGTGAGCAAAGTGTAGAAAGAGATTTTTCAACAGAGTGCACTACCGGCATGTAGAGAATAAAAATCACTCCCTAGTGGGATCACCAATCTTAACTCCTTGTTTCATCTAGTAAGGGATATAACAATTTTAGTAGGTTCTTGGGTGGTAAAATCCAATAATAACTAGATTCCTATATTTCTTCTGAACATTGAGTAGTGAGATAGCCACAATAATACCATAAATGATCTTTCTCAATGCTGACTTCTATTATTACATAATACTATACTACATAGTGGAATAGAATTAACTTAATCACTATCATAGGTTGAGAGATAATAGAACAACTACTTCACTATAAGGAACCGAGAATTAATTACGATAATCCTAGATAAATCAATAATTTGATTAACATAGGACACAATACTCAAGATATGACAAAAATAACTCTGCTACGGTGCTAGTTGCCAATTGATACATTGGCAATGCATAAACCTGCTCATCTATGAGATAGCAAACTGAATATATGACCAAGTAATGCATACGTAAATCAAGCATCCAATAGCATGTTGATAGAGAACAACATCAAATGCATCTCTGGCATCATGAAGACTTAATCATAAACTTGTCTCCATAGAAGTGATGATAGGTTTGTATTCTTCAAGGCAAAAAAGTTGCAATAATGTGTCAACATATTTCATTTGACACAAAGCTATTCCACCATCATCTTGCATAAATTCAAGGCCTAAATAATGATGGAAATGCCCCAAATCTAACATCTCAAATGAGGCATGAAAATCAGCCTTAAAATTATCAATATGCTTCTCACAAGGATAAATGAGAAGCATGTTATCAACATACACAACAATGATCAGAAGCAGATCGTTTGCACGCTTTACATATAAGGTGCTCTCAGTTGGGCTGTTCTCAAAACCTTGTGCAATCAAATATGTTGGTGCATGTCAATCATCAATTGAAGGTTTATGAAGAAATGAAGTCAAGGAATCAAGAAGAGAACAAATTCAGAAGGTTGAAGGAAGGACATATTCAGAAATTCAAAACTATGTACACATATGTACATTACTTCAGTTATAGCTGACTCATATTTTTTATTAGTCATAAGCTTGTATATATTTGCCTATAAATGTTTGTTGAAAAGTCGGGGCAAGTAGGATAGAATGAGAATAGAGAATAGGAAGAGAGATATGAGTAGTAGTGAGTGTCATTAGACACATGAGAAGTGAGTTGAATCATCAACTTCACTAAATTGTAACTTTCTGAGAAATCAAGAAAAAACTTGCGCCCAATGTTTTGCTGTCTGCTCCTTCTGTGTTTAATCTTTTGAGAAATCCTTCTGCACGTATCTAAGTCCATAGCTAATCTATCTATGGCTAAAATTTGAGAGGCTAATTGCAATTAGGTTGAGAGAATTTAGTTTAGGAACATTCATATGTAATGATGTTCTGAGAGTCGACAAAACTGGCGCAGATTTCATGTTCAGAGAAATGAACATTACTCAGTGTGTGGTGTAAAGTTTTACACAAGTGAGGACTCAAAATCTAAGTTGGAAGGTAAGCCATCTATGGCTAAAAGATATTGATCAAACGGGTTCGACATTGGGAGAACTGTAGCTAAGAAGTTGCAAGTGTCAAAGTCGCCATTACAGAGAAGCTATTTCAGACATAGGTAAAGTGTTCC
This sequence comes from Ceratopteris richardii, assembly GCA_020310875.1. NCBI lineage: Eukaryota > Viridiplantae > Streptophyta > Polypodiopsida > Polypodiales > Pteridaceae > Ceratopteris > Ceratopteris richardii. Next base: position 65,455,859 of record CM035420.1, read on the forward strand.
ACACATTTCTCAGTGTGTACTCAATCATTTTGAGAAATTTAACTTGGAAAGGTTGCGCAACCTCAAGGCAAAGTATTGTGCAAAGTTTTATTAAAAACTTTACAGGATTGATTAGTCAATGAGTGATTAATCTGTAGCAGACTTTTCTGAGAAGTTGAATTTTTCCAGAGTAATCAATTTTCTGATAAGATTGGTGAATGATCTCTAAATTTGGTGGAGTCTAAAGTTGATCTTGATATAGAGGTGATCTAAATTCAAGATCAATTTGTTCTTTTGGAGATTAATCCTCTCCATCAGTGGTATCAGAGCAGGAGACATCAAAATCAAGGAAAGGAGAATCCCGACTGCTGCAGATTCAAGAAATTCAACAATTGAAGAACTAAAAGGTGAAAACTTGAAGGCAAAGCTTGAGGAGGAGACCATACGACATCAAGAAAGACAAAAGGACTCTAATTCGAAGCAAAGGTACATATATTATTCATAAAGCTTGAAGATTTCAATACACAGGTGGACACAAGATGGGAGATTCTCTACAGATAGAGAAATTGGATAGGGAAAACTATCCTGCATGGTCAATGAGGATGGAAGCTCATCTTATGAGCAAAGACGTGATGGGATACATCACACCAGATGAAGAAAAGCTAGAATTTAGAGACTCTAGTGTTCCAACTAGAGAGGAGCTTGCAGACTTGAAGAATTGGATGAAGAAGGATGCTCAAGCAAGGAGCATAATCTACATGGCAGTCAATGACTATTTGCTTCCTCACATTAGAGGACTTGAAAGTGCATGTGACATTTGGAATGCTTTGGAGGAGCATTTCCAAAACACAACCAAATCAAGGAAGGCTTCACTATGGGCAGAATTTACTACCTTCAAGAAGAAGGCCTCACAATCAATCTCTGATTATGTGACAAAGATGAAGGACATTGCAGATTCTCTAGGTGCAGTGGATGAAGATATTGAAGAAGATAGATTGGTAAGACAAATTCTCATAGGGCTAAGAGGAGATGAGAAGTGGAAACCTTTTATTTTGTCTACAGAACTTTCATTAGATCACTTTACTCCTGATTTGAATCAATTGTTAGGTCATATGCTAACTTTTGAGAATGATATCAAAGGAGATGTTGATAAGAGTGCAGGACATGCAATGTACTCTAAAGACAAGAAGAAAGCTAACAAAGGGAAGCAACAATCAGGTGAAGAAGAAGGTACTTCAAACCAAGCAAATTTCATAAGAGGAAAAGGAAATGGCAGAAGTAGAGGAAGAGGCAGACACAATAAAGATAATGCAAGAGCTTGTTGGATATGTGGTAAGACCAATCATCTATCTCATGATTGTTGGCACAATAATCAGAATAATAGTAATTATCAGAACTTTAATCAAAGAGCAAGAGGTGGTAGATTTCAGAGAGGAAACTTTAGAGGTAGAGGTGGTAGGAATTCTTTTGGAAGAGGTGGAGGAAGAAGCTTCCAAAATCAATCCTATAATAACACCTACTACAACTATGCATCAGATCAGAAGGAGGACTCGACTCTCATTATGAATGCAACATATGAGACCTCACATGAGGACATGAGAGTGTTCTATATTGATTCACGATGTAGTAATCATTTAAGTGGAAATATTGCTTTGATGACTGACCTAGATCATAATGCAATTAATCATACAGTTCAGACAGGTGATAATACAAAGCATAAGGTAAAGTCAATTGGTTCAATCAAGGCTAAAGATGGGAGCACTCTTCTGAGTAAGGTTCTTTATGTTCCCACAATCCCAAAGAATTTGATCAGTGTAGGTCAAATTGTGGAAAAAGGATATGAGGTAAGATTCACCAATGATGGAGTCTATGTTGAAGACCCTAGTCAAGGGTATAAACAGGTTGTTACAGGAAAGAAAGAAGGAAGGCTCTTCACATTGAAGGTAGAAGGAAATGTTGGACATGCTATGTTCACATATGGAGAGCAGAAGGTGTCAGAATTGGATCTTTGGCATAAAAGACTTGGACACTTCAATGAAAGAGGTATCAAAGAAATGATTAACAATGATTCAGTGCTTGGATTGCCTAATATTGCAGGTCAACACATGACATACAGATGCGAGGCTTGTCAATTAGGTAAGGCTCATAAGCAATCCTATTCCAAGCATGGGTTTATGTATTCAGAAAGACTTGAGTTAGTGCATAGAGATGTGTGGGGTCCTTCAAAGGACTTTAGTATAAATGGTTCAAGATATTATGTCATATATGTTGATGATGCTACCAGATGGATCACAATTTATGTGATTAAAGAAAAGTCAGAAGTGTTTAATACATTTAAACATTATCATGCATATGCAGAAAGGATTACAGGTCAAAAATTGAAGAGATTAAGGTCAGATGGAGGGGGAGAGTATTTTTCAAATGAATTCAATGATTACTTGTGGAATGCAGGTATAAAAAGAGAAGTTACTTGCAGGTACTCTCCTCAACAAAATTGGGTAGCAGAAAGAAGAAACAGGACTCTTGTTGAGTTTGCAAGGTCCATGATGAAAGAGAAGAATTGCCCAAATTATTTGTGGGCAGAGGCTGTAAATACAGCTACATATTTGGTCAATAGATTGCCTTGTAAAGCTTTGCAAGGTATGACACCATATGAAGCTTGGTGGGGTAAGAAACCTACCTTGGATCATTGCAGAATATTTGGATGCTTGGCATATGCATATGTGCCATCTCAATTGACGCATAAGTTGGAGCCTAAGGCAGAAAAGTATGTATTCATTGGTTATGATGATAAGCAAATGGGATACAGGTTGTGGAGTCCATCCACAAAGCAATTCCTTGTATCCAAGGATGTTACATTTGATGAGCAAGGTACTTGGTATGCAGGTAAATATAATATACATGCAGATGTTGAAGAAGTAGTGGATCAAAGAAAAGGTAAGGCAAAGATTCAATTACTTGATGAAAATGAGAATAATGAAGTACAGGTTGACGTTGAAGAGAGGCCAAGGTTTGATCCAGAATGTGATGAACCAGAGACTTCAAGAAGTGCAGAAGTTAGGAGGTCATCTAGGCACAAATGGCAACCTACAAGGTATAGCTATGACACCTTATTCTTGACTACTAAAGATTATGCTTATTTAATAAAAGCAGATGAAGATCCATCTACATATGATGAAGCCAAAGGCAAGAGAAATTGGGAAGAAGCTATGCAAGAGGAGTATGATGCATTGATAGAGAATCAGACTTGGGATCTGGTTCCTAAACCTAATAGCCAAAAAATTATTGGATGTAAGTGGGTACAAAACAAAAAGATTTGCAGATGGAAGTGTGTCTAGGTACAAAGCTAGACTTGTTGTGAAAGGGTATGCACAGACATATGGAGTGGACTATGATGAGACTTATAGTCCTGTGGCAAAGATGACAATAATCAGAACTCTCATAGCAATTGCTGCTTGCAAAGGTTGGAAGTTATCTCAATTGGATGTTAAAAATGCTTTTTTGAATGGTTACATTTCAGATGAAGTTTACATGGAGCAACCAGATGGATTCAAAGATCAAGTGAATCCAAATTATGTGTGTAAGCTCAAGAGAGCTTTGTATGGATTAAAGCAGGCCCCAAGGGCATGGAATTATAGGCTTGTAAAGTTCTTGAATGATCTTGGATTTCAAGCATCAAAGGTAGATAGTAGCTTGCTAGTCAAAGCAAGTGAAGATGGATTCATTTATGTTTGTATTTATGTTGATGACATAATACTTACAGGAACAGATGATAAAGGAATACAAATGATCAAGAAGCAGATGGAGAAAGAGTTCAAAATCAGTGATTTGGGGAACTTATCATTCTTCTTGGGAATGGAGATTTCTTATACTCAACATGGAGTATATGTGCCCCAAGAAAGGTATCTTAAAAACTTGCTAACCAAATTTAAAATGGAAGATTGCAGGGTTGCACCTACACCATTGGAAGTGAACCATAAATTGTCTAGATTTGGAGGAGAAGAATTTAGAGATATGAAACTCTATCAAAGTTTGGTTGGTAGCTTGATTTATGCTACATTAACAAGGCCTGATTTGTCATATGCAATTGGTGTGCTTTCACAATTTATGCATTGTCCTGGAAAGGAACATTGGATTGCAGGACAAAGAGTACTTAGGTACATCAAGGGTACACTCAGAGAAGGGTTGTACTATGGATTTACTTCTGATACAAGAGTGAAAATATATAGTGATGCAGATTGGGCAGGTAATGTGGATGATAGAAGATCAACACATGGATATTTGTGCTATGTAGGAGACAAATTGATTTCATGGTGTTCTAAGAAGCAACATACAGTTTCTTTGTCATCTACAGAAGCAGAATACAAAGGTATGGTGGAAGCTGCAAAGGAGGTAATATGGCTAAAGACACTTATGAAGGTTTTTGATGTGATTCAAAGTACTCCTATTGTTCGTGGAGACAATATGAGTTCTCTATACTTGGCAGCTAATCCTGTGTTTCATGCTAGAACTAAGCATATTGAAATACAATATCATTTTCTGAGAGAGAAGGTCATTGATAAAGAAATTGAAGTTATGCATACACCTACAAAAGATCAACTTGCAGATATGATGACAAAAGGTTTAGATGGACCAAAGTTACAAAGATTCAAGGATATGGCAGGAATTAAGAAGATAGAGAAGAACCTCAATTAATGATTGAGGGGGAGCTGTTGGTGCATGTCAATCATCAATTGAAGGTTTATGAAGAAATGAAGTCAAGGAATCAAGAAGAGAACAAATTCAGAAGGTTGAAGGAAGGACATATTCAGAAATTCAAAACTATGTACACATATGTACATTACTTCAGTTATAGCTGACTCATATTTTTGATTAGTCATAAGCTTGTATATATTTGCCTATAAATGTTTGTTGAAAAGTCGGGGCAAGTAGGATAGAATGAGAATAGAGAATAGGAAGAGAGATATGAGTAGTAGTGAGTGTCATTAGACACATGAGAAGTGAGTTGAATCATCAACTTCACTAAATTGTAACTTTCTGAGAAATCAAGGAAAAACTTGCGCCCGATGTTTTGCTGTCTGCTCCTTCTGTGTTTAATCTTTTGAGAAATCCTTCTGCATGTATCTAAGTCCATAGCTAATATATCTATGGCTAAAATTTGAGAGGCTAATTGCAATTAGGTTGAGAGAATTTAGTTTAGGAACATTCATATGTAATGATGTTCTGAGAGTCGACAAAACTGGCGCAGATTTCATGTTCAGAGAAATGAACATTACTCAGTGTGTGGTGTAAAGTTTTACACAAGTGAGGACTCAAAATCTAAGTTGAAAGGTAAGCCATCTATGGCTAAAAGATCTTGATCAAACGGGTTCGACATTGGGAGAACTGTAGCTAAGAAGTTGCAGGTGTCAAAGTCGCCATTACAGAGAAGCTATTTCAGACATAGGTAAAGTGTTCCACACATTTCTCAGTGTGTACTCAATCATTTTGAGAAATTTAACTTGGAAAGGTTGCGCAACCTCAAGGCAAAGTATTGTGCAAAGTTTTATTAAAAACTTTACAGGATTGATTAGTCAATGAGTGATTAATCTGTAGCAGACTTTTCTGAGAAGTTGAATTTTTCCAGAGTAATCAATTTTCTGATAAGATTGGTGAATGATCTCTAAATTTGGTGGAGTCTAAAGTTGATCTTGATATAGAGGTGATCTAAATTCAAGATCAACTTGTTCTTTTGGAGATTAATCCTCTGCATCAAAATAGGCATGTATCTTTTCATACCAAGCATGTGGTGCTTGTTTCAAACCATATCTAGCCTTTTTCAACCTGCACACTTGGTTTTCATGTCTTTCTGCACAAAGCCATGGGGATGAAAAACATACACTTCTTCATGCAAGTCACCATTCAGATGTAGGAGCAAAGGTCTCATCAAAATCAATGCCTCTTTCCTAAGCATACCTCTTTGCAACAAGCCTAACCTTATACCTATCAACAGTTCCATCAGGCTTACAGTTCATCTTGTAAACCCACATAGTGCCAATGGGCTTCTTGCCATGCGGCAAGTCACATAAAGGCCATGTACATTTTTCATGATATCATCATATTCAGATTGATAGTGGCCATCCAATTTTCTAAATTTTGTGCTTCATCAAAGGAAACATGATCATTCTCATCACAAAGACTATAGGTAGCCATAGCATAGGAATCTGATGCAAAAGAAGCAATACGAGAGCCAAAACGAGTATGAGATGATAGAGGTGCATCCAATTTGCTATCACGCAAAGTCAACACCATCCATTTTGGCATAGTTTTTGGCTCCTCAATATCTGCTCTCTCATCAACAAGGGCATCATGTAAATCTACATAAAAAATGGAATGATGTGCATCATCACATGAAACCTAGAAAGGCTGAAATTTTACTCATTAGGACCAACACTAGACTATGGACTTGTAAAAAGAGGAAGCAAGGTGTCATACGTGTCTTTGGAGCTAACATATGTCTCCTTAGAACATGAAAGTAATGGTTGAATAGCATCTTCCACAAAAAAAACATCATGGCTAATCAAAATGTGTTTTGTTTGTGGATGATATAGACGATAGCCTTTGCTGTCAGAACTGTACCCAACAAAAATATATTTCACTACTTTATCATCCAATTTTTGGTGTTGTTGTTGTTCAAGCACTAATGCATATGCCAGACAACCAATAACATGCAAGTGAGCAATGGATGGCTTGCGACCATGTCAAGCCTCATATGGAGTGATAAACTTCAATGCTTTAGTGGGACACCTGTTAAGTACATATGTTGCACACATAACAGTGTGTGTTGTGCTCCATCTTCTTCTTCTTCCTTGTGCTATTCACATGCTTTTGTAGACTTCAAACTCTTATGATGCTATCAAAGAAAGTTGTCACTTCATCTAGGGCATCTGTAAGACAATAGTTACGCAATATAACACAGGAGCAATAGCAGAGAAGATAACAGATATAGGACAATCTCAACAATTTTCTACTAGCAGCAAGTACAAAGATGATGGCGTTGTCCACCCGTGCGCTCTCAAGGTAGAGCTTAAATGGTGATCTAGACAACTCTAGATAGGGAGATACAAGGTAGAGGTATGCTGGCTCAACTCAGTGTCTTAGGTAGTGCAGAAGTCATGTATATATAGGATCATGGGTGGCCTGCCATGGACGGCTATACATGGGCGGTAGAGTGTGGGCGGCCACCGCCCGCGTAATTGCCATACACGGCTTAGACTGGTTGAACCGACCTAACAAATATAAATGATTTCTGACTCCGATAGGGAATATTCCATGGAATATTCCCTTTACCGTCGCGCCACAATTGGGGACCCTGGTAACTCCCTTTCCTTATAATACCTTACATGGTCCAATATGACCTTCATCCAACATTCAAGTTGGGATTCCCATCAATTGGGTAATGCACGCTTGGCTTCTCCTCATAAAGGGGGCCTTATAAAATGTGCATACAATCATGAGGGGTAGACATTGATCATATACTAACACCCCCCCCTCAATGTTTACCGATGATAAATCAAGTAAGTCTCGGTCCTATGCCCATCTGTTGAAGATGCTTGTTGAGCTGCTCTCTTCCAAGTGCTTTAGTGAATATGTCAGCACAATTTTCCTCTGTTGGGCAATATTCTAGCTCCACAATTTCATCTTCAATTAGCTCACGAATGTAATGGTACTGTACTTCTATGTGCTTGGTGCGAGCATGAGATACTGGGTTCTTTGCAATAGCCATACAACTTTGATTATCACACTTGAGTACAGTTGGCATATTTGATGGAAAGCCTAGATCTGCAAGAATTCTCCTTAACCAGACTGCCTCACAAGAAGCAAAACAAGCTGCTTTGTACTCTGCTTCAGTGGAGGAGAGTGCGAGAGTTGGTTGCTTCCTACTTACCCAAGAAAATATTCCTGAACCAAGTGAGAAACAATATCCAGAAACTGATTTTCTAGAATCACAATCTCCAGCCCAATCTGAGTCACAATATCCTTGGAGTGTATCACCTGTGGTATACAAAATACCAAAATCCAAGGTTCCTGCAATGTACCTTAGAATTCGCATACCAGCATTCCAGTGACTCTCCTTAGGTTTGTTGGAAAACCTGCTTAACACTCCAACAGCATAGCAAATGTCTGGTCTAGTGTTGCACAGAAAAATAAGACTTCCAACGAGCTTCCTATACTTCTTAGCATCTACATCAGGCATGTTATCATCCATAGATAGCTTATGATTTACCTCCATAGGTGTGCTAATTGGTTTGCAGTCCATCATTCCAAATGCCTTGAGAATTTCTTTGGAATATTTTTGTTGTGAGATGAAAATGCCATCCTTCCTTTGCCATACTTCAATTCTCTATTCTCTTTGATCTTCGTAATCCATCTGATGATGATTCTGGTACATCTACATGTGGATTGTGATCATCAAAGAGCTGTTGTGCCCACTTTGGTAGTGGCTTACGCTGTGCAGCTACAACTGGTTGGCTTTTTATTGAGAAATTTCTCCATCAGATGTTTCCTCCTCCTCAACTTTAACCCGTCTTTTGATAGGCACAAGGTGAGATATTTCTCCGTTTGATGAGATAGTAGATTTACCTTTATCTTCTACTAAGTGTGGTTGTTCATCAAACACCACATCTCGGCTGACAAAAATCTTCCTTGCCTCAGGATCCCATAACCTGTATGCTTTAGACTCTTCACTATATCCTAGGAAGACACACTTTTTGCTTTTTGAATCCAACTTTGATCTTGTTGAATCAGGAATATGTGCATAACAGAAACAACCAAAAATTCTGAAATGCAAAACTGAAGGCTTTTTACCAGAATATGCTTCTTGAGGAGTGATCCCCTTCAGTGCTTTTGTGTAGCTTCGATTGAGGATGTAGACTGCTGTATTGACTGCTTCCGCCCAGAATGAATGAGGCATGTCTTGAGCCTTCAACATACAACGAGCCATTTCAACTACTGTCCTATTCCTGCGCTCAACAACGCCATTTTCTTGGGGTGTATGAGCTGTGGTAAGTTGCCTTTTCACACCATGCTCCTTACAGTAATTGTTGAATTTTGTTGACAAGAATTCACCTCCTCTATCTGTTCTTAATTTCTTTAGTTTCCTTCCTGATTCATTTTCTACATACTTATGCCACGTTTTAAATTTTTCAAAAGCATCAGCCTTCTCTCGAATGAAATAAACCCACATCTTTCTACTATAATCGTCGACTAACAGCAAGAAGTAGAAAGATCCTCCTAAAGCAGGTGTAGACATTTTACCGCAGAGATCAGCATGTACCAACTCTAGAGGAGCTTGAGATCGATTGCTGGTCTCTCTTGGAAATGCCTTTCGTTGTTGCTTGCCCATCATACAAGCTTCACAAGGTTCCTGCAACTCTGAAAATGCAGGCAAATGAGCAACCATCCCTGTTCGTTGCATCTCCTTCAAAACTGCAAATCCGAGATGCCCAAATCGTTGGTGCCATAACGTGCTTACATCTTTATCTTCTGTAGCAGTTAAAGCACTTAACTCATACAAGTTATCCCGTCGTATGCCTTTACCTACAACATTACCTGATGAATCCATGATTTCCGCACCACTCTTATTGAAGTGAACTTCGAGTCCTCGATCTGTTATTGCAGAAACTGACAACAAATTTCTTTTGAGTGTAGGTACATAGAGAACATCGGATAACTTTTTCTCAACACCTGGAGAAGTGATAACAGAGATGGTTCCAGTTCCTTCAGCTGGACACTTGGAGTCATTTCCCACCACTACATTGATGGATTCCCGCAGAGGCACTAGGGAACTATACCAATCCTTTTTACTAGTCATATGGTGAGAAGCTCCACTATCTAAAATCCATGGCTCATCAACACGAGCTTGAGCAGATGAACATACCTCTTCAATAGCTACCCAAAGTTCGAGCTCTGTGTTGTTTGCAGACTCTTTGTTCTTCCATGATGATTTTACAGTCCCATTCCATTCATCAGCTTGCTTCTTTCTGCAATCCTTGATGGCATGGCCTTTCTTTTCACAATAGAAGCAACTTCCTGTGAACTTTTTCTTCTTTGGCTTCTTCTTTGATCCCTCTGAAGAGCCTTTACCTTTTGCATTTGCTGAGAATGTAGCATCAGTTGTACTTTGCCGATTCTTCAGCCGCATCTCTTCTTCTAAAAGCATGGCACAAAACTCTTCAAATGTAAGAGGAGTTGGCCTTACCTGAGTGTTAAGGGCTGTTACTAATCCATCATACTTTGCTGGAAGAACACGTACAGATCTTCGAGCCAGCTCTTCTGGTGTTATAACAACACCAACTGCAACCAATTGATCTTGAAGATGCTTTATCCGTTTGATAAAATCTTCAACCTTTTCAGAATCAGAATGCTTTTCATTTGCCAACTGATTTTCTAAATTCTGTATCCTAGTGTGGTTCTTGGTCTCATATTGTCGAGCCAATATGCCCCAAGCCTCATGTGCTTTAGTAGTATGTTGAACTAAAGTAAGCACAGAATCACTTACACTAGTGACAATCGCACATAATGCATCAGCATTCCACCTCTTCCAAGCTCGTAGAAGATCTGGATCTGGCTGAATCATCAATCTTGAATTTGCTGGATCTTCAATTGGTATAAGCTCTAGATCCAATCCCATCGGTCCCATGACAGTGTCTAGTAATTCATAGGAGTCCAAAATTGCAGAAATTTTGAACTTCCAGAGTGTATAGTTGGTTCCATCCAACTTCCCTTCAATGAATGCAGGTGGACGAATTCGAATAGGTGCAGCATTAACATTAGCTGAAGCACCAAGACTAGTGTTCGACGATGAAGCCATCATGTAATCACTCGAATAATCTACTGATATTCTAGTCTGCTAGTAGGCTAAAATAATGATACTTCTCAAGCTATTCGAACCTTACAGCTCTGATACCATGTAAGACAATAGTTATGCAATATAACACAGGAGCAATAGTAGAGAAGATAACAGATATAGGACAATCTCAACAATTTTCTACTAGCAGCAAGTACAGAGATGATGGTGTTGTCCACCCGTGCGCTCTCAAGGTAGAGCTTAAATGGTGATCTAGACAACTCTAGATAGGGAGATACAAGGTAGAGGTATGCTGACTCAACTCAGTGTCTTAGGTAGTGCAGAAGTCATGTATATATAGGATCATGGGTGGCCTGCCATGGACGGCTATACATGGGCGGTAGAGCGTGGGCGGCCACCGCCCGCGTAATTGCCATACACGGCTTAGACTGGTTGAACCGACCTAACAAATATAAATGATTTCTGACTCCAACAGGGAATATTCCATGGAATATTCCCTTTATCGTCGCGCCACAATTGGGGACCCTGGTAACTCCCTTTCCTTATAATACCTTACATGGTCCAATATGACCTTCATCCAACATTCAAGTTGGGATTCCCATCAATTGGGTAATGCACGCTTCGCTTCTCCTCATAAAGGGGGCCTTACAAAATGTGCATACAATCATGAGGGGTAGACATTGATCATATACTAACAGCATCATCAACACCTGTCCTACCATAATCTTTGAATTGCATGAAATTGGTGAGCATACTCAAGGTAATTAGGAGTTCAAAAGGTTCCTTCATATTTTCATATGGTTTGTTTATGCCAGGGATCAAGACGAATCTGTTGTTCGTTTTAGAATTAGCTAAGATTATCTTGGTTGTAAAATTTGTTGATCAGAGATGTATTATTCATGATCTATCAAATGGTAATGTTATTATTGCTTCTAGCATTTTATGTCATGGGTTGTATAAGCTCATTGTTGGAGTTAGACATCTGCGGAAGCACACTAATAGCACGAGGAAGAAGAAGAAGCTTGGGGCACAACACACAATACTAAATGTATTACTAGAGAATGTACAAAAAGATAAGTAGCCCATTAGGGCAATAGGCGTATATACGAGCCAGGGGAAAAAAACCTCCTAAAGAGGGCAAAAAGTGCCTCAGCGGTCCTAGTGTGTTCACACACATCACTACTTAAATATTTCAACAAATCCCCCTTGGGAGTGATGCGGTGAACAAGGATTTGGCACTCATGTATCAGGAAGTGCCAAGCTCTATGGAAATCATTCCACAAAAGGAAGTAAGCCCAAAGCTTTGCGGAAAGCTTCAAACTTCTCCCTAGGCAGATCCTTTGTGAAAAGGTCTGCAATGTTCTCCTGCGTGGGCACATATGCCAAGCTGATCTCCCCAGCGGAGAACCTCTCCCTGACATAGTGATAATGCACCTCAATGTCCTTAGTGCGAGCATGTAACACAGGGTTCCTCGCAACTGCTAATACGCTTTGACTGTCAATGAAGATGGTGGTGGCAGAAGTTTGACCAACACCCAAATCAGGCATAAGGCATCTGAGCCACACACACTCAACAGTCGCTGTGAAAGCTGACCTATACTCAGCCTCACGACTGGAAGTGGCCACAATAGGTTGCTTCTTGCTCAACCAAGATATACATGAGCTACCAAGCATGAAGCAAAGGCCACTAGTGGACACACAAGTGTCATAGCAACCAACCCAATCAGAGTAAGAAAAAGCATGCAAATCTGGTGGTAGTGATCCCCCCTTGGGATAAAACAACCCAAGTAGCCGAGTACCACTCAAATAGCGAAAGATGTTTAACTGCCTGCCAATGCTTGACTCATGGGCAATGCATAAACTTGCTTATCTGTGAGACAACAAACTCAATATCTGGTCGAGTAATGCATAAGTAAATCAAGCATCCAACAGCCTGCTGATAGAGAACAACATCAAATGCATGTCCAACATCATGAAGACTCAATCGTAACCCTGTCTCCATAGGAGTGGCAATAGGCTTACAGTCTTGAAGGCCAAAATGCAGCAATAATGTGTTAATATATTTTGTTTGAAACAAAGCCATTCCCCCATCAACTTGCATAAACTGAATGCCCAAATAGTGATGCAAATGCCCCAAATGAGAAATCTCAAATGAGGCATGCAAATCAGCCTTAAAATCAGCAATATGCTTCTCAATAGGACCAGTGAGCAGCATGTCATCAACATAAACAACAACGATTAGAAGCACATCATTAGCACGCTTAACATATAAGGTGCTTTCAATTGGACTCTTCTTGGAACCATGTGCAATCAGATAGGCATGTATCTTCTCATACCAAGCACGTGGTGATTGCTTTAAACCATATAATGCCTTCCTTCAACTGCACACCTGGTTTTCATGCCCTTTTTGCACAAAGCCACGGGGCTAAAAAACATACACTTCTTCATGCAAGTCACCATTCAGAAATGTTGTTTTAATTTCCAACTGATGTACATTCCAACCATGATGAGCTGCAAGTACACAAATGCTCTGATCAATAGTCATACAACATGTAGGTGCAAAGCTCTCATTAAAATCAATGCCTCTTTCCTATGCATAACCCTTTGCAACAAGCCTAGCCTTATACCTGTCAACTGTACCATCTGATTTACGCTTCAGCTTGTATACCCACTTAGTGCCAATGGCCTTCTTGCCAGGAGGGAAGTCACATAAAGATCAAGTACCATTCTTTATTATAGCATGATATTCAAATTGCATAGCAGCCATCCAATTTTTTGAATTTTGTGCTTCATCAAACAAAAGAGGCTCATTCTCATTACAGAGACTAGATGTAGCCATAACATAGCAATCTGATGCAAAAGATGCATTATGAGAGCCTGAACGAGTACGATATGACAAAGCTGCATCTAATTTGTTGTCACGCAAGGTCTGCACTAGCCATTTTGGCATAGTTCTTGCCTGCTCAATATCAGCTCTCTCATCAATAAGTGCATCATGTACATCTACATCAGAAATGGAATTATTTGCATCATCACATGAAACCTGCAAAGGCTGAGAAGTTGCTTCATTAGGACTAGCACTGGACTGTCCACCTGTAAAAAGAGGCAACAAAATATCATACATGTCTTTGGAGCTAACATATGTCTCCTTAGTACATGAAAGCAATGGCTGAATATCATTTTCCAGAAAAACAACATCACGACTAACCAGAATGCGTTTAGTATGTGGATGATACAAACGATAGCCTTTACTTTTAGAACTGTACCCAACAAAAATACATTTTACTGCTTTATCATCCAATTTTCTGCGATGTTGCTCAGGCACTAATGCATATGCCAAACAACCAAAAACACGAAGATGAGCAACAGATGGCTTGCGATCATGCCAAGCCTCATATGGAGTGATGGACTGCAGGGCTTTAGTGGGACACCTGTTCAATACATATGCTACACACATGACAGCCTCAAGGTAGAAACTATATGGTAAAGCCTGACTCTTGACCATACACCTCGCCATCTCCATGAGTGACCTATTCTTTTGTTCAGCAACTCCATTCTGTTGAGGTGTATATGGTATTGTACACTGGTGTTTTATCCCACGTTCAGCCAAAAATGCATTAAAATTAGAAGAAAAATATTCTCCCTCTTGATCAGAAGAGAGGTTGCCCATTTTACATGCTGACAGATTTTCAGCCAAAACCAAAAACTGTTTGAAGCACATGAACACTTTGGACTTTGCCTTCAATGGATATACCCATGCATGCCTGGAAAAATCATCGATGAAAGTCATGAGGTAAAGATATTTCCCAAAAGAGGGTGTTTGCATGGGACCACATACATCACTATGTACAAGCTGCAATTTCTGAGTAGCCCGAACTGAACCATCTTTTGGAAAGGACGAATGCTGCATTTTGCCCAAAATACAGCCTTCACAAACATGTTTTCCAGGTGCCTCAAGTTTGGGCAAAGAGGACACCATTTCAGATTTTTGTGGGCATAGCAAACTAGCAAAATTCAGATGACCAAAGCGTGCATGCGAAAGGTTTGCATCTAACATAGCCTGAGAATCATTTACTACACATGCCAAATCATTTACAGATCTTTCATAGTCTATGAGCTTATACAGCCCACGACATAAAATTCCAGAAGCAATAATCTTATCGCCACTTGATAGATCATGAATTGTCTACCTGTCATCAACAAATTTCACAACCAAGCCAATCTTGGCTAATGCAGAAACTGATAACAGGTTCTTCTTGATCCTTGGCACAAATAAAGCAACTAACAAAGTGAAAGAAGTACCATTAGTAGTAGTCAAAATGATCTCACCAACTCCCATAACAGGATAAGAGGAGATGTTGGCGCATGTAACAGTATTCCCTATAGGGGCAGACTCGAGTGAAGAAAAGAAACTGTGCTGCGAGGTAATATGTTTGATCACCCCACTTTGATCTTCCTTAGGAAATTGTCCATAGAATCAACTTCATTCATGTGCTCACTCTCCAACTATTTTCGGAGGTAAGCAACATGAGCCTCAGTCCTAGCTTGGTACAATGTGGTAAGTGTATCCCAAGCATCCTTACTTGTTATGCAAGAGTGAATGTGAGGAATAATGACACGTTTGACAGACAAAGCTATCAATGCATGTGCCTGGGCATCTCTGCCATCCCAGTGAATCTGCACTGCAGTAGGTGCAGTAGAAACCACAACACCAACAGGAATATGCAAAATATCATCATCTTCGACACCTTCTGCATCAGCTTCAGGTGCTGGAATTGTAACAGTTGCAGGTGCGATAGGACGTCTTTTGGCACCTTGCACAATGTTCCATAGTCCTTTTGCAACCAACACATGTCACATCATATAAGCCCATAATGGGTAGTTGGTACCATCCAACTTATCCTCAACAGCCAACATATGGAATACATGACTGCTTTCAGCCATGGCCGGTGACTAAAATACATCACTACTAGACCTGTAGCAGATTTCGAGACGCTTATACTCACGAATAGAAACTAGTATATACCTTTGACACAAAAAGATGAAATAGCCTACATAAGCACTGTGATAATTCGTTCGAAGGCCAAAAAAAGCTCAGATCGCGATTTCGGCACCACATAGCGAAGCTGTTTTGATCTCGAAAACACGCTGATTATGCTCACAAAAATTCGTGTGATTCTGAGACTACTACTGGAGGAGTGTCGACGGCGTCCTAGATAAAGCGATGACCTGCTCTAATACCAATTGTTGGAGTTAGATGTCTACGGAAGCACGCAAAGATCATGAGGAAGAAGAAGAAGCTTGGGGCACAACACGAAATACTGAATGTATTACTAGAGAATGTACAGAAAGATAAGTAGCCCATTAGGGCAATAGGCGTATATACAAGCCACAGGAAACAAACCCCCTAAAGAGGGAAAAAGCGCCCTAGCGGTCATATTGGGTGTGTGTAGATATGCGAGAGACACACGAGAAGCACACAAAAGGAGCAAAAATACAGCAAGACACACAGAGAAGACGATGGTTGGAATAGCTCTCTCTATTGGCAATGAAGTGAACTGAAGTAAGGAGAGCGCACTGTGGTGCATCGCCATTGAAACACTTCACTGGTATCAGAGTAGTTGGAGGCATGACCAAGGCATAGACCTTGGCATATCTTGTCATCCGAGTCACCGAAGTCACCGTTGGCACCGTTGGCTACGCGCGAGGGAGGACCTCAACGATCAAGGAATATAGAGGTTCTCGGTACTTCCCGGGACGTCACCCATTCCAGTATTGTTCCCCCCAGAGCTCGCTTAACCGCAGTTTTGGTCCCTCAAAGCTTCATTTTTTGCTGTCAAAGCCTATTTTTGAAGAAATTTTGGGGTGTTTTTTGGAGCCATTTCGGAGTACTTTCGCACATAGTTCTCTCCACACAGGTCCAAGAACATCAAGAAGAGTGTTCTTTGTACTTCTCAGACAATAAATATGAACCTTTGGGGCTGTATTTTCAGCCACACTCGTAAAACTATAGGTTTCTCGAGGGGTTTTCAGTTTTGGTGGGAGTAGTCGCTGCAAATTTATGCAGGTTTTTAAAGCCTAAAACATCAGAGTTGCCAGACACTTGCATGTGTTATTGGCTAGTTTTTGGGCTGTGTATTCAGCCTTTTAGTGTCATTTTACTGCATATATTGAGCACATACACACCATGTACGCTTCTGTGGATACCGCTTATGTACGTCCATGTGGTCATTGATATAGCGGTTACGTTCTTTGCATAAAGCCTTTTACGTTTTGATAAAGAGGGTCGTGGTGAGGTTTTTCTTAACTGGGAGACACCCAGATGTCGGGGTCTCTTCGGTGATGCAGGTGGAAGACTTACCCAGCCTTGCCATAGGAGATGTATGATAGTTGTTCATAGATGCTCGATAAACCTAGTTGGCTTCTATTGGGTAACTGATTATATGCAGTGGAGTCAGTGATTCACTATGCAGGTAGACATGTCAGTACTTGCAGTTTTATGATACTTTGACACTGGTCATATGCTAATTTTGCAGAGGATACTTTGGCAAAATTTTTCTAGATTTTTGGTTTAGTCAACTATACAGTGGTCAATTTACTCCTTGATACACTTATTTGTTGGTGTTTGGACTCTTCTAGCTCCATTATCATTCTATTCAGTTCTCTACGATCATGGCATCAGAGGTCTCAGGCACATCCGGTGGATCAGGGTCTAGTGCTAGTGTTCCGAGGAGGACCTATAACTTGCAGGGCAAAGACCATTTTGAGATCCGAAAATTTGATGGCACAAACTTTGCTCTATGGAAGAATCAGATTAAAGATGTGCTGATTCAAAGGAGGCAATGGAAGCCAGAAAATGGGATTTCAAAGAAGCCTGCTGACATGGATGAGGATGATTGAGATGAGTTAGATGAAATGGCCAGGTCTACCATTTGCTTGCACTTGGCAGATAATGTTTACTTTACAGTATTAGACTGTGAAAGTGCAAAGGAGCTTTGGAAGAAGTTATGCAATACATATGAAAAAGAGACGGCATCAAATAAAGTGTATCTGATGAGAAAATTATATGACCTTCGTATGAAGGACACAGATAGTGTTGCTGCTCATCTAAATGAGTTTGATGCTATATTCTCCCAGTTATAGGCTCAGAAAATGGATATGGATAATGAAATGAAAGCAGTATTGCTATTATGCACCCTGCCATCAGCATGGGATACGTTTTGCACGGCTATTAGTAACAGTGCACCTGGTGGTAAACTCGTCTATGATGACATATGTGGAGCACTCTTGAGTGAGGAGATTCGTAGAAAATCTATGGTTGGCACTCAGAGTGGAGATGCATATAATGTTCGTGATTCTTACCAAGGAAAGAATCAACAACGTGGCAGGAGCAAGCACAAGGAAAAGAAAAGTAAATCAAGGAAGAGGGATATCGAATGCCATTATTGTCATAAGAAAGGACACATGAAGAAATACTGTTATGCATTAAAGAATGCTAAAGGTAAAGGACAAAATGTTGATGGGCATGTTAAACAGCTACCTGCACCATCTACTTCGACTATGAAGATTGAAGAAATTAATGCTATTTCTAATGATGCTGATGTGTTGACACTTGATAGTACTGTGCCATCTGAGGCACTTATGGATGATTCTCTTTCTCACACCTGGCTGCTAGATTCTCGTGCTTCTTTCCATGTGACACCACATAGAAAATGGTTCTCTAATTATGCAGCAAAGTCTCTTGGTAGCGTGAGACTTGGTGACTCTTATCAGTGTGATGTTGTGGGGATTGGAGATGTGGTTGTGCAGTTCATTGATGGTTCAAAATTTACTATGCATAATGTACGCCATGTACCTCAGTTATCATGCAGTTTGATGTCAGTTGGCCAACTTGATGACCTTGGTTACAAGGTGGTCTTCTATGCTGAGCCCTTTCGTATATCAAAGGGCAATATGGTTATTGCAAAAGGAAGCAAAGTTGGCTCACTTTATCCTTTATTTGTATCACAAAAAGAACACTTGTTAGCTGTTATTGAACAGCCTATGGCTTGTATTTGGCATGGTCGCTTGGGCCATATATCTCGTAGTGGAATGGAAAATCTTTCTCGTTCTGGCTACTTACCTGTGTTATCTTTCTCTGATTTTTCATGTTGTGAGCATTGTCAATATGGAAAGCAAACCAGAAATGTAGAACGCACATTGACTCTTCAATTCAGCCTTTAGATCTTGTTCATACAGATGTGTGTGGTCCTACGCCCACTAGGTCCTTAGGTGGTTCTTTTTACTTTGTCACTTTCATAGATGATGCTACTAGAAAAGTCTGGGTATACCCTATCAAATCAAAGGATGATGTATTCCCTACTTTCAGAAAATGGCTTGCTTCGGTTGAGACTGAAAAAGGAACTAAGCTTAAGGCTTTACGTTCAGATAATGGGGGTGAGTATACCTCACATGAATTCAGCCTTTTCTGTCAGTCTAGAGGGATTCGTAGAGAGTTTACAGCTCCTTATACCCTAGTACAGAATGGTGGGCAGAATCAGTATTGACTGCAGTTCATGTGATTAACCTTTCACCTAGTACTGCAAAAGGTCTGAAAGTGGCACAAGAGTTATGGACATGGAAACCACCATATTATGATCATCTTCGAGTTTTTGGGTGTGAAGCATATGTTCATATACCCAAGAATCTTAGACAAAAGTTGGACCATAAGTCAAAGAAATGCATTTTCCTTGGATATGGTCGAGAAGGACAATTTGGATATCGCTTATCGGATCCTGAAACACGGTCAGTGATCAGAAGTAGTGATGTCATTTTTAATGAGTCTAAGATGCATAAACAACCCATTAAGGAGGTTGAAGTGAGAAGACTGGTGTTTGAGGATACTAGTCCTCCGGTTAGCATGCATAAAAATGCTGCACATAGGGATGTTCAAGAGAATGTCCGTTCAGATCAGTCTCCACATGTTCCCGTTCAGCAACCATTGAGACGTTCTGCACGTGTCTCATATCCACCCGATAGATATGTTCCAGGTTTAGATTTTGTTATGCTAACAGATGCCGGTGAGCCTTCTTGCTACAAAGAGGCTTTGCAGATAGAGGATCATGTCAAGTGGGAGCGTGCCATGAAGAGTGAGTTGGATTCCATTCACAAGAATGGTACTTGGGACTTAGTACTTTTGCCAAAGGGCAGAAAAGCTTTACCATGTAAATGGGTATATAAGCTGAAATTCACAGCAGATAGTGCTTCTCCAAAATATAAAGCACGACTTGTTGCAAAGGGTTTTAAGCAACAACATGGTGTTGATTTTGAGGAAATCTTTCTCTCCAGTGGTCAAGATGACTACTTTGCGCATGTTGCTTGGATTCTTTGCAGTGGAGGACTTAGAGCTAGTCCAAATGGATGTGAAAATAGCTTTCTTGCATGGAGATCTTACAGATGAGATCTATATCAACCAGAGGGTTATGTAGTTCCTAGCAAGGAAAGTCTAGTTTGTAAGCTCAAGAAGAGCTTGTATGGACTTAAACAGTCTCCTAGACAATGGTACCAAAAGTTTGATGCTTTTATGAAGTCCCAAGGCTATTCTCGGAGCAATGAGGATCATTGTCTCTACACAAAGAGATGTTCTGATGGCAGCTTGATATGCTTGATACTTTACGTCGATAATATGTTGATTGCTGGGAAGTCCTCTTATGATTTGTCACTTCTCAAAAAGAAGTTGAGTCAGACATTTGATATGAAGGATTTGGGGGATGCCAAACATATTCTTGGCATGCGCATTACTCGTGATAGGAGTAAAAGATGCATATACTTGTCTCAAAGTGAGTACATATCCAAAGTACTTCACCGATTCAATATGCAGGGTGGAAAGGCATTGAGTACACCTTTACCCACATATGTGAAATTGAGCAAGGATGACTGCCCCAAATCAGATGAGGAAAAGGAATTCATGACCAAAATTCCCTATCAATCTGCTGTTGGTAGTCTCATGTATGCTATGGTAGCTACGAGACCAGACATTGCATTTGCAGTGGGAGTTGTGAGCAGATATATGTCTAATCCTGGCAAGAAACATTCGGAAGCGGTCAAAATGATTTTGAGATATCTGAGTGGCACTAAGGATGGGTGTCTATGCTTAGGTAGAGGGAAAGCATCCATTATTGGTTACACAGATTCTGACTATGCTGGTTGTGTAGACAATCGTAAGTCTACATCAGGGTACATTTTTCATTTTGCCGGAGGTGCTATCTCTTGGAGATCTCATCTTCAAGAATGTACAACTGTTTCTACCACAGAAGCAAAGTATGTTGCAGCAAGTGAGGCATGTAAGGAAGCATTGTGGCTCTCTTGTCTTGCTTGTGATATGGGTTTACCTTAGCATGTACCTCACTTGCTCAGTGATAGTCAGAGTGCCATTGCTTTGGCTAAGAATCCGGTCTATCATGCAAAGACCAAGCACATTGAGGTGAGGTATCACTTCATTAGAGATTGCTTAGCCACTGAGAGCATTATTCTTGAGAAGGTTCACACTCGAGATAATGCTGCAGATGCTTTGACTAAAGCTCTACCACATGATAGCTTTCGACACTGTTGTCACTTGATGGGGGTTACTTGATTCTTGATCTTACGCAGTCACTTGTATACTGTGTAACATGCCCATCAGGTGGGAGGCATAGTTTGTATACTTACACTCAGGTATCCTTTATCATTATTTATTTTTCTCCCATAGTTACTCTAGCCATATTGGCCTTTAGTGGGAGATTGTTACCGTTAGTGTCCATGTGAAAGGCGAAATGGCCATCGGACACTTCTTTGTATATGTTCTTTAATAAAACATATAGTGGCCTGGTCAGTCACGGACTGTAAGTTCGACTGCATTTTGTAAGACCTAAGAAGTCTGTCTTCGTGCCTCCTGTGTACTGTGTTTTCTACGTATTCTACAGCCTCTGCGCAGAGTACTGTGTGCGGCCTCAAGAGTTCAGTTTTCTAATCCGAGCATATCATCGTGGAGCTCTCGAGAAGGAGAGTGCACTGTGGTGCATCGCCATTGAAACACTTCAATGGGACCACATACATCACTATGAACAAGCTGCAATTTTCTTGTAGTGTGTATATGACCATCTTTTGGAAAAGAAGCACGATGCATTTTTCCAAGAATGAAACCTTCACATGCATGATTTTCAATGGATCTCAAGTGTAGGCAAGCCAATAACCATGTCCTTCTTTTGCAAGTAAAGCAAAATATTGAAGTTCAAGTGACCAAAAACGAGCATGCCAAAGCTCCATTTCATCCATGGAAGAAGTATGAGCAACTAAGGCATTCGAGGCAGCCCTCTTGTATGTATCCATGCGATACAAGCCATTACATAATGTACCGGACATCACGATAACATTGCCATGGCTGAATCATGAACCATACACTTATCATCAACAGAGTGTACGTGAAGTCCAGCTTTGGCAATCAATGGAACTGAAATTAAGTTCTTCTTGATACCCGGCACATACAATGCATTTTTCAAGAGAATCACACCTCTGTTTGCAGTCATAAGCTCAATTTCTCCTACTCCAATGATAGGATAAGAGGCATTGTTTGCACACACCCCATGTCCTCCTTTGGGTGCATCTTTCAAAGAGGCAAAAAATCTTTTGCATGATGTTATGTTTTTTTAAGCACCACTATCAAAGAACCAATCCGAATCAGCCTCACTCACAACCATACACTTAGAATGTCAAGAAGCATCATAATGACATGTAACAACACATGCCCAAAAATCTTGAACCATGTTAGCTTCATCATTCTTTGCATTTGCTAAATTTTCGGCAATAGACATGCCGAATTCGTTCTTTTTTTCATTGCATTTAGCAAGCTTTCTACACTCATTAATAGTATGACCAGCCTTCCGACAATATTTGCATCTCTTCTTCTTTTGCAAATCACCACCATTAGAGGAATGAGTGGAAGAGGAATCTTGAGGCTTTGGTTATGATGAACCCAAAGCTGAACCATACTTGCTTTTCCCCTTTTGTGAGATAGCAAGTGCTTGCGTTCCCTCAATCAAACCACTCCTATTCATTCTAGATTTCTCTTCTTGCAAAAGAAGAGACACAACCTCATCAAATGCATACATATTAGGATTTCCTTTTTCAACCAAACGGAGTGTAGTAGCAAAGCTTTGAAAAGATTCCGATAATCCTTTCAACAATGTAGAAATGAGTGATGCATCTGGAATGATCTCATCTATGTTTGCCAATTGCTCTTTCAAGTCCTTGATGCATGTTACATACACATCCACTAACTTATTTTCAGCCATACATACATCCTCAAGTTCCTTCCTCAAGTATGCAACACGTGCTTCATTACGCACGGCATACAAAGAAGCAAGAGTGTCCCATGCATGTCTCGATGTAGAACATGACCGAACGTGTGGAACTATATGACGCTTCACTGAAAGCGCAATCAAAGCATGAGCTTGAGCATCTTTTCCATCCCATCTAAGCTGCTCCTATGTAGGTGGACAAGGAGAAACCACTATACTCGAAGAAGAAGCTCCATCTGTGACAATAGACTGTGAAGTAGAAGCATTTGCCGGTCTTCGATCTACATTTGCCACTATGTTCCAAAGTTGTTTAGCAACAAGAACATGCTTCATCATGTAAGAACACATCGGATAGTTGGTCCCATCAAGCTTATCATTAGCTTAAAGCATGCCAAACAAGTCATTGTTGCCCGCCATTTCACTAAGGAACAAGAATGTGACAAAATCTTCACTTCAACGAGAACTCAAATGAGTGCCAAAATTTCAGCTCACAAACCATCACTTTGATTGTGATTCTAACTGCATGAATGGCTTCCAAATGGGGGTAAAACCCCAGCGTACCTGCTGGAAATGTTTCTTGGCTGCTGAAATTCATAGTTCTATGCTCCAAAGTTGTTTTGCACTCTTAAAAGTGTGCACGTGTCGCGATGCAAAAAACCAAAACTTGAGAAGGAGCTGAACCTGCTCTGATACCACTCTTGGGTGTGTGTAGAAGTGCGAGAGACACATAAGAAGCACACACAAGGAGCACAAACGTAGTAAGACACACGGAGAAGATGATGGCTGGAATAGCTCTCTCTATTGACGATGAACTAAACTGAAGTAAGAGCTGAATAATTATCCCTAAGTACAAAGTACCACCACATATGAGAGTATCAAGTATGTGGTAACATGGGAAAAAAACCTCTAGCCAGCACTAGAGTAAAAAGTGCCCATGTATAGGGAAAAGTTTCACATCAAAGCTACTTGAGGAACACATAAGTGTAACAGGTCCTAGTGTGTTCACACACATCACTACCTAAATATATCAACACTCATAGACTATGAAAATCTGTGAATGATTCACCATGTGCAATACACGCCTCTCACGCTATCTCAGATGCAAAGCTTTGGGATCCAGGCTTTGGTCCTTTGAATTTTTCTAGTTTGCTATGCTTGTAGAAATCTGAAATGGTGTCCTCTCTACCTAAACTTGAGACACTTAGTAAACATACTTGTAAAGGCTATATTTGAGGTAGACTACAATGTTTCTCCTTCCCAAAAGATGTTTTAGCTCGAGCTACTCAGAAATTGACCTTGTTCGTAGTGATATTTATGGTCCTATGGAGACACATTCTTTTGGGAAGTACCTTTAATTCGTGACTTTCATTGATGATTTTTATAGGCATGCATGGGCGTATCCATCGAAAGAAAATTCCAAAGTGTTTATGTGCATCAAATAGTTTTTATTCTTGGCTAAAAATATCTGAGAATGTAAAATGTTCACCCTCCATTCTGATCAAGGGGGGCAATATATGTCTTCTAATTTTAATGCATTTCTGGCTGAACATGGGATAAAACATCAGTGTACAATGCCATATACACCTCAATACAATGGAATTGCTGAAAGGAAGAGCAAGTCCTTCGTGGAGATGACAAGGTGTATGGTCAAAAGTCAGGCCTTATCGCGTAGCTTTTGGCTTGAGGTTGTTATGTGTGTAGCATATGTACTTAACAGGTATCCCACCAAATCACTTCAGTCTATCACTCCATATGAGGCTTGGCATGGTCGCAAGCCATCTGTTGCTCATCTGTGTATTTTTGGTTATCTGGCACATGCATTAATGGTTGAATAATGCAAGAAATTGGATGATGAAATAGTGAAATTTAATGTTTGTGGGTACATTTTTGAAAGCAAATGCTATCATTTGTATCATCCACAGACTAAATGCATTTTTGTTATCTGTGATGTTGTTTTTGTGGAACTTGAAATTCATCCATTACTATCATGTACTAAGGAGACATAAGTTAGCTCCATAGATGTGTATAGCACTTTGGTGCCCCTTTTTACAAGTGGAAAGTTAAGTGTAGGTCCGATTGAGGCAATTTATGAGCCTTTGCAAGCTTCAGGTGATGTTGTAGATCATTCCATTTCTGATGCAGATTTACATGATGCACTTGTTGATGAGAGGGCTGATATAGAGGAGGCAAGGACTATGCCGAAATGGCTAGTGGAGACTTTACGAGATAGCAAGTTAGATGCACTTCTATCATATCATTCTCATTCAAGTTCTCATAGTGATTCTTCTACATTAGATTACTATGGTATGGCTGCCTCTAGTCTTTGTGATGGGAATGAGCATTTTTTTTATGAAGCACAAAATGTAGAAAATTGGATGGATGTTATGCAATAAGAGTATGATGCTATTATTGAGAATTTTACTTGGTCTTTATGTCATTTGCCTCCTCATAAGAAGGCCATTTGCAGTAAGTGGGTACATAAGCTACAGCATAAGCTTGATGGAACAGTTTAGAGGTATATGGCTAGGGTTATTTAAAAGGTTATGCCCAAGAAAGAGGCATTGATTTTGATGAGACCTTTGCTCCCACATGCCATATGACCATTATTCATAGCATTTGTGCAGTTGCAGCTCATCGTGGTTGGAATGTGCATCAATTGGACATTAAAATAGCATTTTTGAATGGTGACCTACATGAGGAAGTGTATGTATTTTAGCCCCATGGTTTCGTGCACCAAGCATATGAAAAAAAGGTGTGCAGGTTGAAAAAGGCATTACATGGTTTGAAGCAAGCACCACATGCTTGGTATGAAAAGATACATGCCTATTTGCTTGCACATGCTTTTGAGAATAGTCCAACTGAGAGCACCTTATATGTTAAGTGTGGAGTTGATGTCCTTCTGATCATTGTTGTCTATGTTGATGACATGCTACTCACTTGTACTAATGAGAAGCATATTGCTGATTTTAGGGCTGATTTGCATGCCTCTTTTGAGATGGCAAATTTGGAACATTTGCATCATTATTTGCGCAGTCATTTTATGCAACTTAATGGGGGAATACCTTTGTGTCAAATGAAATTTATTGACATATTATTGCAGCATTTTGGCCTTGAAGACTACAAACCTATTGCACTACAAACCTATGATTGAGTCCTTATGATGCTAGAGATGCATTTGATGCTGATCTTTATCAGCAGGTAGTTGGATGCTTGATTTTCTTACACATAACGTGTCCTGATATTCAGTTTGTTGTCTCTCAGATGAGCAGGTTTATGCATTCCTCGGGTGTCAAGCATTGGTAGGTGGTTAAGTGCATGTTTTACTACTTGAGTGGTACCCAACTACTTGGATTTTCTTATTTGAAGGAAGGATCACTATCGCTAGAGTTACATGCTTTTTTTTTACTTTAATTGGGTTGGTTGTTGTGACACTCATGTTTGAATCATGGAAAATGGTGAAGTACACACTGAGAAACAGCTCTAAGAAAATGAATATTCTGAGAGAGTGCTAACAGAGAATTAGAAAATGAAATGATATAGTCAATTTCAAATGAACATAGTTGATGATGGAAACATCCAATTTCAATGAAAATTTGTGAGTATATACTAGATGTAGAGAGCTAACTTTACCAAGTTGATTCACTAAAAATGATGCACCAAGCTTAGAGAAAACATCTCTGCAATCTGAGTAAGAAATTCGAGAGACATGGGAATCATTAGTACACTTCACAAAAGCATGAAAATATGAACTCAAATGATCATGAAAAAGAAAGTATATTGATTGTAAAATACAATGGATGTACTGATACATATGTGTGCCTTGAAACCACATCTTGATATGGCATAAATCTCAGCTCATGGAGGTCTTGAAAACATGACGAAAGAGCCATGTATTTATAATCATCTTTGGAGCCACAATTTAAGTTTGAATCTTGCCTAAAATCACTCTCCAATATTTCGGTGATTGATTATCCTACTCACCTAATCAAAATTCATGGCTTTCTTTTCCCTTTTCATCAAGTGAACTCAACCACTTAGATTCCTTTACTTTTACATGGAGTAAAGTCTTGAAAAATTACAAGAGGTAGTTCACAAGTGAACTCTACAAGGAGTTTACATTTCCTCTAAACTTCTAAGCCTTTTGATGACCCAAGCCATCACTTGGACTTGCCATGGACGTGTTCCAAAATCTCCCCACAAGTCAAGTAATCTTGAGGCCTTCAATCTTCTAAGATTACCTGCAAACCAATCATGGCTTTGAATTTGCAAAGCTTTGTACCATCCAACGCTTTGGTTAGAATATCTGCACATTGTTGATGACTGGATACATATGATATTTGAATTTCCTTGCTCACAATATTCTCTCTTACATAGTGATAATGAACTTCAATATGTTTAATCCTTGCATGAAAAAATGGATTAGCAGCTAAGTGAATAGAGCTCATATTGTCACCAAAAATATTTGGAGTTCTAATCTCCAAACCAAGATTTGTGAATAATGTCTTCATGCACATAGCTTCTTGAGTAGCTATGGCAAGACCTCTGTATTCAGCTTCAGTAGAAGAGAGAGCAACTGTGGGTTGCTTCTTGGATGAACATGAAACAAGTTTTGAACCTGCAAAGGTAAGATAACCTGAATTGCTCATTCTGTCTTCCTTGGAGCCAACCCAATCTGCATTAGAGAAAAAATTCAAAATAAGGGTAATATAACCCCTCATTCATGGTCCCTTTGAGATATCTGAGTAACCTCTTGGCGGCCTCCATGTGAGGTTTTCTGGGTGTGTGCATAAATTGAATTAGCACACTCACACTATAACATCTATCAACCGTTGTCAATGTGGCACAGTTCAAACTGCCCACAAGACTTTGGTAACCTGTCACATCTTCAATGAGTTCACCTTCATGTGAGCTCAATTTGTGATTAACCTCCATTGAAGTATGTGCAATCCTGCAATCTTGCATTTTGAATTTTGCCAACATGTCTTCAATGTACTTTCTTTGAGTGAGAAACAAACCATGATCTTTGTAGACAACTTCCAATCCTAGGAAGTAGGTAAGTGAACCCAAATCACTTATCTTGAATTCCTGTCTCATCTATTCTTTGATTTTCTTTATGCCATTTGTATCATTTCGCATAAGTATATTATCAGCTACATACACACACAAATAAATGGCTTCAAAATTACTTCTTTTTATGAATAGTGATGGATTTGCCTTGCTAGGTTGAAATCCTTTGTCTGCAAGAATGCAACAAGCCTGTGATTCCAAGCCCTTGGGGCTTGTTTGAGTCCATATAAAGCTTTATTAAGTTTACACACATAATCAGGATATATGTGATTCTCAAAACTAGGTGGTTATGGCATATATACGTCTTCTGTTATCCATCCATTAAGAAATGCATTTTTTACATCCAATTGAAGTATCTTCCAATTCTTGGAAGAGGAAATACTAAGAAAAACCCTAATAGTAGGCATCTTTGCCATAGGAGAGAAGTTCTCCTCATAATCAATTTCCTGAGTTTGTGAAAATCCTTTTGCCACAAGCCTTGCCTTATCCTGTTAATGGAGCCATCTGAGTTCTTCTTCGATTTGTAAATCCAACTTGAGCCTATCACTTTCATTGATGAAGACTTGGGAACCAATTCCCAAGTGTTATTCTCCTCAAGAGCTTCAATTTCTTCTTCCATTACATGCCTCTATTCTGATTTCTTCTTTGCTTCCCCAAATGTTGAAGGTTCCTCTTGATTTATGTCCTGTGCTAGATAGATTGAACATTTAGTGACTAGAGAAGTACCAAACCCATACCTTTTTGGTTTTCTTTTCTCCCTCACCTTCGTAGGCCATGATGTGATGATTCTGCCTCTTGTCCAAGTTCCTGCACTTTTGCTTTACCTTTAGAACTCCACGTTTTGAGTTTTTCATGCTGAGTTTCTTCATCATCTTCTGAGGTATCCTGCTCTTCAACTTTAGTTAATAATTTTTGGAAAATCTTCTTCAAGATCATAAGGTAGGTTGACCTTTCTACATGAATCTTCATACCAAGAACTATTCCCATCCAATACTACATCTCTACTCACCATGAATCCTTTGGTTGTTCGGTTGTATAATTTGTAGCACTTTTGATTGTTGTCATATCCAATGAATACACACTTTTCTACTTTGGGATCCATCTTGCCTCTAATCTATGAAGGAACATGAGCATAAGCAACACATCTAAAAATCTTACAATGATCCAAGCTTGGTCTTCTTCCATTCCAAGCCTCATATGGTGTCATGCCATCAAGTGATTTTGAAGGTAATCTATTAATCAAATAAGTGGATGTGGATACAACCTCAACCCATAAGTAATCAGGTAAGTGCTTCTTATTTAGCATAGATCTTGTAGCTTCAACAATTGTCCTATTCCTTCTTCCTGCCACTCCATTTTCCTCAAGAGTGTACCTTGTAGTGAGCTCTCTTTTGATTCCTCTTTCTTGAAGAAAGGAGTCAAATTCATGGGAGAATTACTCTCCCCCTCCATTTGACCTTAACCTTTTTAGTGTTTTACCTATTTGATTCTCCACGAACCAAATATCTTTTGAAGCATGAAAAGACTTCATCTTTGTGTTTCATAAAGTATAATATAGTCCACCTACTGCAATCATCAATGAAGGAGACATAATACCTTGATCCAGATACTGAAGCATCCTTGGTAGGTCCCCATACATCTGTATGAACCAAATCCAAGAGATCTCCATGCACATATCCTTTCTTCATGAATGGTCACCCGTGAGACTTTCCAAATTGACATGAACTACACTTATAAATCATGTGTTTTTTTGACAAGTTAGGGAGTCCAAGTATACTTTGGCCCCTGCAAATTTTCTTTAATGATCTTTCACCAATATGTGCTACCCTTTTTGTGCCATACTTCCAATTCTATGAGTATCTAGTGTCTTGTAATTCAAAAAGTGAACAATCTACCTATCTTTTCACCTTTTGCAATTCTCTTGAATCCTTGACTTGTATCTTCAACAAATGCTCTTGCTTTTGTGACCCTGACTTGCAACCCTTTCTCTATTATCTGTCCAACACTTACAAATTCTTTGTAATGGTAGGCATATAGAGTACCTTACTCAGTAAGTTCATGTTTCCATCAGGTCTTTGACATTTCCTATTTTCTCCACAAGGTGTCTTGTATCATCTCTGTTGAACCTCAAGGTCAAGGATAAAGCATGGAAGCACATCAAAGAAGTGGACACACAAGAAGAAGGAGCTAGTAGGGAGCTCCAAGAAGCATCTACCATGGGCACAACAACTAAGTGGTTATCCCTACACACTAAGTTCAGAAACCAGTGACTTAGAAATGTCCTTCAACATGGAAAGACCTGCATGTACCTCAGGTACTGCTTATTTACAGACACCAGAAGGTCCCTATAAAACCCAATTGGAGTATATCAGGAACAAGCAATTAGGTGCTCGCATCTATGAGCATGGTCTAAGACGATCAGTGGTCCAACTCAAAAATCCTGACCAACTCTTTGGACTTGAACACCTAGTGGTCAAGTTTGAAGAGGGTGCATACATTGATAAGGAAGGAACCATGTATGTGGTTACCAGCCTACCAGATAGGACAAATGAGTGTGGAAACATCATTCCTGAGAATGACATAGGAGACCTAGAGCAAGGAGACCTAGGACGAGAACCCAAGACTCCTAGAGGTAAGTCAGTTTTGACCAGAGTGATCACTCAAGAATGGATTTCCCAATACAACAAAAGCATAGAACTATTCTTGAATAGAGAAATGGAGGAAGCCTTTTGGAGATTCAAGCCAGATCAACCTAGCCCAATAGTCACCATCTACGAGTTCAAGGATCCAGAGATACGTGGCAAAGTTGTCTATCTAGATCACACGTCAGAGAAAATGTTCTTGGTCATATAGCAGGATATGCATGCATGCACTTGGCAAGGTGAATCAATTTTCCCTCCACTAAGGTCTAGTGTTTCCTATGGTCTCCAAGGAGTAGGATCATCCAAGGCTCATGAAACCGAGAGGGAAAGAACTAGAGAGAGACCGGAGTCAAGCTTTGCAAACACTATGGGCAGAGATATATCACGACATGAAGCTGAAAGACCTGAAACAGAGAGACATCGAGCACATAGGCATCAAAGAGATGAACATGATTGCCCATTGCCCAGACCCCGAGAGCACTCAAGAACCCTTAGATCTTCTCAAGTGGTCAAGGCAATGAAGAACTACTTTGATGGATTTGGAGATCCTTATGATCATGTGGCCGAGTTTAAACAAGTGCTAAGAGCTGAACATGTTGAGGACTTGTTCACCCAGTTCGAGGCATTTGGTTTGACTGTCAAGGTTAATGCCTTCGCTTGGTTTCAACCCCTGAATAGTCGCAACTATCGAGAGATAGGTGAATTGCTAGAAGAATTCATTCTCGAATTTTCCAAGAGTGGTATCAGGCATAACACATCATCCATGATCCACAGCTTTAAGCAGACACCACAAGAAAAAGTGCAACTTGAAGGAAGAAGGTTTAGACAGTACTTGGAAAGACTCCCTATGCTAGAATTACCCACAGCAGCCAAACAAGTGGCCTTGTTTTTGGACGGTCTACTCAGCACAAAGTTAAGGTCATATGTGTACTTGAACATCACAATACAGGGCTTCTGTCTCGAGTGTGGCAAGGAACATCTTCCAAGAGAGTGTCCTAGGAATCCCTCTAGTGCACCCAAGGTTAGACCCATCAATGTCATAGGCTTAGTGGTCGATTCAAGTTCAAGTAGCAGTAGTGTGGCTCTTCTACAGGAAGTTACTAGGGCACAAGCTGCACAACAAGCAAAACCATCTGAGCAATCCGAGTCAAGTGAGCCAGGAGAGCCTAGTAAGAGGAAACCAAGAACATGGAAGGATACCAGAGAGAAGGCTAATCGCAAGTGGAACAAAAAGATATCTGAAATAGAAGAAAGCCTAAAAGATGCCAAAACAAAAATAGAAGACATTGCATCTCAAAGCCCCTCGCATGCTGAAGCTCCATCCACTCCATCTCATCCCACCCCACCACCCATTGTAAATAACCCACAACCAAGTTCTATTCTTGCATATCCAACCCCAGAAGGCTTGGACATGATGTTCAAGGCCTATCAGGCTCGACTTGAAGAAGGGCCAACAACTGCAAACCTAGACAAGAGTTACCCTAGAGCAGACTTAGAGATTGAACGGACAAAAATATGCATGAAAATGGTAGAAGTAGCACAAGCTATTCTTGAGACTAGTCAAAAGTTCAATCAGACAAACTCTGTTAAATCAGATTTGCATTTCCAGGGCTTACTAGAAAGATTAGAGCAGTTGGTAAACAAGCCCCAGGTTTCTTTACCTTCATAGGCTCAACCTATTATTGAAAGAGAAAGCCCCCTGCCAAGGAAAGCTTATGTTCCTGATTCCGTGGATGAGGAACACCTCTTTCAATTCAACAGTACTCTCAAAAGTTCTTGCGGGAAATACAAGAAGAAAAATGGGCCAAGGAGAAGGGTAATCCTCCTCCTATTCTTGAGATTGATGACCTTCATG
Source organism: Ceratopteris richardii (assembly GCA_020310875.1). Taxonomy (NCBI): domain Eukaryota; kingdom Viridiplantae; phylum Streptophyta; class Polypodiopsida; order Polypodiales; family Pteridaceae; genus Ceratopteris; species Ceratopteris richardii. The sequence goes on from CM035420.1 coordinate 65,488,565, forward strand.
ATCAATTTCCCCCAGACATTCCCTCCATTTATGGAGACCAAGCAGAGCAACAAAAAGACGAGAGATTAGATTTTGAATCTAATTCTTTACAAGAGTTGCCTCACTTTAGAGGCCCATGGAACTTTGAATCTCTTCAGATCAGAGCTCCCACAATATTGGTAAGAAACGAGAACTCAATGGTTCCAAGGAACACTAATGTCATGAAGAAGACTAAGGTTCAGTGTCATCTCACTGTAGAAGAGCTGCTTAAAGCAAAACCTGAGCTATGGAATCATGTGAAGGATCAGGTTCCTGAACTTGATTCCACTATGCCAAAAGTAGGCTCTAACCAAAAAGTACCAGAGATACCTCTAGACAAAATAGGGGGAGAAGAGTGAAGCTGAAGAAGGTAATACTTATCTTTCGATCAACTATCAAGGTTACACAACCAAAGCAATTGTAGATTCAGGTGCTGGTGTTACTATTGCGACCACCTCCCTATGTAAGCGATGGGGCAAACACACATTAAGAACAACTAGAATGAAGCTTCAAATGGCAGACGGTCATTTTGAAAGACCTCTAGGATTGCTAGAAGGGATAACTCTAACCACCTGTGGTGTAGAGTTTCAACATACATTTGCTATATGTGACTTTGAGAAAAATAATGTCTACGAGATGATCCTAGGAAGACCTTTTCTATGACAATTGCAAATAGTACATGATTGGGGAACAAACTCCTTGTACTTACAACACTTAGGGGTCACCACCAAGGTGACTTTGAAGGATTACACGTTCAGAGATGTTCCACCCCTATAGTGGAATCCTATCCACAAAGCGAAAGAAGATTCTATCTCTGTGCATTCTGGGAGGTCACCTGATCCATCCTGGCTGCATAAAGATACTCACTTGTGGATGTGCAAGGTTGCAGAGGAAGAAGAAAAGCGCATAAAAGCAAGAGAAGAAGGAGCTTCCCCAGGAGATAGACCAGTTAAAGACCCAGCCTATACTCCGATGATATTTCCAGATGAGGAATTTGATCCTCATGGTTGGGCAGAAATCTTAGCTACCATGGACATTGCAGTCAATGAAGAACAATGGACACCTCATTGTGATGAGGAGGGTTATGATATTTCAGTGTTCATGTGTCAGCCCTTGTTGGAAGAATGTGACCCTAGTGATGTCATAGAAGAAGAAGAGAACGACGATGATCTAGAATCCATTGTGATGGATACTTACTTTGACTCAGAGGAACACTATTGAGAAGACATAGGAGTGTTACCCCAAAAAGAATAAGAACCCCTCACAGATATTAAAACTATAAATTCAAAGGAAGGAAGCGAAGGAGGTCAAAATAAAAAGAAAAGAAAAGCAGTGAAACAAGAAGAGGAGGAATCATTGTTGGAGGTACCAGAAACTTTCAAGAAATATGAAGTTGAAGATCAGAAAATTTTGGTATGAATGCCTAAGAGAGAGGCCATCATAGGAGAATCATATGATAATAAAGAAAAGACCGAAAAAAAAGTTGTAGCCATTGAAGGGAACGAAGAGTGATGTACATACATAGGAGATGACCTAAGTGCAAAAGAAGAAGCAGAGCTTGTAGCTCTATTAAGGGAATATAGGGATGTGTTTGCATGGCACTATAGAGATCTGAAAGGAGTAGATCCAAAAATTAGCTCTCATACGATCCCCATGACCATTGATGCCAAGCCCACCAAACAAAAGCCCTACACATATAATGACACTTATGCAGCTAAAATCAAAGAAGAAATTAACAGGCTGATTGAAGCTGGATTTATCTATAAGATTGAGCACACTGAATGGGTGTCCCCCATTGTAGTGGTGCCCAAGAAGAATGGAAAGATGCAAGTATGTATTAACCTTAAAAAAGTTAATGCCGCTACGATCAGAGATAGTTATCCGCTTCCAATCATTGAACATTTATTGGAGCGTGTTGCAGGCAAGGAAGTTTATAGCTTTCTTGATGGATTTGCAGGTTACAATCAAGTAGCCATTGCCCCAGAAGATCATCACAAAACGGCTTTTGCCACAGAATGGGGAATCTTTGCATTTCGTGTGATGCCATTTGGCCTCACCAATGTACCTGCAACATTCGAGAGGCTCATGTGTCATATCTTCAAAGAGTTCTTGCGAAAGAGCTTAGAAGTATATGTGGATGATTTATGTGTTCATTCCCAAGAAAGAAGACACCACATCCTTGAGCTCAGACAGATCCTCAACAATTTTTTCGGTAGGGAGTATCGAGTGTGTCTGAACCCAGAGAAGTGTGTTTTCATGGTATGACAAGGTAAAATCTTAGATCACATTGTTTCTAAGAATGGAATATCTACAAATGAGGATAAATTAAGATCCATAGCAGAGTTGCCAAGACCAAGGAATCTTAAAGAGGTACAAGCCTTTATGGGCCATTGTGGATATTACCGTAGGTTTATTGACATGTATGCAATCATAGCTAAACCTCTTTATGGTCTCTTGAAAAATTTTGAGTGGAATGAAGAATGCGAGAATTCCTTCAATGAGCTGAAGAGATGCTTGTGCTCAACACCAATCCTGACCACTCCTGATTGGAATAAGCCATTCCATGTCCATGTAGATGCTTCCAATCATGCAATAGGATGTGTGCTAGCACAACCCACAGGTGAGCGAAATCTAGATTTACCCATCGCATATGCTAGCAGACAATTGAACACTGCTGAATGAAATTATACCACAACGGAAAGAGAAGGTTTAGGCATGGTATATGTCGTGAAGAAGTTTAGACACTATCTATTGGCCAATAAGTTCAAGTTTTGCACTGATCATCAAGCTTTACTATATTTGGTCAATATAGGCCGCTTAGTAAGATGGCTCCTCTTACTAATGGAATACGACTTTGAAGTTGTTGTCAGGAAAGGTAGGACCCACCTTAGGGTGGACCATCTGTCTCGCGTCACTTCAGGAGAGCCTCCGCAAGGAGTGTCTGATGAACTACCTGATGCTTATTTGTTCAATTTAGAAGTTGTTCCTAAATGGGCAAATAAGTTGGTACCTGTCCTAACTTTTGGACCTGCAAATAAGAACGTAAAAACAAACAAGGAAGAAATTGTACGATCACAACAATATCAAATATTGGCAGGAAGTATATACAAGCAAGATACCGAGGGCATACTAGCTTGTTGTGTCGAGGATGATAAACACACTAGTTGGTTGCAACAAGCCCATGAAGGATCTCTAGGAAATCACTACTCTAAACAACAAACATTGCAGAACCTAAAACGTTTAGGAGTGTATTGGCCTAGCATGGTCAAGGAAATACATGAGTGGATTAAGAATTATCCAGTGTGCCAGAAGAGACCCCTAGTGGAGCATGCCACTCTTTATCACATGTCAATAATTCCAGATTGGAGTGCTCCATTGGTAGAATTTATGAGATCGGGAACACTACCCAACGAGGCTAGTCTAGCAAGAAGACGAAGCTTGGAGCAAGAGGCACAAGACTATGCCTTAATAGGGGATAACCTATATTGAAGAGGCAAGGATGGTTACCTAAGAATGTGCATTCATGAATCAGACTATTTGAAAGTCTTAGAAACTGCACACAACAGTGTTGCAGGCAGACACGTCGGGCCCGACCGAGTAATTAAGACCATTTTATTCTCAAGACTCTCATGGCCCACTCTTCATATGGATGCACACACCTATGTGAAGAAATGTGACACATGCCAATGTACCCAATACCCAATTAGAAAAGATGAGATGCCTTTGAGGCCAATGATGGGAGGACGTGTGAAAACAAAGTGGGGTATAGTCTTTGTAGGTCCTATTAACCCCCCAGCCAGAAACTCCCATGCATAGTACATCATTGTAGCCACAGATTACCTCACAAAGTGGGTGGAAGTAAAAGCCACAACAAAGAATGATGCTGAAACGACGGCTAAGTTCTTATTCGAGAACGTGTTCACTAGATACGGGCTACCAATAGAGTTAGTAAGTGATAGGGAGGTACACACTTCTTGAACGAGGTCATTGAAAATCTCGTTCAAGAATTCATGGTGATACATAAGAAGTCTGCCCCCTATCATCCACAAGCTAATGGACAAGCTGAGAGCACAAATAAGATCCTATGCAACACATTGACAAAACTGGTAAATAATAAACGCTTTGATTGGGACAAACAGCTTCATCATCTTGTTTGGGCTTACCGAGTTGCCTACGAAATGGTACTCAATGCCACCCCATTTCAAATGGTCTTCGGACTAAATGCTATGCTACCATTGGACTTGATAATCCCAGCCTTAAAAGTAGCATAAGAGCATGATTGGAATGGACATGAAATGTCCTCTAGGATCTTTGACCTAGAATGCTTAGATGAGACGAGGCTACGAGGGGCAGCAGGCATCTATGCTGCAAAGAAAAGACAAAAGGCATACTTTGATGCACATATCAGAGATAAAGGATTGAAAGAGGGAGATCTAGTGCTGGTTTATATGCTAAAGCAACATGCCCAAAAATTGAAGAAATGAGGATGTGGACCCATGATCATTAATAGAATCTCCACTAGTGGTGTGGTTCAATTGGCCACTTTAGAAGGTAATATCTTGCCGAACTATATAAGTGGTTGTCGAGTCAAGTTATATCAAGAACCTCTTACAGAGGATATTCTCATGAGACTCAACACTGCTAAGAAGCGAAAAGAAGAGGAGCTAAGGGTTAGAGAAGAAGCACAAGCAGAGGCTAGAGAGCACATCAGAAGAAATAAGTTAAGGCCATTAGGCCTAGATGTCAACCTGAAAGCCCCAATATATCACATGGACATGTGCCAAAAATCGGGCACAATTACTTCTCAAATCATCGATCGAAGCCCCTTTGTGACCATAGAGGTAGGACATGGAAAGGGTGTAAGGACTGTGAGAGCATTGGTTGACTCAGGTGCAGCAACTAGTGCAGTTAGCCTTTCATGCTGCCAAGACCTACAATTGGACATCAAGCGCATAGAAGCATATCTCATAGGATTGGGAGCTGTGGAAACCCCTTGTTTGGGCAAGGTGGAACTTCCCATCTACCTTCAAGATGTTCCAATGAGAGTCAAAATGCTAGTGTGTCATGATGAAGACCTTACAGAGCCACTTGTCTTAGGTCAAGATTGGATTTTCAACCATGCAGTCAACTTGAACTTAAGAATTCAACTTCTTCAACTTTGGGTACAGGAACAATGCATCACATTAGAATTAGAGAATTGCATGTTCACAAATCCAAATGTCACACCTTCTCGTAGTTCTTCTAGGACTAATCTTAGCACAAAAGATGTTATAGGTGACAAAAGCTCTGTGTTCCAGAAGAACTCAATCAGGCAAAAACTGACTCAAAGACAAGCGAACTTCTCCTCTTGTATAAAGACTAAATCCATCACAACCAATCAACCAAAAAGGCAAGTGAAACAATACATGACAACCGCTATATCAAATACACAAAGAGATGTCAAGGAGAAAGTAGTTATGGGCAGGAAGCAAATCTGGGTACGAAAGGGAGAGCAACCACCAACCTTCCCAATGCAATTCCCACCCACGCAAGTCAACCATGGGAAGACAAGAACCAAGAACCTACGACATGCTCAAGCAGGAAGAATCCAAAAAATTTGGGTATCGAAACAATCGATGAAGGCCGACCACAATAAGGTACAAATTTGGGTGCCTAAAAAATTAGCTGCAGCTCAACGAGGACGATTACAAATGTGGGTACCTAAGAAGCTCTTACACGCACAACAATCTATGCTCTCCCACATGCAGAAGGTCTCAATAGAGAAGCCGAGGAGAGAAAAGGGTAAGAACAGAGCACAAAGACTAAAAGAAGGTAAACTCAACCCTTCTGCAAAAGTAAGTAGGCAATCATCAAGGATATGGGTTTGGAAGCCAAAAGCACCAGCACCATCCACAAAGCCAAAGAGCCAACCACACTGGATACCAAAGTTTGGAAAGCATCCAAAGATGAAGTGGCCTGAGGTGATCTCTATAGGGCCAAATACTATTCTACATAGGGTTACAATCAGGAGGGGTACATCATTTCGAGATCCAATGGACATCTCCAAACAAAGAATGCACCAAGTATGCAAGTAACATCAAAAGCCTAGACCAACAACAACCATGTGTCTTTGGCATAACCTTGTCTTTTGCACCATTCAGGTCATGCATTTCCAAAGTATGCATCAGTACAGAGTCACATTACACGTCCGTGCATAGACACAATTGATAAATCCCAGGGACATGAGACACATTTGGCATATGTAATATATTTTATTGATACTAACCATCTTCTTCTTGTTCTGTAAATGTTCCACAAAAAAAAGACAGAGAGAAGAAACAGGTCCATGTGCTTGACGACACTCATCGGTGAACCATCAACATGGACGTCCATCAATCCGAAAGACAAGCCAATGGTCAATCATCATGATGGGCATATGACACGAAGAGACAAAAACCAACGGACCTTTCACCATGGTAGGCACACCCTACTGGGACAACACTATAACCATGATACATTAGGAAACCTCTTCGACATCATACCCTTGACCACTTAGCTCAAGACCCAACTTCTTGCGCCATAATTCTTCCAATGCATTTCCCAAGTATGCATGCATAGGGCTACATTACAAGGCCGTGCACAAAGGTGCATAATATTTTCAACCCATGCACTAATACACTTACCCATCCTTCCTTATGGGTCATGAGTACTTGACATGAAAACTAGGGATGCCTTCTTTGACAAACAGAGGACATCAAGGTGACAATAGCAAGAGCAAGGATGTTGTCCACCGCCAAGAGCTGCTCACAATCCACTGTGATAACCTCTTTTGAGCAGCTCACAATTTCGAAAAGCTCACCAATACATTATCATGTTGGAATCCAGGAAGACGTATATATAGAGGAACTAAATATGAAGAATGGGACAAGCGACCCCGCCACAAGTGGAAGATGGACCGCTCTTGTTGATCCATGAAGGACACTACCTCTCAACGTACTACATGGAACAACCACTACAAGAAGGGTCTGTCATGGACGACAGACTCAAGAGGGGGGAGTGTTGAAGCTCAAGTTCAAGGATAAAGAATGGAAGCACATCAAAGAAGTGGACACACAAGAAGAAGGACCTAGTAGGGAGCTCCAAGAAGCATCTACCAAATTTTTAGAAGAAATCCCTACAAAAATAGTAATTTTTAACACTAAAAACTATTGTAAGTACCATTTTCCATTTTTGCAACTCCATTTTGTTCAAGCCGAGGAGTCCTTGAGCTTGAGGAGTATTAGAAATATCATCCTACCAATTTTCATAAGTTTTAGACTCCGTTTGAGCCCCCAAATAAACCTTGGAACCTATTTTTTAACTAGGCCGGACACTAGGTCTGGACAGGGCCAAAACCACTCAAAAAACTATAAAAAGGGCTGGAGAGCTCATTTTTGAGGTTATCTTGATGTAGATTTCAGCTTTGTAAGAGAGCTCTTGTGTAAATGAAGATCTTCCATTGTTCCACTCTTTGCTCTTACCTTGTGTGCGTGTGTGTGTATGTGTGTGCATGCTTGTGTGCTTTCACTCATGCACTTGTGTCATCACTTGGTCACGGTCTTCATACCGGTCCTCATGTCTCCATAGATTGACATTTATGAGGTGTATCTCCTCACGTTGGTACTCACCATTGTGCTAGAGTGACAATCTCCTACTTGTACCTCATGCTTGTTTCTTGGATCTTCTAAATATGATAGGAGAGACACATTTCCTACTGCATGATTGGAACAACCTCAATCTATGTAGAAAACATGCTCATCAGATTTACCTTGTGGCATGGACATATTCATGATTAGCAATGAGTCCTCTTGATTTGAGTCTTCTGTGTAGTTATTGATGTCTCTTCTTCCCCTATTGCCTCCTTGATAGTTTGAATGGTTATAATTGTTGTGGTTGCCATGGTAATTGTTGAACCTTCCTCTTGAGTAGCCACAACTTCCTCTATTGTAGTCTCTGCCTATTTGATTCCTTGAATTCCTGATGCAATTTTCATTTGTATGATTAGTTAATCCAGAAATAGAGCATGAATTAGAGTCTTGGGATCTCCCCCCTGCCTTGTCTTCCTCCTCTACCTCTACCTCTACCATGTCTTCCTCTACATGCATAATTAGCTTGATGTATACCTGCTTCATCATCCACTTTCTTTCCTCTTCCTTTGTTTTATTTGGACTTGCCTTTATCAATCTATAAAGGTGAAGATTGATTACCTTTGGAGCTTTCCCCATTCTTGATAAGCTTGGCCTCCTGAGTAAGTAGTTTTCCTATGAGTGTGTTGAAATCTGGTACATGCACATCCATGTATAGATCCATAGCTGTGGTGAATGCTTCCCACTTGTCATCTTCCTTCAAGACATTGATGACCCTTCTTACAATTTGTTCTTCATCTATTACCTCCCCAATACCTCCCAACTAATCTACTGTGTCCTTGAGCTTTGTGACAAAATCAGTCACATTTTGTTTGGGAGTGTTGTGAATTCTAAGCATAGCAGATGCTTCCTGGCCTTTGTACTTGAAGAGAAAAAGACTTCAAGTGCATTCCACACTTCTTGAGATGTTTTACAACTTCTAATGTGAGGAAACAAAAAATCAAAGATAGAATTGAGGAGATAAGACCTTGCAAGTACATCCTTGGAGCACCATCTTCTCAATCTTTCTTGCTCTTCTTGTGTTGCTTGACCTTTGTTCCTGAAACTTGGCATAACTTCAGCTCCAACTATATTACCATATAACTTCCCTCCTTGAGGATAAACTTCCATCCTTAATGAACAGGTTGAGTAGTTACCTCTATCCAATTTGTTAGTTGATGAAGGAAATCCATATGCCATATTGTCCAACCTTGCTGTGATACCACTATGAAGAGATGTATTTGTAGTTGATGAAGATGAAATGGTGCTGCAAAATTTTGCACTACAACAACCAAATGAAGTCAAAAGATATGTAGTGGGACACTTTAGCTTGCCAAAAGATGTATTAGATACCCTATGTACCTTGGAAGATCACTCCCAAAAAGATGAATCAAAACAGATAAGTTGAAGTAGATTCAAGAGCCAAAAACTTGCTATTTATGTTCATACACCTGCCCAAAGTTTTGAACAATTCTTTGGCCACAGCAGCAATTAACTTAATTCCTTTTGCGGAACTCTTATACACTTAATACGCTAACAATCATGAGTGATTTGATAAAAAAAATATGAACCACACAAAGAGAAAAGAACTTAGCAAGTCATAGGACCATCCCGATTTTCACGGGTTGTAGCTGTACTCAAACACGTGAGCAGAAAAATGGCAATATCTCAAGATTCATGAATCCAATGCTTATGAAAATTTTGTATTCATATACTAGATAGTATTTTGATTCTAGTAAGCATTGAATGATGGAAAATGGTGAAGTTTGAAACAACTATGAGAAAATGACCACGTTGAGAGAGTGCTGAGAGAGAAGTAGAAAATGAAATGATACAATCGACTTCAAATGAACATAGCTGATGATTGAAACACCCAATTGCAATGAAAATCTGTGCATATATAGTAGACAAAGAGAGATAAATGTACCAAGTTCAATCACTAAAATTGATACACCAATCTCAGAGAAATCATCTCTACAATCTGACTGAGAAAATTGAGACATGGCAGTGATCAGTACACTTCACAAAAGCATGAAAATATGAACTCAAATGATCATGAAAATGAAAGTATATTGATTATAGAATACAATGGACTTACTGATACATATGTGTGCCTTGAAACCACACCTTGCTAGGCAAAATACAATGGACTTACTGATACAAAGCTTAGCTCATGGAGGTCTTCAAGATGCGACTAAAAAGACATGCGTTTATAATCATTTTTGGAGCCAAGATTTGAATTTGAATCTTGCCTAAAATCATTCTCCAATCTTTTAGTGATTGACTCTCCTACTCACCTAATAAAAATTGGTGGCTTTTCTTTCATTTTTCATCAAGTGGACTCAACCACTTAGATTCCTTTACTTTTAGATCAAGTAAAGTCTTCAAAAATTACAAGAGGTAGTTCACAAGTGAGCTCTACAAGGAGTTTACATTTCTTTTAAATTTCTAAGCCTTTTGATGACCCAATCCATCACTTGGACTTGCCATGGACTTGTTCCAACAGAGATCACATGAAGAACACATATAACTTTGTGTATATCTGGATGATATCATACTTTGAGGTAATGATGCTAAAGATATTAGAAGAATTAAGCTATAAATGAAGGAAGATTTCAACATAAATTACTATTGGTATCTCACTTACTTCCTTGGATTGGAGGCAATATATAAAAAGAAGGTTATCTATCTTATTCAGAAGAAGTACATTAAAAATATGTTATCCAAATTAGAAACGAAGAATTTTAAGGTTGCAAGTACACCCATCGAAGATAAATCCAAGTTAAGTAAGTGCTTATGAAGGTGAGTTAATTGAAGATGTAACAAGCTATCAAAACTTGGTGGGAAGTCTCAACTATGCTACTCTCACTATAGTAGATATGTTATATTGTAAGTGTTTTGAGCCAATTAGTGCATACACCTAGGAAGCCCCAGATGGAGATAGCCGAAAGGATTCTCAAATATTTGAAATGTTCAATGAATGAAGGCCTATTATACTCATACATGTATCATATAGGCATCAAGCTATTTAGAAATGTCAATAGAGTAATAATAAGATTCCATCATAACCCAAGAATCAAGAGAAATGGATGGGTAGTATAGGTGGCAGGTGAAGAATCAACCCACCCAAGTTGGTGCTTCACTTGAATCCAAGCAAAAGAGGAAATCAGCCATAGCATGAGATGAGTCAGGCCGATGCATAACATCATAATCAACCACATGGAAGGTGAATTTCCGACCAAGGAGATAATGTTAGAAATTTTTAATGGAATAGATAACACAAAGACACTCGCACTTAGTTACTCAGTAATTTCATTCTATAGGGGCCAAGCGTCGAGTAGCATAGTATATTGAATGATACCATTTTTAATGAAGTTCCATCAAAGCCTCCCAATAGCAATATTTGATGCATTAGAGAATACATGGAATGGTAAGTTCCATTGAGGAGCCTAAAGAATAGGAGCCTGAGTAAGCAATAAGGTAGAGAAAACTAGTGTGACACTCTTATATCCATGAAACATCATGTGAACTGAGTGTCATCTAATGAGTAAGGGGGATAGTTAAATGAGCTAGCTAGCAAAGGTGGCGACTGTGCGAATGAATCAATCCCAAGGAGTGAAGAACTTTCTTTAGTGATTTTGGTGGTGGGATTTGAAGTATAGACCACATCTTATCCAAGTCAAATCGAATTTCTTGGCAAGAATAATATGCCCTAACAATTTCTTGCACGAAACTGCAAAATGGATTTTGGAGGGTTAAGGCAGAGACAATATTCTCTGTACTTTTGAAAGCATAAATGAAGATGGTGCAAGTGGTCCACCTTGGCTCCTGAGACAAAAACATCATCGAAAAACACCCACATAAAGTGAGTCAAATAGGGTAAAAAGATAATTTGCATACAGTGATAGAAGGTGCCAGTGGCATTACAAAGACCAAACCACATGATGGTATAGGCATAAACTCCCCAAATCATGATAAAACCAATTTTAGGAATATCGTGTTCAATCACGCATACTTGATTATAGTTGCTATACCCATCCAAAAAGGAATATATTTTAGGACCAAATACTTTCTTAAGCATACTATCCAAGAAAGGTAGAGAAAAAGGATTAAGAATGGTGGCTACATTGAGCTTTTGGTAATCCACACAGATGTGGAGTTGTTTGCTCTTCTTGGGTACAATTACTATAGGTGAAATCCATTTGGCATGCTCATTGGGAAGAATGGAACTTGCATGCAAGAGTCGATCAAGTTCTTCTTTCACTTGTTTAGTAAAGTTGATCAGGTTCTTCTTTCACTTGTTTAGTAAAATTAGGATTCATCCTATAACTCGACTATTTGGTAGGATAAACACCTGGTTTCAATACTACTCAATGTTGGTGCATTTGTTGATCTAATCCCTTCATATCTTTATAATCCCAAGCAAAAACATCCAAAAATAAGGTAAGGAGGGAGAGAATATCTTGTTTGAAAGGTTCATCCAAGTAGTATCCTCAATTAGCCGATAGAAAAGTTGTCTCCTCATCATCAGATAGTCCATCCAACATATGGATTGGTTCACCTACATAAGGGAGACCGTGTATTTCAGAAGGTTTAAACTCATTAAGAGAAACAATATATTTTCCATGATTACATTTGAAAATGAGCTCATGAGACATTTAGGTAGTGATGTGTGTGAACACACTAGGACCGTCAGGGCACTTTTTTTCCTCTTCAAGAGGTTTTTCTCCCCGGCTTGTGTATATGCCTATTTCCCTAATGGCTTACTTATCTTTGTACATTCTATTGGTAATACATTCAGTATTGTGTGTTGTGCTCCAAGCTTCTTCTTCTTCCTTGTGTTGTTCATGTGCTTCCACAAACATCAAACTCCATCAATTGGTATCAGATCAGGTCACCACTTCATCTAGGGCATGGTTGATACTCCTCCGATCATAGTCTCAAAATTGCATGAAAACGTGATTTGAGCTTGTTTCAGCCTCCGAATGCACTATCATAGTGCTTATGCAGGCTATTTCATTTTTTTTTTGCCAAAGATATTTACAAGTTCGGATTTGCTAGTATAAGCATCTCGAAGAAGAATCTGTAATTAGTTTCATCTTTAGCCAAGATTGGCTTGGTCGTGAAATTTGTTGATGAAAGATGTATAGTTCATGATCTATCAAAGGTGATGTCATTATTGCTTCTGGCATTTTATGTCATGGTCTGTATAAGCTCATAGACTATGAAAAATATGTGAGGTAGCATGTGTAATACATGATTCTCAGGCTATGTCATATGCAAAGCTTTGACATGCACGCTTTGCACATCTGAATTTTGCTAGTTTGCTATACATGGAGAAATCTGAAACGGTGTCCTCTTTGCTCGAACTTAAGGAGCCCAGTAAACATGTATGTGAAGGTTGTATTTTGGAAAAAATGCAGAGTTTGTCCTTCCCAAAAGATGGTTCAATTTGAGCTAGTCAGAAATTGTAGCTTGTTCATAGTGAGGTATGTGGTCCTATGCAGACACATTCTTTTGGGAACTATCTTTACTTAGTGAATTTCATCGATGATTTTTCTAGGCATGCATGGGTATATCCATTGAAGGAAAAGTTGGAAGTGTTTATGTGATTCGAACAGTTTTTGGTTTTGGCTGAAAATATGTCAGCATGTAAAATGGGCACCCTTCGTTCTAATCGAGGGGAGGATATATGTCTTTTGAACTTAATGCATTTTGACTAAACATGGGATAAAACATCAGTGTAAAGTGCCGTATACACCTCAAAAAAATGGATTTGTTGAAATGATGAATAGGTCACTCATGAAGATGGTGAGGTGTGTGGCTAAGAGTCAGGTTTTATCACATAGTTTTTGGCTTGAGGTTGCTATGTGTGCAGCATATATACTTAATAGGTGTCCCACTAAAGCACTCCAATCTATCACTCCATATGAGCCTTGGGATGAGCACAAGCCATCTGTTGCTCATTTTCATGTTTTTGGTTGTTTGGCATATGCATTAGAGCATGAACAACAATACAGAAAATTAGATGATAAAGTACTAAAATGTACTTTTGTTGGATATAGTTGCGAAAGTAAGATGCACCTTTATCATATTGTCCTCATTTAGGCTCTGATAGTGCATCTTTTGCATCAGATTGCTAGTTATGGCTGCCTCTAGTCGTTGTGATGAAAATGAGCCTGTTTCATTTGATGAAGCACAAAGTTCTAAAAATTGGATGGCTAGTATGCAATCAGAATATGATGCTATCATGAAAAATGGTACCTAGGCTTCATATGACTTGCCTCCTAGCAAGAAGGCCATTGGCAGTAAGTGGGTATACAAGGTGAAGTGTAAGCATGATAAGTTTTCCTTTTCCTACTTAGGGCTTGAGTCATGATAGACCTAATCTACTAGCTAAATCGATTTGTGTAATTTCCTTGTCCTTTGTGTACCTTATGACTATTATGATAGTCATATATTTACCTACTTCTACTTAATTCCATTTATTTTCATAAACCCAAACATGTCAATCCCACACAATATGCTATGTGCATCATATACATATAGAAAAAGAAGAAAAAGGTGGAATAGATGTTGGAGTTAGACATCTGCGGAAGCACGCGAACAACACAAGGAAGAAGAAGAAGCTTGGAGCACAACACACAATACTCAATGTATTACTAGAGAATGTACAAAGATAAGTAGCCCATTAGGGGAATAGGCGTATATACAAGCCGGGGGAAAAAAACCTCTTAAAGAGGGAAAAAAGTGCCCCGGCGGTCCTAGTGTGTTCACACACATCACTACCTAAATATATCAACAAATCCCCCCTGGGAGTGATGCGGTGAACAAGGAGCTGGCACTCATGTATAAGGAAGTGCCAAGCTATGTGGAAATCACTCCACAAAAGGAAGTAAGCCCAAAGCTTTGCGGAAAGCTTCAAACGTCTCCCTAGGCAGAGCCTTTGTGAAAAGGTCTGCAATGTTCTCCTGCATGGGCACATATGCCAAGCTGATCTCCCCAGCAGAGAACCTCTCCCTGACATAGTGATAATGCACCTCTATGTGCTTAGTGCGAGCATGGAACACAGGGTTCCTCGCAACTGCCAATGCGCTCTGACTGTCAGTGAAGATGGTGGTGGTAGAAGACTGACCAACACCCAAATCAGCCATAAGGCGTCTGAGCCACCCACACTCAATAGTCGCTATGAGAGCTTCCCTATACTCAGCCTCACAACTGGAAGTGGCCACAGTAGGCTGCTTCTTGCTCAACCAAGATATACATGAGCTACCAAGCATGAAGCAAAAACCACTCGTGGACACACGAGTGTCATAACAACCAGCCCAATCTGAGTCAGAAAAAGCATGCAAATCTGGCGGTAGTGATCTCCCCTTAGGATAAAACAACCCAAGTAGCCGAGTACCACTCAAGTAGTGAAAGATGCGCTTAACCGCCTTCCAATGCGTGACTCCTAGGCAATGCATAAACCTACTCATCTGTGAGACAAAAAACACAATGTCTGGCCGAGTAATGCATAAATAAATCAAGCATCCAACAACCTGCTGATAGAGAACAACATCAAATGCATCTCCAACATCATGAAGACTCAATCGTAAACTTGTCTCCATAGAAGTGGCAATAGGCTTAGAGTCTTCAAGGCCAAAATGCTGCAATAATGTGTCAATATATTTCGTTTGACACAAAACCATTCCACCATCAACTTGCATAAACTGAATGCCCAAGTAGTGATGCAAATGCCCCAAATCAGACATCTCAAATGAGGCATGCAAATCAACCTTAAAATCAGCAATATGCTTCTCAATAGGACCAGTGAGAAGCATGTCGTCAACATAGACAACAATGATCAGAAGCACATCATTAGCACACTTAACATATAAGGTGCTTTAAGTTGGACTATTCTCAAAACCATGTGCAATCAGATAGGCATGTATCTTCTCATACCAAGCACGTGGTGCTTGCTTTAAACCATATAACACCTTCTTTAACTTGCATACCTGGTTTTCATGCCCTTTCTGCACAAAGCCACGGGGCTGAAAAACATACACTTCTTCATGCAAGTCACCATTCAGAAATGGTGTTTTAATGTCCAACTGATGTACATTCTAACCATGATGGGCTGCAAGTGCACAAACGCTCCGAACACTACTCATACGGCATGTAGGTGCAAAGGTCACATCAAAATCAATGCCTCTTTCCTGCGCATAACCCTTTGCAACAAGCCTAGCCTTATACGTGTCAACTGTACCATTAGGTTTACGCTTCAGCTTGTATACCCACTTAGTTCCAATGGCCTTCTTGCTAGGAGGCAAGTCACATAAAGACTATGTACCATTCTTCATTATAACATCATATTCAGATTGCATAGCAACCATCCAATTTTCTGAATTCTGTGCTTCATCAAAAGAAACAGGCTCATTCTCATCACAGAGACTAGACGCAGCCATAGCATAGCAATCTGATGCAAAGGAGGCACTATGAGAGCTTGAACGAGTACGATATGACAAAGGTGCATCTAGTTTGCTGTCACGCAAAGTCTGCACCAGCCATTTTGGCATAGTCTTTGCCTGCTCAATATCAGCTCTCTCATCAACAAGTGCATCATGTAAATCTGCATCAGAAATGGAATTATCTACATCATCATATGAAACCTCCAAAGGCTGAGAAGTTGCCTCATTAGGACCAGCACTAGACTGTCCACCTGTAAAAAGAGGCATCAAAGTATCATACATGTCTTTGGAGCTAACAGATGTCTCCTTAGTACATGAAAGCAATGGCTGAATAGCATCTTCCACAAAGACAACATCACGGCTAACCAGAATGCGTTTAGTCTATGGATGATAGAGACGATAGCCTTTACTTTCAGAACTGTACCCAACAAAAATACATTTTACTGCCTTATCATCCAATTTTCTGCTACGTTGTTTAGGCACTAGTGCATATGCCAAACAACCAAAAACACGTAGATGAGCAACAGATGGCTTGCGGTCATGCCAAGCCTCATATGGAGTGATAGACTGCAGTGCTTTAGTGGGACACGTGTTCAGTACATATGTTGCACACATGAGAGCCTCAAGCCAGAAACTCTGTGGTAAAGCCTAGCTTTTGACCATGCACCTCGCCATCTCCATGAGTGACCTGTTCTTTCGTTCAGAAACTCCATTCTATTGAGGTGTATACGGCACTGTACACTTGTGTTTTATCCCACGTTTAGACAGAAATGCATTAAAATCAGAAGACATATATTCCCCCCCTCGATCAGAACGGAGGGTGCCCATTTTACATGCTGACAGATTTTCAGCCAAAACCAAAAACTGTTTAAAGCACATGAACATTTTGGACTTTGCTTTGAGTGGATATACCCATGCATGCCTGAAAAAATCATCAATGAAAGTCACAAAGTAAAGGTAATTTCCAAAAGAGGCTGTCTGCATAGGACCACAAACATCACTATGTACAAGCTGCAATTTCTGTGTAGCCCGAGCTGAACCATCTTTTGGAAAGGAGGAACGCTGCATTTTGCCCAAAATATAGCCTTCACAAACATTTTTTCCAGGTGCCTCAAGTTTGGGCAAAGAGGACACCATTTCAGATTTCTGCAGGCGTAGCAAACTAGCAAAATTAAGATGACCAAAGCGTGCATGCCAAAGCTTTGCATCTGACATAGCCTGAGAATCATTTACTACACATGCCAAATCATTTACAGATCTTTCATAGTCTATGAGCTTATACAGCAAGCCAATCTTGGCGAATGCAAAAACTGATAACAGGTTCTTCTTGATCCCTGGCACAAATAAAGCATCTGACAAAGTGAAAGAACTACCATCAGTAGTAGTCAAAATGATCTTACCAACTCCCATAACAGGATAAGAGGAGTTGTTGGTGCATGTAACAGTATTCCCTGTAGGGGCACACTCGAGTGAAGAGAAGAAACTGTGCTGCGAGGTAATATGTTTGGTTGCCCCACTGTCAAAATACCAAATATCTGAGTCTACTGCAGACATGCACTGATGATGAGAAGATGGGTCAAAACTGCAGACAGTAGTAAACACCCATTCTTCTTCCTACACAAGATTTGCAGACTCTGTTTTTGGTGTAGAGGCCTCTGCAACAACCATTCCAGCCTCTTTCTTCTTTGCCTCTTTAGCAGCCAATTTTGGACAGTTCTTTATGATATGATCATTCTCTTTAGAGTAATTACAAAACAATTTCTGCTTTTCTGATTTCTTCTCATCTTTATCTTCCTTGTTCGAATATGCAGAATTAGCAGATTTTTTCTTACTAGTTGAAGAGCTCCATTTTCCTTTGCCCTTCTGACTAGCTAGGAAAGCTTGATCTGCAACTCGCATAATGGACCTGTTTTTCTTGGACTAATCTTCCTGCAAAAGAACAGAGACTAACTCCTCAAATGATAAGGCATTTGGATTGCCTTTCATCATCAACCAAAGAGTAGAAGCAAAACTATGATACGAATTAGGAAGACCATTCATAACGGTTTGCACAAGTGAGCTATCTGGTATAACCTCATCAGTAGAAATCAACTGTTCCTTCAAGTCTTTGATCTTTGTTAGGAAACTGTCCATAGAATCACCTTCATTCATATGCTCACTCTCCAACTGTTTTCGGAGGTAAGCAACATGAGCCTCATTCCTAGCTTGGTACAATGTGGTAAGTGTATCCCAAGCATCCTTACCTGATCTGCAAGAGCAAATATGAGGAATAATGGCACGTTTGACAAAAAAAGATATCAATGCATGTGCCTGGGCATCTCTGCCATCCCAACGAATCTGCTCTGCAGTAGGTGCAACAAAAACAACAGCACGAACAGGAATCTGCACAATATCATCTTCGACACCATCTTCATCAGCTCCAACACCTCCAGCACCTATATTTGCAGTACCTGTAGTTGCAGGTGTAACAGGACGTCTTTCAACACCCTGCACAATGTTCCACAGTCCTTTTGCAACCAATACATGTCGCATCATATAAGCCCATAATGGGTAGTTGGTGCCATCCAACTTATCCTCAACATCCAACATACGGAATACATCACTGCTTTCAGCCATGGCCGGTGACTAAAATACCTTGATGCAAAAAATTGACTATATCTCAAAAAGTTGAACGGAACTGCCCATACGAGTTCTGCTAAACCTGCAGCAGACTTCGAGACGCTTATATTGGCGAACAGAAACAAGTATATACCTTTGGCACAAAAAGACGAAATAGCCTGCACAAGCGCTACGGTAGTGCGTTCGGAGGCCGAAATGAGATGAAGCAATTCGTACGATTCTGAGACTGCAAATGGAGGAGTGTCGACTGCGCCCTAGATGAAGCGACGACCCGCTCTGATACCAATTGTTGGAGTTAGACGCACGCAAACAACACAAGGAAAAAGAAGAAGCTTGGAGCACAACACACAATACTGAATGTATTACTAGAGAATGTACAAAGATAAGTAGCCCATTAGGGGAATAGGTGTATATACAAGCCGGGGGAAAAAAACCTCCTAAAGAGGGAAAAAAGTGCCCCGACGGTCCTAGAGTGTTCACACACATCACTACCTAAATATATCAACAATAGAAACATTTCATTTGGTTGATATCAAAAGATTTGGTCGAATTTGCATGCATAATTTTCTGCATTATTGTCCCTCCAAATCCTTATTGATGGAATTCCTCTTGAAGAGCATCTTGAGTTAGACAATCGCGAAGAAGCTATATGAATCAAAACAGAAAACCATATAACATGCATATAATCAGAATATTAAATTATCGAATTTGAAAGAAATCACTTGATTTATTTATTTACATTGGTGATTGTTTGCTCTTCAAGATTTCCATCTTGTGTCTTATTCTTCTTAACTCTTAAAAATATTTTTGTGATAGAATATAATACATTAGATAAATGGCCATTTATACACAGATTTTTACTTTATTTCTATACATTGTACATCAAGTTGAATCTAAAGACTTCACACATAATTTTTTCTTCTAGCGAGAATAAGACTTGTCACCAGTTGGAGCAGATCAGTCCATATGAATAGAGTATTGAAAAAAATTTACTAAACTTGGTCTTAAGGTTGCATCTCTATCTCTAGAACTAGTAATATCATCATCAGGATCCCTTTTTCTTCCCTCATCATCATCCTATCTTTGTTTACCCAAGACACGTGTGTTAGTTGATAATTGACTTCTCATTTTTAACTTCGTATTCAAATAAAACTTTCTACAAATTCATCCACGATTGTGTCCGTGCCCATATTTTGAATGGTTACCTTCCTACAAAAGCCTCTACAAATTCATGCACAATTGTGTCGGTGCCCATATTCTGAATGGTTACCTTCTAAAAAGGTTGTACGTCTTGAATGAATCTCAAGGATCCATTCTTCTTGGGAACTCTAAACCATCAATTAGAATAGGGAGCGCTCGATGGCTGAAGGATCCCTATTATAGTCTTCTTGTTTAGCGGGTCAATTAGTTTTAAAATACGAGCTTTTGGCACATGAACAGGTCAAGATTCCATGTTTCATGTGTTATAGTAAATATAATCACAAGAGCTACTACGGATTGATCTACACATCCAATCTCATGAGGATGTAAAGAAAAGGCTTTTCCATGCTTGAAAATCATTTGAGAGAACATCTCTTTCTCATTTCTTTTGAAGAATTCATATATTCCAATTTGAATATGTGTAAGATTTTATTTGGTAAATTGATGCCCTATTCTTCTTTTGTCATGTAATGGTAGGAAGTTTTGAAAAAAAAAACTTGAATTACATTAGAAGGACTAATAAAGTGATGCTCAACATGCATGTGTAAATGGAAAATATTCTAAAAGAAAGAATCTTGATGAACCGTTTGTTCTTGGTCCATTATCTAGTGAGATTTTGCAAAGAGATTCATGTTTTCCTTCCTTAGAAATAGTTAACATTTCGAAATAGCATTCTATATTTGTGAATAGAAGATAAATGTCCTTCGATGTTAAAGTGAACATGGTTTAACCTTAGTGCTTTCCAATCTTTAAAGGTAAAGATTTCATAGATGATCCTCTTAAAGATCCTACTCTTTATGAACTATTTGCTCCTCCAACTCTATCGAATAGCCCTTTTTTCTATGCTCCATTATTTGTGTAGTCCATTGTTGGAACCGAAAGAAATATCTCTTTGGAGATATTCACAGTGAATCCATACGATCCCATAGAGAACCCTGCCTTGTACATACTTATTAGGTGAGAGAATATAAAAAATTGTGCAAACATTTCCATTGTAACATGTGACTAGACAAAATCAAGAGTCTGCTGCAGATCTGATGGTAGAGAGAAATACTCCCAAAAAATCGACAACTATCTCTATTTATTGAGAGAGCTTTGAAATCTCCATATTTCTAGTCTTCCTTGCATTAGAACCCTTAGTATTGTCAGTGGAGAATTTATGCTCTCATTTCTCAAAATGAGTGTGAAGTTTTCTTTTTATTTTTGTGATCTTTCAGATTGTTAGCATTCCAAAAATAATCCTTCAATTTTATTCTTTAGTTCCATCTGTTGGAGTTAGACGTCTGCGGAAGCACGCGAACAGCACAAGGAAGAAGAAGAAGCTTGGAGCACAACACACAAGACTGAATGTATTACTAGAGAATGTACAAAGATAAGTAGCCCATTAGGGCAATCAGCGTATATACAAGCCGGGGGAAAAAAAACCTCCTAAAGAGGGAAAAAAGTGCCCCGGCGGTCCTAGAGTGTTCACACACATCACTACCTAAATATATCAACAAATCCCCCCTGGGAGTGATGCGGTGAACAAGGAGCTGGCACTCATGTATAAGGAAGTGCCAAGCTATGTGGAAATCACTCCACAAAAGGAAGTAAGCCCAAAGCTTTGCGGAAAGCTTCAAACTTCTCCCTAGGCAGAGCCTTCGTGAAAAGGTCTGCAATGTTCTCCTGCGTGGGCACATATGCCAAGCTGATCTCCCCAGCAGAGAACCTCTCCCTGACATAGTGATAATGCACCTCAATGTGCTTAGTGCGAGCATGGAACACAGGGTTCCTCGCAACTGCCAATGCGCTCTAACTGTCAGTGAAGATGGTGGTGGCAGAAGACTGGCCAACACCCAAATCAGCCATAAGGCGTCTGAGCCACACACACTCAACAGTCGCTGTGAAAGCTGCCCTATACTCAGCCTCACAATTGGAAGTGGCCATAGTAGGCTGCTTCTTGCTCAACCAAGATATACATGAGCTACCAAGCATGAAGCAAAAACCACTGGTGGACACACGAGTGTCATAGCAACCAGCCCAATCTGAGTCAGAAAAAGCATGCAAATCTGGCGGTAGTGATCCCCCCTTGGGATAAAACAACCCAAGTAGCCGAGTACCACTCAAGTAGCGAAAGATGCGCTTAACCGCTTTCCAATACGTGACTCCTGGGCAATGCATAAACCTGCTCATCTGTGAGACAGCAAACTGAATATCTGGCCGAGTAATGCATAAGTAAATCAAGCATCCAACGGCCTGCTGATAGAGAACAGCATCAAATGCATCTCCAGCATCATGAAGACTCAATCGTAAACCTGTCTCCATAGGAGTGGCAATAGGCTTACAGTCTTCAAGGCCAAAACGCTGCAATAATGTGTCAATATATTTCGTTTGACACAAAGCCATTCCACCATCAACTTGCATAAACTGAATGCCCAAATAGTGATGCAAATGCCCCAAATCAGACATCTCAAATGAGGCATGCAAATCAGCCTTGAAATCAGCAATATGCTTCTCAAGAGGACCAGTGAGCAGCATGTCGTCTACATAGACAACAATGATCAGAAGCACATCATTAGCACGCTTAACATATAAGGTGCTTTCAGTTGGACTGTTCTCAAAACCATGTGCAATCAGATAGGCATGTATTTTCTCATACCAAGCACGTGGTGCTTGCTTTAAACCATATAACGTCTTCTTTAACCTGCACAACTGGTTTTCATGCCCTTTCTGTACAAAGCCACGGGGCTGAAAAACATACACTTCTTCATGCAAGTCACCATTTAGAAATGTTGTTTTAATGTCCAACTGATGTACATTCCAACCATGATGGGCTGCAAGTGCACAATTGCTCCGAACAGTAGTCATACGGCATGTAGGTGCAAAGGTCTCATCAAAATCAATGCCTCTTTCCTGCGCATAACCCTTTGCAACAAGCCTAGCCTTATACCTGTCAACTGTACCATCAGGTTTACGCTTCAGCTTGTATACCCACTTAGTGCCAATGGCCTTCTTGCCAGGAGGCAAGTCACATAAAGACCATGTACCATTCTTCATTATAGCATCATATTCAGATTGCATAGCAGCCATCCAATTTTCTGAATTTTGTGCTTCATCAAACGAAACAGGCTCATTCTCATCACAGAGACTAGATGCAGCCATAGCATAGCAATCTGATGCAAAGGAGGTACTATGAGAGCCTGAACGAGTACGATATGACAAAGGTGCATCTAATTTGCTGTCACGCAAAGTCTGCACCAGCCATTTTGGCATAGTTTTTGCTTGTTCAATATCAGCTCTCTCATCAACAAGTGCATCATGTAAATCTGCATCAGAAATGGAATGATCTGCATCATCATATGAAACCTGCAAAGGCTGAGAAGTTGCCTCATTAGGACCAGCGCTAGCCTGTCCACCTGTAAAAAGAGGCATCAAACTATCATACATGTCTTTGGAGCTAACAGATGTCTCCTTAGTACATGAAAGCAATGGCTGAATAGCATCTTCCACAAAGACAACATCACGGCTAACCAGAATGCGCTTAGTCTGTGGATGATACAGACGATAGCCTTTACTTTCAGAACTGTACCCAACAAAAATACATTTTACTGCCTTATCATCCAATTTTCTGCGATGTTGTTCAGGCACTAATGCATGCCAAACAACCAGAAACATGCAGATGAGCAACAGATGGCTTGCAGTCATGCCAAGCCTCATATGGAGTGATGGACTGCAACGCTTTCGTGGGACACCTGTTCAGTACATATGCTGCACACATGACAGCCTCAAGCCAGAAACTATGTGGTAAAGCCTGACTTTTGACCATGCACCTCGCCATCTCCATGAGTGACCTGTTCTTTCGTTCAGCGACTCCATTCTGTTGAGGTGTATACGGCACTGTACACTGGTGTTTTATCCCACGTTCAGCCAGAAATGCATTAAAATCTGAAGACATATATTCCCCCCCTCGATCAGAATGGAGGGTGCCCATTTTACATGCTGACAGATTTTCGGCCAAAACCAAAAAGTGTTTGAAGCACGTGAACACTTCGGACTTTGCTTTGAGTGGATATACCCATGCATGCCTGGAAAAATCATCAATGAAAGTCACGAAGTAAAGGTAATTTCCAAAAGAGGGTGTCTGCATAGGACCACAGACATCACTATGTACAAGCTGCAATTTCTGCATAGCCCGAACTGAACCATCTTTTGGAAAGGAAGAACGCTGCATTTTGCCCAAAATACAGCCTTCGCAAACATGTTTTCCAGGTGCCTCAAGTTTGGGCAAAGAGGACACCATTTCAGATTTCTGCAGGCGTAACAAACTAGCAAAATTCAGATGACCAAAGCGTGCATGCCAAAGCTTTGCATCTGACATAGCCTGAGAATCATGAACTGCACATGCCGAATCATTCACAGATCTTTCATAGTCTATGAGCTTATACAGCCCACGACATAAAATGCCAGAAGCAATAATCACATCGCCATTTGAGAGATCATGGACTGTACACCTGTCATCAACGAATTTCACAACCAAGCCAATCTTGGCTAATGCAGAAACTGATAACAGGTTCTTTTTGATCCCTGGCACAAATAAAGCATCTGACAAAGTGAAAGAACTACCATCAGCAGTAGTCAGAATGATCTTACCAACTCCCATAACAGGATAAGAGGAGTTATTAGCGCATGTGACAGTATTCCCTGTAGGGGCAGGCTCGAGTGAAGAGAAGAAACTGCGGTGCGAGGTAATATGTTTGGTCGCCCCACTGTCAAAGTACCAAACATCTGAGTCTACTGCAGATATGCACTGATCATGAGAAGATGGGTCAAAACTGCAGACAGTAGTAAACACCCATTCTTCTTCCTGCACAAGATTTGCAGACTTTGTTTTTGGTGTAGAGGCCTCTGCAACAACCATTCCATCCTCTTTCTTCTTTGCCTCTTTAGTAGCCAGTTTTGGACAGTTCTTTATAATATGATCATTTCCTTTACAGTACTTGCAGAACAATTTCTGCTTTTCTGATTTCTTCTCATCTTTATCATGGTTCTTCGATTGTGCAGCATTTGCAGATTTCTGCTTACTAGTAGAAGAGCTCCATTTTCCTTTGCCCTTCTGACTAGCCAGGAAAGCTTGATCTGCAACACGCATAATGGACCTGTTCTGCCTGGACTGATCTTCCTGCAACAGAACAGAGACTAATTCCTCAAATGACAAGGCATTTGGATTGCCTTTCATCATCAATCGAAGAGTAGAGGCAAAACTCTGATATGAATCAGGAAGGCCATTCAGAACGGTCTGCACAAGTGAGCTATCTGGTATAACCCCATCAGCAGAAATCAATTGTTCCTTCAGGTCTTTGATCTTTGTAAGAAAAGTGTCCATCGAATCACCTTCATTCATGTGCTCACTCTCCAACTGTTTTCAGAGGTAAGCAACATGAGCCTCATTCCTAGCCTGGTACAAAGTGGTAAGTGTATCCCAAGCATCCTTTGCTGTTCTACAAGAGCGAATATGAGGAATAATGGCACGTTTGACAGACAAAGCTATCAATGCATGTGCCTGGGCATCTCTGCCATCCCAACGAATCTGCTCTGCAGTAGGTGCAACAGAAACAGCAGCACGAACAGGAATCTGCGGAATATCATCTTCGACACCATCTTCATCAGCTCCAACACTTGTATTTGCAGTACCTGTCGTTACAGGTGTAACAGGACGTCTTTCAACACCCTGCACAATGTTCCACAATCCTTTTGCAACTAGTACATGTCGCATCATATAAGCCCATAATGGGTAGTTGGTACCATCCAACTTATCCTCAACAGCCAACATACGGAATACATCACTGCTTTCAGCCATGGCCGGTGACTAAAATACCTTGATGTAGAAAATTGACTGTATCTCAAAAAGTTGAACAGAACTGCCCAGACGAGTTCTGCTAGACTTGTAGCAGACTTCGAGACGCTTAAACTGGCGAACAGAAACTGGTATATACCTTTGGCACAAAAGGACGAAATAGCCTGCACAAGCACTACGATAGTGCGTTCGGAGGCCGAAACGAGCTCAGATCGCGATTTCGGCACCACATAGCAAAGCTGTTTTGATCTCGGAAACACCCTGAGTATGCTCACCAAATTTTGTGCAAATCTGAGACTACAAACGGAGGAGTGTCGACGGCGCCCTAGAAGAAGCAACGACCTGCTCTGATACCAATTGTTGGAGTTAGACGTCTGCGGAAGCACGCGAACAGCACAAGGAAGAAGAAGAAGCTTGGAGCACAACACACAAGACTGAATGTATTACTAGAGAATGTACAAAGATAAGTAGCACATTAGGGCAATCAGCGTATATACAAGCCGGGGGAAAAAAAACCTCCTAAAGAGGGAAGAAAGTGCCCCGGCGGTCCTAGAGTGTTCACACACATCACTACCTAAATATATCAACACCATCTATCCCTACTCTCATAGTGTGAATCACTTTTCTCTACCCAAACACTAAAATCTTATGGAAATAAGGTGAAAGGTTTACAATATCACTCCATGTTGTAGTTTCAAGTTTATAGAAACATGCAAACAACACAAGGAAGTAGAAGAAGAAGCTTGGAGCACAACATTCAATACTGAATGCATTACCAAGAGAATTTAAAAATATTAGTGACACGTTAGGGTTATAAGCATATATACAAGCTGGGGAAAAAACCTCCTAAAGAGGGAAAAATGTGCCTCATTGGTCCTAGTGTGCTCACACACATCACTACCTAAATATATCAACATATCCCTTGGGAGTGATGCAGTGAACAACAAGCTCGTAGTCAGGTATATGGAAATGCCAAGCTATGTGTAATAAATCCACAAAAGGAAGTAAGCCCAAAGCTTTCTCGAAAGCTTCAAACTTCTCCCTTGGCACATCCTTTGTGAAAATGTCTATAATGTTCTCCTGTGTGGGCACATATACAAAACATATCTCTCCGGCAGAGAACCTCTCCCTGATATAATTATCATGCACCTCAATGTGCTTAGTGCAAGCATGGAACACAGGGTTCCTCATAGCTGCCAATGCACTCTAACTGTCACTAAAGATGGTGGTGGCAAAAGACTAACCAACACCCAAATCAGCCATAAGGCGTCTAAGCCACACACACTCAAAAGCCACTATGAAAGTTGCCCTATACTCAGCCTCACAATTGGAAGTGGCCATGGTAGGCTACGTCTTGCTCAACCAAGATATGCATGAGCTACCAACCATGAAGCAAAAACCACTAGTGGACACACGAGTGTCATAGGAACCAGCATAGTCAAAGTAAAAAAAAAAAGCATGTTAATCTGGCGGTAGTGATTCCCCCTTGGGATAAAACAATCCAAGTATTCAAGTATCACTTAAGTAGAGAAATATGCACTTAATTGCATGCCAATGCTTGACACTTAGACAATGCATAAACTTGCTTATCTATGAGATAGCAAACTAGTCAAACTACAAACTAGAGAATAAATTATAAGGGTGGATCTAAAAGCATACCAATGTAAGAAAAATACAATTATGAACATCATGTGCTAGAGAGATGACTCTCCTCCCAAACTTATGCCTGTGTATATAGCTGCCCAAATCAACATGGAACACAAATGTAACTAGAGTCCACAAGTGCATGTGCAATCTCCTCCGCTCCTTTTATATCTTCCACTAGAGTCTACTGGTGGTTGGAGTGATCTTGACCATTGCTTTAGTACCTTCCACTAGAGACCACTAGTGGTTGGTGTACTCGGCACTCAAATTAAGTCTCACTCAAGTGCATAAATGCTAAAAACAGTAGTCATTTGGCATGTAGGAGCAAAGGTATCATCAAAATCAATGGCTCTTTCCTAAGCATAAATCTTTGCGACAAGCCTAGCCCTATACCTGTCAGCTGTTCTGTCAAGCTTATGATTCAGATTGTATACCCACTTAATGTGAATGGCCTTCTTTCCAACAGGTAAGGCCCATAAAGACAAGGTACCATTTTTCCTAATAGTATCATATTCAAATTGCATAGTAACCATCCAATTTTCAGAATTTTGTGCTTCATCAAATGAAACAAGCTCATTCTCATCACAAAGACTAGAGGTAGCAATTTGATACAAAACAAGCACTATGAGAGCCTACATGAATATGATATGAGAGAGGTGCATCTAATTTGCTATCACACAAAGTTTGCACCAACCATTTTGGCATAGTTTTTGCCCACTCAATATCGGCTCTCTCATCAACAAATGCATCGTGTGAATTTACATAAAAAATGGAATGATCCACATCATCACATGAAACCTATAAAGGCTCATAAGTTGCCTCATTAGGACTAGCACTAGAGTGTCCACTTGTAAAAAGAGACATCAAAGTGTCATACGTGTCTTTGGAGCTAACTGATGTCTCCTTAGTACGTGAAAGTAATGGTTGAATAGCATCTTCCACAAAAACAACATCATTGCTAAACAAAATGTGTTTAATCTATGGATGATATAGATATTAGCCTTTGCTTTCAGAACTATACCCAACAAAAATACATTTCCCTACTTTATTATCCAATTTGTTGCATTGTTGTTCATGCATAAATGCATATGCTAGAAAACAAAGAACATGGAGATGAGCAACAAATGACTTACGACCATGGCAAGCCTCATATGGAGTGATAGACTGCAATGCTTTAGTGGGAAACCTGTCAAGTACATATGTTGCACACATAACAATGTCAAGCCAGAAACTATGTGATAAAGCCTGACTCTTGACCATACACCTTGACATTGCCATGAGTGACTTGTTCTTCCTTTCAGCAACTCCATTTTGTTGAGGTTTATATGGCACTGTACACTAATTTTTTATCCCATGTTCAAGAAAAAATGCATTAAAATTAGAAGATACATATTCCCCCTTCGATCAAAATGGAGGGTGCCCATTTTACACGTTGATAGATTTTCAACCAAAACTAGAAAATAGCTTGAAGCACATAAACACTTCGGACTTTACTTTCAATAGATATACCCATGCATGCCTAGAAAAATAATTGATGAAAGTAACAATGTAAAGATACTTCCCAAAAGAAGGTTTCTCCATAGGACCACATGCATTACTCTGAAAAAACTACAATTTTTTAGTAGCTCAAATTGAACCATCTTTTGGGAAGGAGGAACACTGCATTTTGACCAAAAATACATCCTTCGCATAGATGTTTACTAGGTGCGTCAAGTTTGGGCAAAGAGGACACCATTTTAGATTTTTGCAGGTGTACCAAACTAGCAAAATTCGGATGACCAAAACATGCATGCCAAAGCTTTGCATCTGACATAGCGTGAGAATCATGAGATGCACATGCTGAATCATTCACAAATTTTGCATAATTTATGAGCTTATATAGCCCGTGACATGAAATGCTAGAAGCAATAATTATGTCGCCATTTGATAGATCATGAATTATACATCTATCACCAGAAAATTTCACAACCAAGCCAATCTTGGCTAATGTTGACACTGATAATAGACTTTTCTTGATCCATGACACAAATAAAGCATCTTATGATGTAAAAGAATTGTTGATATATTTAAGTAGTGATGTGTTTGAACACACCAGGACCACCGGGGTACTTTTTTCCCTCTTTAGGAGGTTTTTTTCCCGTGGCTTGTATATATGCCTGTTGCCCTAATGGACTACTTATCTTTGTACATTCTCTAGTAATACATTCAGTATTGTGTGTTGTGCTCCAAGCTTCTTCTACTTCCTTGTGCTTTTCGCGTGCTTCCATAGACGTCTAACTTCAATAATTGGTATCAGAGCTAGTCGTTGCTTCATCTAGGGCGTCGTCGAGACTCCTCTTGTTGCAGTCTCAGATTCCCATAAAATTTTGTGAGCATACTCAGGGTGTTTCAGAGATAATAACGACTTCACTTTTTGGTGTCGAAATCATGATATGAGCTCGTTTTGGCCTTCGAACACACTATCGTACTCCTTGTGTAGGCTATTTCATCTTTTTGTGCCAAAGGTATATACCTGTTTTGGTTCGCTATTATAAGATTCTCAAAGTCTCCTATAGGTTTAGCAGAACTCCTCTAGCCAGTTTTGTTCAACTTTTTGAGATACAATCAATTTTTTGCATCAAGGTATTGTAGTCACCGGCCATGGTTAAAGGAGTGATGTATTTCATATGTTGACTATTGAGGATAAGATGGATGGTACGAACTACCTGTTGTGGGCTTATATGATGTGACATCTATTGGTTGCAAAAGGGCTGTGGAACATTGTGAGGGTGTTGAAAAACATCCTATCACACTTGCAACTATTACAACTATAGGTACTGAACCTGATGCAGAAGGTGTGGAATATGATAATATTCTACATATTCCTATTCGTGCTATGATTTTTGCTGCACCTACTGAAGACCAGATTCGTTGGGATGGCAGAGATGCTCAAGCACATGCATTGATATCTTTGTCTATCAAATGTGCCATTATTCATCACATTCGCTCTTGCAGAACAACTAAAGATGCTTGGGATACACTAACCACATTGTACCAAGCTAGGAATGAGGCTCATGTTGCTTACCTCTGAAAACAATTGGAGAGTGAGCACATGAATGAAGGTGATTCTATGGACACTTTCCTAACAAAGATCAAAGACTTGAAGGAACAATTGATTTTTGTTGATGAGGTTATACCAGATAGCTCATTTGTGCAGACTATTTTGAATGGTCTTCCTGATTCATATCAGAGTTTTGCTTCTACTCTTTAGTTGATGAAGAAAGGAAATCCAAATGCCTTTTCATCTATCGTGTTGCAAGAAGATCAGTCCAGGCAGAATAGGTCCATTATGCAAGTTGTAGATTAACCTTTCCTAGCTAGTCAGAAGGCAAAGGAAAGTGGAGCTCTTCAACTAGTAAGTAGAAATCTGCAAATGCTGCACATTCGAAGAACCAAGATAAAGATGAGAAAAAATCAGAAAAGCACAAATTATTTTGCAAGTACTGTAAAGGGAATGATCATATTATAAAGAACTGTCCAAAAGTGGCTGCTAAAGAGGCAAAGAAGAAAGAGGCTAAAATGGTTGTTGTAGAAGCCTCTACACCAAAAACGGAGTCTTCTAATCTTGTACAGGAAGAAGAACGGGTGTTTAATACTATTTGCAGTTTTGATCCATCTTCTCATGAGTAGTGCATGTCTGCAGTAGACTCAGATGTTTGGTACTTTGACAGTGGGGCGACCAAACATATTACCTCGCAGCGTAGTTTCTTCTCTTCACTCGAGCGTGCCCCTATAGGGAATACTTTTACATGCACCAACAACTCCTCTTATCCTATTATGGGAGTTGGTAAGATCATTTTGACTATTGCTGATGGTAGTTCTTCACTCTGTCTGATGCTTTGTTTGGGCCAGGGATCAAGAAAAATATGTTATGAGTTTCTACATTAGCCAAGATTGGCTTGGTTGTGAAATTTGTTGATGACAGATGTACAGTTCATGATCTATCAAATGGCGATGTCATTATTGCTTCTAGAATTTTATATCGTGGGTTGTATAAGCTCATAGACTATGAAAGATCTCGAAATGATTTGGCATGTGGAGTACATGATTCTCAGGCTATGTCAGATGCCAAGCTTTGGCATGCATCTTTGGTCATCTGAATTTTGCTAGTTTGCTATGCCCGTAGAAAACTGAAATGGTGTCCTCTTTGCCC
This sequence comes from Ceratopteris richardii, assembly GCA_020310875.1. Taxonomy (NCBI): domain Eukaryota; kingdom Viridiplantae; phylum Streptophyta; class Polypodiopsida; order Polypodiales; family Pteridaceae; genus Ceratopteris; species Ceratopteris richardii. Next base: position 65,520,164 of record CM035420.1, read on the forward strand.
AAAATGTAGGCACCTGGAAACATGTTTGTGAAGGCTGTATTTTGGGCAAAATGCAGCATTCTTCCTTTGCAAAAGATGGTTCAGTTTAGGCTATGCAAAAAATTGTAGCTTGTACATAGTGATGTCTGTGGTCCTATGCAGACACCTTCTTTTGGAAATTATCTTTACTTCGTGACTTTCATCGACGATTTTTCCAGGCATGCATGGGTATATCCATTGATGGAAAAGTCTAAAGTGTTCATGTGCTTCAAACAGTTTCTGGCTTTGGTTAAAAATCTATCACCATGTAAAATGGGCACCCTCTGTTCTAATCGGGGGGGGGGGGGGGGGGGGGGGATATATGTCTTCTGATATTAATACATTTTTGGTTGAACGTGGGATAAAAAACCACTCTACAATATCGTATACACCTCAATAGAATGGAGTCGCTGAACGAAAGAATAGGTCACTCATGGAGATGGCGAGGTGTATGGTCAAGAGTGAGGCCTTACCACATAGTTTCTAGCTTGAGGCTGTAATGTGTGCAGCATATGTGCTTAACAGGTGTCCCACTAAAGCACTAGAGTCTATCACTCCATATGAGGCCTGGCATGATCGCAAGCCATATGTTGCTCATCTGTGTGTTTTTGGTTGTTTGGCATATACATTCGTGCCTGAACTACATCACAAAGAATTCGATGATAAAGAAGTAAAATGTATTTTTGTTGGGAATAGTTCTAAAAGTAAAGGCTATCATCTATATCATCCATAGACTAAACATATTTTGGTTAGCCGTGATGTTGTTTTTGTGGAAGATGTTATTCAACCATTGCTTTCATGTACTAAGCAGACACCTGTTAGCTCTAAAGACATGTATGATACTTTGCTGCCTCTTTTCACAAGTGGACAGCCTAGTGCTCGTCCTAATGAGGCAACGTCTCAACCTTTGCAGCTTTCATGTGATGATGGTGATCATTCCATTTCTGATGCAAATTTACATGATGCACTTGTTGATGAGAGAGCTGATATTGAGTAGGCAAAAACTATGCCAAAATGGCTAGTGCACACTTTGCGTGATAGCAAATTAGATGCACCTCTGTCATATCATACTCGTTCAGGCTCTCATAGTGCCTCCTTTGCATCAGATTGCTATGCTATGGCTGCATCTAGTCTCTGTGATGAGAATGAGCCTATTTCATTTGATGAAGCATAAAATTCAAAAAATTGGATGGCTACTATGCAATCTGAATATGATGCTATAATGAAGAATGGTACTTGGTCTTTCTGTGACTTGCCTCCTAGCAAGAAGGCCATTGAGAATAAGTGGGTATACAAGCTGAAGCATAAACCCGATGGTATAGTTGACAGGTATAAGGCTAGGCTTATTGCAAAGGGTTATGTGTAGGAAAGAGGCATTGATTTTGATGAAACCTTTGCACCTACATGTCGTACGACTACTGTTCGGAGCATCTGTGCACTTGTTGCTCATCATGGTTGGAATGTACATCAGTTGGACATTAAAACTACATTTCTAAATGGGGACTTGCATGAAGAAGTTTTTTTTTTCAGCCCCATGGCTTTGTGCAGAAAGGGCATGAAAACCAGGTGTGCAGGTTAAAGAAGGCATTATCTGGTTTAAAGAAAGCACCACGTGCTTTGTATGAGAAGATACATGCCTATCTGATTGCACATGGTTTTGAGAATAGTCCAATTGAAAGCACCTTATATGTTAAGCTTGGTAATGATGTACTTTTGATCATTTTGGTTTATGTTGGTGACATGCTGCTTATTGGTCCTCATGACAGGAATACTGCAGATTTTAAGGCAGATTTGCATGCCTCATTTCTGATTTGAGGCATTTGCATCACTATTTAGGCATTCCATTTATGCATGTTGATGGTAGAATGGCTTTCTGTGGAACGAAATATATTGACACATTATTGCAGTGTTTTGGCCTTGAAGACTGTAAACCTATTGCCACTCCTATGGAAACAGGTTTACGACTGAGTCTTCATGATGCTGGAGATGCATTTGATGTTGTTCTCTATCAGGAGGTTGTTGGATGCTTGATTTATTTATGCATTACTAGGCCAGATATTCAGTTTGTTGTCTCACAGATGAGTAGGTTTATGCATTGCCCAAGAGTCAAGCATTGGCATGTGTTGCGAACATTTGTTTTATGTATGGTACAAGTTTCAATTTATGTAAATACCTTTGGGAAGTCTTCAAATACTTCAAGAAGGCTCATATTATTCATAAAAGATAGCCAAAATATCACGTGAGTTCTAGAACATGGTCAGTCAAATTAGTGAGTCACAAGGAAGCTGTAGTGGTGTCCTAGTGGAAGGTCGATGTGGCTAGTTTTCAAAGTCCATCAATACTTTGCTTATTTGAGCACTTGATTCATGTAATACCTCCACCCGTCTACCACAAACTTAAATGTATTAGGAAGGTTTTAGATTAGTTCCCCATGCTATAAAAATAGGGGAGAATTTGTGATCTTGTGGGAAGTCCAAGAGAGTCATATGTGTAGCTCTACGGTGTTGTAATTTTGTATGCAGAGATTGCAGAGCTTGTATCTCCCTCGTTATGTATCCAAATTACATGTTTAATAGCTCATTTGAAAGCTCATACTGTCTACTGTCATAGTATCAATTTTCATAATCATTAGATTTGTGAGTGACTGAGAGCAGTACTCTCTGCAAGTAGTGTGTGTTCTCGGGTTCATCTCTACTGAAGGTCTCCATTAAACCTCAAACTTGCAAAGGTCATATCTCCTTGTATATTTATGCAAATTCAGTGTTCTTTGGCTCATTGGAAAGCTCGTGGTCTCTAGTATATGTGATAAAAATAGTTTTAAAAAATTCAAAGTCAATAGAGAACAATAAGCTCTGTAAACATGACTAGTTTTCTATGATGAAGTTTGTGTGAAGATCAACTTGTTCCAAGGGGGTTCCACCTACTTCCAGCTATATTTTGGAGGTCAATAAACTCCAAAATTCGGATCAAAGCAAGGAATTGAAGCTTGGAGAAGGTTATAATACCCTGATTAAGAATTTGAAGCTATTGGAGCAACGGTTCATCATGGACACTACACAAAGGTAGAAGGAGATAGCAAGGAAGCATCTCAAGCAACATCCAAGCAAAGAAAGGTGCATAGAATTTATTACAAAGGTAAATCTCATACTTATTCTTATCACACATATCCAAAAGGAGGGTTAAAGGAGAAATTTTAGTATTTACACAATGGGCGATCAACATGCACAAATAGAGAAGCTTGATAAGAACAACTATCAAGCATGGCAATTTAGGATCATAGCATACCTGCAAGGTAGAGGCTTGTATGGTTTGATTGATGGAACAAATATAAAACCTATATTACCAGAGGATCCAAATCAACAACAATTGAGGGAGTTTAGACTTTGCAATGAAAGAGACAAAAGGGTTATATTCATTTTAGCACAGAATATTCAAGATTTAATGGTAGGACACCTACAAGATCTAGACACAAGTAGAGATATTTGGCTTGCATTGGAAAGGTTGTATGCTACAGGTACAAGAGCAAGGAAAATTCAACTCAAAAATGAGTTGAATAACATAAAGAAATATACAAGAACATCAGTCAATGATTACTTGTTGAAGGTTAAAGAGATTGCAGATCAACTAGGATCAATTCAAGCTCACGTGGAGGACGACAACTTGGTTGCACATACTCTCAACCGACTCAAGGATGATGAGAGATGGAAACCATTCATTACTTCAGTTTATGCTAGAGGAGAGTTACCAGACTTTGATCAACTTGTTGCTCTTATGGTCACGGAGAAGATGAATCTAAATGGCTCTACTTCAAATCAAAAAGGATCTCAAGGACAAGCTCTTTATGTAGGATCATCAAGAGGTGGAAACAGAGGAAGAATAGGTTCAAATAGAGGTCGAGTAAGAAGGAGTGATGATCAAGGGACTTCAAGTGGCTTCTTCAACAAAAGAGGCAGAGGAAGATCAAGCGCTCGAGGTATGTACACTATGCCAAAGATTGCTATCAAAATGAAAATAATCAAGGTGGTAATCGAAGTGGAGGCTATTCAAGAAGAGGTAAACAACAAGGAAATTATGTAGTTGAAGGTAAAAGTGATGATTATGATTCTCTTCTTATGATGAATGTAGGAACTAAGATGAATTGCAATAGTGATGTATGGTATGTAGATAGTGGTTGCTCTAACCATATGTCACATGATGCTTCATGGTTTTCTAATATGCATAATCCTTCATGTAGAGGTCATGTTGAAACAAGAGATGATACAACACATAAGATTATGCAAGTTGCAGATGTTGTTATGCGGGATAAGAGCAAGACAAATTGCTTGAAGGATGTACTTTATGTGCCAATGATCACTAAATATTTGATGTCAGTTGGTCAAATGGTAGAAAAAGGTTTGCAAATAAGATTTAATCATGCAGGTTGCTTCATTGAGGATCCAAAGCAAAGGAGGTTAATTCCTAGAGGTCAAAAACAAGGTAGATTGTTTACATTCAAGGTACACCCAAATCATACAAACTATATCTCTTATGGTATGCATAGAACAACAGAGCTTGATCTATGGCACAAAAGGATTGGACACATGAATGTACACAAGTTAAAGGAGCTATCAAAGAAGAGGATTGTTGAAGGATTACCTAATCTTACTAAGCAACATATGGTGCATCTTTGTGAAGCATGTCAAATGGGTAAGCAGAGTAGACAACCTTTCAAGCATTCAAGCTATGTAAGCAGTGGATTGCTAGATCTCATACACATGGACGTATGGGGTCCTACTAAACAGGCATCCTTGGCTGGTAATAGGTACTATGTATCATTCATTGATGATCATAGTAGAATGACATTTGTGTATCTCATTAAGCATAAGAGTGAAGTCTTTGATTGTTTCAAAAATTTTAAATTATTTGTCGAGAAGCAAACAGGAAGATATGTTAAGAAGCTAAGATCCGATGGAGGGGGAGATCATTTCTCTCAAGCTTTTACTGATTTTTTGTATGATGAAGGTATCAAAAGAGAAGTTACATGCAGGTATACTCCACAACAAAATGGAGTCGCAGAAAGAAGAAACAAAATCATAGCAGAAGCATCTAGAAGCATGCTAAATGATATGTGTTTGCCTAATTCTTTTTGGGCTGAAGCTGTTAGCACAAGTGTGTACATTATGAATAGACTACCTACTGGTGGATTTTCATCATTTGACACCATATGAGGTATGGCATGGAAGGAAACCAAGTGTAAGTCATTTGAAAGTATTTGGTTGTGTATGTTATGTACATGTACCTAGTGAAGTGAGATCAAAACTTGATGTGAAATCGGAAAAGTGTATATTTATTGGTTATGCAGATACTCAAAGAGGATATAGATGTTATAATCCTCATACCAATAAGGTGGTTGTTTCAAGAGATGTAAACTTTGATGAATCACTTTCATGGTATGTAGATAAGAAAAGTTTCCAGGTCATAAATGGAGATGAAGAAGATAGAGGTGAAGGAGATGAGTGCTCACCTCAGCCCACAACAAGTTTAAGTGATGAGAAAATTGGTTTGGATGAAGAAAGAGAGCTACCATTCAATGGAAGATTAAGGCAAGAGTCACCTCCAAGTGTTAAAAGTAAAGGTAAACTCAAACTTATTGAAGTTAATGATGAAGGAGAAAAAATTAGTGATGTATGTGAGTATGGACAATCATCAAAGGTGCCTAATAAGAAAGGAAGAGCATCTACATTGGAGGTAAGAAGAACTTCAAGAGTGAGTAAGCAACCTCAAAGGTATACTTATGAATCTTTCATAAATACTAATTATGCTTTTATGAAAAACGTTGAGCAGGAAAATGAACCCATCATGTTATGATGAGGCAAAAGAAGATGAAAAGTGGGAGAAAGCAATAAGAGAAGAAATGGAAGCACTACAGGATAACAGGACTTGGAATTGAGTTCCAAAGACACCATAACAAAAGGTAATTAGTTGCAAGTGGGTTTTTAAGATTAAAAGAGATAGTGATGGTAGTGTGTCAAGATATAAGGCTAGACTTGTAGCAAAAGGATATAATCAAACTCAAGGATTGGACTATGAGGAAACATTTAGTCTAGTAGCAAACATAGCAATGGTGAGAACTTTGTTGGCTTTAGCTACAAGTAAAAGATGGAATATATATCAACTCGATATAAAGAATGCCTTTCTTAATGGTGAGTTAGGTGAAGAATTGTATATGTCACAACCAGATGGTTATATGGATGCAAAATGTCCTAATCATGTATGCAGGTTAAAGAAGGCATTGTATGGTCTTAAACAAGCACCAAGGGCATGGAATGGAAGGTTGGTAAAGTATCTTATGTTGCAAGGATACACCGGGAGTCATGCTGATCCTTCACTTTATGTAAAACATGTAGATGGCATGTGTGTCTAGGTATGCATTTAAGTGGATGACTTGTTGATTACAGGGAATGATGCAAAAGCAATTGATGAGATAAAAGGTAATTTGGGAAAGGAATTTAAAATTTTAGATCTTGGTTTGCTTAGATACTTTCAAATTGTGTATGGCGATGAAGGTATGTGGTTGATAGAGAAAGTATATATGTGATATGCTGAAAAGGTTTGGTATGCAGGAATGTAAATTTGTTTCTATTCCAATGGAATGTTGTGTAAAGTTGAGTGCAAAGGCAGGTGATGACTTGCATGATATGAATGCATATAGATCCATGGTAGTATTTATGCAACAAAAACTAGACCTGATATATGCTATGCACTGAGAGTATTGTCACAGTTTATGCATGAACCTAGAGTACCTCATATGCATGCATCGAAAAGGGTTCTTAGGTATTTGAAAGGTACCATGAACGAAGGATTATTTTATAGTCATGATGGTGATCGAACTCTTAAAGTCTTTAGTGATGTAGATTGGGCTGGAAGCAAAGATGATAGAAGATCCACAAGTGGATATGTGGTAATAGCAGGAAACAAGACATTAACATGGAGTTATAAGAAACAGCCTACAGTTGCTTTATCTTCTATAGAGGCTGAGTATAGAGGTTTAGTATTGGCTACTACTGAGGCTATGTGGTTTAAAAAGATGTTTTATGACTTGAATGTGCAAGTTGATGTACCACTGATATATGGGGATAGCTTGAGGAGCATTCATGTGACCTCAAATCCTATTTTTCATGCTAGAACAAAGCATATAGAAGTACACTATCATTATGTTCGAGAGAAGGCCATAAACAATGAAGTACAAGTTTCTTTTGTGGGAACAAAGGATCAAGTTGTAGATATCTTCACCAAATCCTTGGATGGACTAAAGCTTCAAAGATTCAACTATATTCTTGGCATGAAGGAAATACACTTTGAAACTTGAGGGGGACAATGTTGCGAACATTTGTTTTATGTATGGTACAAGTTTCAATTTATGTAAATACCTTTGATAAGACTTCAAATACTTCAATAAGCTCATATTATTCATAGAATATAGCCAAAATACCACGTGAGTTCTAGAACATGGTCAGTCAAATTAGTGATTCACAAGGAAGCTATAGTGGTGTCCTAGTGGAAGCTCGATGTGGCTAATTCTCAAAGTCCATCAATACTTTGCTTATTTGAGCACTGGAGTCATGTAATACATCCACCCAAGTGTCTAGCACGAATTTAGATGTATTATTAAGGTCTTAGATTAGTTCCCCATGCTATAAGAAGAGGGGAGAAGCCGTGATCTTGTGGGAAGTCCAAGAGAGTCATATGTGTAGCTCTACGCTGTTGTAATTTTGTATGCAGCAATTGCAGAGCTTTTATCTCCCTCATTATATATCCAAATTACATGTTTAATAGCTCATTTCAAAGCTCTTACTGCATACTTTCATACTATAAAATTTCATAATCATTGGATTTGTGAGCGGAGAGCACTACTCTCTGCAAGTAGTGTGTGTTATTGGGTTCACATCTGCCAAAAGGTCTCCATTGAACCTCAAACTTGCAGAGGTCATATATCCTTGTATATTTATCCAAATTGAGTGTTCTTTGGCTCATTGGAAAGCTCTTTGTCTCTAGTATATGTGATTAAAATATTTTTAAAAAATTTGGAGTGAGTAGAGAAGAGTAAGCTCTGTACGCATGATTGGTTTTTGGTGATGAAGTTTGTGTGAAGGTCAACTTGTTCCTAGGGGGTTCCACCTACTTCCAGCTATATTTTGGAGGTCAGTAAACTCCAACACCATGTGGTTAAGCACATCTTTCACTACTTGGGTGGTACCCAACTACTTGGTTTGTTTTATCCCAAGGGTGGGATCGCTATCGCCAGATTTGCATGCTTTTTTTAACTCTGATTGGGCTGGTTGCTATGACACTCGTGTGTCCATTAGTGTCTTTTGCTTCATGCTTGGTAGCTCGTGTATATCTTGGTTGAGCAAGAAGCAGCCTACTGTGGCCACTTTTAGTTGTGAGGCTGAGTATAGGGCAGCTTTCACAACTAGTTTTGAGTGTGTGTGGCTCAGACGCCTTATGGCTTATTTGCATGTTGGCCAGTCTTCTGCCACCACCATCTTCACTGATAGTCAGAGCACATTGGCAGTTGTGAGGAACCCTGTGTTATGGTTGCACTAAGCACATTGAGATGCATTATCATTATGTCAAGGTGAGGTTCTCTGCTGGGGAGATCAACTTGACATATGTGTCCACGCAGGAGAACATTGCAGACCTTTTCACGAAGGCTCTACCTAGGGAGAAGTTTGAAGCTTTCCGCAAAGCTTTGGGCTTACTTCCTTTTGTGGATTGATTCCACATAGCTTGGCACTTCCTTATACATGAGTGCCATCTCCTTCTTCATTGAATCACTCCTAGGGAGGATTTGTTGATATATTTAGGTAGTGATGTGTGTGAACACACTAGGACCGCTAGGGCACTTTTTTCCCACTTTAGGAGGGTTTTTTCCCCCGGCTCGTATATATGCCTATTGCCCTAATGGGCTACTTATCTTTGTACATTCTCTAGTAATACATTCAATATTGTATGTTGTGCTCCAAGCTTCTTCTACTTCCTTGTGATATTCATGTGCTTCCATAGACGTCTAACTCCAACAAGAACTACCATTAGTAGTATTCAGAATGATCTTACCAACTTCCATAATAGGATAAGAGGCATTGTTGGCACATGTGATAGTATTCCCTATAGGGGAAGGCTCAAGTGAAGTGAAGAAACTACACCCCACTATCAAAGTACCAAATATTTGAGTCTACTACAAACATACACTATTCATGTGAAGATGGTTCATAGCTGAAAATAGTAGTAAATGCTATTCTTTATTCCACACATGATTAACACACTCCCCTTCGGGTGCAGAGGTCTCTACAACAACCATTCCAGCCTCTTTCTTCTAAGCCTATTTTGTAGCCAATTTCGGACAACTCTTTATGACATGATCATTTCCTTTACAGTATTTTCAAAACAATTTCTGCTTTTCATCTTTGTCATCCTTCTTTGAATGTGCCAAATAGCAAATTTTTGCTTACTAGTAGAAGAGATCCATTTACCTTTTCCCTTCTCACTAGCTAGGAAAGCTTCATCTGCAACACACATAATGGACCTATTCTGCCTAGATTAATCTTCGTGCAACACAAAAAAGACTAACTCCTCAAATTTTAAGGCATTTTGATTGGCTTTCATCATCAATCAAAGAGTAGAAATAAACTCTAGTGTGAATTTGGAAGACCATTTAGAACAGTATGCACAAGCAAACTGTCTTGCAAGAATTGATCAGCAGAATTCAATTGCTCCTTCAAATCTTTGATCTTTTTCAAAACATTATCCATGGAATTTCCTTCATTCATGTACTCGGAGGTAAGCAACACGAGTCTCATTCCTTGCTTGGTATAAAGTAGTTAGTGTATCCCAAGCATCGTTTGTTGTTTTTGAGGAGGGAATGTTGGAGATAATGGCACGTTTGATAGACAAGGCTATCAATGTAGTTGCTTGAGCATCTCTACCATACCATCAAAATTTCCCTGTAGTAGATACAGTAGGAACTGTAGCATGAATAGGAACCTGAATAATATCACCATCTTCAATGCCATTTGCATCACCTTTAGCTACTATGTTTGCAAGTGAAATAGGACATTTTGAAATATCCTACACAATATTCCACAATCCATTTGCAACCAATACATGAGGCATCATATAAGCCCATAATGGGTAATGGGTACCATCGAACTTATCCTCCATAGCCAACATACAGAATACATCACTACTTTCAGCCATGGCCACTAACTAAAATACCCTAATGCAGAAAAATGTCTATATCTCAAAAGGTTGAACATAACTACCCTGTCGAGTTTTGTTAAACCTATATCAAAATTTAAGATGCTTATACTGGAAAACCAAAACCTGTATATATCTTTGCCATAAAAAGATGAAATTTCCTACATAGGTGCTACAATAGTGCATTCAGAGGCCGAAACAAGCTCAGATCGCAATTTTGACATAAGATAGAGAAGCTATTTTGAAATCCTTATCATTCTAAGTATGCTCACCAAATTTGGAGGGGTGTCAACGATGTCCTACATGAAACGACAACCTCCTCTAATACCAATTGTTGGAGTTTGAGGTCTGCAAAAGCACATAAATAACACAATGAAGAAGAAGCTTTATGCACAACACACAATATTGAATGTATTATCAAGATAATGTACAAAGATTTGTGACCCATTATATACAAGTAAGGGGGAAGAACCTCCTAAATAGGGAAAAAAGTGCCTCGATGGTCCTTATGTGTTCACACACATCACTACCTAAATATGCCAACACTCCATTATTGTTCTCAGTCCCCGAACAACTCCACACCAGAATTTGTTGCATTGACCGAAAATCTCATTGTTGAATCTTGAAGTTAGAAAGAAAAGCCCCAAGTATACTTTCATCAACTCCTTTGTTCATATAAAACAACAACAACATTCCCATTTTCTTGCAAACAACATAGAAGAGTCCAACAAAAACATTGGGTTTCTCCTTTTGTTGAAATAGGCCATCTACCATTCATCTTTAAGAGTGTCACACATGTGTGCTCTTCTTCCACCTCTCCTTTGCACATTCTCCTCATATAGCGAGTGAGCCTCACTTCCTCATGATTAGAATATCTATAGACTGACATGTTCCCCTACTTGACTCCTTTTCTAATTGAACTTGCTTTCCAAAAGCCTCCTTTGTTGTTGTATCACTCTCTATTACTTCCCAAAAGTTTCCTTCTAAGAGTACCAAGCTAATTGAAGAAAACTATCTATTTCATGCAATTGTATGATTCGCATATTCATGTAGAGATCCTGAAAGGAATATAATGCCCTAGCCTAGAGTAGTAGATAATCCCAAAAAACACTGCCTTGACGTCTAGAAAAAAAACCATAAAACACCCTTCGAAGATGTATGCCCCCACTTCTCCTCATCGTTTTTTTCTAGAAAAACCTCTACTTCCACACCTTCCACTACCTATTTCCTTTTGTTGGAGTTTATTGATCTCCAAAGTACAGCTAGAAGTAGGTGAAACCCAACAGGACCTAGTTGACTTTTTCACAAACTTGTATGCACAGACCAATTTTCTTGTAGAGCAAATTGCTCTTTACTCACTTAGAATTTTCCAAAACTGTCTCACACATATACACTAAACTCTAAGAGCTTTCCAACAAGATATAGAACACCTCAAATGGATAAATACACAATGAGCTATGACCTCTGCAATATGCAGCTTTAATGGAGACCTTGAAACAGAGATGAACCTGAGGACACACATCACTTGCAGAGACTAATGCTCTTAACTCACAACTCCAATGACTTTCAAAGTTTCGAGAATACAAGTAGACTTAAAGAGATTTCTAACAAGCCAAAGAACACATGATGTGGATACATACACAAGGAGATATGACGTCTGCAAGTTGGATGTTTAATGGAGACCTTCAGTAGGGATAAGCACACACTACTTGCAAAGAGTATTTCTCTCTGCTCACAACTCCAATGATTATGAAAATTTATATGACGAAAGTAGACAGTAAGAGCTTTTCAATGAGCTATCAAACATGTAATTTGGATATATAATGGTGGAGATACAAGCTCTGCAATCTCTGCATACAAAACTACATGTAGAGATACACATATGACTCTCTTGGACATCCCACAAGATCACGACTTTTCTCCTCTTTTTATAGCATGGGAAACTAATCTAAAACCTTCCTTATACATTTAAATTCATGGTAGACATTTGGATGGAGGTATTACATGACTCAAGTGCTCAAATAAGCAAAGTATTGATGGACTTTGAGAACTAGCCACATCGACCTTCCACTAGGACACCACTGAAGCTCCTTTGTGACTCACTAATTTGATTCACCATGTTCTAGAACTCATGTGGTATTTTTGCTACATTTTATGAATAATATGAGCCTTCTTGAAGTATTTGAAGACTTCCCAAAGGTATTTACATAATTTGAAACTTGTACCCTACATAAAACAAATGTTCGCAACATTCTCCCCCTCAAGTTTCAAAGGGTATTTCCTTCATGCCAAGAATATAGTTGAATCTTTGAAGCTTTGGTCCATCCAAGGATTTGGTGAAGATATCTGTAGCTTGATCCTTTGTTAAGAAACCTGCACTTCATTGTTCATGGCCTTCTCTCGAACATAATGATAGTGAACCTCTATATGCTTTGTTCTAGCATGAAAAATAGGATTTGAGGTCATATGAATGCTGCTCAAGTTATCCCCATATATCTGTGGTACATCAACCTGCACATTCAAGTCATGAAACAACTTTTTAAACCACATAACCTCAGTAGTAGCCAATGCTAAACCTCTATACTCAGCCTCTGTAGAAGATAAAGCAACTGTAGGCTGTTTCTTTGAACTCCATGTTAATATCTTGTTTCCTGCTATTACCACATATCCACTTGTGGATCTTCTGTCATCTTTGCTTCCAGCCCAATCTGCATCACTGAAGACTTTAAGAGTTAGATCAGCATCATGACTATAAAATAATCCTTCATTCATGGTACCTTTCAAATACCTAAACACTCTTTTCGCTGCATGCATATGAGGTACTCTAGGTTCATGCATAAACTGTGACAATACTCCCACTGCATAGCATATATGAGGTCTAGTTTTTGTTGCATAAATCAAAGATCCTACCATGGATCTATATGCAATCATATCATGCAACTCATCACCTTCCTTTGCACTCAACTTTACATTACATTCCATTGGAGTAGAAACAAATTTACATTCGTGCATACCAAACCTTTTCAGCATATCACATATATACTTTCTCTATATCAACCACATACCTTCATCGCTATACACAATTTCAATCCCAAGAAAGTATCTAAGCAAACCAAGATCTGAAATTTTAAATTCCTTTCCCAAATTACCTTTTATCTCATCAATTGCTTTTTCATCATTCCCTGTAATCAACAAGTCATCCACATAAATGCATACATAGACACACATGCCATCTACATGTTTATATAAAGTGAAGGATCAACATGACTCGCTGTGTATCCTTGCAGCATAAGATACTTTACCAACCTTGCATTCCATGCCCTTGGTGCCTACTGAAGAGCATACAATGCCTTCTTTAACCTGCATACATGATTAGGACATTTTGCATTCACATAACCATCTGGTTGTGACATATACACTTCTTCATTTAACTCACCATTAAGAAAGGCATTCTTTATATCGAGTTGATATATATTCCACCTTTTACTTGAAGCTAAAGCCAACAAAGTTCTCACCGTTGCCATGTTTGCTACTGGACTAAATGTTTCCTCATAGTCCACACCTTGAGTTTGATTATATCCTTTTGCTACAAGTCTAGCCTTATATCTAGACACACTACCATCACTATTTCTTTTAATGTTAAAAACCCACTTGCAACCAATTACCTTTTGCTTTGGTGTCTTTGGAACTAAATTCCAAGTCTTGTTATCCTCTAGTGCTTCCATTTCTTCTCTCATTGCTTTCTCCCACTTTTCATCTCCTTTGGCCTCATCATAACATGTGGGTTCATTTTCCTGCTCAACTTTTGTCATAAAAGCATAGTGAGTATTCATAAAAGATTTATAAGTATACCTTTGAGGTTGCTTACTTACTCTTGAAGTTCTTCTTACCTCCAATGTAGATGCTCTTCCTTTCTTATTAGGAACCTTTGATGATTCTCCATACTCACATACATCACTAATTTCCTCTCCTTCATCATTAACTTCAACAAGTTTGAGTTTACCTTTACTTTTAACACTTGGAGGTGACTCTTGCCTTAATCTTCCATTGAAATGTGATCCTCTTTCTTCATCTAAACCACTCCTTTCATCATTTAAACTTCCTGATGGCTGAACTATGCATTCATCTCCTTCAACCACACCTTCTTCATTTTCATCCATGACCTGCAAACAATTCTTATCTGCATACCATGAAAGTGATTCTTCAAAGTTTACATCTCTTGACACAACAACCTTATTGGTATGAGGATTATAGCATCGATATCCTTTTTGAGTATCTGCATAACCAATAAATATACATTTTTCTGATTTCGCATCAAGTTTAGATCTCACCTCACTAGGTACATGTACATAACATACACAACCAAATACTTTCAAATGACTTACACTTGGTTTCCTTCCATGCCATACCTCATATGGTGTCAAATGATGAACTCCAGCAGTCGGAACTCTATTCATAATGTAAACACTTGTGCTAACAGCTTCAGCCCAAAAATAATTAGGCAAACACATATCATTAAGCATGCTTCTAGATGCTTCTGCTATGATTCTATTTCTTCTTTCTGCGACTCCATTTTGTTGTGGAGTATACCTGCATGTAACTTCTCCTTTGATACCTTCATCATACAAAAAATTAGTAAAAGCTTGAGAGAAATACTCTACCCCTCCATCAGATCTTAGCTTCTTAATATACCTTTCTGTTTGCTTTTCGACATATGATTTGAACTTCTTGAAACAATCAAAAACCTCACTCTTATGTTTAATGAAATACACAAATGTCATTCTACTATGATCATCAATGAATGATACATAGTACTTATTACCAACCAAGGATGCCTCTTTAGTAGGTCCCCACACATCTGTGTGTATGAGATCTAGCAAACCATCACTTACATAGCTGGAATGCTTGAAAGGTTGTCTACTCTGCTTACCCATTTGACATGCTTCACAAAGATGCACCATATGTTGCTTAGTAAGATCAGGTAATCCTTCAACAATCCTCTTCTTTGATAGCTCCTTTAACCTGTGTACATTCATGTGTCCAATCCTTTTGTACCATAGATCAAGCTCTGCTATTTGATGCATACCATAAGAGAAATAGTTTGTATGATTTGGGTTTACCTTGAATGTAAACAATCTACCTTGTTTTTGACCTCTAGCAATTAACCTCCTTTGCTTTGGATCCTCAATGAAGCAACCTGCATGATTAAATCTCACTTGTAGACCTTTTTCTACCATTTGACCAACCGACATCAAATTCTTAGTGATCGTTGGCACATAAAGTACATCCTTCAAGAAAGTTTTCTTGCTCTTATCCTGCATAACATCTCCAACCTGCATAATCTTATGTGTTGTATCATCTCTTGTTTCAACATGACCTTTACATGAAGGATTATGCATATTAGAAAACCATGAAGCATCATGAGACATGTGATTAGAACAGCCACTATCTACATACCATACCTCGCTATTGCAATTCATCTTAGTTTCTACATTCATCATAAGAAGAGAATCATAATCATCATTTTTACCTTCAACTGCATAATTTCCTTGTTGTTTACCTCTTCTTGAATAGCCTCCTCTTCGATTACCACCTTGATTATTTTCATTTTGATAACAAACTTTGGCATAGTGTCCATACCTTCCACATATATAGCAATTGTTCTTATCTTCACTCCTTTGTCTTTAATTGTAGTTGTAGTAGCCTCTCGTACCTCTAGCACTTGATCTTCCTCTTCCTCTTGTGTTGAAGAAGCCACTTGAAGTCCCTTGATCATAGCTCCTTCTTTCTGGACCTCTATTTGAACCTCTTCTACCTCCGTTTCCACCTCTTGATGATCCTACGCAAAGAGCTTGTCCTTGAGATCCTTTTTTATTTGAAGTAGAGCCATTTAGATTCATCTCCTCTGTGACCATGAGGGCAATAAGTTGATCAAAATTTGGTAATTCTCCTCTGACATAAACTGAAGTAATGAAGGGTTTCCATCTCTCATCATCTTTGAGTCCGTTGAGAGTATGTGCAACCAAGTCCTCGTCCTCCACTTGAGCTTGAATTGATCCTAGTTGATTTGCAATCTCTTTAACTTTCAATATGTAATAATTGACCGATGTCCTTGTATCTTTCTTTATGTTATTCAACTCATTTTTGAGTTGAATCTTCCTTGCTCTTGTACCTGTAGCATACAACCTTTCCAATGCAAGCCAAACATCTCTACTTGTGTCTAGATCTTGTATGTGTCCTACCATTGAATCTTGAATATTTTGTGATAAAATGAATATAACCCTTTTGTCTCTCTCATTCCAAAGTCTAAACTCCCTCAATTGTTGCTGATTTGGGTCCTCTGGTAATGTGGGTTTGATATCTGTGCCGTCAATCAAACCATACAAGCCTCTACCTTGCAAGTATGTTGTGATTCTAAACTTCCATGCCTGATAATTGGTCTTATCAAGCTTCTCTATTTGTGCATGTTGGTCTCCCATAATACAAATGCTAAGCTTCCTCCTTTAAGCCTCCTTTCCAATGTGTGTGATGAGAAGAAATATAATATTTACCTTGTAAATGAGGTATGTGCACCTTTCTTTGCTTGGATGTTGCTTGAGATGCCTCCTTGCAATCTTCTTCTACCTTTGTGTAGTGTTGATGATGAACTGCTTCTTTGATAGCTTCAAATTCTTCGTCAAGGTATGATAACCTTATCCAAGCCTCTGAGTACTTGCTCTGATACCAATGTTGGAGTTTATTGATCTCCAAAGTACAGCTAGAAGTAGGTGAAACCCAACAGGACCTAGTTGACTTTTTCACAAACTTGTATGCATAGACCAATTTTCTTGCAGAGAAAATTGCTCTTTATTCACTTAGAATTTTCCAAAACTGTTTCACACACATAAACTAGACTCTAAGAGCTTTCCAAAAAGATATAGAACACCTCAAATGGATAAATACACAATGAGCTATGACCTCTGCAATATGCAGCTTTAATGGAGACCTTGAAACATAGATGAACCTGAGGACACCTATTACTTGCAAAGACAACTGCTCTTAACTCACAACTCCAATGACTTTGAAAATTTCCCGAATACAAGTAGATGTAAAGATCTTTCTAACAAGCTAAAGAACACATGATTTGGATACATACAAAAGGAGATAGGACCTCTGCAAGTTGGATGTTTAATGGAGACCTTCAGCAGGGATAAAAAATAGAGACCACACTCTACTTGCAGAGAGTATTTCTCTCAGCTCACAACTTCAATGATTATGAAAATTTATATGAAGAAAGTAGACAGTAAGAGCTTTCCAATGATCTATCAAATATGTAATTTGGATATATAATATGGGAGAAACAAGCTCTGCAATCTGTGCATACAAAACTACAGCAGTGTAGAGATACACATATGACTCTCTTGGACATCCCACAAGATCACGAATTGTCTCTTGTTTTTATAGCATGGGAAACTAATCTAAAACCTTCCTAATACATCTAAATTCGTGTTAGACACTTGGATGGAGGTATTACATGACTCAAGTGCTCAAATAAGCAAAGTATTGATGGACTTTGAGAACTAGCCACATCGACCTTCCACTAGGACACCACTGAAGCTCCTTTGTGACTCACTAATTTGACTCACCATGTTCTAGAGCTCACATGGTATTTTTGCTACATTTTATGAATAATATGAGCCTTCTTGAAGTATTTGAAGACTTCCCAAAGGTATTTACATAATTTGAAACTTGTACCCTACATAAAACAAATGTTCGCAACACCTTTGAACTTAAAAAAAAAACAAGGCACCTATCCATTTGCATTGGGAATTCTAAAATTAGGGGGTTTTTCTTTGATTTTTGGTTCACAGAAAGGATGGATCTTTAAGGATGTGTATAAACCATAGAGCTTTGAATAAAGTGATAAGAAAACACAAATATATAATGCCTCACATTGATCATATTGCTGATGCACTAGGTGGTGTTACTTTATATAGTAAGATAGATTTCAAAATGGTTATTATCCAATAAGAGTTAAATATGATGATGTACATAAGAAATATTTTTAAAGTAAATGTTTCCATTATGAGTATTTTGGAATGCGTTTTTGTTTAACAAATGCTCTATCTACTTTTATGATGCTCATGAATGGTATTTAACGTTCTTTTATTGATCAACTTATTATGGATTTGTGGATAATCTGTTAAAATTTAAAAGATCATGAATTTCATTTGTGTACAATTTTTAGGATAAATTTGTACAAATTTCAATATGTTAATTGAGAATAAATTGTACATCAACTAAGAAAAGACACAACTATGTCTATTTGAGGTTGCGTACTTAGGAAAAATCATTTTTTCTCATGGAATTAAGATCGGCCCACAAAACGTGGTTGTGATCTTTAGTTGGTTGATTCCTTAGAATGAGCCTCAATTGCAATCACCCTTAAATATTTCAAGCTTTTATCATAAATCACTACCATCTATTCACATATAGCTAGGCCATTGACAATTTTGTTACAAAATAATAAAAGGTTTGTGTTTAGAAGTGCATTACAAGATGCTTTTGATGAATTTAAAGAAACACTTTCATATGCTCTGGTTCTTTTAGTATTTAATCTGCAAAAAGCTTTTGAGTTCAAGATTGATGCTAGCATCCTCTAGATCTTCTTGGTCTTGGGTCACTTCTTCTTATTGTATCATTTGCATGTGCTTTGATTACTCCTGATGCCTTCATAGAGGGCAATCCAATTTTCTCATCAAGGCGTTTTTCTGAACCGCTTGATTCTTCATCAATGTTTTCAAAACTTGTACATGTTTCATTACTAGTAGAAACCATTTCCTCATCTTTCTTAGATATAGTTAATGAATTTGCTAGACTAAAACTTCTATGCAATATTCCACTCCATGGTTTTGAGTTGGAGTTATTGCTTGGTGACACATCAGGTCTACTCAAATTTTGAGATTCTACACTTTATTTTCCAGAAGTTATTTGTCATTTGAGTCAAGATTAAGTCCTTCTTTGTCATTTGCATAGAAGCTCGACATTTCATCAAAAACCACATCTCTTATTACCTTCACATCTCATGTGAGTCGGTTTAACATTTATATACCTTTTGCTCAAGGGAATACCCAATGAAGATACATTTTTCTTCTTTTGGATCAATTTTCATCCTCAAATCATTTGGAATCTTTAAAAATAAAATACAATATTTTCATATGATATAAGTTTGGATTCTTACTTGTAAACTTCTCTTCATGTGTAACATGATGTACAACAACAATCAGAGTTCTATTCATGATCTATATATCAGTGTGCATAGCTTTTATCCAATAAAAATGAGGCATATTTTTCTCAGTCATTAGGGCTCTTGTTATTTATATGTTATACGTATTTTTGTGTTTAGCAATAGCATTTTCTTGTGGTGTGGACCTACATGAAAATGACCTTTGAATTTCGTGACTTTTGAGAAAGCTATTAGACTCATTTGACATGTATTCATCTCCTCTATTAGATCTTAATGTCTTAATATACTTCCATATCTCCTTTTCTGCAATAGCCTTGAAATTTTGAAAGTGACTAAGCACCTCAGTCTTCTCCTTCATGAAGTATACCCATACCTTTTGTGTATGGCCATTATGAAAGTGACATAAAACCTTTAGTCACCCATAGATGCGGTGTTTGCATGACCCCAAACATATGTATGTGATATTTCTAAAACATTATCACTAAAATACCTCTTAAGTGAAAATGATACCCTTGACTATTTACCAAATTGACATGCTTCACATACCTTTTGCATCTCTACAACCTTGAAATGGAAAAAATAGTCCATTGAGAAGCTCCTTTGAATGCATGAGCACTAGCCTCTACAAATATGAACTTGCATTTTTCTTAGGCCAAATCTCTATGTTATCAATAACACGTGATGCTTTTGCAAACATGGCTTCAATTATTTTAGGAATTTTGACATTCAAGGTGAATATCCTACTTGCTTTGTTTCCTTTGGCGATAAACCTTCCATTTTGTTTTTACTCATCCACATATAAACCATCAGCATTAAATCTAACTTTTAATCCCTGGTCAACCATTTTTCCAATAGAAACTAGGTTTTTTGTTATATTTAGAACATGCAATACATTAGAAAGATGTTTTAACTTCCCATCCTCCATGCATAGTTCTATGTTTCTTGTATGCTTGACAGGATGTGATGTATCATCACCTCTTTCAACAAACACAAGATTTGATAATTTTTGCAAACTACTAAACCATGCTTCATGATTGATTATGTGATTTGAAGCACCTAACTCAACGGACCATACATTATCATTCAATTTTAAAACATGAACGAACATTGTATTCATCATGTGATGTTGTACCATGAATCCTCTCCAAATCATCTCCAGTTGTGGATCCATAATTGTTTTGTTGATTTCTATTACTTTGATTCCTCAACCTAGAATCATGTTCAAAGTGAACAAGTTTACCACAATTCTAGCATCCCTTAGTGTCATTACCTAAATCATTCCTTTGGAAATTTCTATGACCTCTTTTGCTCCCCTACCTCAAAATTGTCCTCCACCTCCTTCATTTTTCTGTTGTTGAACTTGGTTCTGATTATTGGTTCCTCTTCCACTTCGTAAACCTCTTTCTTGGCCTCTTCCTCTTTCGAAGTAGAATAGTTACTCAAGAACATCCTTTCCTTGGGATTTTGAGTCTTCACGGAGGTCCTTTTCTTCAATTATCAACATGGAGACAAGATCATCAAAATTTGGAATATTTTGCCTCGCTTGAATAGAAGTTTTGAACTTCTTGTATGTAGTTCCTAAACCATGAAGGCACGCTTCCATCTTATCACCATCATTTATATTGACCAATAGATGTGAGTGATTCATGAATGCTTTTGTTTTTTAGGGTGCAGTAACTTATCAACATTCGCTTTTTCTCTAGTGCATTCAACTCATTCTTAAGTTGCAATTTTGGTGCCATTATATTGGTTTCCGACAATGTGACCAAACTTTTCCAAGAATTTTTTGGAGTTTTGGCATCATGTATGTGCCCAATCATGCTATCTTGTATGCTAACAAATAGTCAACACATTACCTTTTGTGCTCCTTGATTCCACTCTTAATATGCTCTTAACTCCTCTATATTTTGATTCCTATCTAGTAACTATGGAGTGTTTTGATTGTCTCCTTTGATCTACTTCCTATAGACTTTTCCCATCAAGAAATTCAAAATTTTGAATCTCAAAGCATTAAAGTTTTTCTTCTCCATAAATTGACTCATTCCATCAACATTTTCCATTTCTACAACAATTCAGAATACTGTAAAAACACTAGAAGCATTACCTCTACTTGAACTCTATCACATTGTGACTTGATAGTTTGATCTCAGAAAAACATAGTTTTCATGTACCAATAGTACACATAACTGTTTGAAATTTTGGGTCTAGAATATTTGAGATATGCCAGACACAATGCAAGTGAAAGAGTTGCAAACTTCCTAATTTTTTTGTGGGCTCCATCTATGAGACCAAATTGGAGATTGAGATTCATATGAAATAGAAATATGGGCAAAATAGATGTTCCGAAAGGGCCAACTCTCAAAAATATTTTGATGCCTTCAATCTTCACACCAATTTCTGAAGCCATATGAGATCCTTTATGAAGTGCATGTTCTCCATGCCTCATGCACTTTTCACTGTTGGCCTTCTCAAAGAGCTCTCTATAGCTACATTGGCTCCGATACCATGTCAAGAGAAAAGAGTTAACAAAGATAGCTCTCACACTCTCACATACAAAGAGAGGAGCACACACAAATTGAGACAAGGAAGAATGATCTTCTTCTTCTTCTTCTATTACATAAAGAGAACATACAAGAATGACCTAATACAACAATACAACCAATACAATATTTTGAGAATGAGTGAGTTGGCAAGAAAACAAATGTGTCATCACCCTCATTAGATAAATTTATTACAACTCACTAAAAGTATCCCTAAGATATATCGGTGTAACGACTACATGTCAGAAAGATGAGAAGGTGATATGTGTCATCCTTGTTGGAGGAGATGGTGGATAATCACAAGAGATGAGTTGGTGTAGCTAAACCTACTTCACACCTACTATAAATGATGGGTGGAGAGTGTTGTGGGACTCTTTAGTTAGCTATCAAGCATAAGTAATCACATATGTTTCTTGGAAGATGATGCACTAATGACAGGATCAAAACAGATAGGTAGGCATATGATCCAAGGTACAAAACTTGCTATTTTGGTTGAGACATCTACTTAGAGTTTTGAACCATTCTCTAATTACATTAGCAATTGATAAAATTCCTTTTGGAGAACTTCAATTATGTTAACAAGATACCAATCATGAGTGAAATCATCTAAATGATAAATTATATGAAAAAAAATATGTTTAGCAAATTAAGCATCCATCTCGACTTTTACGAGCTTTGATAGTCACAGACGAGTGAGCAGAGATTGATTAATATCTGATGATCGTGAAAAGCATTATTAATGAAACTTTGTAGGATTAAAGTAGACAGTATGACCGAGCTAACGTGCTTCAAATCAAGAGAAATGAGTCACTATACAGTGAGAATAAGGTCAAACAAGTTCACCATTTTGATGGAGTGTGACAGAGATATGAAAGTAAGAAGTAATGATCATGTATGAATTGAATCATGTAAAATTACAATGTCATTGGTAATAAAGTATTGCTCAATGATTGAGAATTGAGTGAGCTATGAGGTGAGCTCCGCTTCTCAGTGAGTACATGAATATGATGTCTGAACCTCGAGATACACGCGGGCATTTCATATCCTCTTTTATGTTTTTGTTGGAGCCAAAGATTGGAATTCAAATTCAGATCTCTACCAAAAGGTGAATCCTAAAGTATAGTATTGATTCCCTCTTTACTCAACTAACAAATGATATGAGATTATATGCTTCGTAGCTCCCCATGGGTTTGTTCCACTTTTACAAAGGTAATTATAATGCAAAGGTACAAGAGGTTGTACATATGAAGCCTTCCAAGTGTAATGCCAATACATCAAGCTTATGTGAGGTGATCAAGTATGTAGACTTGGGCTTAATTGCACAACCAATCTTGAGCTTCATATCTCAACAATTATGGGCCTAAAAATGAACATTTCGTTGAAACTTCTAACATCATCTTTGAACATTTTTCTCTAATCATATTATCCATTTTACTTTAATATTTGTATATTTTCTCATCATAATTTTCCATATAAAGGAAACGTCAAAATTTTGTTTCAATGTTTTTCACCACATGGTATATTATGATTCATATACATCATGATCATGGAAAGCGGCATACCACTCTACATATCTCTTCAAGTTCCTTTATGTCATATGCAATATGTAGAAGGAAATGTTTTGGGTCTCCAAGGGCTACTTTCTTTACCACATTATGGGGATTGCTTTTTTTAAATCATGCTTTGACTTTGGCTTAAGAGAGTGTGGTAAAAAATGCTTTGTCAATTTTAGATCTAAAAAAATGAATAAGTACCGTTGTCTTTCTTGTAAATCGTTCTCTCTTTCATATTCAAAAAGTTACTTAAGATCATTTTTTCAAGTTTTGTGGTAGGTTTGGTAAGAGAATGCCCATTATCTCTCTGAAATAGATTTTTATTATTTTTAACTTTATCTCTCTAAACTAGATTTTTATTAGTTTTAACGCATTTGATACTTGAAACGTTTGAATATTATTTTTTTCTAAGAATTTTTGAAACGTGCATATCCTTTCTCAATTGTTAGAGTATGAAGGTTCTATAGACAAGTAAAATTTTTGACCTGTCCCTATTCCAAGAGATTTCTTCTCTCACTCTCATTCACTCTCTTTCTTGTTTGTATTCCTCTATTCATGAAATTTATCTTATTGTGTGATTTGCTCAATTTTTAACGTCATCTTGAGAATTATGTTCATGTGAGAACCTTTTTCATGTGAGGAAATAACTCAAACTAATAGGTTCTATCGTCTCGATCTAGAGAGTTATATCATGTATGCCTATGCAGCCAAGACATAAAAAAAAAAAAAGCTGACCAGAGCCAACTAAGACTACATATCCTCTTGATCGTCTTAGAAGTTGTTCACCATCAGTTCAAAATGTAAGATCATTGTTGTGATATATTGGTAATGGATTCAACAAAAAACTTCGATACGCTTGGAGTTCAGCTATAAAACATCAAAAGTGAGATCATTATTTTGCAGGAAAGAGTTAGAACTTTGTAAAAGGGGAATAAAAACTTCAATATTGAAGTAAGAAGAAGAACATGAAGTGAAAATTATGAATAAGAAGGTAAACGTTGTCTTTATGTTTTGTTTCATTTTTAAAAGCAGTAGAGTAATAGTGACACCACACATACAATAGGTATGTTTCTATAGAGAGAAGAAGCACCCAAATGGTTCAGTACAATGTCAAACCTCAAGAAACTTTGGAGATGGTTGATAACCCACCAAACAATTTTTTTTTCGGGAAACACTTAAGCATAAAGACGACAAAGAATTTCTATGCTCAATAACTCCACAACGGATACTAAATATTTGTGATTTAATAGGTATAAGTTAAAAGGGTTTTATATATCACTGTTAAATACATTCACCATTGCACGCAGATAAAGGTATTCATATGTCACCTATTTTCAACACCGTTCAATGCGCATATGGCCTTGAAGAAGTTCAATTTTGATGAGACAGGATATATATATATATATATATATATATATATATATATATATATATATATATATATATATATATATATATATATATATATATATATGTGTGTGTGTGTATGTGTGTGTATGTATGTATATTTATATGTTCATGAATCTATGCAATGTCCTGCTTCAAATCCATTTCATTGTGATGAACACAAAAATGTTTACCTTGATATTGAGAGAGTACACATATCAATTGTTCAATACTACGGAGTTACATAAGGTGAGTGTAATGGTAATTTAGTATTTGTTTTGAAGTTGGATGAATCACAAGTTGTGAAGGGCCAATGTTTAGAAAGAATTACTTTGCCAATTATGAATAGAGATTTGAAAGGCGTGCAAGTGAAAACAGGACAATACCAAGCATAAAATCACCCATAAAGCCTACTTTGAGACATAAGTTGAAAATTACATATGGTCGCTTGCTTCATTTGTATTGAAGCACAAGAACATTTGTATTGCTTCATTTGCTTCATTTGTATTGAAGCTTATCATGATATTTACCTAAAAAAGAAACATCCCACGTACCATCAAGCATGAATAACAAGGTGTTTTGTTTAAAGTTTTTTTTTTTAATAAAGGAAGTTCGGCCTTAGCCTACTCTTTTGGACTTGTATTGGTTAAAAGAAAAGTACAAGTGAAGGGGACTAGTGCCCACGAGATCTCCCGAATCCCACAAAGCAGGGGAAGCTTTTACAGAGTTTAGATGGCATTACAAAGAAGGTTAATCACCCTCTCATCACCCTCATGCGAGGCCCACTTGGGTTTAAGCTTGTAGTTGATCAAAAGGTGATGTCTGACGCGGGGGATTTCTTACAGTTAGCGATTCTTTTGCCCAGGAGGAACAATGATTTATCAATTGACCACTGTTTGGGGAGTTGCCAGAGGTATAGGCACATCTTTCCCGCTAGATCTTCTATAGGATCTCCCCTCTGATACCATTCTAGAGAGTTGTGGAGCAGCCGATCGTTTTTCCCAGCGGAGCTTGTTTCCAACTGATATGTTTCTCATGTCTAATTTTATTTCTGACAATCTACCAGAGCCTATTGGAGTTGGGACAAGTAAAGAAGATGCGAGAAACATCTTCAATGAACCGGTAGCAATGCTTGCACAAGGGAGGCACCCCACAGATTCTGCTAGCCTTTAGGTTGGTCCAAACTCCATGATGAAGAATTTGCCGTAAGAGGACATAATTTTTGATTTCTATGAGAGGGTGACAGATAGCCATGAACTTCATGTCCCACCGCGCCCATGTCCATGATAGACACCACTTCTTGTTGAGGTTAACGTGATAATCAATGGTTTCTTTGATGTTTAGGACTTTTGTTATGCAATTACCATTGTGACATCTGAGACCAAGCGGGCTTGGCATGTTGTGTCCCATGAGAGGGGGAACTTTAGAGCACTCCTAGGCAAGATGTCTGCTTTGTAAAGTAATCCATTCTTCATAGGTAATGTTGATGCTAGGGTCAATATCCTCGAAGTTGATCCATTGGTTGGTGTCTTGTTTCTAGAGATGTTTCCAGTTTTTGAACTTTCAAGATCATCATACAGTTGCATGAAATAGATTGTTTTCTTCAATTAGCTTGGTGCTCTTAGAAGGAAACTTTTGGGAAGTAATAGAGAGGGATACAACAACAAAGGAGGTTTTTGGAAAGCAAGTTCAATTAGAAAGGAGTCAGGTAGGGATACATGTTAGGCTATAGATATTCTAATCATGAGGAGGTGATGCTCATTCACTATATGAGGAGAATGTGCAAAGGAGAGGTGGAAGATGCATATGTGTGACACTCTCAAAGATGAATGGTAGATGGCATATTTCAACAAAGGAGAAACCCAATGTTTCTGTTGGACTCTTCTGTGTTGTTTGTAAGAAAATGGGCATGTTGTTGTTGTTTTATATGAACAAAGGAGTTGATGAAAATATAATTGGGGATTTTTTTCTAGCTTCAAGATTCAACAATGAGATTTTCGTTCAGTGCAACAAATTCTAATGTAGAGTTGCTCGGGGATTGAGAACAACAATGGAGTGTTGATATATTTAGGTAGTGATGTGTGTAAACACATAAGGACCGTCGGGGCACTTTTTTCCCTTTTTAAGAGAATGCATATAACCCTAATGGTTCACTAATATTTATACATTATCTTGATAATACATTCAATATTGTGTGTTGTGCTTCAAGCTTCTTCTTCTTTTTTGTGCTATTTATGTTCTTCTGTAGACCTCAAACTCCAAACATTGGTATCAGCGGCAATTGTCGTTTCATCGAGGACATCGTTGAAACCCCTCCAATCACAATTACATAATCACAAGAAATTTGGTGAGCATACTTAGACCAATCAGGATTTCGAAATAGCTTCTGTATGTTGTGTCAAAATTGCAATCTTAGCTTGTTTCGGCCTCCGAATGCACTATTGTAGCACCTATGTAGGCAATTTCATCTTTTTGTGCCAAAGATATATACAGGTTTTGGTTCGCTAGTATAAGCATCTCAAAGTTTCCTATAGGTTTAGCAAGACTTGACAGGGTAGTTCTCTTCAACCTTTTGGGATATATACATTTTTCTGCATCAGGGTATTTTAGTTAGTTGCCATGGCTGAAAGTAGTGATGTATTCTGTATGTTGGCTGTCGAGGATAAGTTTGATGGTACCTATTGTGGAAGCACTCCATAGCCTCCACACAACTGAACTAAGAAGTCTAACTAGCAAGGCCACACTCTAGGAGAGAGAGATGTCTTTCCACCAAACCAACCCCTCCAATATAAAGCTCCAAGTCCAAGGGGGTAAGTCCCTCTCAAGGGGACATGTGTACCTTCCATCACATGATCCCCTAAGGTGCTCACATGGTTTCCAAGCTTAGGAAATCACATGAAATCACATGGCTTTTAAAAGAAGACTCTCCAAGCTCTCACATACAAACCAAGTGGCTAGGAGAAGCTTCGAATCAAGCCTAAGGTACTCAACCTTAGAGAATTAGCCCTAAGGTTCAAGACCCATCTAAAAGGGTAAATAAACTATAAATCCAAAGGGTTTCACACCTAGAAACCCAAGGGTTCTACCCCTTAGACCCATGTATTATACAACATTCTCCCCCCCTTAAAAGCATTTCCGTCCTCGGAAATGAGTGGAGATATATACCTTGGGGTATTCCCCTGTGCTCCATGATCAATCTCAAGCATCATGGCTTTCATCTCTCTAAGTCTACCTCTTAATTCTAAAGGGGAATTATACCCCGAATGAATCTAAAAAGAGGAGAATCCATGTGTGGTCTAATTCGCTACCCAATCATTCAAAGTTTCATCTAGTTTGCATACGAAAAAGAACTGAGTTGAATGCAAAGTATGGGAAGAATGAAAAGGGTGGAAGAGAACATCCATGTCTATTTCCTTGTTTAAGCCATGTGCCATTTGGCTCTCCATAGCTCAAACATGTGAATTAGGTGGATATAAAGTGACTTCAACTAAATTACTACCTTGTTCCATTGCTTTGCACCACTTTTGCATGGACCTAGCAAAATAGATGAGTGCTTCTTTAGGTTTCTTTATCAGATTCATCTCTCAAATTAGAACCCAACTTGTTCTGAAAGGAAGATGAATCTTTCATAATCCCTACCCAAATCACTCTTTTTTAGTGAAGTGGGTGGATTTCCTTGTTTGCAATTTGCCTCCAATAATTCTAAATAGAGGGGAATTTCATTATATAATCCCTACCTAACCAATAGAATGGTAAAGGTGGATTATATAACATCTTTTTTATCTTCAATGGGAGCTTACCAAAAAGTGGATGCAATGTTGTTTCAAAACTTTACGTAGTTTTGAGAATCCATTTTAAGGGACTAAAATCCATAAGGGTTAATCTAACAATTGTAGCCTTTGATTGAAACCTATTTTACTTGTTCTTCCAAAAAGATAAGATGTTTATAACTACGTCCCAAGATGGGAACTCATAGTGTAAAATATCGTGTTATCTTTAAGATCATAAGTAGAAATAGATTATTCAATTGATTTCTTCAATGTTTAACCTTTACGGATCTTTAATTAGATCTCAAACCTTAAGGGTCTTCTTGATCCTTCTAGAGTTCTCTCCCTTATATTCTCAATCTATTAAAGATGTCCTATGTTGAGATCTTTCTTATTCTTCAATGGACTTGAAATATCAAGTATCCAAAAGATGATCTTTCTTAGCTTTCTTTCAAGCTTGGGCTAAGATCATTTTTATGTTCCTTGAATTTCAAGTCATACTTTGGCATGAAGCTTTTAGAGCTTCATCCTTTGGATTTTCCCTTCAAACTCAAAAAAGTTGATCCTCTCCTTATTTCTAACTCTCTATAAGAGATAGATACTTTCATATCTTGTTGGAATAATTCTTCTTCCCTTTGAGAGGATAATTGAAGAAGATGCCTATTCCTAGACATTTTTTTCTTGATGTATTCCATTGGATCATGAGTCCCTTTTTCTTCTGGCCATCAAGAAAAAGTACTCAACGGGATTCAGTACCCACTGTCCCATACTAGTGCGTTCCTCATCCAATCCACATAACTTTGTTTTCTCACCTTTTCTGTCCTTTTAAATGCCCTTCATTCTATGGTACCAGATTATGAGAGCAACGACTAAGGTGCTTAGATACACCACTACTAATCTTACTTTAAATATTTGGTTAACCGTTTAATGTGGTGTGACTCATCTTATCAAACTTAAAGTTTGACTTGAGCTTTGCCCTATTTGAGTCTTTTGGCTTTCTTTTCTTCTTTAGCCCAAATAATAGATAAGACTAGGTCTTTCCCAAAATAGATCGCTTCATGTTCAATGTTTTACCCATGGGTTATACTTGGGGATCTAGCTATTATGCTTCATACAAGAAACCATATTCCTTAAGTCTATATAACGTATGTTATGTTATCCCCATGAAGCATCAATATACTTTCAGGATTATGCTTATAGCTTATCCAACTTCTTTTCCTATTCCACCTAGGATTTATACAATCCTAATGGTATATGCAAGTCTTCTCTTTCATTGGGGTTCTTTGAGAATTCCCAATCTCTGTGAACTTCATTTAGTTGGAAGATGTAATAAAAGATATATGAAGTACTAGAACACAAAGAAATGCTTCAACTTTATCTATTTCTTGCATATCTTATACCTTGCAATACCCTATTTGGTCTTTTCAAGGCATAAGATACAAGTTCTTGGGGACTTTTCTCCCCTTCTTAAGAGTTTTCTTCCTCGAAAACTACCTGAGAGTAAATTGAAAATTGTGCTCTTTCAGAAGTATTTGAAAGAGTTTATTTTCAGTCTTTTATTGTTTCCCCTAGCTAAAAGAACTATTCAGAGCTTTTATGATTTCTTTTCTCCAAGCATACAAAAACAAATGTCCCAAGGTTCAAGTTTTGACTTACCTCTAAATTCGATGTCCCATACCACCGAATCAACTTCAGTGGTAATGTAAGCCTAGATGTCCCATACCATCTATCTTACACTTCCACTTAAGTAAAGGTAACTTTTAACTTGAATTTTGAGAGAAAACCTTCTTCTAATCAAGAAAGATTTATTACTTCTTGGACTTGTAAGTGTTATTTCCACTACATAGCATATGTATTGTCTATGCTATGATGGACTTTTAACTTACCAAGTCTTAGTTGCAATAAAACTTAATGTCAAAGATTGGTTTTTTCAATGATTCCTTTATTCAGATGTGCTCTAAAATATCATTTTATGTCACACTATAATAGAGCTAGTTTATACTCAACTAGAGATCATCTCTTATGACATAATGAGTAATCTAAGAAAGAATAATTGACTTGCCAATCAAATCTCTAAGTTGAAGTAGATGGTAAATCCATTTACTATATAGTCTATTTCTAGGATTTTAGAAAATGGTACTTAGGGTTTATTACCACCCTTGATCAGTTTTACCTTCTCTTCATGCCTTGCATTTCCTTGGAAGAATAATGTAAAGCTCCAAATAGTTTTGTAATTCTTTTTAAACAAAGAACTTTCTTGATCAAAAGCACTAATACTTTCATCTTCCAAAACTAAGATTCTGTTATACCATATTTTCTCTTCCTTAGAGCTTTGAGAATATAGTGTTCTAAGTTACCACCATTGTATTGTGCTTTTAAGAGAGAAGATTCTTGTACTATGGCCTTGATGATGAGGCGTTCCATGGGTTTTTTAAAGGAATTTTGATACTCCCTAAGAGGGACTTTAAGCTTAATGTATTTTGCCAATGTATTATTTCTTGACTTGTAATAGTAACTATATAGGAAGTGAATGGTAGTTTTACTTATGGCCAATTTGCTCTACTACCATTACTCTGATTATGGAACTTATAATCATACTTAAGCTTATCTTTAAGAAATTAATCTCCTTCTCAATGCAAAACAAAACCCATGTAATATGTTCCATATGCATACTAGTGTATGCCAAATGGTTCCACCTTTATTGGAAAAGGTGTTGCATGCATAAGGTTCAGAAGTTGAACCCTTCCTTAAAGCATGCAAAAGTTCCAAATTAGAACTTTGTGCGTCCAAAGGATGGTGTTAAATTTTCATGATTTTCCATAATGCATATGTCATAAACCATGACTATATTTATGCATATCGAATCTTTCTTTTCCAAACCCATGTAGTGCAAATCCTTTCCGTGACTAATTGTCTATGTGACCAAGCCAGACTGGGCCACTTGAATCTATGCATCCATTTCTGAGTTCATTTCTATCACAACATGCAGTGCATGCCTCATAGTTTAAAGGAAAAGAAAAGAGGGCACTTATCTGGAAATTATGCTTCGTCCATCCCTTGATCCACTTGAGTACTTTTCTAGTAATGAAGTAGGCTTGGACCACCACCTCCTCCCTTGCTGAAATCCTCTAGGGGCATTTCATACTTACTTGTGTGTCCATATGTGTGCATCTGAAAATCATGCATAGGAAGGTAGAGGGTTCAAAACTCGTCCACTACATGAAAACTTTAATGAAAGAAAACCTCGTTGTTTCCTTCTATCCTTGAAAGAAGCTTTCTAGAACTTAAGGTTACACTATAATGCATTGCCTCTTAGTATTCATGCATGGAGTTTTGCATTCTATTGGTGCAACCTCTATGCATAGCTAATGGATGTCACATATATGTACATCTTACTATTGGAAAAGAAAATTTCTGAAAAGAGCTATGCTTCTTATATGAGTATTTTCATTTTGCACAGAGTTGTGATTTCTATGTGAGGAGCAACACACATGGAAATACGTATCCAAAGATCCCATCAAGCTCCTTGGAATGAATATCTCTTGTCATTATTCTTGCCTCATAGTGCCTAGCTTACAAAGTCAATGACCTCTTCTAAAATACTTAAAAGAACACGACTTGGTGTTAAATACTTTCACTTCTAAAGAAAAACTCAAGAAATGAAAGAAGCAATAATTAAAGACTTCCTTGAACGCCATTTGATGAATATACTCCTTGTTCCTTTGTGATGCTCCATGTGTGAGAAGCTCCAAGAGAAAGATCACGATCCGTGAGAAAATGGGTACATAATTACTTCTCAAGAGAGTTTTTTATGACTCGAATCACATGTCTTTTGCCAAACACAATGCTACAAAATACACGAGTTTAAATATCCCTCAATCCCGTATGAGAGTGGGCATAGGCATCTACGAAGCTTCAACGGCTGTCGGGAGCCTTTAACGCTTCACGTAGAACCACTTGAGCTGATAAAAGTGCACATAATCCCATATGCAAGATATCCGGTGAGTTAACGCTCTTCATATAATGAGGCTGAAAGCTTCTACGTTACAACTCAAGTGAGTAGAGTGCGTTCTGCTCCTCCGCTCACGCAGACATGTTAGCTTCCTAGGCAGCATAGCCTGCGATGCTAGATTTGGCACATCGTTCAGCAATGAGAGGTTGAATGGTCCATCGGCTGCTTGGGCAATACTCTCTGTAAGCTGGGGGTCACATGAGTTGACCTCTTGCTCCCTCAATACTCTCAAGAAGGGATGCAGGGGATCCACGATTCTAACTATGCACATGAACCACCTAGAACTCGAGATTAGAACTCCATTGGAAGATCTAAATTAGAGAGGGAGTTCAAAGATCCTAGCTCTCATTCGAATTTGAAAACTCCATTGGAAGATCTAAATTAGAGAGGGCTCTCATTCGAATTTGAAAACTCCATTGGAAGATCTAAATTAGAGAGGGAGTTCAAAGATCCTAGCTCTCATAACACTATTGTGGAAGGACTCCATAGCCTCCACACAACTGAACTAAGAAGTCTAACTAGCAAGGCCACACACTAGGAGAGAGAGAGAGATATGTCTTTCCACCCAACCAACCCCTCCAATATATAGCTCCAAGTCCAAGGGGGTAAGTCCCTCTCAAGGGGACATGTGTACCTTCCATCACATGGGTCCCTAAGGTGTTCACATGGTTTCCAAGCTTAGGAAATCACATGAATTTGAAAACTCTCATTCGAATTTGAAAACTCCATTGGAAGATCTAAATTAGAGAGGGAGTTCAAAGATCCTAGCTCTAAATTAGAGAGGGAGTTCAAAGATCCTTTGAAAACTCCATTGGAAGATCTAAATTAGAGAGGGAGTTCAAAGATCCTAGCTCTAAATTAGAGAGGGAGTTCAAAGATCCTAGCTCTCATAACACTGTTGTGGAAGGACTCCATAGCCTCCACACAACTGAACTAAGAAGTCTAACTAGCAAGGCCACACACTAGGAGAGAGAGAGAGATGTCTTTCCACCCAACCAACCCCTCCAATATATAGCTCCAAGTCCAAGGGGGTAAGTCCCTCTCAAGGGGACATGTGTACCTTCCATCACATGGGTCCCTAAGGTGTTCACATGGTTTCCAAGCTTAGGAAATCACATGAATTTGAAAACTCCATTGGAAGATCTAAATTAGAGAGGGACTTCAAAGATCCTGTCGATTCGAATTTGAAAACTCCATTGGAAGATCTAACTTAGAGAGGGAGTTCAAAGATCCTAGCTCTCATTCGGATTTGAAAACTCCATTGGAAGATCTAAATTAGAGAGGGAGTTCAAAGATCCTAGCTCTAAATTAGAGAGGGAGTTCAAAGATCCTAGCTCTCATAACACTGTTGTGGAAGGACTCCATAGCCTCCACACAACTGAACTAAGAAGTCTAACTAGCAAGGCCACACACTAGGAGAGAGAGAGATGTCTTTCCACCCAACCAACCCCTCCAATATATAGCTTCAAGTCCAAGGGGGTAAGTCCCTCTCAAGGGGACATGTGTACCTTCCATCACATGGGTCCCTAAGGTGTTCACATGGTTTCCAAGCTTAGGAAATCACATGAAATCACATGGCTTCTAAAGAAGACTCTCCAAGCTCTCACTAAGAAGTCTAACTAGCAAGGCCACACACTAGGAGAGAGAGAGATGTCTTTCCACCCAACCAACCCCTCCAATATATAGCTCCAAGTCCAAGGGGGTAAGTCCCTCTCAAGGGGACATATGTACCTTCCATCACATGGGTCCCTAAGGTGTTCACATGGTTTCCAAGCTTAGGAAATCACATGAAATCACATGAAATCACATGAAATCACATGAAATCACATGCACTGATAGCCTTGTCTATCAAATGTGCCATTATTCCCCACATTTGCTCCTCCAAAACAACAAAGGATGCTTGGGATACACTAACTACTTTATACCAAGCAAGGAATGAGGCTCATGTTGCTTACCTCCGAAAATACTTGGAGAATGAGCACATGAAGGAAGGAAATTCCATGGATAATATTTTGACAAAGATCAAAGATTTGAAGGAGCAATTGAATTATGTTGATGAAGTCTTACAAGGCAGTTCGCTTGTGCAGACTGTTCTGAATGGTCTTCCAGTACTTTGATAGTGGGGCAACCTGACATATTACCTTGCAACGTAGTTTCTTCACTTCACTTGAGCCTGCCCCTATAGGGCATATTGTCACATGTGCCAACAACTCCTCTTATCCTATTATGGAAGTTGGTAAGTTCATTCTGAATACTATTGATGGTAGTTCTTTTACATCATAAGATGCTTTATTTGTGTCACGGATCAATAAATATCTATTATCAGTGTTAGCATTAGCCAAGATCGGCTTGGTTGTGAAATTTGTTCGTGATAGATGTACAATTCATGATCTATCAAATGGTGACACCATTATTGCTTCTAGCATTTTATGTCATAGGCTATATGAGCTCATAAATTATGCAAAACTTGTGAATGATTTAGTACGTGCAGCTCAAGATTCTCACGCTATGTGAGATGCAAAGCTTTGGCATGCATGTTTTGGTCATCTAAATTTTGCTAGTTTGGTATGCCCGCTGTCATCGAGAATCGACACTCGAGCTTAGGCACCGTTACAAAGCATCGAATGGAATCAAATGAGAAGATATCAATATGGCTGAGAACATGGATTTGTTGAGTATGGGCTTGCAAAAGAGGCACTCATATGTCTTGTTTAGATGCAAGGAGAGGGTTGTCATGGACAGACTCTATGTAATGGATGGTTCATGTCAGTTTTCAAGCATTATGCTCTTCGAGAGAGCGGGAGACCGCTGAAAAGAAAGAAAAAGGATTGGCATCTCCTCGATTTAGAAATCAATAGCACACAGGATTAGAAGGAGGGCATGTAGCCCTAAGAACAGGGGCAGCCAAAAGACGGGTCTGGCATCTTTCTGTCAGGTGATTATGATGGGCATCGGCAATGAGCATGGGGAGGAGAAAAGGGTGGAGGGCAGAGATTCGAATCGCAATTACGGGCTATGATTTGGTGGTGATGGACTGACAAGATTAAAAGGGGGTGCACAGAAAAGATGGGCAGCGGGGGGATTGAAGAGGAAGGCTGATGGGAATGAGGAGGGGGAATGGAAAAAAAACCTGAGAGGTAGAGAAAACGAAAAGGTTTGTAAACTGCTGATATTCAAGAAATGGAAGGAGGCACGACAGGCGTACATTCTAAGAGGGAATCAGACGCTTTGAGGGGAATGTGGTCTGAGGATGGACTGAGGCACGACAGGCGTACATTCTAAGAGGGAATCAGACGCTTTGAGGGGAATGTGGTCTTGAAGATCGTGGGAGGATGGACTGAGGCTGGGAGAAAGAAAAAGAAATCATGTTGCTCTAATCTGAGGAATTCACGCCTTTCATGCTATCAACAAGGAATGCTGTGTTCTGCGAAATCGAATGATTGCATACGGACCACAAATTGAGGTAGAACGTGTAACAAAGTGATAGGTAGGAGATGGTTGAACCACACCCTAAGAGAGAGGATTAGGAAGTAATCCTCAACCATGGCTTTTGGGGCAAGTGGTTAGCCCATCACATTCTTAACCGGGAGGTTGTGAATTCAATTCCTTACATTGGAATCAGAGCCTAGGAAGTAGGCTTGGACAAGGTGGAATGATCCAATGGCCTCTAAAAAAGGCGCTTGGGCATCCTCTATGTGAAAGGGTAGGAATTGTGGAAGGCGCGCACGTCGGTTTCAAGGATGGACCCTACAATGATTGGGATGTATCTCTCAATCCGTAGGTCGGATTGAGGCGTGTAATATACCGTTGGAAAGCTCTTGGAAGGAACTCTCTAATAAGCTACCTTGGAAGTGTGAATTCCTTGGGAATCCTTGGGTGGCACTTGATTGAGTGTTCAAGATACCAAGCATGGGTGAGAACAAGGTTCAAGACTGAGGTTGAGAACAAGGGCTCGAGACACCAAGGTTGCGAACAAGAAGGTTCAACACACCAAGGTTGAGAGCAAGGGTTCAAGAGACCAAGGTTGTGAACAAGGTTCAAGAAATTGTGCGAGGTTGAGGGACATCAATTCAAGGGCACCTAGGGAGTTCAAGGGACTGATCACCGAGGCTAGAGGGATACAAGAGTAGATCATTGAGGATAATGATTGACCAAGGGGGGAAGAATGTAACAAAGTGATAGGTAGGAGATGGTTGAACCACACCCTAAGAGAGAGGATTAGGAAGTAATCCTCAACCATGGCTTTTGGGGCAAGTGGTTAGCCCATCACATTCCTAACCAAGAGGTTGTGAGTTCAATTCCTTACAGAACAAATTACTGATTTATCTCCGCATCTGTTGATAGTTATGTTTTCAACATTTCTCTGCACACGTTACATCGACCATTTATATGGATGTTGATTATTGAGTTCCTGAATATTTCCTTTATGCGCACCTAGAGCTCTCTGATTGTAATGTATTCTGTGATGATTGTGAACGTTCTCTACAAATTCTGTGTTGATTACAGTTCATGGTGAAGATGATTATGTCAATGTTCTCTGAAAACTCTGTGTATGTTGATTATTGCATATAATCTACGAAGAGCAATTGCTGCGTCATTTGAGATGCACGTGCTTGAATTTTGATTAAGCCTATGTTAAATATTTGTTGTGAAACAAGTACAATGATACATACTATATGACTTAGCGCATGATATTTAGTTTCATCATGTTGGAATAGGATTAACATTTTTCAGTCGCTTCTGTTGTTCAAAGCTGTTACATTTTTAAATTATGTTTTTGTTGACTGCCAGAAATATTGAATGTATTTCGAATTCTAAAGATAAATTCACGGTCGACCGAATGATAGTATAACATTAATGTAACACTTATGCCTTTGACGGTAAAAGAGCAAGGACATTTTTTTTTAAGGGAGGTCATGAGGGAACGTACTCGATGTGTCTGATACTTATGAGGTTCTATCTACGTTTTTCTAATAAACTGCTACTGATCATTTTTGACAATTTGGTGTAATCATTTAAGCAGACGCTTCATCATTTCTGTTGAATCTAACTTTTGATGATGGATTTGATTGCACGCATATCTGAACTTTTTTTGTTCATTGATCGGAAAGCATCAACGATTGATGTATTGATGACAACACTCATACATTTGTATCTATTTCTACAAACGCTGGGAGAAATTATGCTCTGATGTTGATTGACAACAGTAGATTTTGAGAGGGAGTCGGTGGTACTCGTCAGTTATCTCAGATGAGGTGATCATATCCATCTTTTTTACGACCTTACATCAGAGATTGAGGAGAAGGGCATTGATATTGAATCGGAGGAGACGAAGAGGAAACGGCCTATTTTACATGTTTTTGATGGCTATTGAGGGGTGCAAAAATGGAGAGGCATACTGATCGCTTATCATTTGATGTTTTAAAGCTTCCCAATTCCGTTCATTAATGGTTATGCTGAGGATCTAACATTGAGAGTAAAAGTCTCGTTTGTGCTCTGATGATAATACAACAAAATAGCAGAAAATCGACTAGAGGAGAGAAAGGTATTTGTTTGGCATGCACTTGATCGTACACGGATAATGGATACGATAACCCTGCAGGGACAATTTGACTGAATCACGAAAGTCAGAAAATTTATTTATTCTACCCCCTACAAGAACCTACAAGAAGCTCCTGCCCCTCAAAAGAAAGAGATCAACGCTAAGTCTTGTATACACACTATTGCTTTATAAAGGAGAAATTTATAAATCTGACTATAGATTTGGATCGCTATTTCTTTCTTTATGGAATAAATACTTATTAATATGTCTTTAGTAATTATGGTTCAGAACTGTTGTGCT
This sequence comes from Ceratopteris richardii, assembly GCA_020310875.1. NCBI lineage: Eukaryota > Viridiplantae > Streptophyta > Polypodiopsida > Polypodiales > Pteridaceae > Ceratopteris > Ceratopteris richardii. The sequence continues at coordinate 65,558,744 of CM035420.1, forward strand.
ACTCGCTTCGCACTATTCTCACTTAAACTCTCAAAGATGCTTTTACTGCTTACATTATTGATTTCAATTGCTTGCTGAATGTTTCTTTAAGCATCCAATTGCTTACTATGTGTCTTTTTCTACACATTGAAAAGGAAACGTTAGCCAAACTATCTATATAGTTAGCATGTAATTGTTGTCTTAATTCTTCCGAGCATAAATTTCAGGGGTACAATTTATGTCATCGAATGTTCATTACACAGTGTTATTTTCTTAGCACTCTATGTGCACCCCTAAGCGCACGTGAACCCGACCACACCGCAAAAATCTGAAATGGTGTCCTCTTTGCCCAAACTTGAGGCACCTACTAAACATGTATGTGAAGGATGTATTTCGGGCAAAGTGTAGTGTTCTTCCTTCACAAAAGATGGTTCAATTTGAGCTACTAAAAAATTACAGCTTTTTCACAGTAATGTATGTGATCCTATGAAGACACCTTCTTTTGGGAACTATCTTTACTTCCTTACTTTCATCGATGATTTCTCCAAGCATGCATGGGTATATCTATTGAAAGTAAAGTCCAAAGTGTTTATGTGCTTCAAACTATTTTTTAGTTTTGGTTGAAAATCTATCAGTGTGTAAAATGGGCACCCTCCATTTTGATCGAAGGGGGAATATGTACCTTCTAATTTTAATGCATTTTTGGTTGAACATGGGATAAAACATCAATGAAAAGTGCCATATAAACCTCAAAAAAATGGAGTTGCTGAAAGGAAGAACAAGTCACTCATGGCGATGTCGAGGTGTATGGTCCAGACTCACACTTTACCATATAATTTTTGGCTTGGCATTGTTATGTGTGCAACATATGTACTTGATAGGTTTCCCACTAAAGCATTGCAGTCAATCACTCCATATGAGGCTTGGCATGGTCGTAAGTAATTTTTTGCTCATCTCCATGTTTTTGGTTTTGTAGCATATGCATTAATGCATGAACACCAATGCAAGAAATTGGATGATAAAGTAGGGAAATGTATTTTTGTTGGATACAGTTGTGAAAGCAAAGGATATTATCTATATCATCCACAGATTAAACACATTTTGTTTAGCCAAGCTGTTGTTTTTGTGGAGGATGCTATTCAGCCATTACTTTCATGTACTAAGGAGACATCAGTTAGCTCTAAAGACATGTATGACACTTTGTTGTCTCTTTTCATAGGTGGAAACTCTAGTGCTAGTCCTAATGAGGCAACTTCTGGGCCTTTATGGGTTTCAGTGATGATGCACATAATTCCATTTCTGATGTAGATTTACATGATGCACTTGTTGATGAGAGAACCGATATTGAGGGGGCAAAAACTATGCCAAAATCTCTAGTGCATACTTTGTATGATAGCAAATTAGATGCACCTCTCTCATATCATACTCATGTAGGCTGTCATAGTGCTTCTTTTGCATCAAATTGCTATGCTATGGCTGCCTCTAGTCTTTGTGATGAGAATGAGCCTGTTTCATTTGATGAAGCACAAAATTCTAAAAATTGGATGGTTACTATGCATTTTGAATATGATGCTATCATGAAAAATGGTACCTCGTCTTTATGTGACTTACCTTCTAGCAAGAAGGCCATTGGCACTAAGTGGGTATATAAGTTGAATCATAAGCCTGATGGAAGATTTGACAAGTATAAGGCTAGGCTTGTTGCAAAGATATATGCTTAGGAAAGAGCCATTGATTTTGTCGAGACCTTTGCTCCTACATGCCAAATGACTATTGTTTGTAGCATCTATCCACTTGCAGCTCATCATGGTTGGAATGTACATGAGTTGGACATTAAAGTTGCATTTCTAAATGGTGACTTGCATGAAGAAGTGTATGTTTTTTAGTCTCATGGCTTTGTGCAGAAAGGGCATCAAAAGAGTGTGCAGCTTGAAAAAGGCATAATATGGTTTGAAGCAAGCATCATGTGCTCGGTATGAAAAAATACATGCCTACCTGATTGCACATGGTTTTGAGAATAGTCCAACTGCGAGCACCTTATAGGTTAACCATGAAAATGATGTGCTTCTGATCATTGTTGTCTATGTTGATGACATCTTGCTTACTAGTCCTCATGAGAGGCATATTGTTGATTTTAAGGCTGATTTGCATGCCTCATTTGAGATGTCACATTTGATACATTTGCATCATTATATGGGCATTAATTTTATGCAAGTTGATCACGTAATAGCTTTGTGTCAAAAAAGTTATATTGACACACTATTACAATATTTTGGCCTTGAAGACTGCAAACCTATTGCCACTCCTATGGAGATAAGTTTATGGTTGGCTCTTCATGATGCTACAAATGCATTTGATGCTATTATGTATCAGCAACCTATTGGATGTGTAATAAAGTAAGTCTATGATCTAAGGGTCCGATCCGTTTAGACGACACATCTGAAATTGGACATTGTTTGGTCACTCATGTGTATGGCCAAAGATCTCGAGACTAGACTTAAGCATAAGTCCATGTGCTCTCTTAAACAAGTGATCCACTTAGCCTAGTGGTTAAGTCTCAAGGTTGTGAAGGACGAGGTCTTGGGTTCAAACCCCATGGGGAGCATGGGGAGAGTGTTTTGTGCAAGGAGCTCTAGAGCCTTCTAACTCAACTTAATGTGAGTTAACTTGAGTCGAGTGAGGCTTAACTTGAGTGGCGAGTACACCAACCACTAGTGGACTCTAGTGGAAGGTACTAAAGCAATGGTCAAGATCACTCCAACCACTAGTAGACTCTAGTAGAAGATATGAAAGGAGTGGAGGAGCTTGCACATGCACTTGTGGACTCTAGTTAAATTTGTGGTCCTCGTTGATTCGAGCAGCTATATATACATGCATAAGGTTGGGAGGAGAGTCATCTCTCTAACACGTGGTGGTCATAATTGTACTTTTCTTAGATTGGTATATTTTTAGATCCACCCTTATAATTCATTCACTACTTTGTAATTTGACCAGTTTATCAAAGTGCAAAGCCAAACAGTGTTTTGAATCATTTGGGCAAGGATCCCACTAGAGAGATGAGACATGTTCTTCGAGTTTTAGAACATGACCATGTTCCTCTGGTTTGGGAACATGAGGCTCAGGGGTTGCCTACGATTATTATATATAGAAATCTTTCCCAAGGGGGAACAATGTAATAAAGTAAGTCTATGATCTAAGGGTCCAATAGGTTCAAACATATCTAAAATTGGACACTGTTTGGTCACTCATGTGTATGGCCAAAGATCTGCAAACTAGACTTAAGCATAAGTCCATGTGCTCTCTTAAACAAGTGATCCACTTAGCCTAGTGTTTAAGTCTCAAGGTTGTGAAGGAGGAGTTCTTGGGTTCAAACCCCATGGGGAGCATGGGGAGAGTGTTTTGCCCAAGGAGCTCTAGAGCCTTCTAGTTCAAGTTAACATGAGTTAACTTGAGTTGAGCGAGACTTAACACGAGTGGCGAGTACACCAACCACTTGTGGACTCTAGACGAAGGTACTAAAGCAATGGTCGAGATCAATCCAACCACTAGTAGACTCTAGTGGAAAATATAAAAGGAGTGGAGGAGATTGTGCATGCACTTGTGGACTCTAGTTACATTTGTGGTCCTCTTTAATTTGAGGAGCTATATATATACATGCATAAGGTTGGGAGGAGAGTCATCTCTCTAGCATGTGCTAGTTGTAATCGTAGTTTTCTTATAGGATGCTTGATTTACTTTTGCATTACTAGGTCAGATATTCAGTTTGCTATCTCATAGATGAGCAAGTTTATGCCTTGCCTAGGTTTCAAGCATTGGCATGCAGTTAAGTGCATCTTTCTCTACTTAAGTGATACTTGAATACTTGGATTGTTTTATCCCATGGGGAATCACTACCACTAGATTAGCATGCTTTTTCTTTTACTTTGACTGGGTTGGTTGCTATGACACTCGTGTGTCCACTAGTGGTTTTTGCTTCATGGTTGGTAGCTCATGCATATCTTGGTTGAGCAAGAAGTAGCCTACCATGGCCACTTCCAATTGTGCGGCTAAGTATAGGGCAACTTTCACAGTGGCTTTTGAGTGTGTGTAGCTTAGATGCCTTATGGCTGATTTGGGTGTTGATTAGTCTTCTGCCACCACCATATTTAGTGATAGTCAAAGTGCATTGGCAGTTGTGAGGTGTCATGAGGAAGGAGATAAGGAAGAGAGCTCACACACACACTCTCACAATCAAAGAGAAGCACACACTTAGATTGAGGCGAGGAAGAAGAATGATCTTCTTCTTCTTCTTCTTCTTCTTCTTCTATTACATAAAACGGAATGTACAAGAATGACCGAAAGACAAGTATACAACAAGTGCAATATATAAAGATTAGTACATAAGGAAAACCCTAATGTCCGCAAATGAGCGAGCTGGCAAGAAACAAATGTGCCATCACTCTCGATAGATAAATCTGTTGATATATTTAGGTAGTGATGTGTGTGAACACTCTAGGACCGCCGGGGCACTTTTTTCCCTCTTTAGGAGGTTTTTTTCCCCCGGCTTGTATATACGCCTATTGCCCTAATGGGCTACTCATCTTTGTACATTCTCTAGTAATACATTCAGTCTTGTGTGTTGTGCTCCAAGCTTCTTCTTCTTCCTTGTGCTGTTCGCGTGCTTCCGCAGACGTCTAACTCCAACAATTGGTATCAGAGCAGGTCGTTGCTTCTTCTAGGGCGCCGTCGACACTCCTCCGTTTGCAGTCTCAGATTCGCACAAAATTTGGTGAGCATACTCAGGGTGTTTTCGAGATCAAAACTGCTTCGCTTTGTGGTGCCGAAATCACGATCTGAGCTCGTTTCGGCCTCCGAACGCACTATCGCAGTGCTTGTGCAGGCTATTTCGTCCTTTTGTGCCAAAGGTATATACCAGTTTTTGTTCGCCAGTTTAAGCATCTTGAAGTCTGCTACAGGTCTAGCAGAACTCGTCTGGGCAGTTCTGTTCAACTTTTTGAGATACAGTCAATTTTCTGCATCAAGGTATTTTAGTCACCGGCCATGGCTGAAAGCAGTGATGTATTCCGTATGTTGGCTGTTGAGGATAAGTTGGATGGTACCAACTACCCATTATGGGCTTATATGATGCGACATGTACTGGTTGCAAAAGGATTGTGGAACATTGTGCAGGGTGTTGAAAGACGTCCTGTTACACCTGTAACGACAGGTACTGCAAATACAGGTGTTGGAGCTGATGAAGATGGTGTCGAAGATGATATTCCACAGATTCCTGTTCGTGCTGTTGTTTCTGTTGCACCTACTGCAGAGCAGATTCGTTGGGTTGGCAGAGATGCCCAGGCACATGCATTGATAGCTTTGTCTGTCAAACGTGCCATTATTCCTCATATTCGCTCTTGCACAATAGCAAAGGATGCTTGGGATACACTTACCACTTTGTACTAGGCTAGGAATGAGGCTCGTGTTGCTTACCTCCGAAAACAGTTGGAGAGTGAGCACATGAATGAAGGTGATTCGATGGACAGTTTTCTTACAAAGATCAAGGACCTGAAGGAACAATTGATTTCTGCTGATGAGGTTATACCAGATAGCTCACTTATGCAGACCGTTCTGAATGGCCTTCCTGATTCATATCAGAGTTTTGCCTCTACTCTTCGATTGATGATGAAAGGCAATCCGAATGCCTTGTCATTTGAGGAATTAGTCTCTGTTCTGTTGCAGGAAGATCAGTCCAGGCAGAACAGGTCCATTATGCGTGTTGCAGATCAAGCTTTCCTGGCTAGTCAGAAGGGCAAAGGAAAATGGAGCTCTTCTACTAGTAAGCAGAAATCTGCAAATGCTGCACAATCGAAGAACCAGGATAAAGATGAGAAGAAATCAGAAAAGCAGAAATTGTTCTGCAAGTACTGTAAAGGAAATGATCATATTATAAAGAACTGTCCAAAACTGGCTGCTAAAGAGGCAAAGAAGAAAGAGGCTGGAATGGTTGTTGCAGAGGCCTCTACACCAAAAACAGAGTCTGCAAATCTTGTGTAGGAAGAAGAATGGGCGTTTACTACTGTCTGTAGTTTTCACCCATCTTCTCATGATCAGTGCATGTCTGCAGTAGACTCAACACTCGAGCCTGCCCCTACAGGGAATACTGTCACATGCGCCAATAACTCCTCTTATCCTGTTATGGGAGTTGGTAAGATCATTCTGACTACTGCTGATGGTAGTTCTTTCACTTTGTCAGATGCTTTATTTGTGCCAGGGATCAAAAAGAACCTGTTATTAGTTTCTGCATTAGTCAAGATTGGCTTGGTTGTGAAATTCGTTGATGACAGGTGTACAGTCCATGATCTCTCAAATGGCGATGTGATTATTGCTTCTGGCATTTTATGTCGTGGGCTATATAAGCTCATAGACTATGAAAGATCTGTGAATGATTCGGCATGTGCAGTTCATGACTCTCAGGCTATGTCAGATGCAAAGCTTTGGCATGCACACTTTGGTCATCTGAATTTTGCTAGTTTGTTACGCCTGCAGAAATTTGAAATGGTGTCCTCCTTGCCCAAACTTGAGGCACCTGGAAAACATGTTTGTGAAGGCTGTATTTTGGGCAAAATGCAGCGTTCTTCCTTTCCAAAAGATGGTTCAGTTCGGGCTATGCAGAAATTGCAGCTTGTACATAGTGATGTCTGTGGTCCTATGCAGACACCCTCTTTTGGAAATTACCTTTACTTCGTGACTTTCATTGATGATTTTTCCAGGCATATGCATGGGTATATCCACTCAAAGCAAAGTCCGAAGTGTTCATGTGCTTCAAACAGTTTTTGGTTTTGGCTGAAAATCTGTCAGCATGTAAAATGGGCACCCTCCGTTCTGATCGAGGGGGGGAATATATGTCTTCAGATTTTAATGCATTTCTGGCTGAACGTGGGATAAAACACCAGTGTACAGTGCCGTATACACCTCAATAGAATGGAGTTGCTGAACGAAAGAACAGGTCACTCATGGAGATGGCGAGGTGCATGGTCAAAAGTCAGGCTTTACCACATAGTTTCTGGCTTGAGGCTGTCATGTGTGCAGCATATGTACTGAACAGGTGTCCCACCAAAGCGTTGCAGTCCATCACTCCATATGAGGCTTGGCATGACTGCAGGCCATCTGTTGCTCATCTGCGTGTTTTTGGTTGTTTGGCATATGCATTAGTGCCTGAACAACATCGCAGAAAATTGGATGATAAGGCAGTAAAATGTATTTTTGTTGGGTACAGTTCTGAAAGTAAAGATTATCGTCTGTATCATCCACAGACTAAACGCATTCTGGTTAGCCGTGATGTTGTCTTTGTGGAAGATGCTATTCAGCCATTGCTTTCATGTACTAAGGAGACATCTGTTAGCTCCAAAGACATGTATGATACTTTGATGCCTCTTTTTACAGGTGGACAGGCTAGCGCTGGTCCTAATGAGGCAACTTCTCAGCCTTTGCAGGTTTCATATGATGATGCAGATCATTCCATTTCTGATGCAGATTTACATGATCCACTTGTTGATGAGAGAGTTGATATTTGCTGTCACGCAAAGTCTGGTGCAGACTTTGCGTGACAGCAAATTAGATGCACCTTTGTCATATCGTACTCGTTCAGGCTCTCATAGTACCTCCTTTGCATCAGATTGCTATGCTATGGCTGCATCTAGTCTCTGTGATGAGAATGAGCCTATTTCTTTTGATGAAGCACAAAATTCAGAAAATTGGATGGTTGCTATGCAATCTGAATATGATGTTATAATGAAGAATGGTACATGGTCTTTATGTGACTTGCCTCCTGGCAAGAAGGCCATTGGCACTAAGTGGGTATACAAGCTGAAGCGTAAACCTGATGGTACAGTTGACAGGTATAAGGCTAGGCTTGTTGCAAAGGGTTATGTGCAGGAAAGAGGCATTGATTTTGATGAGACCTTTGCACCTACATGCCGTATGACTACTGTTCGGAGCATTTGTGCACTTGCAGCCCATCATGGTTGGAATGTACATCAGTTGGACATTAAAACAGCATTTCTGAATGGTGACTTGCATGAAGAAGTGTATGTTTTTCAGCCCCGTGGCTTTGTGCAGAAAGAGCATGAAAACCAGGTGTGCAGGTTAAAGAAGGCGTTATATGGTTTAAAGCAAGCACCACGTGCTTGGTATGAGAAAATACATGCCTATCTGATTGCACATGGTTTTGAGAACAGTCCAACTGAAAGCACCTTATATGTTAAGCTTGGTAATGATGTGGTTCTGATCATTGTTGTCTATGTAGACGACATGCTGCTCACTGGTCCTCTTGAGAAGCATATTGCTGATTTCAAGGCTGATTTGCATGCCTCATTTGAGATGTCTGATTTGGGGCATTTGCATCACTATTTGGGCATTCAGTTTATGCAAGTTGATGGTGGAATGGCTTTGTGTCAAACGAAATATATTGACACATTATTGCAGCGTTTTGGCCTTGAAGACTGTAAGCCTATTGCCACTCCTATGGAGACAGGTTTACGATTGAGTCTTCATGATGCTGGAGATGCATTTGATGCTGTTCTCTATCAGCAGGCCGTTGGATGCTTGATTTACTTATGCATTACTCGGCCAGATATTCAGTTTGCTGTCTCACAGATGAGCAGGTTTATGCATTGCCCAGGAGTCACGCATTCGAAAGCGGTTAAGCGCATCTTTCGCTACTTGAGTGGTACTCGGCTACTTGGGTTGTTTTATCCCAAGGAGGGATCACTACCGCCAGATTTGCATGCTTTTTCTGACTCAGATTGGGATGGTTGCTATGACACTCGTGTGTCCACCAGTGGTTTTTGCTTCATGCTTGGTAGCTCATGTATATCTTGGTTGAGCAAGAAGCAGCCTACTGTGGCCACTTCCAGTTGTGAGGCTGAGTATAGGGCAGCTTTCACAGCGACTGTTGAGTGTGTGTGGCTCAGACGCCTTATGGCTGATTTGGGTGTTGGCCAGTCTTCTGCCACCACCATCTTCACTGACAGTCAGAGCGCATTGGCAGTTGCGAGGAACCCTGTGTTCCATGCTCGCACTAAGCACATTGAGGTGCATTATCACTATGTCAGGGAGAGGTTCTCTGCTGGGGAGATTAGCTTGGCATATGTGCCCACGCAGGAGAACATTGCAGACCTTTTCACGAAGGCTCTGCCTAGGGAGAAGTTTGAAGCTTTCCGCAAAGCTTTGGGCTTACTTCCTTTTGTGGAGTGATTTCCACATATCTCGGCACTTCCTTATACATGAGTGCCAGCTCCTTGTTCACCACATCACTTCCAGGGGGGATTTGTTGATATATTTAGGTAGTGATGTGTGTGAACACTCTAGGACCGCCGGGGCACTTTTTTCCCTCTTTAGGAGGTTTTTTCCCCCCAGCTTGTATATACGCCTATTGCCCTAATGGGCTACTCATCTTTGTACATTCTCTAGTAATACATTCAGTCTTGTGTGTTGTGCTCCAAGCTTCTTCTTCTTCCTTGTGCTGTTCGCGTGCTTCTGCAGACGTCTAACTCCAACAAAATCTAGTACAGCTCAATGAAGTATCCCTGACATATATCGATGTGACCACTATACATGTCATAGAAACGAAAAACTGATACATGTCATCCTGGATCATCACATGTTGAGCTTGATATCTCAATACTCCTCCTAAAGCTCTATGTCATGTCCTCTAATCCAAGCATCTTCCGAAACTTCTTCAGCTTCTCTGCTCCAAGTGCTTTAGTGAAAATATAAGCAACCTGCTAATTTGTTCTCACATGAACAAGATCAATATCACTAGCTAATATCTTCTCTCTAATGAAGTGAGAATGTACCTCAATATGCTTTTTCTTAGCATGAAAAATAGGGTTCTATGCTAACTGTATACTGCTAAGATTATCACAATAGATAGTGATTGGATTTTGCACTTCCATACCTAAATCTACAAGGAGCATCTCCAACCATGATGCCTCACATGCTTCCATTGCAGCACCTCTATACTCAGCCTTTGTACTCGACAAAGCAACAATGGGTTGCTTCTTGCTGCTCCATGTACTAGATGAACTCCCAAGTGAGAATAGAAAGCCACTAGTATATCTTCTATCTGGATAGCTACCAGCCCAATCTGCATCGGTGTATCCATGAACCTACAAATCTACACTAGCTTCATAAAACAATGCATAATCCAAAGTAGCACTCACATAATGTAGAGTGCACCTCGGAGCATCCAAATGTGGCTTCCTGGGAACTTGCATAAACTGACTTTCAAGTCCAACAGTGCAGCTAAGATCACTCCTCATAATTGTGGGATATATTAAACTTCCCCCAATTTTCTTGTACATAGTAGCATTTTCCAGTGCTTCACCTAATGTAGTATCTAACTTCAAATTCTGATCTAATGGCATAGAAATCGGCTTACAATCATCCATACCATACTTTTGTAGCATATTCAAGGCATATTGCCTTTGTGACATCCATATACCTATTTCTGTATGTATAAACTCAATGCCGAAGAAATAACGCAGCACACCAAGATCTTTCATGTCAAATTCTTGCATAAGAAGTTGCTTTACCTCTTTGATGCTTTCTACGTTATCACCACCTACAATCAATTCATCAACATAAATAGTCACAATCGTGATGCCATCATCATCATTCCTTGCATATAGTGAATGATCTGCATCACACATAAAAAACCCAATGATGGCTAAGTAATAAGGAATCCTTGCATGCCATGTAGGAGGAGCTTGCTTCAGCCCATACAAAGCCTTTTGCAACCTGCAAACATATTGTGGATGCTTTAAATCTTCATATCTTTGTGGTTGGTCCATGTATACTTCTTCCTCTAACTCGCCATGTAAGAAAGCATTCTTCACATCCATGTGATGCAAAGCCCATCATTTTTCTATAGCTAATGCAACAAGTGTGCTGACAGCAGACATTTTAGCTACAAGGCTAAATGTTTCCTCATAATAAATGCCATAAGTTTGTGCATACCCTTTTGCTACCAAACGTGCTTTATACCTACGTATGCTACCATCAACATTGTGTTTTAGCTTGTAAACCCACTTGCAGCCTATGGGTTTCTTTCCTTGTGGCAATGGAACCATCTTCCATGTATCATTTCCATAAAGTGAAGCCATCTCTTCATCCATAGCCTTTTTCCAATCTGTATTTCCAATTGCATCTTCAAAACAAGAAGGTTCAACATCTTGTATTACCTTTGTCCTGTAGGCACAATGGCGAGCCATGTAACTATCATATGTCAATTGTTGCACTGAATTTTGTATCCTTCCAGATCTTCTTGATCCTGGGTCACTTCTCCTTGTATCATCTGCATGTGCCTTTCTTACTCCTGGAGTCTTCATAGAGGGCAATCCAAGTTCCTCATCAAGACTCCTTTATGAACCGCTTGAATCTCCATCAACGTCTTCAAAATATGCACATGTTTTATGACCAGCTGAAAGCTTTTCTTTACCTTTCTTGGATGTATTTGATGAATTTTTTGGACTGAAATCTCCAAGCAATCTTCCACTCCATGGATTTGAGTTGGAGCTATTGCTTGGTGACGCATTCGGTCTGCTCAAAGCTTGAGATTTTGCACTTGATTTTTCAGCCTTTTCTTTGTCATTTGGTTCAAGATTCTGTCCTTCTTTGGCATCTACATAGAAGCTTGACATTTCATCAAATACCACATCTCTACTCACTTTCACCTATCATGTGAGTGGGTTATAACATTTATATCCCTTTTGTCCAAGGGAGTACCCAATGAAGACACTTTTTTCTACGTTTGGATCAAGCTTCGTCCTCAACTCATCCGGAACATGTACATATGCAATACAACAAAAACTTTCACATGTGATAAGTTTGGCTTTTTACCTGTGAACTTCTCTTTAGGTGTAGCTTGATGTACAGTAGTAGTTGGGGTTCTTTCTCAATGTATACAGCTGTATGCAGAGCTTCTACCCAATAACAATGAGGCATATTCTTCTCAGCCATCAAGGCTCTTGCTATTTCTACAATATGTCTATTTCTACATTCAACAATGCCATTCTATTGTGGTATGTACCTGCATGAAAACCAACGTCGAATTCCATGAATTTTTAGAAAATTGCTGAACTCATTTGACATGTATTCACCTCCTCCATGAGATCTTTATGTTTGAATATACTTCCCTGTCTGCTTTTCCACCATAGCTTTGAAATTCTAAAAGTGAGTGAATACCTCACTCTTCTCTTTCATGAAATAGACCCACACTTTTCGTGTATGGTCATCAATGAAAGTAACATAAAACCTATAGCTACCCATAGATGTGGTCTTTGCAGGAAATGATGATCTTGACTGTTTACCAAATTGACATGCTATGCATACCTTTTGCATCCCTACAACCTTGAAATTTGGTAGTCCATGGATAATCTCCTTTGATTGCATCAATTTCAGCCTTTGCAAGTTTGGATGTCCAATCTGTTTGTGCCACATCTCTATATCAGCAATAACTCATGCACCTTTTTGCAAACATGGATGCATTCATTTCAGGAATTTTCATATTTAAGGTGAATATCCTACCCACTTTGTTTCCTTTCGCAATCAATCTTCCATCTCGTTTGTATTCTTCTACATATGACCCATCAATATTGAACTTGACTAGTAATCCTTGGTCAACCATTTGTCCAACAAAAACCAGATTCTTTGTTATATTTGGAACATGCAGCACATTAGCAAGATGTTTTACCTTCCCATCCTCCATAGACAGTGCTATATTTCTTGTATGCTCGATAGGGTGTGATGTGTCATCACCTCTTTCAACATATCCAGGAACTCGCAATTTTTGCAAAGTACTAAACCATTCCACATGACTGGTCATGTGATTTGAAGCACTTGAATCAACATACCAGACATTATCATTTCATTTTGAAATACCAGCAAACATTGTATTCATGATGTGATGTTGAACCATGAACAACTTCTCTGAATCATTTGCACTTGTGGATGCATATTTGTTTTGCTGCCTTTTGTTATTTTGATTCTTCAACCTGCAATCACATACAAAGTGTCCATGTTTACCACAATTCTAACATCTTTTACTATCATTACTTGAATCATTTCTTTGGAAAATTTTGCAGCCTCATTGGCTCCCCCTGCCTCGAAACTATTATCTTCCTCTTGCATGATCATGCTGACTTTGGTCTTGGTTATTGTTTCCTCTTCCACTTTCGAAACCTCTACCTCTACCTCTTCCTCTGCTAGAGTAGAATACCTACTCAGAACTAGTTTTTCCTTGGGAGTTTGAATCCTCACCAAGATTCTTTTCTTCAATAATCAGCATAGATACCAGATCAATAAAATTTGGAATATTTCCCCTGGTCTGTATAGAAGTTCTGAATTCCTTATATGCAGCTCCTAAACCATGAAGGCAAACTTCCACCTATCATTATCATCTACATTCACGCTAATAGATGCAAGTGACTCACATATGCTTTTGATTTTCAGAGTGTAGTCACTAATCGACATGCTCTTTTTCTCCAATGTATGTAGCTCGTTCTTGAGTTGCCATTTCCGTGCCTTTGTATTGGTCTCATACAATGCGACCAAACTATTCCAAGCCTCTTTCGGAGTCTTGGCATCTTGTATGTGCCCAATCATGCTATCCTATATGCTAACAGATAGCCAATACATTAACTTTCGTGCTCATTTATTCCATTCCTCATATGCTCTTAGCTGTTCTGCAATCCGATTCCTCTCTGGTGACTGTAGAGCATTTTCATTCTCTCCTTTGATGTACTTCCAGTAGCCTTTTCCCATCAAGAAATTCCTCATTCTAAATCCCCAAGCATGGAAGTTGTTCTTCTCTAGCTTATTGCTCATAAGCTGACTCATTCCATCTGTGTTTTCCATTTCTGCAGCAATTCACAACACTGCAAAACACTACACGCACCACTTCTACTTAAACACTGTCGCACTATGATGTGACAATTCGATCTCATAAAAACATAGTTTTTGTGTATCAACAATACATGAAATTGCTTGAAATTCTAGATCTGGAATATATGAGTGTTGTCGAACATGACTTAAGTTATAGTTTCTAAAATTGACCTAGTTTCTCTGTGGGCCCCACCTTAGGAGCTCGAAATGGAGGTCGAGATGGCTCCGAAACTTCGATCTAACAAAAACAAGTGACCTAAAGGGATAACTCTCAAAAATATTTTGAAGTCATCTACCTTCACGCCGATTTTTGTAGAAAATGAAGGTCGTTTGTGAATTGCATTTTCTTCATGCCTTGCTCCATACTCTTCACCGTCACCTTCTCCACGAGCTCTCTATAGCCACGCTGGCTCTCATACCATGTCACAAGGAAGGAGATAAGGAAGAGAGCTCACACACATACTCTCAAAATCAAGGAGAAGCACACACTCAGATTGAGGCAAGGAAGAAGAATGATCTTCTTCTTCTTCTATTACATAAAAAGGAATGTAGAAGAATGACGTAAAAACAAGAATACAAGTGCCATATATAAAGATTAGTACATAAGGAAAAACCTAATGTCTACAAATGAGTGAGCTTGCAAGAAACAAATTTGCCATCACTCTTGGTAGATAAATCTAGTACATGTCAATGAAGTATCCCTGACATATATCGGTGTGACCACTATAGATGTCAGAGAAACAAAAAACTGATACGTGTCATCCTGGATCATCACATGTTGAGCTTCATATCTCAACATGTGGAGCCCTATGTTCCATGATTGCGCTAAGCACATTGAGGTGCACTATATTTATATCAGGGAGAGGTTCTCTACCGGTTTGGTATATGTGCCCACATAGGAGAACATTGTAGACCTTTTCACAAAGGCTCTGACTACGGAGAAGTTTGAAGCTTTCCACAAAGCTTTGGGTCTGACTTCCTTTTGTGGATTGATTACACATAGCTTGGAATTTCCATATACATGACTGCTAGCTTGTTGTTAACTGCATCACTCCCAAGGGATTTGTTGACATATTTAGGTAGTGAAGTGTGTGAATACACTAGGACCACTGAGGCACTTTTTTCCCTCTTTAGGAGGTTTTTTCCCCTAGCTTGTATATACACCTATAACGCTAACGGGTCACTAATCTTTGTAAATTCACTTGGAAATTCATTCAATATTGTATGTTGTGCTCCAAGCTTCTTCTTCTTCTTCCTTGTGTTCCTCACATGCTTCTACGAACCTCAAAACTACAACATGGAGTGATATTGTAAAACTTTCACTTTATTTCCATAAGATTTTAGTGTTTGGGTAGAGAAAAGTGATTCACACTATGAGAGTAGAGGTAGATGGAACTAAAGAATAAAATTAAAGGATTATTCTTGGAATGCTAACAATCTGAAAGATCACAAAAATAGAAAAAAAACTTCACACTCATTTTGAGAAATGAGAGCGTAGATTCTCCAATGATACTAAGGGTTTTGATGCAAGGAAGTCTACAAATATGGAGATTTCAAAGCTCGCTCAATAAATAGAGACAGTTGTCGATTTTTTGGGAGTATTTCTCTCTACCATCAGATCTGTAGTAGACTCTTGAGTTTTTCTAGTCACATGTTACAATGGAAATGTTAGCACAACTTTTTATATTCTCTCACCTAATAAGTATGTACAAGGCAGTGTCATCTATGGGATCATATGGATTCACTATGAATATCTCAAAAGAGATATTTCTTTCAGTTCCAACATTGGACTACACAAATAATGGAACATAGAAAAAAGGGCTATTCGATAGAGTTGGAGAAGAGAATACTTCATAAAGAGTAGGATCTTTAAGAGGATCATCTATGAAATATTTATCTTTTAAAGATTTGAAATTACTAAGGTTAAACCACATTCATTTCAACATGGAAGGCCATTTATCTTCTATTCACGAATATAGAATGCTACTTCCAAATGTTGACTATTTCTAACGAAGGAAAACATGAATCTCTTTGCAAAACCTCACTAGATAATGGACCAAGAACAAAGGGTTCATCAAGATTCTTTCTTTTAGAATATTTCCCATTTACACATGCATGTCAAACATCACTTTATTACTCTTTTTTATGTAATTCAAGTTTTTTTTTCAAAACTTCCTACCATTATATGACAAAAGAAGAATAGGGCATCAATTTACCAAATAAAATCTTACACATATTCAAACTGGAATATATGAATTCTTTAAAAGAAATGAGAAAGAGATGTTCTCTCAAATGATTTTCAAGCGCCATGGAAAAGCCTTTTCTTTACATCCTCATGAGATTGGATGTGTAGATCAATCCATAGTAGCTCCTATGATTATATTTACTATAACACATGTACCATGGAATTTGGACCTGTTCATCTGACAAAAGCTCTTATTTTAAAACTAATTGACTTGCTAAACAAGAAGACTATAATAGGGATCCTTGAGCCATGGAGTGCTCCCTATTCTAATTGATGGTTTAGAGTTCCAAAGAAGAATGGATCCTTGAGATTCATCCAAGATGTACAACCTATAAAGAAGGTAACCATTCAAAATATGGGTACCGACACAATTGTGCATGAATTTGTAGAGACTTTTGTAGGAAGATCAATATATTCAATGGGACACTTGCATTTTGTATATGACCACTTACACCTAGCACTTGAGAGTTGAGACTTGATATGAATGGGTGTAGGAGATCATATAAATGACTATGAGTCCATCCTCAATCAACTAGAGGAAGTTGATCTTAGATTGTCTAGGAAAAAATTAGTGTTTGGAGTTCCATAAGTATTAAATGTAGGAAGCCTATCCGGATCAAAAGGAAAGAAAGAATGTCCAAAGAAAGTTGATGCCATCCAAAACATGAAAGAATCTTTGTCCATTATAGAGAAAATGAGGATATTTCTTGGAGCATGTCATTTTTATGTGGTGTGGATTCCACATTTTGCTCATGTCGCAGATTTACTCTATCAATTGCTACTAAAAGCCAAAGTTCTCAATGTAAAAAAATCCTTCCTTAAGCTATGGAAAAGTTGGAAAGGGATTGATTAGAAGCTCCATTACTTGACCAAGCTGACAAAACTAATAATAAGCCAATTTTTATTACTATAGGCACAAGCCTAATAGACATAGGATGGGCAATGGAGTAGCAAGATGAGTAAGGCCAGATATATGTCACAACACCATGAGGGGGAGAGGAGGATTGTTATATTCCTTTGTAACACACTATAGTCTAGCAAGTTCCACCCTTGCTTTGTAGGATTTAGGGGGTCCCAAGGGCACTAGACCCATTCACTTGTAACTTCTTTCTGTTCTTTAATTAAAGTTCAGGAGAGTAGACCATGGTCAAACTTCTTTTTGAATCAGCATGCAATAAACACCAGCATGCAATCCAACAATATGAATTAGAAATTCAAAAACTTTGAATCACCTTTCATGAGTTACAAGTCTAGTTAGAAGAGATGTACTATAAAAAACCCACAAACGCGATGCAACAACAACTTGAACAAATCCGAGAAGAGATGTAAAATTTGCATCCTGTTGTGGATATGCTAAAAAGAAAGTCAAATCAAAGGAAGCTGAATTCAGTCAGCGACAACAATGGGGACTTCAAATCGCATATTTATAGAACACTGTCCAAGAAAGAGGGAGGCCAATACATGATGTGCAGGTGGTAGGGCAAGATTTCAAAGACCAAATTCACGAATTACACAAAGTAGCTAGAGCTAAAGATCTAGAAGTTGTTGGCATACAGTAACAAATGAATAGATTCATCCAACATAGTCTAAAGGTGGTAGCTGAACTCCAAGAGAGACTTTCCAAATCTTAAGCAAAATCCGTACTATATGAGGCAGCTCAACTAGCCTTTAATTCACAATAGGGTGCCCTACTAGATAAACCAATAGTCTAAAAATTGCTTTGCGCTATCCAAAGAAAACTGAAGGCAATGTATTATGAATATTCAACCAAATTTAGGGGTCATATTCTTGATGAAACTCTCAAGATTTTGATGGATGAAGAGGAGCTAGCTGGTTCAAGTCCACCACAGTGTGCCAATGTTTGGCTGTTGAGAAAGACTTGTAAAACATTTTTATTAAAGTTTATGAATTTGTAGCAAACCCTTCTTCCTAAAGTAAACTGTTTGGTAAAATAACTCTTATATCCTTCCCATTTCGGCCCATTAACTTTCTATCATGTACTTAGTGATCATTACCAGAAAATAACCCTATTGCCAACAATAATAGTACTCTATCAATAGTTGCAGTCCTTCAACAAAGTACCAAAGAACACATTAGCACACGGTTCAAAGTTGGGCTCATGTATAAAAAGAACAACAAACTGTGCGAAGAAGGGGGAGAAAAGAGAGCTAAGTAGAACAAGGATATCTAGATCATAGTAACACCATATATAAATTGTAAAACTTTGTCACATGGCTGAAGATTCCTTTTTTCATTTGAGATTTATAATCAAACATTATAGTTTTCAGATCAGTAGAGTCACTTGTGTACTCCATTTTCTCTTCCATTTGATATTGTGAAAATCTTGAATGGTGTGTATTGGGTAAATTTAGGATAGGAAGTAGCAATTGGGGATTAAAATATTAGGATCGAACCTTGAATGTTACTTAGTGATTTGGTAGATGTTGAGAGCTTGAAGTGGCCACTCGATTCATTTTGTACTTTATTTTCTCTTCTATTCAAATTGTGCAATTACGGAATGGTGTCTGTTGAGTAAATGTATGGTAGGAGGTAGATGTTGGATCTACAAATATTAGTCTAGAACCCTTTATGCTACTCATCAATTAGGTGGATGTTCAGAACTTGAAGTGATATTTGAATTTTATGGTAGATAATTATACAATTATCTTCGGTGTTTTTATATACTGTAGTCTCTATATTTGATTTTGGCTCAATTGTTCGACCAAATCTTAGCTCCATCATTAGGACTATGTAGCTACCTATCTACAAGGAGGTAGCCTCTCCATTTTGACAAGGAAACCTGCTTCCTTATGAAGTGGGTTATTCTCCTAGATCCACTACTGATGTCCATTTGGAGGTTAGATTTCCATAAGTGTTTCTTGGGTGTTCCACTCGATAGGATTGGAGGCATTTTGGTTTGAAATACTAGAGACATAAAATATTTGGATTAAAGTTTATGACTTTTTGACAAAACCCTTTTGTAAATCAAACTCTTTGGTAAAATACTTGTAATATACTTCCTTATCTTTCCCATTAACGTTTTTTTATGTACTTAATCAATACCAAATACTAGCTATGCCACCAATATTGATCCCAAAAAAATAGTACTCTTTCATAATCGTCATCACTCAACAAAGATTGATTCATGTATAAATAGAGTAGTAGAAAACATGAAGAAGAAGAGGGGAGAAGAGAAAAGATAGGAGAAAGCTCATCAACACAGAGTTCAAAGATTGCTTCATGTATAAATATCACTTTAGAAAGCATGAAGAAGAAGGGGGGAGAAGAGAAAAGATAAGAGAGAGGAAAGGAAAGGAAGTGAGAGTGTAGAGTTTGAACGAAAAAAATTACAAGTAGG
Source organism: Ceratopteris richardii (assembly GCA_020310875.1). NCBI lineage: Eukaryota > Viridiplantae > Streptophyta > Polypodiopsida > Polypodiales > Pteridaceae > Ceratopteris > Ceratopteris richardii. The sequence goes on from CM035420.1 coordinate 65,578,249, forward strand.
ATAGATAGATCATAGTAACCACATATATAAATTGTAGAACTTCATCGCACTGATGGATGAATCCATGGTTGGAATTTCCTTTCTAATTTGAGCTCTATAATAAAACATTATGGTGTTTGAAAAATCAATTCATTTCTATACTTTGTTTTCTATTGGTAAATTTAAGGTAGGAGGTAGAACTTGGCACTGAAAATATTAGCCTTGAACACTTAATCTTACTTAGAAATCAAGTAGATGTTCAAAACTTGAAGTTTCATTTGAATGATTCTATAAAAGATAATAGAGAAATCTTGATTGCTTGTGTGTATTGCAGTCACTATATTTGAATTTTGCCTAAGTTATCTGGTTAGGTTTTGGTTCCTTCTTTAGGAGTCAATATCCATCTAAAAGGAGGTATTCTATTTATTCTCATAGGGATGCTTGCATTCTAAAGAGTTCCTTACCTCTTGGATCCATCTTGAGGAAAAGCGTTTAGTGCAGTCATAGTAAATAAGGTTGCCAATGGTTTCTAATTGCGAATCTCCATTTACTAGTAGGAAACCTTCTTTTTGGCACTAACACATGGATGTTTTGTATTTGCACCTGGCTTGCAACCAAACGTGCATGAACACCTAGGCCTCCTTCGACTCGCTCCCCCACAACGTGCTAATTTGTGGCGACTTCAATATGGTGGAGGACCCTGCAGACAGATGGAACGACAAGGGCCGTGTTATCGACATTCAGGAGAAAGAAACTTGGAACAAAACCACACTGCTTTTGGATTTGGTCGAATTCAAAGATTCAAATGGATTTTCGTGGTCAAATCTCTAGGCGGGCAAGGACTTGAGGAAAGGCATACTAGATAGAAGCTATATTGCTCAGAAGATTATTCATCAATGGGGCCACCCTTTCCTCTTGCAATGCACTGACCTTGGCATCTCTGATCATTACCCGATTATTATTGCTTTCCATCCTCTCACCAAAGTCTGTAAGGCTCCTTCATTTCACACTTGCAGAACTTCCTTCTCTCTCCCCTCTGCCCATCAATAAATTGCTGCATGGAAGGAGGCGTTCACCTCCTGCTCATCCCCAACCAAGAGTTGGAGATGTGCGATCGATAAGCACCGCCAGATCATGATAAGGACTAGGAAGATGCTCAATACTGTTTGGCGACACGTAGAGAGGCTCTATATCATAGGCTCTTGAGACTTGATGAGGAAGTGAACAAAGGAAAAGCTCAATCCTAGAAATGTCTACGGAAAAGCAGAGTGCTACTAAGATACAAAGGAGAAATTTGCAAATATTCTTTAAGGAGTAGTGGGCTGGCAAAGCAGAGAGATCCACCAAAGAGATGTGCCGCATACTCAAAAGAAAAAAAAACAGAGAATCGATCCCCCTATTGCTAGACTCAAATGGTGATGTATGCAATACCGAAGAAGAAAATTTCAGGATCATTGAATGGCACTTCTCAAGACTCCTGGGGATCTCAACCCCTCTCTCCCACCATAGATAGGACTGCATGGCAGCCATTTCTAGGGTATCCTCTCATAGGATACCACACAACCTTCATTCCCTACTTGATGCCCCTATCCTGGAAGAGGAACTCATTGAAGTCATTGATGCCCTCGCTAGTGGTAAAAGCCCGGGGCCAAACGGGCTCACTAATGAGTTCTTTAAGTCTTTCAAGTTGGTGGTGGCCACCCCTCTTGGTCTTGTTTGGCAAGAGGCACTCGAGTTCGGCACACATCATCTTTTCTCAACAATGGCATCATCAAGTTAATACACAAAAAAGGGGAAAAGAACAAAATTGAGAATTGGCATACAATTAGAATGCTCCAAATGGGATATAAGATCATTGCCAAAGTCATTTTCAATAGAATTTCTAGCCATCTGAGAGTGTGGTTAAGCAAGGACCAAAAAGGTTTCATCAAAGGGAGGACAACATTGGAAGCCATTATAGATATTTGGGAAGCTCTCAACTTCGCAAATGAGTCAAGAAAGATATGGTTTTCCTCAAGATCGACTTTGACAAACCTATTAGGGGAAAAAATGAACCTTGCATGGGCCTTGTAAGGATTCCTAATGTTAAGGGATTAAGCCTAATCTTGTTCTTGCTTGAGGGAACAAAGTGCATTGAATAGAGCACTTTTTAGTAGGCTAGACTAGGCTTTTTTTAGGCACAAGTAGGGTCATCTCTCTCTTCTGTAAAAGAAATAGAGAGAGAGAGAGAGATTCCACTTTACACATCATCAAATCCGCCCATCTTTTTGAATAAAAAATGTCTTTTTTTTAAGTCACACATTTATTTATCGCTTACTAAAAAGGGCCCATTTCTTAATATACATGTCAGAAGTTACTTTTTTATATGGATTTTTTATTAAAATCATTCAAAATAGTTCTTTTTTCAAACTCGCTCCAAAAGTAAAGTGCCACATCATCAAACTCCTAACTTTCCCTACCTCAAAAAATGAGTTTTTCAAATTCTTATCATTTTCGCTCATATAGAATGGAAAACCTCACCCTGACCCATACACATATCAAAAAAGTACTTTTCTCTATGTAGAGATACTTTTTAGTCCATTATACATGTTATTTTGATTATCTTCTCTCTTTCTCTCTCTTACCATCTGAATTCTAGCAGCCATGGGGTACTCGAACAATTTCCTCCAAGGAGAAGATGTAACAATAATGGAATCACTCACAAGGAAATTTTTTTCCCATGAGATGACAATATTCATGTCCAAGTAGGTGGTTCATTCTTTCCTTGTGATCAAATATGTACTATTCATTTTACTTTTTAGTATTCATCTACTATTTTTCAGGAGGGAAAGCACACAATGCCATCATTGGAAGCTCTTTCATGTGGAGTGGCAGGACTCAGACATCATATTCTTCCAATGAGGTATATATTTTTCTTGATTCTCATATTTGCAAAAAAATTAAACCAATATTTCCCTTGCATAGGTAATTCATCTGAGAAATAAGTCCATCAACACCAAAGAAGCACTTTAAATTGTTAAATAGTTTCTCTTACTTCTCCTTCTTTTCAAAAGAATGACACCAATATTACATAGTATGGATAGCAAAATGTGTGTGGAAGTATTTCTCCATGCTTATAGAAGTTATTCATTAGGAAGATGAATTATAAAGAGGACATGATTGATATTGCCATAGAGTACTTACACATAAAAGAAAGTATGCCTAGGTTTGTTTAGCATGCAACCATGAATAAGGAGTCAATGAAGAAATCATATCCTTAGTTTATGAAGAACTCATACACATATGCTTTTGTTTGTACAACACAATAAATAAACAAATTTTTAATCTATTGAGGCTTCAAAAATCAATGTTTTTCTTCTAAAATAAAATCTACCTCTACTAGTTTTCTTTTCACATCCCTTTTCAATTTGATTTTATATATGTTTATCTTTTTTGTACATGTTGTGGTGATAGGCTCACATTCATATTAAAGATACTAATCATCAATGACTTGGAATAGTGAAAGATAAGGTACATTCTACATTCAGATGTTGTTTGTTTCTTTAGGTTGTGATCATTTTATTCATTGAAATAATACATGTTGTATTGTCATATGGAGAATTTTGGTGTATCATTTTTTATCAGTCAAGATTCTAGCACAATAGTGATGGAAAAGTCCCACTATAGATCTAATAGTAATTTCTTGAAAAGTACATGTCATATTAGTGGTTCTATGCATGTTGACTAGTTGGAATAATACTCACTTGCTTTTTTTTCAACCAACTTTTGCAAGAGTTTGAAAATTAGAAATGTTTTCATGAAATTACAAGACAACATTGCAAGTGAAAATTGATGGGTTATAAACAAGCCCTTTGCATCATGATCAATGTCATGCACAAAACATTTTTGAGGGTTTCATTTTGGAAATGTAGTTACATAAGAGGCATCATTTGATTATTTTATACTAACAAGTTTTTGTTGTATATCCTATCCATGCTCAAGGTACATAATGAACACCTTGGATGAAGCCCCATCAGAGAGGATGAAGTGGTCTACATGCAGCAGAGGTCACCATACAATCATAGAGTGGTTCAATATGATAGAGTGAAGTTGATTAAAAATATCAAAAAAGTTCATAGCCTCATCCATAGAATCATTCCTAAGAGCATGATGAGGATCAACTGCCACAGATGTGACCATTCATAAAAAGATTCTAAGGACATGCACAAAGGGGAAGAATAGATCCACTAATTATTGGTGATGAACCATTTGAACTCAATATACCTCCAAATGGAAAATGGCTGATGAAACATGAAGTAACCATTCAAAGTCATCCAAAAAGGAGAGCTTCAAGGAACCATCATGAAACATAAGCATATTCCAACATCACGTCAAGTAGAGGCTATAGGTCAAAGCACACTACCCACATATGAGAAAAGAAACATATGCCATAAATTGTGTCACAATGTCAATCAAGGCATACATGTAAAATGAATAAGAACTACCAACCACATCACAGATCATATGTAGCACAACCTAAAGTTCTCTTAATGAAAAAGCAACAAAAACGTGAGCAAACATTACAGACCCTTTGTGCTTCAAAGTTAATGCACTAGACTTTGGATATAATCAATAACACTTCAACCCATCCAAGAGGAAGGAGATGCATTCCTTACTTCTATTTTGAAAGATATTAACTTATGTGTAGCTCATGTGAAGATGATGACCATACAACCAAAGAAACTAGATGGGACCATACATGATTATGTAATCATTCTTGTTGAAGAGATACATTTTGTAAAATAAAATTTTCATTATGATAATCCACTTTTTCATCATCTTTCTTATACATGCTCAAGTCCACATTGATCTATATCATATGTTCATAATTGTATCCACTTGCGTAAAGATGGTATGTGTGCAAAACAAATCACTTAAGATTCAAAGCTCATATTTCCATTGTTCAACTAAGTTGTGCATACAATAAGTTCCATGAACCTAAAATTTGAAAGAAAGGAGTTGTATTGTCACTGACCACATCATATTCAAATGTCCTAGGAAAAAGATACAAGTTGGGTTAAAGTCTTCTATGATCATCATTCCACATCAAAAGATCATCATCTGAGTAAGAAGAGGAGTACTATCCATCATGAGAATCATGCCCTTGATTCTTTACCTAGATATACTACAAACCCTTTCAAGTTCCATCATGGATATCCATGATCATCATGTTCGAGTACAACATATAAAGAACTCTAAAAAGACCAATAACTATGAGGATTCAATTTCCAAAAAATCCCATAGTTGCATAGCTACTTCCCGTTTTTCGGTGCTTTGAGGTCATGCAAGGTCACCAATGGTGGAAATAACTATAACTTCTTGCAAATTTTAGGGAAATTCATGAACTATACCACCCAAGAAACTAGATAGGACCATATATGACTATGTGATCATTATTCTTCAAGAGATGTTTTGTAATGTGAAATTATCTCATTAGTAATATACTTTTTCATAACCTTTCTTACACATGCTCAACTCCACATTGATCTATATCATACGTTCACAATCATATGCACTCAATTCAACATGCTATGTGTGCAAAGCAAATCATTTATGGTTATAAACTCATTTTTCAATTGGTAACTTGAGTTGAGTACATAATGAGTTTCATGGACCTTAAATTTGTAATAATAAAGTTTCATATCCACCAGAAATAAACTTGCATGGCCTCAAAAGCACCAAACAAGTTCATCCATAGAAACACGCAATTGGCCTTCACAAAAATTTTGCAGAGGCCTATCCCAGGATCATCCATGGTATAAATTATTTATAGACCAATTCTAGATCAAAAGGATTTTTAGATATCTTAGTAGGAGAGAAGGCATCAGAGACATTTTTTTCTCCTATCCATACTTAGTTTGGAAGAATGTGAAAAGAGCCCTCATGCTATATGAACCGGTTAGCTAGAAACAAGACATACTTGGTGATGCTCTTGAATTTAAACAAAAGCAAAGAACTCTAGAAAATTTAGAAGGAAAGATGTGTTATTAACTCTAGCTGCTCTTCCAAAGACCAATCCATTTAGAAATTTGTAGATTTTCTGGGTAGAAGAATAAGATATTTGGGAGAAATCCACCATTCAAAGAGTCCAGGTTGTTTATCTTCTAGAATAACAAGCTAAAAGAGAGTGGATCTTGCATGAGAGCGACATCAGGCTAATCAACCTCCTTTGAAATTCCGTTCAAATTTCTTCTATTTCTCTCATTTTTTTTGAAGTTAAACCTGTTTTAGAGAAAAAAAAGAAAATCATCACATAAAAAAACATATATGACAATAAAAATGCAAACCTTATTTAAAGTTCAATTTTGAAGGAATTTAGCTATATTATCCACTCTCTTCACAAGCTATGAACAATAAAGATTAAACTATAAGTATTAAAGCAAGAAATATTATAAGATGTTTAATAAAAAAACTTGTAGATTCCTAACCTTATGTCCTTGTCAATATAGATTATATTCAAACAGATTATCAAAAATATGTTTTTTCCTAGAAAAGCTTGTAAGTCTTAAATTGGATATGTTCACCTAAAAGATTATTGCAATCTACATAAATGGAAAGAAAAATCCATCATCAAGAAATTATTAATGCTATGGAATGACTAATGCTATCAAAATTTCATGCAATGTTCAGAATGTACTTGTAAGGTGATGGAATGGTTGTTCTTCTAACTACATAGAAAGAAATGTAGGCAAACCACAAAAAAAACATATGTAGATAGGTCAAAAACATATTAAGTGCCATCAACAACTCAAAATTTCACAAAGATGCTCAGATCTTCATGCAATTCTTGGAAAGCACCTGTAAGGGTATGAAGAGGTTGTTCATCCACTAAAGTAGAAGGAAATATGTCTGTAAGAAATAAAAGCATATCTAAATAGGTCAAAGATATATTCAACACTATAAACCATGCAATATTGTAGATTAATACTTACAATTGATAGAATATCTCATTCTAGTAGAGTTTTCGAGTGTCATAGTTTCCATTTCAAGACATGTTCTGCAATAGCAACCATCCCATTGCCTTTGTGGTCACAATGAAGACCCAAGTTTCCAAGATGTCTAACTTGATGAGGTCCATATGTAGAGGGTCGCATGTACACCCACACACCTTTGGAGTACTCATGTGGCATGTACTGTCCATCTGTAGCTTTGATATTGTGTCACCTTAATGTGAGAGCTTCATCTTTTGGTTTCCTATAGCCTTTAGATGTTTCCATTGAAGTTCAAGGTATTCAATCTACAACAATAGTTCAATACAGGAGAAACTGATAGCTTGGATATAGACACAAGAGCTTCAATGGTGTGCCACAGAACGAAACTAGTGGAAAAAACATGTCCTTTTGGGACCTAGTATGAAACTATGACGTTTAGGACGAAAATACCTCTTTTCTTAGTATTTTTTAAAAAAGTCATTTTTTCTAGCTCAAATCATGCACGGATTTCAAATTTGCGATCAAAGAGAGCACTTTTGACCCTAAAAAGTAATCGAGAGTCCATTGTTAGGTGTTATGATGAGATTTTAAAATTTTTAAAAAATTTGAATTTTAGGGCCTAGCCTAGTTATGAGATTCCGTCTCTCTCTAGAGGCAACTCATTAAATAGGGGGAAACTTGTCCCCTCTCTCACCTTCAGCCTAGTGTTTTATAGGGTATAGACTCTGGCCACCACCCTCTTTTGATTGGTCAATCACTACTCACTCCTTAATCTAAAAGGCCCATGTAGGGTTCATATTTTCCCCTAATGCTTATGAGAGGCTGGAATGGGACTATATTCTATAGTCACTTAAAGATCTCTGATGTAGTCAGAAATTCACCAGGATAATCTTGACCCTTCTCAGAAATGCATCGACTCAAATTAATGTTAATGGCCAACTCTCAAAGGTGATCAAACTAAGAAGATCCATTAGACAAGGGTGCCTGTTGGCTTCCCTTCTCTTTGCCATTGCCATGGAAGGGCTTAACTGGCTGGTGGAAAAACAGGTGGAATTTGATAATATCAGAGGCCTCCGATTCCCTCATGACCACGACCAAATCACCATGAGAATTTTTGTCGATGATATGAATGTGTTTGTCCATAATGACAATACTAGCCTGGAGACATTTTGGAAGTGCCTAGATACTTTTTGCGAAGCCTTTGGATCCAAAAGTAACCACTCTAAGACTACTTTCAGAGCTACTGTCACGATCCAGCCTGACCTTCTCTTTGATCATGGTTGCCAAATCACTCCTCAGGGCCAAAATTTCTGGCTTCTTGAGATTCCCTTGGGATTTGGTATCTCTATGGAGCAGCAATGGAACTGGGTCCTGGCGAGACTTGAAAGGAAGTTAAACTATTGGAGAGGTATGCAAATCAATCTCGCTGGTCCGGCAATGGTTATCAACACGTTCCTCATCTCTTCGACCATTTACTTCCTCTCTTGTTGGAGATCAAAAGAACAAGAGCTATCCAAATTGGAAAGTATTTGTAGAAACTTCCTTTGGACGGGCGACCACAACAAGAGGGGTGCCTAAAATCAAGTGGTCCATATGCTCCAGCCAAAGAGATAGTGGGAGCCTTGGCATTCTGGACATTGGGTGCATGGCTAACAAATTTGCGGCAAAATGGTTGATTAAGGTGTGGTGCAATGGGGAGGCCTAGTGGGCCAAGCTGATCTTCAAAAACAAGAATGCATTGACTTTCGTGGGATTCCCAAATTGGAAGAATCTTGACATTCCAACCCTTTTGTTTTCCTCGATCTATGTGCTCCCTATGGAAGAGTTAGAACAAAGTCAAAAGCATCAAAAGAATAAGTGAAGATTGGAAGTGGGAGGCCAATATTAAAAAAATGATGTTATCTGGTTCCCAATCCATGGCATCCAGATTGTAGAACATTGGAACATTCAAAACGCCAAGAGACTAAGTGTCAGATCTATAAAAATAGAGGTGTGCTTAGAGAGAGAGAGGGAAGGAGAGGGAGAGAGAGAGAGAGAGAGAATTGTTTGAATCAAGGTCGTTAAGATCCACTTGAAGTTCTCCTTCGTCGAATTTCGAAAGATTTGATCTCAAAATCTCTTGCAAAACCAAACAGAGAACATATTAGTAAAGAAAAAACATAAAGAAAGAAAAAAGAGTGCTACAATATGTACGATCTACTTACCAAAACTTCAGATCTATAAAGATAGAGGTCAGTTTAGAGAGAGAGAGAGGGAGGGAGAGAGAGGGAGAGAGAGGGAGGGAGGGAGAGAGAGGGAGAGAGAGTGAGAGAGAGGGAGGGAGAGAGAGAGAGAGAGTGAGAGAGGGAGGGAGAGAGAGAGAGAGTGAGAGAGAGGGAGGGAGAGAGAGTGACAAATAGAGATCTGTTGTTGGCACGTGCAAACACGACAAGAGAAGATCTAGATTCAAAACGCTCAGAATGATGAATTCTGGTTTCGGGCCCGATTAAAAAGATGGCGTCGGTATAAGTGTCCATAATTTATTGGAATTCTCGATTCTTATACCGACGCTTATATCGACACAGTCTTTCCAAGGCAAAGCAGCTTTCCCAAATTGTCCGAGGGTCATACCAACGCCAACAGCTGACTGTCGGTATGCTAACCGTCGGTATTCCTTGGATATGTTGTAGAGATTCTCATCAATATTCTTACGTAATTATATAAGTTCCTCTAGGGATAGTCTATAGATTGGTCTGAAGGGTTGTTGTGCTTGCTCTTGAGGTTCTATGGTACAATCATAAGGTATATGCTCTAGGAGCATATCTGCATTCTTTTTTCCAAAAACATCTTCAAACCCTTGGTATTGGTCAGGTAGCTTCAGTGAGTCATCTTTCTTGGGCTCTTGATTTGGTATGACATAGATCATATACATCAGTTCCTTCCTTACTACATGTATGAAGGTTTTGGCTCTAACATATGTCGGGTTTGTCTCGATATCTTGACGGGTGATTTCCATCTTTCCCAATTAATTTTTGGATTATGTTTCTTTAACCAGGGGATAACCATGTTTACTGGACTCCATATGACATTGAAACATATGTGGGATTAATGATCACCAAGGTGTACTCTTAGTGGTATTGTTTCCATGGTTATATTCCCCGATGCTAGAGGTCGTCCATCTACTACTTTAGCTACTAGTGGTTTGTTCTTCTGAAATATTGGAATTCTATGTTTCTTAACCAGTCCCTCATCAATGAAACATGAGGAGGCTCCTGAATCTACCAAAGCTATATGGGAAAGGGTCCTTTTAGACATGATTCATTTGATAGGGGCAATATATTTTTCTACAGGTGTGGCTGGAATTATGAGACCCTTTCTTATATCAGGGTCCGGTTGTACGGTCTCTTTTACAACTGGAGTTTTGTGTTTCCCTACTCTACAAGGATGGTTGCGACTCTAGAGTTCATTCGCTTGCTGGGACAATTAACTTCAATATGGCTAGTGTTTCCACAATACATACATAACTTGTTATCCCTCCTTTGTTTCTCTTGTGGCTTAGAGGTTGGAACCTAGTTACATCTATTTGCATAGGTTTGGGCGTATACTACCATATCCTTCTCCAAGATTGGGTCAAACCATGATAATGCTTGACCATCGATCAGGGGTTCCAATAAAACCGACCTTGGATGCATCATTAAGGTATCTATCAGGCTGCATACAGATGTAAGATTTGACTTGTTGCAAGGATCCTCGATGTGATGCCACAATCTGTTCATAAGCATTCTCCATGGTGTCGGGCTTTGGATAAAAGCTAGTCTTGCCAAAATGTCATGAGAGCACTAGATTGTGCTCTCTAACTATAGTAGACAAGATTTTGGAAATATTCTTCTGATTACAAGAATACCCACGTAGGGAAAATAGTACAAGAATATGTAGCTGATACAAGAACTCCCACAACCCGAGACTAATAGGTATAGATAACTCAGCTAGAGATGACAAAGAGATCCCACAACCCGGGATCGTAAGTATGGAACAAGATCTCTGGATTACAAGAACTCCCTTCTGGGAGATGAACTAGATACAAGAAAGAACTTGACAAGATTTCGTACTACGAGATTACAAAAGGACAAGGCTAGATGTCCACGATACAAGACTAGACAAGACTAGAGCAAGAGACAAGACTAGAACTAGAACTGGAACTTAAAAGTACTTACTTCGTGATCAGGGCTCCTTGAGCTCCCAAGGCTGACATTTGCAAGACTGAGAATGAATGTGGCCAAGGCCTCATCATATAGGATTTCAAGGGTAGTTCTAAAGGGTAGTTACGAATTGATGATGTCATCAATGATGTCAGCAAATCAAATAGAACCTCTAGATATCAGAATAAATAGACAATTGGGGAATCCGAGGTTCAGGATGGTTTCCTTTGTCCATGACACCCTTAACAAGCTGAGTGACTATAGACTTGAGAATGAAGACAAGCTTGAGGGCATGTCTAATTATCCAATGTGGATTTTTATGGTGACAAATCTATTAGTAACAAAGGACTTATGGAATATTGTCAATGACACTTATCCAAGGCCAAGACAAGTTGGAGAAGATGTTACTTCATCTTCTAGAAGACATGTTGCTCCTATTTCTGCTCAACAAGAGGTTAGTGAAGAAGAAGAAACTCTTTCATCATCAAGAGTCCATACTACTACCACATTACTTTATACAGAAGAGCAACTCAGATGGGATTCAAAGGATGCTTTAGCACTTTCATATATTGATATGGGATTTAAGAGGCATATTATACCCAAATGAGGTCTTGCAGAACCTCTCGGCAGGCTTGGTTGGAGTTAGAGAATCTCTATTAGAGCAAAAACCCTGCTAGGAAAGCTCATCTAGGGAGACAACTAGCCCACACAACGATGAAAGTTGGTGAATCGGTTTAGAATCTTAAAGACTTATGAGATCAATTACTCAATGTTGGAGTCAACGTTTTAGATGAAGAGATGGTAAACGCACTTCTAAACTCAATTCCATCTACATACCATGTTTTTCTTACTTATGTATCCCTCTCTACAAGAGATAAAGAAATTTCATTTCAAGAGCTACAGTTCCTATTAATTCAAGATGAAGATCAACAAAAGGGTATGGAAGTGAATGGCGAAGCCTTCTTATCATCATTGAAGGGTAAGAGGAAAAAGGAGACAAAGAAGGAGGAGAAGATTCAGCAATCTAAGAAGGAAAGTAAGTCTTCTAATCCTAAGTTTTCTAGTTCTATCCCTAATGCTTCCTCTACACATAAAGAAAAGTCTTCAACTATATCTAATGCAAAGAAAGGAGTATGCCATTACTAAAATAAGCCAGGTCATTTCAAAGCAGAATGCAAAGCAAGTATTTTCAATGAGAAAAAGAAAGCATTAGGTAATAGTGTTGAAGATGATCAAAAACCTAAATCTTGAAAGGTACATTCATATGCATGTGCTACTATTGAAGAGATAACTTTTGATCAAGCAGCATTAAATGAATCTTAGATAATTCTTGAATTTTTTATTCTGCAGCTACTAAGCATATGATAGGTTGTAGAAAGGTATTTTCTTCCCTTTCAAACTCTTCAGGTAAAATATTGACCATTGCAAATGGTCATTATTTGGATGTTGTTGGTGTTGGAGAAGTGAACCTTAAGTCGAGAGCAAGTGGAAATTTCACAATCTCTAGTTTCTTTTTAGATGGTTATAAAGTAGTTTTTAAGAAAGATTCATTTCAAATCCTCTCACGTGATGAGGAGCATTGTCTACTTCAAGATGAAAACAAAAGTGGCATGTTTTTGGTATCCAAAATTAATCATGCTAATGTTGCTAGGTCTACTAGACCTAAGGAGAACATGAAGTTATGGCATGCTAGATTTGGTCATATCAGTTACATAGCTCTAAAGAATATCAAAGATCAAGGTATGGTGGAGAGTTTTCCTATTTTTGCATTACCAGATGATGTAGAATCATGTGAAGGATGTCTTGAAGGAAAGCTTCATAAAATACATTTCAAGAAACATGGATTTATTACAACCAAAAGGAAGTTGCAGATCATACATTCATATATGAATGGTCTCATGAGAACAGATTCTATTCATGGTTATAGGTACTTTGTTATGTTCATTGATGATTTCTCAAAATTTTCGTGGATTTACGGTCTTAAAGTGAAGTTAGAGGTTTTTCTCACTTTCAAGAAGTTCTTAGCTATGGTTGAAAATGAAAGTCAGTCTAAAGATTGAGATTTTGAGAAGTGATAGAGGAGGAGAGTACATGTCTAAAGACTTTAAGTCTTTTCTTCAAGAAAAAGGTATATCTCTCATCAACTCACTATTGATTACATGCTAGAACAGAATGGTCTTGTAGACAGAAAGAATAGGATACTTGTTGAGATGATGCATAGTATGATGTCATCCAAAAAGCTTTCTCCTAAGTTTTGGTTTGATGTAGTGCATATAGCTAATCACATTCTGAATAGATCTTCCACAAAAGCTTTGAAGGTGATCACACCTTATGAAGCTTATTACGGGAAGAAGCCCAATGTGAGTTACTTCAAAGTATTTTTCTCCCCAACTTATGTTCACATTGAGAAGAAGGATTGTGGTAATTGTGACATAAAAACCATTAAAGCGATCTTTATTGGTTATGCAGTTGAAAGCAAAGAATATAGATTCTATGTTTGTAATACAGGTGATATCCTACTCTCACAAAATGCATATATTGCAAAAAGTCAGATTTATGATAAAAAGGAAGAAATTCCAAATTTCATAAAGGTAGATGACTATGCATTTTTCAGAAGGAACTTGGACACCAATGAATGTCAATGTCTTATTACAGTCAGAAGCAGATTCAAAACCATTTTATGCTACATTATATAATCAAGAAGTTGGTTGCTTGATACATGTATGTAATACACATGAGGACATTCAGTTTGCACTTTCTCAAGTATACAGGTTCATACACAATCAACTCAAAATTAAGTGGAAATAAGTTAATAGATATTTGCAGACATGAGAAGTTTTGCAGGTTATTGAATGTTGTACCATTTTGACATTGAAGGGGGGATTTTTTGATTCAATATCAAATTGGCTCAACAATGAAAATAAGAACTCATTTTTGGTAGCTCTCTCCACGACCGCGACAATGTATAATATAATTTTCAAAGATAGTTGTCTTCAACAAAAAGCATGGGATGCCATGGCTACTATAACATGCTCTCATACGTGCCAACCGGGTTCAAATTCCAAGATTTACAGTGGCACAATGCGAGTTTTGCTGAAAAATGATTTTCATGATTGTTTTTTTCAATGACGATTATTTTGTGATTGTTGGTGCTTTTGCTGATTGTGAGCGATTAGCATAGCTTTTGTAATTTCTTTTAGAAGATGCTTTTGGATAGGGTTTATCTATTGGAAAATCATGTAAACATATGATATATTGTTATTGTGGCCCACTACCACTTCTAACATATGATATTTGTTCGAAACAATGCCAATTGGTCAATACTTGCTCAATGTCTCATTGGTCAACACTTGCTACATCATATTTATGGTTCAGTCTTAGATGCTCTGTAAGAAAACGGTGCGGCGTGAGCGCTTGGCTATACTATTATACTCCGAGCGGAGCAGCGTGGGTTCAAAACCTGTAGGAAGCGCAGCGTGAAGTTGATTTTTTATTCATGTTTTTTAGATAAAGCAAAACACTGAACAACAATGGCGACGTGATCATCATGTGTGAGACAACAAACTCAATATTTGGCCAAGTAATGCATAAGTAAATCAAGCATCTAACAACCTATTGATAGACAAAAACATCCAATGCATCTTCAACATTAGGAAGATGCAACCATAAACTTGTTTCCATAGGACTGGCAATATGTTTGCCCTCTTCAAGGCCAAAATGCTAGAGTAATGTGTCAAAATACTTTTTTTGACATAAAGCTACTCCACCATCAACTTGCATAACCTAAATGCTCAAATAATGATGCAAATGCCCTAAGTATGACATCTCAAATGAGGCATGCAAATCAGCCTTAATATAAGCAATATGCTTCTCATGAGGACTAGTGAGGAGCATGTCATAACCATAGACAACAATGATTAAAAGCACATCATTTGCATGCTTAACATATAAGGTGACATCACTTGGATTGTTTGCAAAACCATGTGCAATGAGGTAGGCATGTATCTTTTCATACCAAGCACATGGTGCTCGCTTCAAACCTTATAATGCCTTTTTTAGCCTATGCGCTTTGTTTTCATGGCCTTTCTACACAAAACCATCAGACTAAAAAACATACACTTCTTCATGCAAGTCACCATTCAAAAAAGCAGTTTTAATGTCCAACTGATGTACATTCCAACCATGATGAGTTGAAAGTGCACAGCTGCTACAAAAATAGTCATTTGGCATGTAAGAGAAAAGGTCTCATGAAAATCAATGCCTCTTTCTTGAGCATAACCATTTGCAACAAGCCTAGCCCTATACCTATCAATTGTTCCATCAAGCTTATGCTTCAGCTTGTTTAGCCACTTAGTGCCCATGGCCTCTTACCAAGAGGCATCACATAAAGAAGAGTACCATTTTTCATAATAGCATCATATTTCGATCGCATAGAAGCCATCCAATTTTATAAATTTTGTGCAACATCAAGCAAAATAGGCTTATTCTCATCACAAAGAGTAGATCCATCCATAGCATAGAAATATGATGCAAAAGAAGGACTATGAAATCCTAAGAAGTACCATATGATAGAGGTGCATCTGATTTGCTATCACGCAAAGTCTGCACCAGCGATTTAGGCATTGTTTTTTGCCTCCTCTATAACAAACCTCTCATTATCAAGTGTATCATGTAAATCTACATTAGAAATAGAATGCTTTTTGTCATCATATGGAACCTCCAAAGGCTAAGAACTTTCCTCATTGGAACTAGCACTAGATTGTCGAGCTATAAAAAGAGGTAACAAAAAATCATAAACATCTTTGGAGCTAACTGATGTCTCCTTAGCACATGAAAGTAATGGATGAATTGCATCTTCCTCAAAAAACAACATCAAGACTAATGAAAATTTGTTTAGTCTATGGATCATACAGATGATAGCCTTTGCTTTTAGAACTATAACCAACAAAACTACATTTCAGTGCTTATCAACCGATTTGGTACATTATTGTTCAAGCACTAATGCATATGTGAGACAACCAAACACACGCAGGTGAGCAATATATGGCTTTGGACCATGCCAAGCCTCATATGGAGTGATAGACATGAATGCTTTAGTGGGACACCGTTAAGTACAAATTCTACACACATAATAGCCTCAAGTTAGAAACTATGTGGTACAACTTGAGTCTTGACCATACACCTCACCATCTCCATAAGTGACATGTTCTTCCTTTTAGCAACTCCATTCTATTGAGTTGTATATGGAACTATACACTGATGTTTTATCCCACATTCAATAAAAAATGTGTTAAAGTCAGAACACATATATCCTCCCCTCGCTTAGAATAGAGGGTGGCCATTTTACATGTTGACATATTTTTAGCCAAAACCAAGAACTATTTGAGGCACATAAACACTTTGGATTGTGCTTTCAGTAGGTTCACCCATGCATGCCTGAAAAAATAATCAATAAATTTCATGAAGTAAAGATAGTTTCCAAAAGAAGGTGTCTATATAGGACCACAAACATCACTATGAAGAAGCTATAATTTTTTAGTAGATCGACTTAAACCATCTTTTGGGAAAGAGGAATGCTGCATTTTTCCCAAAATATATCCTTAACAAGAATTTTTACCAAGTGCCTTAAGTTTGGGCAAAGAGGACACCATTTGGAATTTCTATAGGCATAGCAAACTAGAAAAAATTAGATGACCAAAGCATGCATGCCAAAGCTTTGCATCTGACATAGCCTAAGAATCTTGAATTGCACATGTTAAATCATTCACAGATTTTTCATTGTCTATGAGCTTATCCAGCCCATGATATAAAATGTGAGAAGCAATAATGACATCACCATTTGGCACATCATGAAATGTACATCTTTCATCAGAAAATTTCACAATGAAGCCGATGTAACAATGTAAAAGAACTACCATCAACAATAGTTAGAATGATCTTACCAACTCCCATATCAGGATAGAGGAGTTCTTAGCACATGTGATAGTATTCCCTATAGGGACAGGCTCAAGTGAAGTGAACAAATTGTGCTATGAGGTAATATGTTTGGATGCTCCACTATCAAAGTATCAAACATTTGAGAATATTGTAGACATAAACTATTGATGAGGAGATGGGCCATAACTACAAAGATTAGTAAATGCCCATTCTTCATTGTGCACAAGATTTGCATACTCTGATTCAAGTGTAGATGCCTCTACAACACGTGAATATGCTCACCAATTTTCATGCAATTTTGAGATTGTGATCGAAGGGATGTCGACGATGCCCTCGATGAAGCAATGACGTACTTTGATACCAATCGATAGAGATTGAGGTGTGCAGAAGCACATAAACATCACAATGAAGAAGAAGAAGCTTGGGGCACAACACACAATATTGAATGTATTACCAAAAGAATTTACAAAGATAGGTTATCAATTAGGGTTATAGGTGTATATACAAACTAGGGGAAAAAACCTCTTAAAGAGAGAAAACTCATCCCACTAGTCGTAATATGTTCACACACATCAATACTAAAATATACCAAGAGCTTGAAGTCATAATATCTATACATTCATGCATATGATCAATTTTTCATTCCATGTTGCTAATGTTACCTATAAAAGGATTTGATTATTGGTACTTTTTGTTTTTTTGAGACACTAGAATGGTGCTTCTAGAGGAATTGTAGGTTTATTGGGGGCGATTATCTTCGAGATTTTTCTCTCCTCTCTCACTTTTGAAGGCCTACAAGAAAGACATTTAATGAAGGTAGCCGAAATTCCCCAAGAAGTCCAAAATCCATCAAGGATGTCAAAGGCAGTTCACATGCAAAGTTTGGAAGAAATCAAGCAAATCTAGGGTAGCAAACAAAGCTAGTCGAATTTTGGAAATTAGGGCAAAAATTTCAATCTCACAAAATCACATGAAAACTCATATATCTCTAAAGACTATCAAAGGCAGTCTATAGCTTGAATTTTGCTTGTAAATGAATTTTCTAGCACATTGATATGCCATTTGCATTTTGTAAAAATGTAAGTTTCCCACTTAGACCCTAGAAAATCTTATGTATGAATTTTTTTAGCAATATGGTCTAGCATGTATAAAAAGCATATGAGGCTACACATTGATACAAATTTTCAAGGCTATCAGAGCTTCCTACAGACCTTAATGCAACCTTGAAAACTTACAAATGTAGTCAAACTTATATAAGAGAGATTCAAATGGGAGTTTTCTCTATATATTCCTAAAGGAGACCTTTGAAGATAGAGCCCTACAAAGTTTCATCTTCATCAAAGTATATTTGGAGGGTCAAAGAGCACAAATGTTAGTTTTTAGGGTCATCATAGTTTCTAGATTAAGAAAATTGAAGGCTTGAAGAACTGCCACATGGCAAAGATGATCGAACCATGTATCGTAAGAATGAGCTCACTTTCAAGGATGGAGATGCACCAAAGCTTAAAGCAAGGAGGATCAACAAGTGTTTTTCATCGGATAAGCTTAATTTGATAAGTAGAGAGCAATAATGCAAAGTTCTTCCAAAAATAGAAACTTATCTTATCCAAATCCAAGTGAGCATTGATCGTACTTTTGTGAACTTTGAGCATCCACTAATCATTATCCACACTTGTAGTATCCTTGATCCATCTTGCAATAAGCTTTGATCTTTGCTAGCTCCTTGCCTCTCATGTTTTGTTTTGGTTATAGATCCCCTTTGCATTTGTATTGTTGAAGTTGATCCTTGCGAATCCACACTCATTTTATTCCTTTTGCCATATTGCTTTTGAGTTGTTCTTGAGGAGGTATAAGTGGTTACTCTCTCACAGTTCAAAGTAGAATGAATTATCTCATGAAGTTGCTCAAGATAAGTCTCTTGAAACAGAGGGATGGGTTGATCGCATAAAATAGAACAAGGTAGTTGGTTGGTTTTGTGTTCATGTAGAAAAGTAGAATCATTTGATAAGGTTTTTTGAGGGGATTCATCTGTTGATATATTTAGGTAGTGATGTGTGTGAACACTCTAGGACTGCCGGGGCACTTTTTTCCCTCTTTAGGAGGTTTTTTTCCCTCGGCTTGTATATACGCCTATTGCCCTAATGGGCTACTTATCTTTGTACATTCTCTAGTAATACATTCAGTCTTGTGTGTTGTGCTCCAAGCTTCTTCTTCTTCCTTGTGCTGTTCGCGTGCTTCCGCAGACGTCCAACTCCAACAATTGGTATCAGAGCAGGTCGTCGCTTCTTCTAGGGCGCCGTCGACACTCCTCCGTTTGCAGTCTCAGATTCGCACGAAATTTGGTGAGCATACTCAGGGTGTTTCCGAGATCAAAACAGCTTTGCTGTGTCGTGCCGAAATCGCGATCTGAGCTCGTTTCGGCCTCCGAACGCACTATCGCAGCGCTTGTGCAGGCTATTTCGTCCTTTTGTGCCAAAGGTATATACCAGTTTCTGTTCGCAAGTTTAAGCGTCTCGAAGTCTGCTACAGGTCTAGCAGAACTCGTTTGGGCAGTTCCGTTCAACTTTTTTTAGATACAGTCAATTTTCTGCATCAAGGTATTTTAGTCACCGGCCATGGCTGAAAGCAGTGATGTATTCCGTATGTTGGCTGTTGAGGATAAGTTGGATGGTACCAACTACCCATTATGGGCTTATATGATGCGACATGTACTGGTTGCAAAAGGATTGTGGAACATTGTGCAGGGTGTTGAAAGACGTCCTGTTACACCTGTAACGACAGGTACTGCAAATACAGGTGTTGGAGCTGATGAAGATGGTGTCGAAGATGATATTCCGCAGATTCCTGTTCGTGCTGCTGTTTCTGTTGCACCTACTGCAGAGCAGATTCGTTGGGATGGCAGAGATGCCCAGGCACATGCATTGATAGCTTTGTCTGTCAAACGTGCCATTATTCCTCACATTCGCTCTTGCAGAACAGCAAAGGATGCTTGGGATACACTTACCACTTTGTACCAGGCTAGGAATGAGGCTCGTGTTGCTTACCTCCGAAAACAGTTGGAGAGTGAGCACATGAATGAAGGTGATTCTATGGACAGTTTTCTTACAAAGATCAAAGACCTGAAGGAACAATTGATTTCTGCTGATGAGGTTATACCAGATAGCTCACTTGTGCACACCGTTCTGAATGGTCTTCCTGATTCATATCAGAGCTTTGCCTCTACTCTTCGGTTGATGATGAAAGGCAATCCGAATGCCTTGTCATTTGAGGAATTAGTCTCTGTTCTGTTGCAGGAAGATCAGTCCAGGCAGAACAGGTCCATTATGCGTGTTGCAGATCAAGCTTTCCTGGCTAGTCAGAAGGGCAAAGGAAAATGGAGCTCTTCTACTAGTAAGCAGAAATCTGCAAATGCTGCACAATCGAAGAACCAGGATAAAGATGAAAAGAAATCAGAAAAGCAGAAATTGTTCTGCAAGTACTGTAAAGGAAATGATCATATTATAAAGAACTGTCCAAAATTGGTTGCTAAAGAGGCAAAGAAGAAAGAGGCTGGAATGGTTGTTGCAGAGGCCTCTACACCAAAAACAGAGTCTGCAAATCTTGTGCAGGAAGAAGAATGGGCGTTTACCACTGTCTGCAGTTTTGACCCATCTTCTCATGATCAGTGCATGTCTGTAGTAGACTCAGATGTTTGGTATTTTGACAGTGGGGCGACCAAACATATTACCTCGCAGCGCAGTTTCTTCTCTTCACTTGAGCCTGCTCCTACAGGGAATACTGTCACATGCGCCAATAACTCCTCTTATCCTGTTATGGGAGTTGGTAAGATCATTCTGACTACTGCTGATGGTAGTTCTTTCACTTTGTCAGATGCTTTATTTGTGCCAGGGATCAAAAAGAATCTGTTATCAGTTTCTGCATTAGCCAAGATTGGCTTGGTTGTGAAATTTGTTGATGACAGGTGTACAGTCCATGATCTCTCAAATGGCGATGTGATTATTGCTTCTGGCATTTTATGTCGTGGGCTGTATAAGCTCATAGACTATGAAAGATCTGTGAATGATTCAGCATGTGCAGTTCATGATTCTCAGGCTATGTCAGATGCAAAGCTTTGGCATGCACGCTTTGGTCATCTGAATTTTGCTAGTTTGTTACGCCTGCAGAAATCTGAAATGGTGTCCTCTTTGCCCAAACTTGAGGCACCTGGAAAACATGTTTGTGAAGGCTGTATTTTGGGCAAAATGCAGCGTTCTTCCTTTCCAAAAGATGGTTCAGTTCGGGCTACGCAGAAATTGCAGCTTGTACATAGTGATGTCTGTGGTCCTATGCAGACACCCTCTTTTGGAAATTACCTTTACTTCGTGACTTTCATTGATGATTTTTCCAGGCATGCATGGGTATATCCACTCAAAGCAAAGTCCGAAGTGTTCATGTGCTTCAAACAGTTTTTGGTTTTGGCTGAAAATCTGTCAGCATGTAAAATGGGCACCCTCCATTCTGATCGAGGGGGGGAGTATATGTCTTCAGATTTTAATGCATTTCTGGCTGAATGTGGGATAAAACACCAGTGTACAGTGCCGTATACACCTCAACAGAATGGAGTTGCTGAATGAAAGAACAGGTCACTCATGGAGATGGCGAGGTGCATGGTCAAAAGTCAGGCTTTACCACATAGTTTCTGGCTTGAGGATGTCATGTGTGCAGCATATGTACTGAACAGGTGTCCCACTAAAGCGTTGCAGTCTATCACTCCATATGAGGCTTGGCATGACCGCAAGCCATCTGTTGCTCATCTGCGTGTTTTTGGTTGTTTGGCATATGCATTAGTGCCTGAACAACATCGCAGAAAATTGGATGATAAGGCAGTAAAATGTATTTTTGTTGGGTACAGTTCTGAAAGTAAAGGCTATCGTCTGTATCATCCACAGACTAAACGCATTCTGGTTAGCCGTGATGTTGTCTTTGTGGAAGATGCTATTCAGCCATTGCTTTCATGTACTAAGGAGACATCTGTTAGCTCCAAAGACATGTATGATACTTTGATGCCTCTGTTTACAGGTGGACAGGCTAGTGCTGGTCCTAATGAGGCAACTTCTCAGCCTTTGCAGGTTTCATATGATGATGCAGATCATTCCATTTCTGATGCAGATTTACATGATGCACTTGTTGATGAGAGAGCTGATATTGAGCAGGCAAAAACTATGCCAAAATGGTTGGTGCAGACTTTGCGTGACAGCAAATTAGATGCACCTTTGTCATATCGTACTCGTTCAGGCTCTCATAGTGCCTCCTTTGCATCAGATTGCTATGCTATGGCTGCATCTAGTCTCTGTGATGAGAATGAGCCTGTTTCTTTTGATGAAGCACAAAATTCAGAAAATTGGATGGCTGCTATGCAATCTGAATATGATGCTATAATGAAGAATGGTACATGGTCTTTATGTGACTTGCCTCTTGGCAAGAAGGCCATTGGCACTAAGTGGGTATACAAGCTGAAGCGTAAACCTGATGGTACAGTTGACAGGTATAAGGCTAGGCTTGTTGCAAAGGGTTATGCGCAGGAAAGAGGCA
Source organism: Ceratopteris richardii (assembly GCA_020310875.1). Classification (NCBI taxonomy): domain Eukaryota; kingdom Viridiplantae; phylum Streptophyta; class Polypodiopsida; order Polypodiales; family Pteridaceae; genus Ceratopteris; species Ceratopteris richardii. The sequence continues at coordinate 65,600,885 of CM035420.1, forward strand.
TTGATTTTGATGAGACCTTTGCACCTACATGCCGTATGACTACTGTTCGGAGCATTTGTGCACTTGCAGCCCATCATGGTTGGAATGTACATCAGTTGGACATTAAAACAGCATTTCTGAATGGTGACTTGCATGAAGAAGTGTATGTTTTTCAGCCCCGTGGCTTTGTGCAGAAAGGGCATGAAAACCAGGTGTGCAGGTTAAAGAAGGCGTTATATGGTTTAAAGCAAGCACCACGTGCTTGGTATGAGAAGATACATGCCTATCTGATTGCACATGGTTTTGAGAACAGTCCAACTGAAAGCACCTTATATGTTAAACGTGCTAATGATGTGCTTCTGATCATTGTTGTCTATGTTGATGACATGCTGCTCACTGGTCCTATTGAGACACATATTGCTGATTTTAAGGCTGATTTGCATGCCTCATTTGAGATGTCTGATTTGGGGCATTTGCATCACTATTTGGGCATTCAGTTTATGCACGTTGATGGTGGAATGGCTTTGTGTCAAACAAAATATATTGACACATTATTGCAGCGTTTTGGCCTTGAAGACTGTAAGCCTATTGCCACTCCTATGGAGACAGGTTTACGATTGAGTCTTCATGATGCTGGAGATGCATTTGATGTTGTTCTCTATCAGCAGGCTGTTGGATGCTTGATTTACTTATGCATTACTCGGCCAGATATTCAGTTTGCTGTCTCACAGATGAGCAGGTTTATGCATTGCCCAGGAGTCACGCATTGGAAAGCGGTTAAGCGCATCTTTCGCTACTTGAGTGGTACTCGGCTACTTGGGTTGTTTTATCCCAAGGGGGGATCACTACCGCCAGATTTGCATGCTTTTTCTGACTCAGATTGGGCTGGTTGCTATGACACTCGTGTGTCCACCAGTGGTTTTTGCTTCATGCTTGGTAGCTCATGTATATCTTGGTTGAGCAAGAAGCAGCCTACTGTGGCCACTTCCAGTTGTGAGGCTGAGTATAGGGCAGCTTTCACAGCGACTGTTGAGTGTGTGTGGCTCATACGCCTTATGGCTGATTTGGGTGTTGGCCAGTCTTCTGCCACCACCATCTTCACTGACAGTCAGAGCGCATTGGCAGTTGCGAGGAACCCTGTGTTCCATGCTCGCACTAAGCACATTGAGGTGCATTATCACTATGTCAGGGAGAGGTTCTCTGCTGGGGAGATCAGCTTGGCATATGTGCCCATGCAGGAGAACATTGCAGACCTTTTCACGAAGGCTCTGCCTAGGGAGAAGTTTGAAGCTTTCCGCAAAGCTTTGGGCTTACTTCCTTTTGTGGAGTGATTTCCACATAGCTTGGCACTTCCTTATACATGAGTGCCAGCTCCTTGTTCACCGCATCACTCCCAGGGGGGATTTGTTGATATATTTAGGTAGTGATGTGTGTGAACACTCTAGGACTGCCGGGGCACTTTTTTCCCTCTTTAGGAGGTTTTTTTCCCTCGGCTTGTATATACGCCTATTGCCCTAATGGGCTACTTATCTTTGTACATTCTCTAGTAATACATTCAGTCTTGTGTGTTGCGCTCCAAGCTTCTTCTTCTTCCTTGTGCTGTTCGCGTGCTTCCGCAGACGTCCAACTCCAACATCATCTACATTTTGACTTTGACTTGTGACACTAGGTTCTTCTTTACATTTATGATTTTAGTGCTTTCTCATCCAGTAAACTAAAAACCTCTCTATGCCCTATTTATGTAAATATATCTTTGGGCTAGGTGGATAGTAACTTTGAATTCAAAAATCCAATCTTGAACTAGGACCAATTCTTCTAGAAGGCCTGAGTCTTTGCAGACTAAGAGCCTTTGCTACATGGTATTGTTTCTTAAGTGTAAGGACACAGATACTTCTCCTAGACACTCAATGATATTACCTCAAATTCCTGTCATATGAGCCCTAACTGGAATGATTTCACACACATCACTAACAAAATAGATGAACGAATCCCCCCTAGGAGTTATGCAGCAAACAAGGACCTAGCACTCATGTATAAGGAAGTGTGAAGTTATATGGAATCAATCCAAAAAAGAAAGTGAGCTCAAAGCTTTGTGAAAAGCTTCAGACTTCTCCCTAGGTATAGCCTTTGTGAAAAGGTTTGCAATGTTCTCATAAGTGGGCACATATGCCAAATTGATCTCCCCATCATAGAATATCTCCCGGACATAATGATAGTACACCTCAATGTGCTTAGTGTGAGCATGGAACATAGGGTTCCTTGCAACTTCCAATGCACTCTGACTATCAATGAATATGGTGGTGGCAGACGAGTGACCAACACCCAAATCAACCATAAGGCATCTGAGACACACACACTTAACAATCACTATGAAAGTTTCCCTATACTTAGCTTCACAAGTAGAAGCGGTTGTAGTAGGCTGTTTCTTGCTCAACCAAGATATGCATGAGCTACCAAGCATGAAGCAAAGACCATTGCTGGATGCACGAGTGTCATAGAAACTAGCTCAATGAAAGTAAGATGCTTTTGAGTTGTTCTTGAGGAGGTATAAGTGGTTGCTATCTCACAATTCAATCTAGAATGAATTATCTCATGAAGTCACTCAAGATAAGTCTCTTGAAAAGGAGGGATGGGTTGATCGCATAAAATAGAATAAGGTATTTGGTTGGTTTTGTGTTTAGGTAAAAACATAGAATCATTTGATAAGGCTTTTTGTGGGGATTCTTCTGCATTTTCACTTTGACTTGTGAGCACTAGGGTTTTCCTTACATTTATGACTTTAGTGGTTTCTCATCTAGTAAACTAAAAACCTCTCTATGGCCTATTTTTTTCAATATATATCATTGGGCTAGGTGGATAGTAACTTTGAATTAAAAAATCCAATCTTGACCTAGGAACAATTCTTCTAGAAGGCGTGAGTCTTTGCAGACTAAGAGCCTTTGTTGCATGGTATTATTTCTTAAGTGTAAGGACATGGATACTTCTCCTAGTCACTCAATGATATTACCTCCAATTCCTATCATACGAGCCCTAGTTGGAATGATTTCACATACATCACTAACAAAAGATATGAACGAATCCCCCCCTAGGAGGTATGCAACAAACAAGGACCTATCACTCATCTGTAAAGAAAGAAAAATTATGTGGAATCAATCCACAAAAGGAAGTGAGCCCAAAGCTTTTCGAAAAGCTTTAGACTTCACCCTAGATAAAGGATTTGTAAAAAGGTTTGCACTGTTCTCATGTGTGGGCACATATGCCAAACTTATCTCTCCATCACAGAAGCTCTCCTTCACATAATGATAATGCACCTCAATGTGCTTAGTGTGATCATGGAACATAGGGTTCCTCGCAACTACCAATGTGCTCTGACTATCAATGAAGATGGTGGTGGCAAAAGAGTGACGAACACCCAAATCAACCATAGAACATCTAAGCCACACACACACTCAACAATCACTATGAAAGTTTCCCTATATTTAGCCTCACAAGCCGCCTCTTGCTCAACCAAGATATGAATGAGCTACCAAGCATGAAGCAAAGACCACTGATGGACACACGAGCGTCATAGAAACTAGCTCAATGAAAGTAAGAAAGAGCATGTAAATCTTGTAGTAGTGATCCCCCCTTGGGATAAAACAATCCAAGTAATCAAGTACCACTCAAGTAGCAAAAGATACACTTAACATCTTGCCAATGCTTGACACCTAGATAATGCATAAAGTTGCTCATTTGTGAGAGAGCAAATCGAATATCTAGCCAAGTAATGCATAAGTAAGTTAGGCATCAAATAGCATGTAGATAGAGAACAACATCAAATGCATCTCCAGCATCAAGACGACTCAACCATAAACCTATTTCCATAGGAGTGGGAATAAGTTTTCCCTCTTCAAGTCCAAAATGCTACAACAATGTGTCAAATTATTTTGTTTGACACAAAGCTACTTTGCCATCAATTTGCATAAATTGAATGCCCAAATAATGATGCAAATGGCCGAATTCTAACATCTCACATGAGGCATGCAAGTGAGCCTCAATATAAGCAATATGCTTCTCATGAGGACTAGTGAGCAACATGTCATCAACATACAAAACAATGATTAGAAGCACATCATTTGCATAATTAACATATAAGGCGTCCTCACTTGGACTTTTCTCAAAACCATGTGCAATCAAGTAGGCATATATCTTTTCATACCGAGCCCATGGTGCTTGCTTCAAACCATATAATGCCTTTTTCAACCTGCACACTTTGGTTTCATGCCCTTTCTGCACAAAACCATGGGGCTGAAAAACATACACTTCTTCATGCAAGTCACCATTCAAAATGTAGTTTTAATGTCTAGCTGACGTACATTCCAACCGTGATGTGAGCTAGAAGTGCACAGATGTTGCAAATAGTAGTCATTCAGCATGAATGAGCAAAGGTCTCATGAGAATCAATGCCTTTTTCTTGAGCATAACCATTTTCAACAAGCCTAGCCTTATACCTATCAATTGTTCCATCAAGATTATGCTTCACCTTGTATACCCACTTAGTGCCAATGTCCTTCTTTCCAAGAGGCAAGTCGCGTAAAGAATGGGTACCATTTTTCATAATAGCATCATATTTTGATTGCATAATAGCCATCCAATTTTCTAAGTTTTCTACAACATAAAAAAAAATAGGCTCATTCTCATCACAAAGACTAGAGGCAGTCATAGAATAGCAATCAGATTCAAAGGAAGCAATATGAAAGCCTAACAAGTATGATATGACAAGATGCATCTAATTTTCTATCTCCCAAAGTTTGCATCAGCCATTTAGGCATTGTTTTTGCCTCCTCTATATCAAACCTATCATTAACAAGTGCATCACATAAATCTCCTTTAGAAATATTAGAATGATCTCCATCATCATGTGGAATTTGCAAAGGCTAAGAAATTGCCTCATTTGCACTAGCACTAGACTCTCCACTTGTAAAACGAGGAAGGAAAGTATCGTAGACGTCTTTGGAGCTAAGTGATGTCTCCTTAGTACATGAAAGTAATGGATGAATTGCATCTTCCACAAAAACCACATCTTGACTAAAGAAAATGCATTTAGTCTGTGGACGATATAGTTGATCATCTTTGTTTTCAAAATTATACCAAAAAAACTATGTTTCTCTAATTTATCATCCAATTTCCTGCATCCACATGTGCTAGATACTTTTTGAAGCAATCAAACACTTCATTCTTACTTTTGATAAAGTACAAAATAGACCATCTACTATGGTCATAAATAAATGAGACATAATACCTTGATCCTGCCAATGAAGGTTCTTCACTTGGTCCCCACACATCAGTGTGTACTAAGTCCAAAAGGTTGTTGTAGATGTAGCCTTTGTGGTTGAATGGTTGTCTTTATGCATTCCCAATATTACATGCATCATTTGTTGATCATGTATTGCTTTGATATGTTTGGCAACCCTAGAACATTTTGATCCTGCATATATCATTCAAGGATCTTTCACTCACATGAGCAAGTCTCTTATGCCACACTTCAAGCTCACATAAGGTTAATCTATGTACAACAAATGATCATCTTCTTTACCTTCTTTGTGGCTTAAAATCATAAGAAGCAATGATTTTTCATGGGGTTGATCTTCTAAATAATTTTTTAAGTTCCTTCTATTGTGCCTTCTATTGTTGTTGATGAATTTGTGTCCACCTCTGGCTCTAGTGTTGCCATATCCACATCTTCCACTTCCTTTCTAGATCTCTCCATTGAACTAGAAATTTTGAGTGGTTTGGTTGGTCTTATCACATATGGCACAAGATTGAACATTCTAGCCTTTGTTTTTTTCATGCTTTGGTCCTTTTTTCTTTCCTTTCAACTTGATTTTGTTGCAAAGTTGGCTTGGGAAGTCTCCTCTTCATCCTCTTCCTTCTCCTTGCCTTCACTTTCTTGTCCTTCTTATCTGCATATACAAAACTAGTTGAATTACCATGATAAGAGTTACCTTCCTTTGTGCTATTGTTCGTGCTTGATTGAAGAGTTGTCCAAGAAATATGTTGAAGTCTAGAGTTTTCACATTCATGATGAGATCATAAGATGTGGTCAAGGATTGCCATTGCTTATCACTTCTAATTCCATTTAGAATCTACATCATGATGACCTCTTCTTCAATCAGCTCTTCAATGGATGCTTACTGATTTGCAACCTCCTTGACTTTGGTAACAGAATCTATGATAGTTTGTTTAGGTGTCTTCTTCATTTGATTGAACTCATTCCAAAGATGATTCTTTCTTGCTTTAATACTAGTGGAAAAGAAAGTCTCTAATGCATCCCAAGTCTCTTCAAATATCTTGCATCCTCTAATATGTGGTAATAGAAAATCAGAGATAGAGATTAGTATGTATGACCTTGCTTGAGCATTCCTTGCACACCAAAGTGTGAGCTTATGTGTCTCCTCTTGTGTAGGTCCTCCTTTGGATTTTTTTATCAAACCATCAACTTCAAATGTTCATAGCAGCAAGCACGATTACAATTGAAAAGTTTTCTTTTGGAGGAATGATACACATAGGGTTGAGTGTCTAAAATGCACAAGATTACAACTAGTAAGCAATTTATACTTCTAGAATGAACTTGATACTCAACAGAGGTATCCCCTATTTACTAGGGCTTCATAGTGATAGACTAAGATATAGTAAAATTAAGATTTCTCCAAATCTATTGAACCAAATGCTTTGAAAATTTATAGATATAAACTAGGCACTAGAAATGATTGCTCACCCATCCAATTCGGATCTCTATAAAGAGATCAGCAGCCTCTACAAGCTCACTATTGTCGAAGAAGCTAATGCAGGTAAACAAAATAGCAATACAATGATGGCAGAAAATTATGTCAATTGCTTTCATGTAATGTAAAAGTGATATGAATTCTTTATATAAACTCTTCAAGTGCTCCATGACTTCTAAAAGTGGATTTGGAATTCAAATGAAGGCAAGATAGGTTGTTCAAGAGAATCAATTCACTTTCCTTCAATCTAGGAAAAGTGAAGATCTAATTTGATCTACTTTTAGGTAATTTATTCTCAAGTTCAACCACCTCAAATTTGTATAATTTTAGCTCCCCTATTATCCCTATACATGTGTAAATCTATAGGCTTTTATATTGGTAAATTACCCACATAAAACCTTAAAAAAATACAATAAATGAGCATAAATAAAAGAACTCTTCAATGGATATTTTTTTACATAATCCAAACAATAGCTTTTGTATGTAGATCAAATGGACCCAAAGCATAGTATTAGCTTGATGTTCCAAGAGAGACCAAATTTTCTATGCAAGAAAAGGACGAAGAGGCATAGGCAATAGAGGTGGCTCAAGAGAAAAAGGTAGAAGCAACTACCAACAAGGCAACCAAAGCTATCAAGGAAGTCAACTAAGCCAAGATCAAGTTGAATCATTAAGAGGAAGAGGAAGAGGAAGCGATAGAGGAGGAAAATATGGCAGTAGAGGCTACCCAACTCAAATGGAATCTTCAATTGTGCCAAGTAAGGACACTATGCCAACGATTGTTAGAAAAGCAAGGGGGGAACAATTACAAAGGTCAAAGTAACTATGTTAACTCCTCAACCAATTTAGAAAATGAGCGTTTTTTAGATATGATGTAGTGAAGGTCAACCACATGGTTGTAGTAACCACATACCATGTAGAGAGGAGTACTTTTCCAATCTTCAAGCAACCAAGCAAAGAGGCTTTGTGGAGATAGGAGACATTATAAAGCATGAGATACAACAAATGGGAGAAAGCTTGCAGGAAACCAAAAAGCAAGGGGACTGTATGAGGTATTGCATGTTCCTATTATTACAAAGAACTTAATCTCTATTGCAGAAATGGTAGAAAATTGATACCAAGTAAAGTTCAAGCACAAATGATGCTTTATTGAAGACTAAAGGAATGACTATGAGATGATAGCCAAAGGAAAGAAGGAAGGAAGGATGGTCACTCTTTACATTGGCAAAGGGCAAATCAACAAGGCAATATTCATCACCTATGGAAACAAGAAGATTGGAGGGCGAGGATATTGAAGAGGCAGAGAGGAGATATGTAGCTAGGGTTCAAGATATCTTCAAAATCAATGGTCCAAGCATATAGAGAAGAAAGCATGGATTCAGTCTATCCATCAGTGTACAAAGGAAAGACAAGATTGGTAGAGTTTGGTGAAGATGGACATGAAGTTGAAGGCTTTGAAGAACCTATGTTAGAAGGAGGGAGATACATCAAAAGAATAGATCAAGGCACCAAGGCAAAGAACGTTTATTCCACCATAAGGAGAAGAAAGAAGCTCAAAAAGGCTAAATCATCCAATCTCAAGGCTTATCTATGAAGTTTATATTGCTAGGCATTATATTTTCATGTCTAGAATTATCAAAGACCATGAACCTTCTACCTATGAAGAGGCCAAGGACACAGAAGAGTGGTAAGAAGCTATAGAAGGAGAGTACAAAGCCCTTGAAGACAACAACACATGGATTCTAGTTCCAAGACAAGAAGGGTTGAAGGTAATTGACAATACGTGGGTCTATAAAGTGAAAAGAAATTTTGCCAGTTCAATTGCTAGGTACAAAACAATGCTTGTGGCAAAGGGATTCGCTCAATCCTATGGGTTTGACTATGAAGAAAAATACAACCCAAATGCAATGATGACCACATTTATGGGAATCATTGGCATGATTGGAAGAATTAATTATGCTACCATCACAAGGCCTAACTTGTGCCAAGAGAGCACTTAGGTACATGAAGCACACTATCAACCAATGGTTGTACTGTGCTTATGGAGAAGGATTACAACCACAAGGCTTTTGTGATGCTGATTAGGATGGTTCAAAGGAGGACAATAGGTGTACATCTGGCTATTTCTTCATGATAGGTCAAAGATTCATCTCATGAATGTCCAAGAATCAACCTATAGTTGCATTAACATCTACTAAGGCTAATTATAAAGCATTATTCTGAGGATCTGGTTGGGTATGCTCTTGAGATGAGTTAGTATTGCACAAAACCTACTCTACACCTACCAAGTTGACTCCATGGATGCTTACCTTTGAATTCAAAATAATGTATTTACAATGACTAGGTACTTTTGAAAATCATTCCCAAAAGATTTTACCAAAACAGATAACTTGCATATGCAACAAGTGTGTGAAACCCTTCTATTTTGGGAATGTGGGTGCTCAGTATTTTACTCAGAACTCACAACTTGGTACGAATTGACCTGAGAGATTTTGCACACATTTAGCTCACACTAAGTAAAGCAATTTATTTCATGAATTTAGTGGCACTATACACTATGAAATGATTTTAGCATGATGTGCAAACATAGTCAATTTCATAAGTTCATACCTTGAGGATAGATAGGGTTAGTAGCAATATGTAATGAACTAATGTTGTCTCCAAATATGTGTGGAATAGAAGTATTCAACCCTAAATATGAATATAGGGTCTTTATCCACATACCATCTTGAGTAGCCATTGCAAGTCCTTTGTATTCAGCCTTTGTTGATGAAAGAGAAACTATATGTTGCTTCTTTGATGATCATGAGATCAATTCGGTACTTGCAAAAGTGAGATATCCTGATGTTTGTGCCCTTCAAGTACTTTAGGATTATTTTAGCTACTTCCATGTGAGGCTTCCTTGGGGTGTGCATGAATTGACTTAGCACACTAACTCCAAAGCATATATCTACTCTAGTTAGAGTAGCATAGTTCAAGCTTCCATCTAGGCTTTGGTAGCTAGTCACATCTTCAATTGCTTCTACTTCATGAGCACTTAGCTTATGATTTACCTCCATGGGTGTCCCTGCAACCTTTATATTTTCCATCTTGAATTTGGAGAGCATATCTTCAATGTACTTTCTCTGAGTTAGGAACATACCTCTTTCTGTGTATACAACTTCCAAACCTAGGAAGTAAGTGAGTAAGTCAAGATCACTAATCTCGAACTCTTCTTTCATTTGAGCTTTGATCCTCTTGATTCCATTTGCATCAATACCTGTAATGATTATATCATCCATATATACACAAAGGCATTTAACCTTTGAGTGATTCTTTTTTATGAAAAGGGAAGGATCTGCCTTGCTCACCATGGATCCTTTATCCTACAAAATAAGAGACTATTCTATGATTCCAAGCTCTAGGAGCTTGCTTCAAGCCATACAAGGCTTTCCTTAATCTACATACATGTTCTGGATATGATTTATCTTCAAAACCAAGAAGTTGAGCCATGTATACCTCCTTGAAAATCCAACCATTTAGAAAAGCATTTTTAACATCTATTTGATAGATATTCCATTTCTTAGAAGATGCTACACTCATGAGTACTCTAATTGTAGGAGTTTTTGCCACATCTCTTCATAATCTATACCCTGGGTTTGAGCAAACTCCTTTGCCACGACCTTTTAAATCCATCTTGAGCCAATGGTCTTCGTAGATGGTTTCTTGGGAACCAATTCCCAATTCTAATTTTCTTGTAGAGCTTCTATTTCTTCTTTCATAGCATCTCTCCATTATGGTTTCTTCTTTGCCTCTTCATATGTTGATGGTTCTTTAGAGTTTGTATCATGTGCTATATAAATGGTGTTTAGTGACCAAAGATGTGTCATAGAAATACCTTTCTAGCTTCTTTTTCTCTCTAATAGATCCCCTTATAGTTTGTTGAGATGATTCTACCACATCTCTCAACTCTTGCACTTTTGTTTTGCCTTTGGAGTTCCAAGAATTGATTTCTCTTCTTCGATTCTTCTGATCATCATCAAAATCAGTTGATTCTTCAGGTGTATGTTCATTCCTCTTTGACAATGTTTGAAATTCTTCCTCTAGGTCATAGGGAAGTTTGATTTTCCTACAATCATCTCAAACCAAGATTTGTTCTCATAAAAAAAACATCTCTGCTAAAAACTAAACCTTTATTGCTTGGATTATATAATCTATAACCTTTTTGATTAAGTTAATAGCCAATGAATATGCATTTCTCTACCTTTGGATCCAATTTTCCTCTAATTTATGAAGGTATGTGTGCATATGCTATGCACCCAAAGATCCTCCAATAGTCAAGGCTAGGTCTTCTTCCATACCATGCTTCAAATGGTGCCATCCCATCTAATGCTTTTGATGGGAGTTTATTGATCATAACAGTGGCTAAAGATACACGCTCTACCCATAGGTGATTGGGCAACTTTTTCTCATTTAGCATTGCCCTTGCATCCTACTTTATGGTTGTATTCCTCCTTTCTGCCACTCCATTTTGTCCTGGAGTATACCTTGTTGTAATCTCTCTTTTGATTCCTCTCTCTTGGAGATAAGAATCAAAGTCATGGGAGAAGTTTTCTCCCCGTCCATCCGACCTTAGCCTCTTCAATGTATTTCTTGTTTGATTTTCAACAAGTGCTAAATATTTCTTGAATTAAGAAAAAACTTTATCTTTATGCTTAATAAAGTAGATTATTGTCCATTTGCTACTGTTAACGCATCAAAAAGTCAATTTTTAAGTTCTAACATGTTTCTCTTTGCAAAATATATGGGTGATTGCAGATGCCTAGGGAGACCGAAATCTATTTCATTCATAATTGTATCCCTGCATACGCCGAGATGCATCTGATACTCCTGATGGGGTTAACGTTGATAGTGGAGGGTCTAGCATATGATACGCAACCTATGGGGTAGCAAGTATGGAGTTCGTACATAGCAGTGAAATGCTTAACACCAAAATGGCATATGACTTGATTTAGGTTCATCATTTTAAAAACACCATGAATGCATCGGGGAAGATCTAGAAAACGAAGAAGGAAAGTGATTGAGTTGGAAGCGAGACTTTACCCCCTGATAAGGATGGTAATCATTGGATGGAAAGGGCTAGTGGGACTGTAAAGTTATTTAAGTGCACGGATATTGAGAGAAAAAAACTATAGTCGAAGGATATATCAAGGAAGCATTTTTCTGTATTTGGTTTGGAAGTGTGGAAAATGCATAGTTTTAAAGATTTTCAACAGGGATTTGTGATCTGCCGCATGGTGGTGAGAGTGCAACAACAGTTGGTGAACTCCTTTACAATTTAAAATTTGCTGATAAAAGAAATGATACCTGAAATGAAAAAAACAAAGGCTGTTAGGTCGTTTTCTTTTGCACACTTTGCAGGGTGACAAGTCTAATGCAAGGAACCATCTTTTAAAAGAGCAGAATTGATGTGAATGAGGTCGATGGGGGAAGCTGCCAAGAGAGCGCTGAGGGAGAAGGATGCAATTTGTTTTTTTCGTTTGTTTTTTGTGGTCACAGGTGTACAAGAGGCAATGGCCGTTTTTCAGAGGAAAAGGAGGACGAGAGTGGAGGAGGAGTGGAACATTAAAAGAGGGGCACATACCATATGGAAGGGGTCTCTTGTATTTTGGGGGTTCTCTTAAGCAAGGGTGCAGAGGTATTGTCTGCAATCGAGGGGAGCCTTTGTAGAGAGAGAGAGAGAGTCATAATCGAGGGAGTGTTCTGCATCAGATTCGCCAATTGAGTCTACTGGAGGAAGAAAAGGGATATTTTGTTTATGAGCAACAAAAATTGATCTCGAATTTGTAGGAAGGGTGAGGGCTCCAAGGATGCTGAGGATTTTTGCGCGCAAGGCAGTAAGAATGGGGGGGGGTTGTTGTTTTCTTTGGTTTTCCTTCTTTGTCATTTTCGGGCTGAGCAGACATCGAGGAGGGAAAGGAACGACCGTTGACAGAAGTGATTGGCAACAAGAGGCTATAAAGGGATCACTGTCACTTGAAGGGACACTAAATAACATTAGAGAGCTTCATCTCCGCATATTCTGGTCGCACTTTGTCTTCCTCGGGACTTGCCAAGAACTACAAGGTGCTATTGCTGAATCATACTGAAGTGTGGAATGAAGTGGCATCCATTCAATTATAAAATATTCAGGCGAGTCTCTCTTTCATGGTGCTTCATCGATATTTCCTGTATTGATTCCAATGCAATGATGTTTAATATTAGTCTTCTCTGTGTTCAACGTTATTTTGATCTTTATGTACAGAAAACATATTTGGTGCTTCTTTTTGTCATTATATATAGAAACCATATTTTCTAAATTGACGAGTCATTGATGCTGTTGTCTAGATGTTCAAACATGAGGTTTGGGTTACGTTTTGTTCTCATTTCTTAATTCAAATTATCTGAGCATTAAGATACAAATTGTTTCTGCTGTTTGAGTGACTTCATGTTCGCGGATACTTTTCGCCAGAATAGTGTATGACAATTTACAAATAATGGAATTTGATTTAAATGAAAGCTAATGGAAAGCTTAATGGATCTATCCAATGATGAGAAGAACAAATGCTTCAGGTGCTGCTTATCGAATAGAGAAGTACACTGCTGCTTTAATTTCTAAAGAACTTCTTTCAAGGTTAATTATAGTGGAGGAGTCTGTCTGCAACTAGCTGATTTTGAATTTCCTAATTTGCATAACTCTTGTCTATGAGAATTTAGTTGCAGGAATTAAAATTTCTTTTCCTAGGCCATCAGAGTAAAAGTATGGTCTGTGTCGTCACAAGGAGATTGGAAATCACATCGACACCACTAAATGTCAGCTAACTAATCTCTCATGAAATGGAAAATATGATGCTCCTCCATCTACATGAACCCATCTTTTGTTTGGGAATAGTACCATGTATCCAAAGGTATATGAGAATATTTATTTTTGATGGAAATGTCACGACCAAATTTTCTCACACTATGCTGCACTTCGGTCATCACAAGAATGTTTAATGCGTAAGTTTGTATACTAATCTTTATGATAGGTTTATGCATATATCGAAGTGTTGCGCACAGCTTCATATGAAGAGTGTACTTAACACTTGCGTTTTGGTGTATGACAGAAACATATATCGTCACTTATTCTCAAATGTTATGGATAAAATCTACCACTCATGAGCATCTGATATGTAACTGTTTAAGTGTTTCTCTTACAAACATACACTTCCGAACTCATAAACTTGCTTAATTGAATTAAGTAGAGGTCGGTGCAAGCAAGAAGTTCGCTTTTTATCGCTTTGCTTCCCAATCCTTTGTTTCTCTTGTGCTTATGATTTCAAAGAAATAAAGAATTTACATGTAATTCCTTTTGGATAGCCACAAGAGGTTGACATTCTTAAGAGCATAAATTTAATAAAACTTGGTTGGAAATCTCGTGCAAGAATACTCATCATTCGAACATTTTCATTGAGTATGGAAACAACGTTTGCTTGTTAAGAATTTGAGCTTTCGAAGCTCTATTTAAGTTCTCATGTTCTTCTTTCGTTAGCCACCATCCAAATTCCTCTCTCCTTTTCACGAAACTCAATGACAGCATGTGTGGGCATTTGTGCATAAGAGTGGGTGTTCTTGGAAGTAGCTTAGGAGTGAGCAGAGAGAGGGAGAGGTCCCGAGAGGTAACCACTAGAGTTGGTTTCCCCTTTGTGCATGTGTTTTCCTGTTTCCTCCATCAATACTTTGGAGTGAATTTCTGGACTTAGGGAGACCAAAAGCTGACCTAGCATTAGAAAGTCAAAATATCAGTAAGTATATGCAATCTCCCTTGGACTAAGAGTAATCATTTTGGTGCGTTTGCCGAGAATAGCTTGGCACGTCTCTATAAGAGAGTGCCATAGGTTCGTCTAGCGCCACATGTTGGCCGAGCTTGCGGACCCCAGATCTAGTACATGAGCGAGGGGAGCTCATCCTTAGGAGCAACACAAATGCAAAGAGAGGAACGCGCTCAGAGGAGAGCCTTGAAAGAGAAAGGAAGAGGTGGGAGTCCCAAGGGGAGTGGACCTCGATTAGCTCGAAGAAATCCGCCAGAAACGTGTACTCCCGTAAGAGAGTTGCGAATCAAGTGCAAACATTTGAAGGAGGGATCCTAAGGCCGCGTGCACTAAATTTCTGGGATCGAAGTGATATTGACATCACACCTCTGTTTGAAATGACTCAACGGATTTTGGTTCATTTGGGGGACTTCACCAAGTTCTCACGTGCTTGGGATGAGGATCCTAATAGTTTTATCCAACTATTTGAAGTTACTTGTGAGGCCAATGAGGTAGTTGACCAGGGTCAAAGGTTGAGGATCTTTCCGGCTATTCTCCAAGATGAGGCAGCCAATTGGTATGGGAATTTGACACCACAAGAGTGTGGAACTTATCAGATGCTAAAGGAAGCCTTCTTTCGACGACAGGGCTTCCAAGATAGATTGGCCCAACAGATGGATTACCTGCGACAGGGAGTCAATGAAAGCATCGATAACTACATTCAGAGAATGGAGACCTTGGTAAGAAAGATGGGCGCGAATGCCCCGAATGATGAGACATTGAAGAGAAGATTCATTGCGAGATTGAGAGATCCTACAGCGCATCAGCATATCAGCCCGACAAGACCTGCAACTTTAATAGATGCTAAGGAACAAGCAAGGCTTTGGGAGGAAGTACAATTATGTCAACAGAGGAAGATGGAGCTCTTATACGAGCCAATGGGAGGCCTAGGAAACATACCGATGAAAGATCCTGGCCAAGGAAGTCCCGCATTGACGACCCCAGCTTTTGTAGCTGCCACTAGCATGCCAGGTGAGGTAAAGCCTGTGCTAACCTAAGAACGAATATTGGAGTTGGTCACACAAGCTATAACAACTGCCACAATGACCCAGGAAACATACACAGTAAAACCAGAGGTAACTACAAACCCGAATCAAGTGTTTAGATCGATTACATGGTGTGGAAAGTGCCATGGTTACGACCATTTGGCTTTAGAATGCCCTACAGTCTCAAGAGTATTCACATATAGATCACCACCTAGAATGCGTTGCACTTTTTGTGGAAGGATAAATCACACGGAGGACCGATGTCGGGTCGTGAGAGATGCTCGGATGGTGGATCAAGTCATCCGCCTAAATCGTTCGGCACACGCGGGGTGTCTGTAGCAAACTCAGGCTTATGAAAATAAGGGTTCTAATGACAAACAATTTAAATTACCTAATTCTATGACTGAAACTAAGGTCTTTAAATAGTTTAAATAGCTATGGACCGTAAGGATGGGTAGCCTCGTACATAGCAACAGCTTCCTGATATGAGATTGAAACTTCCATAATGGGTTCTTCTACTAAACTTTCAGGTAAGCTAGAGGCTTCTTGTCTGTTTAGAGTTGGCGGAACATTCTCAATATTTTCAATATTTTCAATAGTACTATGTTCATACTCATGAACTAACATAGAAGACATCAAGGAAAGTAATGAGAAAACTAATGAAACAATATGATGCTAAACTGCTTGAATAAATTAATTGATAAGCTAATGGATCAAAGCAATAGTTCTAATACAAATGAAAGGTCTAACTTTAGGATGAATGTCTAAACATTTGGGTAATTGACTAATTCGGGAAATAAGATATAAATGGATCTTCAATCTGCCGGTTCACTTCAACTGCTTGTACTTCACTTTAATTGATTGTAATCTTCAATGTTTCTGCAAGAAACATTAGCTATTAGTAATATTACAAAAATCAATAAGAAACATAAAATATAATTCACACAATATTTCCATACACATGCATATGATCATGCATACATTCCTCATGCATACTAATGAACTTTACATGCATGCTTACATTACACACACTTCTAAATACATATACATCACTTCTTTTGGAATACATATAATCATGCAAATGTAGATACATAAATTAATATGAAGCATACACATTCATTAGGTCATACATATGCATTGATTCATGTAAACTAACATCCTGCATGCATATACATGTATGCATATACATATATACTAGCACATATGCACATATTAATATGTACTTATATATACTAATATATAATTAAACTTTAGAAATATTTAATTACCCTTTCCACTTCTAATTGAGGAGACATAAAACTCTCAAAGTTTCCTACATTAGCAAGTTACTCTCAAAGATGCACACTAATATGTTATATGCTAAACATGCATATATGCATTTATGAATACCTACAATTGTGCATATGCATTTTTCATCTAAATACACTTATGCACATATATTAACACTAATTAGTGTGCACTTATCACTCTTTAACTCATGAATGATTACACACAAAATTACTGTAATTTGCATTCATATACACACAGTCATGCATATTTATTTCCATACATGCATCTACAATCAGACACATAATCACATGCATTATGTAACAAACTAAATTATTTATATTATTATTATTATTTTTCATTATCTAACTCTCACTTTTTCTCTATCTCTCTTTCTCTCTCTCTCTCTCTCTCTTTTCCTTTGTACCGTTCTCACTCTCTCCCTCACTCTCTCTTTCTCTCTCTCTCTCTCTCTCTCTCTCTCTCTCTCTTCTCTCTCTTTCTTTCTCTGCCGATCTCTCTCTTTTTCTGTGTTCTCTCTCTCTCTCTCTCTCTCTCTCTCTCTCTCTCTCTCTCTCTCTCTCTCTCTCTCTCTCTCTCTCTCTCTCTCTCTCTCTCTCTCTCTCTCTCTCTCTCTCTCTCTCTCTCTCTCTCTCTCTCTCTCTCTCTCTCTCTCTCTCTCTCTCCTTCTCTGTGCGCGCTGTCGCGCTGCAGTAGAGGAGGGGAGGGAGAGAACCTCTCTCTCTCTCTCTCTCTCTCTCTCTCTCTCTCTCTCTCCTTCTCTGTGCACGCTGTCGCGCTGGATCAGAGGAGGGGAGGGAGAGAACCTCTCTCTCTTTCTCTCTCTCTCTCTCTCTCTGCCGATCTCTGTCTTTCTCTCTCTTTCCCGTCCTCTCTCTGTCTGCCTATCTCTCTCTCTTTCTTTCTCTCTCTCTCTCTCTCTCTCTCTCTCTCTCTCTCTCTTTCTCTCTCTCTCTCTCTCTCTCTCTCTCTCTCTCTGCCAATCTCTGTCTTTCTCTCTCTTTCCCGTCCTCTCTCTGTCTGCCTATCTCTCTCTCTTTCTCTCTCTCTCTCTCTCTCTCTCTCTCTCTCTCTCTCTCTCTCTCTCTCTCTCTCTCTCTCTCTCTCTCTCTCTCTCTCTCTCTCTCTCTCTCTCTCTCTCTCTCTCTCTCTCTCTCTCTCTCTCTCTCTCTCTCTCTCTCTCTCTCTCTCTGCGCGCTGCTGCGCGTAGCGCCAGGGAGGGAGGAAACCTCTCTCTTCTCTCTCTCTCTCTCTCTCTCTCTCTCTCTCTCTCTCTCTGCGCGCTCTCTGTCTTTCTCTCTCTTTCCCGTCCTCTCTCTGTCTGCCTATCTCTCTCTCTTTCTCTCTCTCTCTCTCTCTCTCTCTCTCTCTCTCTCTCTCTCTCTCTCTCTCTCTCTCTCTCTCTCTCTCTCTCTCTCTCTCTCTCTCTCTCTCTCTGCGCGCTGCTACGTGCAGTGCCAGGGAGGGAGGGAACCTCTCTCTCTCTCTCTCTCTCTCTCTCTCTCTCTCTCTCTCTCTCTCTCTCTCTCTCTCTCTCTCTCTCTCTCTCTCTCTCTCTCTCTCTCTCTCTCTCTCTCTCTCTCTCTCTCTCTCTGCGCGCTGCTGCGCGCAACGCCAGGGAGGGAGGGAACCTCTCACATACATCACACATACACTCATACATCACATCACATACACATACACACACATCACACACACATACATACATCACATCACACATACACATCACATACACACACACATCACACGCACATACACACACACATTACACATAACACATACACATCACATATATACTTCACACACACACACATACATATAACACATACACACCTCACACATAACACATACACATCACATATATACTTCACACACATACATCACATCACACATACACATCACATACACACACACATCACACGCACATACACACACACATTACACATAACACATACACATCACATATATACTTCACACACACACACACATACATATAACACATACACACATCACACATAACACATACACATCACATATATACTTCACACACAAACATCACATCACACATACACATCACATACACACACACATCACACACACATACACACACAAATTACCCAGGGAAGAATGCCAGAGATTAAACCATCAGAACTTGAGAGTATAGTATAGTGATGAAGCATAGAAGAATCACGATATGGCCATTCAGGTCGCGAATCTGCCATTGAAGGGACAGCACACAGACCTGTAAAAGGCACATAACGCTCAACAGACTCTCTGTCTATACTACTGCAGAGTTAATAGCAGCGCCTAGATCGTTTTCTCTCCACCGGAATAGATAACTAGCTAAACTAAGCATAATGAAAATGACCAAGGAATAGATGAAAAGAAGACAAAGGAGAATGAGTACCTGCAAGAAACAATAGAAGAAACTAGCACAACATACTCATATATATACACACACAACTCATTTGTAAACCATTCCTTTGATTTTACTTTATTTCCTCATCCTCACTTTTCCCCATTAACATTCACCACAATTTAATTGACTTTTCTCACACAACCTCTCTTTTAATTACCCTCACACTCACCACTCTTTGTACACACATTTTTTACACTTTAAATGCATATTTTTTTTCTACCACTCTTTTAACTTGCACTCACAACTACCACACTTTGAAACTATTCACTTTAACCACTTTAGTTACACATTCAACTCACACCACATTTTAATCACTACTTACATACACCATTCATTATTTATCCACTTCAATTATTATTTTATTCTATTACCTTAATTTTCTTAATTAAATAAATCATTTAAATTAACCTTAGTTTAAGTTTTAATTAAATCAAACCTTAGGATTTAATTGCACATACATGATTAAATAATTAATTAAACCATATTTTAATTTTTATTATTGAACCAATGTTTAGATATAGATTAATTTCCTTCAATATTAATTATTTTTAACCCTTGAAACATTCTAAAACCCTAAAAAACCTACTTAAAACCCATCAAAACCCTATTGAAACCCTTTGGAAATCACTGATAACCCATTAAAATCCTTCTGAACCCTATCATTAACCCACTAACTCTTACTTAAACTCTAACATGAACCCATTAGAATCTTTTGAGTCCCTTCAGATGAATCATATGAACTTAGAAAACCCTAGGGTTAAATACCCATGAATCAAGCATGTATAAATATGAAATACTCATTAATTGATTACTTAGGGTAAACCCTAATATGCACATATGTCCTGC
The DNA here is from genome assembly GCA_020310875.1 of Ceratopteris richardii. Lineage (NCBI taxonomy): Eukaryota > Viridiplantae > Streptophyta > Polypodiopsida > Polypodiales > Pteridaceae > Ceratopteris > Ceratopteris richardii. The sequence goes on from CM035420.1 coordinate 65,621,034, forward strand.
TTCATCCTTCATACCTGATAACATTTTCAAAATAGTTAATCCAATTAGCACAACTGATCAACAGTGAAAAAGAGGTTTAGAATTCACCAATTAAGTTGCTTTTATTTCCTCTGGTTATCAACTGGAAGATGCAAATCTTCCCGACATCCACCGCCACCAAACCTGCACATCGTCCTCGATGGGCCAACTTGCAGATTAAGGGAAGCGGCATTTTCAATGATTATCCTGAAATTAAATCATAGAAAAGCATCAATTCTTTTTATAAACATATTTTAAATTATCAAATTTTTAATCTTTTCAACATGCACATGAAGTTTATTTCAATTACATCTGGCAATGAAAACATATTAAAGTATAAAGGTAAACTAGTAACCTGTTCAGTCAACAAACATTAATTTACATTTCATCCATTTATAAACTATGTAAAGATTTATAAAACAGAATTCATTTTCATTCATTCAAATGCGGGTTTCGTCATATATATGCATTCACATATGAACAATCAAGCATGCCAAAGAAATCTACTAAATCTACTTGGACAGACAGCCGCCTTGTATGCCCAATTTTACTCACTAGATGTGTTTTTTCACAATTAGTTTCTTCATATACATATGATGTAAACTTCATGTCAATAATAAATGTAAATACCTTTTTGGGGTGGAAGAAGGTATAACTTCCATGTCAATATTCTTTTTTTTTTTTTTTCGCTACTTTTTTGTTTTAAAGGGGAAAGGCTTAACCCCTTAATCCGAGCTAAGGATCTAGCTACATGGACAAGAAAGATCTAGGTTTTCACAGACATGTATCATGCAACAATATGCTCCTACATATATACAACTACTTTCGTTATCTAAATGAACTACAAATCCTTCTATTTTTAACAAATCTCACTTAATCTATAAATGTAGAAATATAAATTATGTTTATTTCCCTAATATGGTTAAATAGAGTCCTTTATAAATTAATATTCTTCATTCCAGACTTTATAAATTAGTTTTTATGAATGCAAAGAAAATACATAAATCAAAATTGTATAACAAAGAAAAATACGACCTAAAATCAACTCCATCTTCAATCTGCTCATCTTTATGCATCTTAATTTTGTCTTCAAAGACCTGTTAGAACTCAACCAACAACAGCTAGACACGCAAAATTATTAAATTTCATATTCAAATCTTCTCTTGGTTTTCCTGCAAAAGAAACCCACACTAAAGAAATTCATTCATACATAATTAATCATGCTCATCATCAAACATTACTTCATACATTTCATCATCTCTTTGTTTAAATAATTTAATTCTTTTGCCAGCAATTAAGTTTTTAAGAGGCGTGCCATCTAATTCGCGTAAGGCATACGTTCCATTATCATAGGTTTTGACTACCACATAAGGTCCAAACCAACGTCTTTTAAGTTTCCTACGGGCATCATACTGAGAATCAAACGTACTATCATACAGTAAAACCCAATCATTAACATAAATCGGCTTTGGCCTTAACCTATGTGATTTATCAAAATACTTCTTGTTTTTCAATCGAGAATCTTTTAGTTTAACTATAGCCTCTTCTAAACGTTCATTCCCTTGCTCTAACTCCTGGATTCACAGAGCTAATAAATCTTCTGTTGACAAATTATCTTCCCATGGTAAAGTAGTCCAAGTAAGAATTTGCGTATGCACAGGGAAAATTGGTTTCTGGCAATACATCAACTCTGCCGGCATATACCCCGTCGTTCTAGTGCAGGTCATTCTATCGGCCCACAATGCAAATGGCAGATAAGTTGGCCAATTCTTAATTTCTCCATTACAAGCTTTGGAAATTGCTTTAATAATAGGAGAATGCCCTCGCTCAATCTTCCCATTAGCTTCAGGGTTGTAAGCAGTAGTAAGGGCTAAGCGAATTCCATGCCTAGCAAAGAATTCTCTAGCCTCCTGCGCATCTAACTCTCCCCTATCAGCCACTACCTTTTCTACATAACCAAATTGTGAAATGACATCCTCAAGAAGAAATTTGCATACATTCAAGGTTGTCTTAGATCTTAAAGCTCGGCCTTCTACATGATTCGTAAGATCTTCACGTGCCAAGACTATATATCTCATCTTATTGATACCTTTGGGCATGGTAACTAAGTCTACAACCCATTTATAATGGATGCATGGTGGATAGGTAGGATGCAGCGGATCCCTATGTTTGACTGAGGAATGAATCTGACATACGTCACATGAAGTAACATAATTCTTAACAGTAACATAAATCCCTGGCCACCAGTATCCTTCTCTAATTTTTTCATACGTAGCTACAAAACCTTTATGTCCTGCCCATAAAGTATCATGCATACTCTTCATGACTTGTAACTGAAGATCCTTAGTACCTAGTACTCGTTGTGGCAATCTAATTTTTCCCCTCGCATGTCTCCAAATGAAACCATCTTTCAGGAAAAAGTTGTAAGCTCTTTTCCTAATATCCCGAAATCTATTTGAAGATCATGAAGGTGCCCTAACCAAAGTACTTAAATACTTTCCAATATCCTGCCACTCTCCTTCGTATTCTTCAATATTAAACTGTTCATATGCGTATGCTTTAGAATCATAATTAATTGCATTTATTTCTAATTCTGTTTCTTCCTCATTATCAAATCTAGCTCGAGAAAGCATATCAGCCACAGGATTAGATTTACCTGCAATATGTATCAAAACAGGATTTATAACTTGATGTATGAAATCCATCTAAGCATGACAATGTCGGGTGATGAACAGTTTGTAATCATTCCAATCAGAGGTAGACAATCTCTCTCAACTATTACATTTGCACCTATAAAATATTCTTTATCGGATTTTAATGTCGTGACTAAACCCCATAGTTCTCGTTTAATTTGCGGATAATTTATTTGCGTATCGTGTAAAATCTTTGCTCCAAATCTCACAGCATACCTATTGCCCTCTTCATCGTCCTGACCAATAACCCATCCTATTCCTATAGGGCTCGTATGAACAGTTAAAATGATGCTTTTTGATCAGTATAATCTACTCGCTTTAAAATAGGAGCTTCAAGAAGTAATTTCTTTAACTTTTTCATAGCTTTTGAGTGTTCTTAAGTCCAAAGAAACTTTTGATTCTTCCTTAGCAAAGCATAAAGACAGTTTGCAACATGTGCATAGTGTGGGATCCAGATGGCATAAAACACACAAGCACCAAGGAATCGTCTTACCTCACTAATATTACTACAGGTTTCAGAAATCTTGTTTATAGCGTCGACTTTAGGTGGATATGGCCTCCGACCGTAATGTCCACATAAATGCCCAACTATAAGTACCTCATTGACACCAAAAACAGATTTCTCAATGGAGAATGTGAGACCAACCTCTTCAAATCTCTGGAAAATCCTTTCACAGTCAGAGATATGATCTACTACAAACTTCCTGCAGCCAGAGGAATCTAAAGTTTCATCTTTTGCATTCTCAATACATCCTTTAATAGGAATGTCATCAATAAATGGCATGGCTATATTAGGAATGAAGTCATGTAATACTGAATTCATGGCGTTCATCATATGCGCTACTGAATTAGTAGCTCCTTGCGGCAAAGTGCACATGGGAACTAAGCCTAAAGGAGTTTTCATGGTCGTAATGTCTCTACTTTCAATAGCAAGCTGAAATTGATCGTAGCCAGAATACAAGTCTCCTATTGAGTAAATGGCATGACCAGCGAAGGCTTCAGCGAATTCCCCTACAATGGGCCCAGTACCTACATTCCTAATAGTAACCTTGTTAACAGGTTGTAAATCTTGAATGAACCGTAACTTGCCATTTTTCTTTGGAACAGTAAACCACCTATTTGAGTAGGGTGCAGACGATGGCTCTAAAATTCGCATGTGAATCTTTTCCTTAAGAAGCCGCATTAACTCTGGTAAATGGGCTTTTGGAACAGGTATGGGTCGAAGATTCCATGGAATGTGAGGCACTGTAAAGATGATCATTGGTGGTACAATTTTTGGGTCTGCACAACCTATCTCATGGGAATATAAAGAAAATGCCTTTCCATGCTTTCTAATCACTCTTTGAAATAGTTCACGTTCCTCGGGTAACAAAAAATTTTCATCATTTCCTATCTTGATTAGCTTTAAAGTTTCTTCTGTGAAAGTATGACCTATATTTGTGCGCTCTCTTAAATAAGGATCATTGGTAACTTTCCTAAACTTCTCTTCACTCTCTCGTGGTAATGATTGGGCAATCGGTTTAATTTTTTTATCAACGGTTTTGTATTTTGTATTTACTTTTGCTTCCTTTTCATTACTCATGACAAATTTAATAATCAAATCATATTCTTCAATAGAATTTAAAAGTACAAATCTAAAATTTTCTTTTTCATGCAAAATATTTTGAAGTTCTTCAATCAATGAGTTTGAAGATAAAGTTTCAATTACGGTTTCAATGTGTTCATCAGATGAAATGAATTCTTTCTCTTTATAAAATTTTTCATAATGTTTTATAATTTTTTTAGGAATTTGTTTATAATGACTGAATTGCAAATATGATGAAGGGAAATACAAAGAAAAACTATCTAAAGTATCTACAGATGGGTGCGAGACATCAAACCAAGAACCACCGTTGTCTCGCTCAACAGTGGAATCTAGGCAAAATTTTGATCATAATAAGTTCCAAACTCACGAAGAGGCATATGATCTTCACGTATCTTTTCATGAGAACGGATGGGCGTCTTCCTAATTTGCTCCCTATTTCGTACATGGTTTGGGCTGATTATCATAACTTGGAGCGATTGTAGATCATCTTTAGATCTAATTCTTGCGTATGCTGAGCCGTCATCTACTACTTTAGTCTCCATTCTGGCTTCACATATAAATGGTTGACCTAAGATAATTTCATAAGAGCAGTTGTCCTGAATGAAAAAGTGGAATGTCTCAGAAATTCCACCTATCATTAGAGGTATGTTGGCACATGCTCCTAGGAGTGATCCACAACCATTGTCCACGGTTCGCATTATCCAGCTGTGATTTTTATCAATAGGCCATTTAAACTTATCATATAATCCTTTCGAAATCACATTGATTTCAGACCCAGAGTCAATTAGGGCTAAAGCAGAATATGATCTCTTCTGATCTCCTAAGTTAACTTTAATCTCCGGTGTGCCTCTCGCCCAAAAACTTTTTCTAAAATCACTCTCTGAGTTTTTTGTTTCGTCATCTGGTACAATCGGCCCTAAGAAATTTTTGTTCACATTACAGGTATTATCTTCTTCATCTTCTGAGTCTAAAGAAAGATATTCATGAATCAAGTGAGTTACATCGGCAACATCTTGCATCTCTACCTCTTGTGACAGAGGGAATCTCTTCCTTTTAATTAGTTTAATAAAATTTTCCTTAAATTCAATTTTTGCTATTGAGAAGATTTGTTCTAAAGTCATTGTTACTGCACTTTTTAATAAGATGCCATACAATATTTCTTTTGAATCAACTTTTTGTTCAAGTTCAGAAATAAGAATAGCTTTCGGTACTCGTTTTGGTTTCTTTTCTGGTTTCTCTTCAGGTTTTGTTTCAGTTCTAGGAATTTGCTCTACTTTGCCTGATGTTTGAATTGGCTCACTAAACACAGGTTGTTTACCCTCCCTAATTTCTTTTCTTCGCTCTTCATTTGTTTTAGAACTTTCGCCTTGTTCAAACTCAACTTTCTTAGGCTTCGGCTCATCTCTCATCTTACTTCTAGTCATTCGTCTACCTGAATCATTTGCATCTTGCTCATCATCCCTCTTTCTTTTCTCTTCAACATTCGCAATATGCGAATATATCGAGAATTGATCGACAGGAGAGTTCCACGTAGTTTTCTGCATAGTATCATCTCTCACCTTTATCAAAGCTTCAATTGAGTAGTTCCTCGTTTCCCTTGTTTGTTCAGAATCAGAGTCACTATCAACATATTCTAGTTTAACAGCAGAAGCAGATTTCGAAGACTCAGAAAGGTTTTCATACAGCTTCTGCATCCCTCCCTTTCCCCAATTGGCAGCTAAGGGTAAATGTGTTCTATAGTCGCACAATCGCTTGTCAATATCAATTACAAGTCTTTTCTCTTTCGCATCTTTCAATGCTTCACATGTGTAAGTCAAATGATCTGTGGCATCGCACCAGATACATCTCCTCACATTGGCATTTCTCCTTTCATTGAAATTTCTTTGGTTAAATGCTTGAGGAATCGGTTGAGGAATTGGTTGGGGTACAACTGGAGGATTAGGAGGTATAAAAGGATGATTCGGAGCTACTAATGGTGGATTTGGAGCATTTACTGGTTGAGGATAAATAGTCGGATGAGCTTGTATTGCAGATTTATCTTGAAGGTTTAAAGCATACACCACATTCTGCAAAGCCGCTACCTCTTTAGACATATTCTCGTGCATATGCATCATATTGTCCAACTTGTTAAACAAAATCTCAAATTGTAACTCGGTTGGTACTCTAGATGTGGATGTTGTAGGCTCAACTTTTGAATCTATATGTGTATCCCTAGTTGCCTGAATCGGAGGAAAACTGGAAGATGGTTGAGACATCGATTCATAAATGAGTGTTTTACGTTGGATCATGTGAGCAACCGCCTCAACTACAGTTTTCACTACACCCCAGTCATCTGTAAGCCCATATTTCTTTCCCGGTTCTTCAAGCCTACGCTCAACCTCTACCCTTATATCTGGAGACAAGATTTTAAGGAAATATAAAATGATATCTGGGGTAAGGGCAACTCTATCCTGTTCGGGTAATTGAGAGAATCTTTTCATAAATTCGCCATGGAGTTGAGTTAAAGAAATGTGAGGCTTAGGTGAACTAATCCATTTCATAAATCCTTCTCTACTATGTTGACTGTAGTCTTCTAAGTAGAATTCCTTATGCAGCTCTTTTCTAAACTCATCCCATTCCTTATTGTCATGTATATCCATAATAGCTTTAACAGTACCTATGGCCAGACGTCCAAGATAGGATTTCCACTTTGTTTCAGGTAAACCGTGTAACTTAGCTAATTCCTCAAACGTGTCTAAATAATTTGTAACATTCATACCAGTAAATTTCCCTTTATCCTTTAATAACGTTTCAACTACTTTTTGTCCTTGTGTCTCGTGCATCATAGTTTGAAATAGCTCGTCCATTTTTGAAGTTTGTTTTGACCTAGCTTGAACAATTCTAACTATATCCTGAACTTCTTTTGTTACTCTTTCCTTATGTTCAGCTACTAATTCTGAAATTCCGTTAGAGTCCAGTTTGTTAAGTTTATACTATGCCAATATGCTTCAAGTAAAGCTATGATTAACACTTAACCTATGATTAACAAACAATTGCCTTTAACCTATACCAATAATAAAATTTTTCACCCAAGAATGTAAGGGTAAAGAAAGTATACCAACTGCTCGAAGATGAGGCTCAAAACAGTGCTTTCTGTGAAATTCAATACATTTATTGATTTGAATCAAAACCTAAATACATAGTTTGCTAAAAATGGGTGCAAACGTTTTGTGCTTCAATTGTTGATGAAAGGGGTGGCGCGACGAGGTTCTCCTACTTTCCAATCTTCGTGGAGGCGTTCAGTTTACCAGACCAGCCCTCGACACCAAGAAGATTGCAAGCTCACGTAAATGCCACAGCTTCCAGGGATGAAGACGCAGCTGCACTGATGTAAAATCGTATGAATGTATATGCAATGCAAACTGATAATACCTGTCTGAGTCGCAAGCCGATTTTCACGTCGGGTTCACCAATGTCGGGTCGTGAGAGATGCTCGGATGGTGGATCAAGTCATCCGCCTAAATCGTTCGGCACACGCGGGGTGTCTGTAGCAAACTCAGGCTTATGAAAATAAGGGTTCTCATGACAAACAATTTAAATTACCTAATTCTATGACTGAAACTAAGGTCTTTAAATAGTTTAAATAGCTATGGACCGTAAGGACGGGCAACCTCGTACATAGCAATAGCTTCCTGATATGAGATTGAAACTTCCATAATGGGTTCTTCTACTAAACTTTCAGGTAAGCTAGAGGCTTCTTGTCTGTTTAGAGTTGGCGGAACATTCTCAATATTTTCAATATTTTCAATAGTACTATGTTCAGACTCATGAACTAACATAGAAGACATCAAGGAAAGTAATGAGAAAACTAATGAAACAATATGATGCTAAACTGCTTGAATAAATTAATTGATAAGCTAATGGATCAAAGCAATAGTTCTAATACAAATGAAAGGTCTAAACTTTAGGATGAATGTCTAAACATTTGGGTAATTGACTAATTCGGGAAATAAGATATAAATGGATCTTCAATCTGCCGATTCACTTCAACTGCTTGTACTTCACTTTAATTGATTGTAATCTTCAATGTTTCTGCAAGAAACATTAGCTATTAGTAATATTACAAAAATCAATAAGAAACATAAAATATAATTCACACAATATTTCCATACACATGCATATGATCATGCATACATTCCTCATGCATACTAATGAACTTTACATGCATGCTTACATTACACACACTTCTAAATACATATACATCACTTCTTTTGGAATACATATAATCATGCAAATGTAGAAACATAAATTAATATGAAGCATACACATTCATTAGGTCATACATATGCATTGATTCATGTAAACTAACATCCTGCATGCATATACATGTATGCATATACATATATACTAGCACATATGCACATATTAATATGTACTTATATATACTAATATATAATTAAACTTTAGAAATATTTAATTACCCTTTCCACTTCTAATTGAGGAGACATAAAACTCTCAAAGTTTCCTACATTAGCAAGTTACTCTCAAAGATGCACACTAATATGTTATATGCTAAACTGCATATATGCATTTATGAATACCTACAATTGTGCATATGCATTTTTCATCTAAATACACTTATGCACATATATTAACACTAATTAGTGTGCACTTATCACTCTTTAACTCATGAATGATTACACACAAAATTACTGTAATTTGCATTCATATACACACAGGCATGCATATTCATTTCCATACATGCATCTACAATCAGACACATAATCACATGCATTATGTAACAAACTAAATTATTTATATTATTATTATTATTATTTTCCATTATCTAACTCTCACTTTTTCTCTGTCTCTCTCTCTCTCTCTCTCTCTCTCTCTCTCTCTCTCTCTTTTCCTTTCTACCGTTCTCACTCTCTCCCTCACTCTCTCTTTCTCTCTCTCTCTCTCTCTCTCTCTCTCTCTCTCTCTCTCTCTCTCTCTCTCTCTCTCTCTCTCTCTCTCTCTCTTTTCCTTTCTACCGTTCTCACTCTCTCCCTCACTCTCTCTTTCTCTCTCTCTCTCTCTCTCTCTCTCTCTCTCTTCTCTCTCTTTCTTTCTCTGCCGATCTCTCTCTTTTTCTGTGTTCTCTCTCTCTCTCTCTCTCTCTCTCTCTCTCTCTCTCTCTCTCTCTCTCTCTCTCTCTCTCTCTCTCTCTCTCTCTCTCTCTCTCTCTCTCTCTCTCTCTCCCCTTCTCTGTGCGCGCTGTCGTGCTGCAGCAGAGGAGGGGAGGGAGAGAACCCCTCTCTCTCTCTCTCTCTCTCTCTCTCTCTCTCTCTCTCTCTCTCTCTCTCTCTCTCTCTCTCTCTCTCTCTCTCTCTCTCTCTCTCTCTCTCCTTCTCTGTGCGCGCTGTCGCGCTGCATCAGAGGAGGGGAGGGAGAGAACCTCTCTCTCTTTCTCTCTCTCTCTCTCTGCCGATCTTTGTCTTTCTCTCTCTTTCCCGTCCTCTCTCTGTCTGCCTATCTCTCTCTCTTTCTTTCTCTCTCTCTCTCTCTCTCTCTCTCTCTCTCTCTCTCTCTCTCTCTCTCTCTCTCTCTACCGATCTCTGTCTTTCTCTCTCTTTCCCGTCCTCTCTCTATCTGCCTATCTCTCTCTCTTTCTCTCTCTCTCTCTCTCTCTCTCTCTCTCTCTCTCTCTCTCTCTCTCTCTCTCTCTCTCTCTCTCTCTCTCTCTCTCTCTCTCTCTCTCTCTCTCTCTCTCTCTCTCTCTCTCTGTGCGCGCTGCTGCGCGCAGCGCCAGGGAGGGAGGGAACCTCTCTCTTCTCTCTCTCTCTCTGCGCGCTCTCTGTCTTTCTCTCTCTTTCCCGTCCTCTCTCTGTCTACCTATCTCTCTCTCTTTCTCTCTCTCTCTCTACGCGCTGCTGCGCGCAGCGCCAGGGAGGGAGGGAACCTCCCTCTTCTCTCTCTCTCTCTCTCTCTCTCTCTCTCTCTCTCTCTCTCTCTCTCTCTCTCTCTCTCTCTCTCTCTCTCTCTCTCTCTCTCTCTCTCTCTCTCTCTCTCTGCGCGCTGCTGCGCGCAGCGCCAGGGAGGGAGGGAACCTCTCACATACATCACACATACACTCATACATCACATCACATACACATACACACACATCACACACACATACATACATCACATCACACATACACACACACATCACACGCACATACACACACACATTACACATAACACATACACATCACATATATACTTCACACACACACACATACATATAACACATACACACATCACACATAACACATACACATCACATATATACTTCACACACATACATCACATCACACATACACATCACATACACACACACATCACACGCACATACACACACACATTACACATAACACATACACATCACATATATACTTCACACACACACACATACATATAATACATACACACATCACACATAACACATACACATCACATATATACTTCACACACATACATCACATCACACATACACATCACATACACACACACATCACACGCACATACACACACACATTACCCTGGGAAGAATGCCAGAGATTAAACCATCAGAAGTTGAGAGTATAGTATAGTGATGAAGCATAGAAGAATCACGATATGGCCATCCTAGTCGCGAATCTGCCATTGAAGGGACAGCGCACAGACCTGTAAAAGGCACATAACGCTCAACAAACTCTCTCTCTATACTACTGCAGAGTTAATAGCAACGCCTACATCGTTTTCTCTCCACCGGAATAGATAACTAGCTAAACTAAGCATAATGAAAATGACCAAGGAATAGATGAAAAGAAGACAAAGGAGAATGAGTACCTGCAAGAAACATTAGAAGAAACTAGCACAGCATACTCATATATATACACACACAACTCATTTGTAAACCATTCCTTTGATTTTACTTTATTTCCTCATCCTCACTTTTCCCTATTAACATTCACCACACTTTAATTGACTTTTCTCACACAACCTCTTTTTTAATTACCCTCACACTCACCACTCTTTGTACACACATTTTTTACACTTTAAATGCATATTTTTTTTCTACCACTCTTTTAACTTGCACTCACAACTACCACACTTTGAAACTATTCATTTTAACCACTTTAGTTACACATTCAACTCACACCACATTTTAATCACTACTTACATACACCATTCATTATTTATCCACTTCAATTATTATTTTATTCTATTACCTTAATTTTCTTAATTAAATAAATCATTTAAATTAACCTTAGTTTAAGTTTTAATTAAATCAAACCTTAGGATTTAATTGCACATACATGATTAAATAATTAATTAAACCATATTTTAATTTTTATTATTGAACCAATGTTTAGATATAGATTAATTTCCTTCAATATTAATTATTTTTAACCCTTGAAACATTCTAAAACCCTAAAAAACCTACTTAAAACCCATCAAAACCCTATTGAAACCCTTTGGAAATCACTGATAACCCATTAAAATCCTTCTGAACCCTATCATTAACCCACTAACTCTTACTTAAACTCTAACATGAACCCATTAGAATCTTTTGAGTCCCTTCAGATGAATCATATGAACTTAGAAAACCCTAGGGTTAAATACCCATGAATCAAGCATGTATAAATATGAAATACTCATTAATTGAGTACTTAGGGTAAACCCTAATATGCACATATGTCCTGCTTCATCCTTCATACCTGATAACATTTTCAAAATAGTTAATCCAATTAGCACAACTGATCAACAGTGAAAAAGAGATTTAGAATTCACCAATTAAGTTGCTTTTATTTCCTCTGGTTATCAACTGGAAGATGCAAATCTTCCCGACACCGATGTTACAACAAGAGAGCCTATGAAGAGAGGACCATGAAATCGGGAGATACAAGAGAAAGATCCTACACGGGATTGCCTGCTCAAACTATCCTGCCTATATCTTGTTGGGAAAATAGACAACCTTATGGATATGGTGCTCAAGATCAAGGAGGAGACTATCCGAGAGGAGTCTCACGTGATCAAAGAAGAGATTTTCCAATCCAGTGTTGGAGGTGCCATGGCTTTGGCCATACGCAATCTAGATGTCCAAACGAAAAGAAACCAGTTGATTATACCCCGCTATGTAGGTACTGTAGTGGAGAGGGCCACTTTGATGAAGATTTTCCAAAACGAAGAGCGCCCACAGGCAAGGATAAGGGGCCAGTAGGGTCCTCAAATTATGTTGAGACTTAGATGCATTCCACACCGAGAGCTCAAGAGCCAGTTCCTACGATCGGAGTAGTGTTCAAGACACCGAACCCTCAAGAAGGCTCTAGCTCATCAATGCACTTTGTGGATGCTTACCCGGCGAAGAAACTGCATAAAGAGCCAATTGTGGTGGTAGTCACAAGAACTCAAGAGTATTTGAAGAAAAATCCAGAAGGTGAAAGCGCAAAAGCAAGCCAGGAGAAGATACCCGAACATGAAGAGGTAGAAAACCAAGTTGGATTTGCTGAGCAACAAGAGTTTGAGGATGGGGAAGAGATCGAGATCCTTCCACCAGTGACCAAGGATTTTGTGCCAGGCATAGCACCATTCCCTGAAAGATTAAGGGCTCCCAAGTGTAGGAAGGAAAGACAAAGTTTGGAGGAAGTGGACATCGTAAAGCTGCTCGCTAACACGGAAGTCACGCTGGACATTGGCACATTGCTGAAATGTTCACCTACATATAGGAAACAATTCTACAACGAATATATCAGGAAGCCGAGGAAAGCTCGAGATAGAAATAGGCAAGGCAAAGATGTCCAGGGTATGATTCAAAGTATTACTACGCAAATTGATTCGAATGCTCCAGCTGTGACAGTCGAGATTAAAGGGTATGCAGTCCCCGGTGCTCAGTTAGATAGTGGAGCCGCAGTCAACCTTATGACTGAGTCCATGATGAAAGCTTTGGGCCTCAACCACATGGAAGAAACTCTGATGTCCTTGAGGATGGAAGATCAAACACAAGTAAAGCCTGTGGGTCTTTTGAAGAATGTAAGCACTGTTGTAGGCGGTCTAGAATTTAAAGTTGATTATCTGATAGTAAGACCAAGGACCTCAAAGGCCACCTTCTCGATCTTACTCAGACAACCATGGCTTATGCAAGCCAATTGTGTGCATGACTGGCGCACATGTTTCATTTCAATAGGGCCAAGGTCTGATCGGATTCAAATGCAAGTATCCCTAAACTCGATCGACAAGAAGAAGACAATAATAGTTGATGAGATGGAAAAGAAAGAAAAGGAGAAAGTGAGGCAAGAGATGGCACGAGCTAGGTTTTCTTTGAACACGGACACCTACAAGAATCTGCTTCAAGACGGTTTCAACTTGCAGCTCTCCAAGAATCAAGACACGAAGATGGGAGAATATCAAAATCCATTGCTCTATAACGACGATTCTGATCTGGAACTGCTAGGATGGTTGGCAAGTACATGCAATGCTGAGTGCTATACAATGCACATCCACCCGGTGGAGAAGGAGAAGAAAATGAGCCAGGTGGTGGAGCCTCATGCAAGGAGGGAAAACTCTTCGAAGAATGGGAAATGCTCTTTCGGAACTCGTGATCAAGGATCTCATTAAACGTTGACAAGGAACCAAGATAGTAAGCTGTCGTCTAGCACTAGGAGAGTACATGATGCCATGAGCAAGGGTACATGCAAAGGAGAGCATGAGGGCAAAGGTAGATCCAGGAGAGAAAAGTGGTGTGGATCATGACAGTTCTAGTAAGGAATTAGTTGATCGAAAGGAGAACCTCTTGAAAGAAAGAGATAGGGAGAACCAAGATGGTGGTGAAGAGAGGATTTTTAGACATGAAAGATTGGAGAAAGAACTTGCATTAGTAAATGCACCAGAAAAGAGTACACTGAGTAAAGTGCTTCATGCAAAGAATACGTGCAGGATTGGCGACGGCCTAAAGAAGTTAGAATTGGCTCATGCCGAGCATGCTAGGGTTATTCGAAGGAGGTTTGATTGGATTAAATGTCAGGATAGCGAGCAGAACGTACAAGGATTGATAAGTGAATGTGCATGGAAAGGACTTCGAGTGAGCCGTTGGATGATGGCATTTTTTTGGGTGATTTGGGTGTTCTTACGAGAGATGTATGGTTAGATACGAGAACAAATCAAGACGGTCTTTCTCTACTTTTTCATTCAATTTACCTTATGTTTGCAGGAATTGCAGAAACTGGTAAACCAAGTATGTTACTATGTAGGATCACTGAGGACTAGTCGACCGATGGTTGATCAAGTATTCCAGAGCGCTCTGTTCGACCTTGTCGTATATTTTTCAGATCAAACATTAGAAAGCATGGAGATATCGGTTGAGAGCTTGCTGACAAACTATGACATGGAGGAGGCACACTAGCTTGTACACTTTTGGAATCAAGGTATGGACATTGACTTTCCATTTCCCAAATTCAAAGCATATCTACTTACTTGGGATGGATATGCCAAGGATCGGTACTTCTACTACGACAGCAGGATGGAATTGCCTAACGAGGTAAATGATATCTATTGGGCTTGGGCAGACCTGTTAACGATAGGTAGCAATGACGGAGCTCCTGAAGTTGAGCCTGACTCGCCCTAGGGAAGTCCTCGGGATGCGAGTACGAGGTGAGGCTATATGAGACATCCAGGAGACCCATATTCTAGATCATCTAAGGATAGGTATATGAGGGACCAAGGCATAGCCGGTTGTAGTTACCCAGTGAAAATTCAAATCGATGAATACATATGTAGTGTCTGTAATTGAGAGAATGGAGTGAAAAGGTGGTTGATCTATCAAAGGCTAGAGTGTATATGTTTGCATGCATGTGTGGGAAAAGTGGGGAAAATCCCTTTCTTCCTCTCCCTAATTCTCACGACTGGGGCAAATTAATTAACTATGAAAAACAAAAGAGAGAAAAAAAAGAAAAGAAAAGAAAAAAAAAACATTGTGTTGTTGTGATTGTACCAACGCGCTATGGTGGGCTAGTAGGTGGGTGGAGTTATCCTAGCGGTGTGGTTAGGACCACGAGCCACAGCTAGTTTCGCCATAGGCTTGGGATGTACATGTTTGTGTCTTAGCTACACGCCATAACGGGTTGGTAGGTAGGTGGAGCCATCGTGGCCGGGCGGTCACGACCACGAGCCGCATCCAGCTTCGTTATGGGCTAGCTTTATATGTGATTTGTTATCATTATGTGGTTGTGTGTTGCGCGCTGCGTTGCATTGGTAGATGGGTGGAATCAACCTGGCCGGGTGGTTAGGGCCACGAATCGCATCCACTGTCAACGTAGGCCAACGTGTGAATATAAATAAAATTTACATATGAAATTATTCCCCACTCCTGAGGGGGAGAGAGAGAGAGGAGAGGGCAATGATCGCCTGGAAGGGAACCTTATTTGCTTGTGTAATTGGTATATGGTGGCTTGCGACAGATCAGCTCACTTTGAATCAACATTCTTAAAGGCACAGATACTATATATGTACTTATGGACGAGACCTTTAGCAAGGTAATGCGACAGTTTTGCTTTATAACTTGTGTGCTCTATCCAAGGGTTTTCTAGTGCGTGGGACACTCCAGGGTTTTTATGTAGGTCTTGACTTGTACTCGGGTCTCGATGGCTTTTGTGGGACGACGATGGGGATTCTTAGGGAGTGTCTGGTCATGGAATATGTGTACATAGTGAATAGTAGGTCAATAAAAGGGGTATGCATTTTGGGTATGTTGCATCTCCTGTTGAATTCATTTCAGTTGTTTTTGTTTATTTCGGTATTTCCGTTTCTGTTTTTTTCCGCAATGACAATTGTATGTGTAAGATATGGAAAGGTATGAATGTGTTATTTTGGTTGAGAGTATTTTCATAATGGAATGCATGCACAATTTGATGCATGTGGGAATATGGATTTGCATATATGTGCATGTTCTTGGATCATTTTGGAAGTGAGTGATTTGTATGTATTCATGAGTGATTTTTTTTTTAGCACTAATAGCTTCAATGAGTGCACGTCCAGTTGGAGTCATGGCTCGATGAAAGGTATGCAAACAAGTGGTAAACTGACATGTTCTAGCTGTTTGGATCATATTGCAGGAAGAGTGGCTCGTCGAGGACGACTTCGCACATTAGTGAAG
Organism: Ceratopteris richardii; assembly: GCA_020310875.1. Taxonomy (NCBI): domain Eukaryota; kingdom Viridiplantae; phylum Streptophyta; class Polypodiopsida; order Polypodiales; family Pteridaceae; genus Ceratopteris; species Ceratopteris richardii. The sequence goes on from CM035420.1 coordinate 65,637,466, forward strand.
GGGAGTATGTTACTGCATCAAAAAGTCATTTTTTATGTTCTAACATGTTTCTCTCTTGCAAAATATATGGGTGATTGCAGATGCCTAGGGAGACCGAAATCTATTTCATTCATAATTGTATTCCTGCATACGCCGAGATGCATCTGATACTCCTGATGGGGTTAACCTTGATAGTGGAGGGTCTAGCATTTGATATGCAACCTATGGGGTAGCAAGTATGGAGGTCGTACATAGCAGTGAAATGCTTAACACCAAAATGGCATATGACTTGATTTAGGTTCATCATTTTAAAAACACCATGAATGCATCGAGGAAGATCTAGAAAACGAAGAAGGAAAGTGATTGAGTTGGAAGCGAGACTTTACCCCTTGATAAGGATGGTAATCATTGGACGGAAAGGGCTAGTGGGGTTGTAAAGTTATTTAAGTGCATGGAGATTGAGAGAGAAAAATTAGAGTGGAAGGATATATCAAGGAAGCATTTTTTTGTATTTGGTTTGGAAGTGTGGAAAATGCATAGTTTGGAGATTTTCAACAGGGATTTGTGATCTGCCGCATGGTGATGAGAGTGCAACAACAGTTGGTGAACTCCTTTAGAATTTAAAATCTGTTGACAAAAGAAATGATACCTGAAATGAAAAAAAAAAAGGCTTTTAGGTCGTTTTCTTTTGCAGAATTTGCAGGGTGACAAGTCTAATGCAAGGAACCATCTTTTAAAAGAGCAGAATTGATGTGAATGAGGTCGATGGGGGAACCTGCCAAGAGAGCACTGAGGGAGAAGGATGTAGTTTGTTTTTTTCGTTTGTTTTTTGTGGTCACAGGTGTACAAGAGGCAACAGCTGTTTTTCTGAGGAAAAGGAGGACGAGAGTGGAGGAGGAGTGGAACATTAAAAGAGGGGCACGTACCATATGGAAGGGGTCTCTCGTTTTTTGGGGGTTGTCTTAAGCAAGGGCGCAGAGGTACTGTCTGCAATCGAGGGGAGCCTTTGAAGAGAGAGAGAGAGAGAGAGAGTCATAACCGAGGGAGTGTTCTGCATTAGATTCATCGATTCACTCTACTGGAGGAAGAAGAGGGATATTTCGTTTATGAGCAACAAAAAACGATCTCGAATTTGTAGGAAAGGGGAGGGCTTCAAGGATGCTGAGGATTTTTGCGCACAAGGCAGTAAGAATGGGGGGGGTTGTTTTCTTTGGTTTTCCTTCTTCGTCATTTTTGGGCTGAGCAGACATCGAGGAGGGAAAGGAGCGACCGTTGACATAAGTGATTGGCAACAAGAGGCTATAAAGGGATCGCTCTCACTTGAAGGGATACTAAATAACATTAGAGAGCTTCATCTGCGCATATTCTGGTCGTGCTTTGTCTTACCCGGGACTTGTCAAGAATTACAAGGTGTTATTGCTGAATCATACTGAAGTGTGGAATGAAGTGGCATCCATTCAGTTATAAAATATTCTGGCGAGTCTCTCTTTCATGGTGCTTCATTGATATTTCCTGTATTGATTCCAGTGCAATGATGTTTAATATTAGTCTTCTCTGTGTTCAGCGTTATTTTGATCTTTATGTACAGAAAACATATATATAGAAACCATATTTTCTAAATTGACGAGTCATTGATGCTGTTGTCTAGATGTTCAAACATGAGGTTTGGGTTACGTTTTGTTCTCATTTCTTAATCCAAATTATCTGAGCATTAAGATACAAATTGTTTTTGTTGTTTGAGTGACTTCATGTTCGCGGATATTTTCGGCCAGAATAGTGTGTGACAATTTACAAATAATGGAATTTGATTTAAATGAAAGCTAATGGAAAGCTTAATGGATCTATCCAATGATGAGAAGAACAAACGCTTCAGGTGCTGCTTATTGGACAGAGAAGTACACTGCTGCTTTAATTTCTAAAGAACTTCTTTCAAGGTTAATTATAGTGGAGGAGTCTGTCTACAACTAGCTGATTCTGAATTTCCTAATTTGCATATCTCTAGTCCATGAGAATTTAGTTGTAGGAATTAAAATTTCTTTTCCTAGGCCATCACAGTAAAAGTATGGTCTCTATCGTCACAAGGAGATTGGAAATCACATCGACACCACTAAATGTCAGCTAACTAATCTCTCATGAAATGGAAAATATGATGCTCCTCCATCTGCGAGAACCCATCTTTTGTTTGCGAATAGTACCATGTATCCCAAGGTATATGACAATATTTATTTTTGATGGGAATGTCACGACCAAATTTGCTCACACTATGCTGCACTTCGGTCATCACAAGAATGTTTAATGCGTAAGTTTGTATACTAATCTTTATGATAGGTTTATGCATATATGGAAGTGTTGCGCACAACTTCATATGAAGAGTGTACTTAACACTTGCGTTTCGGTGTATGACAGAAACATATATCGTTACTTATTCTCAAATGTTATGGATAAAATCTGCCACTCGTGCGCATGTGATATGTAATTGTTTAAGTGTTTCTCTTACAAACATACACTTCCAAAATCATAAAGTTGCTTAATTCAATTAAAGAGAGGTCGGTGCAAGCAAGAAGTTCGCTTTTTATCGCTTTGCTTCCCAATCCTTTGTTTCTCTTGTGCTTATGCTTTCAAAGAAATAAAGAATTTATATGTAATTCCTTTTGGATAGCCACAAGAGGTTGACATTCTTAAGAGCATAAATCTAATAAAACTTGGTTGGAAATCTCAAGTGCAAGAATACTCATCATTCGAACATTTTCATTGAGTATGGAAACAACATTTCCTTGTTAAAAATTTGAGCTTTCAAAGCTCTATTTAAGTTCTCATGTTCTTCTTTGGTTAGCCACCATCCAAATTCCTCTCTCCTTTTCACGAAACTCGATGAAAGCGTGTGTGGGCATTTGTGCATAAGAGTGGGTGTTCTTGGAAGTAGTTTGGGAGTGAGGAGAGAGAGGGAGAGGTCCCGAGAGGTAACCACTAGAGTTGGTTTCCCCTTTGTGCATGTGTTTTCCTATTTCCTCCATCAATACTTTGGAGTGAAATTTTGGACTTAGGGAGACCAAAAGCTGACCTAGCATTAGAAAGTCTGGGCAAAATATCAGTAAGTATATGCAATCTCCCTTGGACTAAGAGTAATCAGCTACGATCATCAATGAAAGATACATAATACCTACATCCAGAGATTGAAGGCTCCTTGTTTAGCCCCCATACATCTATATGGACTAGGTACAATATGTCTCCATGAATATATCCCTTCTTTGTAAATGATTTCCTATGAGACTTGCCATATTGACAAATACCACATTTCTAAATCATCTCTGCTTGGAGATATGTGTTGCAATTCCTAGTATCTTTGAGTTCAACTGTAAATAATCTACCTGAATTTTCTCCTCTTTCTATCTTCTTGAATCCCTGATGTGGAGCCTCAACAAATGCTCCATTATTTGTGAATCTGACCTGCAAACCTTTCTCAACAATTTGTCCTACACTTAAGAGATTTTTGTTATGGTTAGGACATACAATACCTTGCTCAATAGGTTCATATTACCATCTCAAGTCTTTACATTTCCTATCTTCTCCACTAGATGCCTTGTGTTATCTCCTGTTTGGAGTTCATGTCTATTCCCTAGATCCTCCAAGTTTGGGAGGATTAATGATTCCTCTTGAGTTTAATCATCTCCATAGCTATTGTAGTCTCTCCTTCTTCTGTATCCTCCTTCATAATTATTGTTTTTGTATGAGTTGTTTTTGTAACCATTGTTATTGTTGAATCTACCTCTTGAGCTTCCATAGCCTCCTCTTGTGTAGCCTCTTCCTCTTTGGTTTCTAGGGTTCCTAAAACAATTATCAGTGATGTGATTAGTTAAGCCATATATGGCACATGGAGAGGAGCTTTGAGATCTCTCCCTACCTTGTCTTCCTCGTCTACCTCTTCCTCTTGAGCCTCTATATCACTCTAGCACAATGGCAAGTACCAACATGAGGAGATGCACCTCATAAATGTTAATCTGTGGAGACATGAGGACTAGTATGATGAGTATGAGCAACTGAAGGCACAAGTGCATGAGTGAGAAGCGCACAAGCATGCACACACATACAGACACACACACACAAAGCAAAAACAAAGAGAGGAACAATGGAGTGCTTTCTATTACTCAAGAAATGTCTTACAATAGGTAGAAACTCTCACAACCTAAGCTAAAAAATGAGATCCCTAGCTCTTTTTATAGTTTTTGACTAGCTTTTGGCAATGTCCAAAGCGTGTCTAGCCTAGTTAAAAACTAGGTTCTATGGCTTATTTGAGGGCTCAAACGGGATCAAAAAATTATGAAAATTGATAAGTAGTTTCTTGTAATACTCCTCAAGATTGAGGAATCCTCAGCTTGAAAAAAAAGGAGTCTATTCTATGAAAAATGGGATTTAGAATGTGTTGTAGTGATGAAAATCACTTTTAATTGAAAATAAGTTTTAGAAAAAAATAAATAGGCATCTTCTATGCTAGATTGTACTTGACTTCTCTATCTCCTCATTGTTTGTAGGCCAAAACTCCCCCCTCTCTAGCATCTGTCACCCCTGGCAGACTTTGTTTTGTAGGGTGGTTGATGTAGTATTGTATGACATCAGTGGCCAGTTCATCTTTACAAATTTGTAATCCCTTTGCTAGATCAAATTGCAGTGCATCCCAATTAATCGCACTCAGAATATTAGGTTGAGGTGTCATGTAGTACTCTGAGTACATGGCTTGCTCACATGCAAATAAGTGTAGTAGGTGTGTCGATTTCAATGAAAACACCTCTAAGTGATACTCTCAAAATCCTATAGTGAACATATCTTCAAAGGTTTGTTTGTAACAGGCTAGGAGGTATTTGATACGACCATGCCAAGCACATGCAACTCTTATGCTTGGGGTCATGCTTTTGTCATACATCAAATCATATTTCCCATTTGTGAAGCCTGGTAGAGCTACTTGTGGTGCTTCTATATTACAAAATGTCTTGAGCACAATCTGCATCATGTCCAAAATCTTGAACATCATTTGCACTGTGAAATCTTGCATAGGCTTTAGTGAAGGGATCCAGTGGAAGATGGTGGCCATCATATAAGCAATAGAGGTTGGTCCTAGCAGTGGCACAATGTATGGGTAGTTAAGCCATTCCTTGCACTGGGCATTTTTTTGTACTTTAATATTAAATCCTTTCCATGAACTGCACCGTGGAACCAGGCCATAACATGGATTGCAAATAAGATGTAGAGCTGCATGGCTCCATGTACACAACATCTCTGGGTACATTTCTAAGAGCTTCTGCCACCACATCAGTTGATAGATTTATCCTTTCTGGCTCTAGTGGCATGTCCTCAGGTTGGAACTAGGTTTTGAAGGTGGGGTTCTTCCAAATGACTCTCTTTATTTCTGCATTATAATCTACTAGAATTACAAAGTATGGCTGGTATTGAAGTTTTGATGATGTGATGAGGTGCATGGGTGCCAAGTTTTGGAAATAGCTATATTGTAGCACTATTTCTTCTATGATTCGCATTGCTTGATTTTGCACCACTTTGTGATCTTCATGACTATGCCTGATTTCTTCTGCTTGTTTTAACCATGAGGGTCACAGAGCTTTGAATGTGTCCTAGCCTTCTGTTTTTATCCATCCAATTGGGATGGGTTGAGGGTCGTAGTCATCTTCAAATGTTTGTTCTACAAGAATTGAGATTGTTTCTTTGTTTGTGGAGGCCTTTGATGGGGAGTGGCCTTCTATATTGTAGGAGTTGATGGAGAGTGTTAATCTCCAAAAGAACAAGTTATCCTTGAAGTTAGAGCATCTCTAAATCAAGAATAACTTAAAACCTTCACCAATTTGGAGGATTAATACTTAAATCTTGAATAAACTGTGAAGAAGGTGACTACACAAAAAGTCTGCTGCACATAACTCACTCATTGACTTATCAAATGTGTAAAGTTTTTTATAAAACTTTGCATACGTATCGTCTATAGTTTGCGCACCTCCTCCAACTTAAATCATTCCAAAAGACTCAGTGGATCTTGAGAAATGATCTTAACAAGTTACCTATGTCTAAAACTATAGTTCTTTACAGTCGACTTTGACACTTGCAACTTCTAAAGCTTGGTTCTCCCAAACTACAACACGTTTAAGCAAATGCTTTTAGCCATAGATGGCTTACCTTCCAATTTATATTTTGACTCCTCATTTATGCAAAACTTTACATTGTGCACTAAGAACTGATCATTTCTTTGATCATCGGGATTGCGCCTGTTTCAGAAGACACTCAACTCATTCTCACATATGAATGTTCCTACTCATAATTCTCACAGCCTCTTTATAATTAGGCTCTCAAACTTTAACCATAGACTCATTAACTATGGAGTTAGACACGTACAAAAGCATTCTTGAAATGATCGAGCACAGAAGGAGAACACTAAGAAAAATCGGGCACAATGTTTCTTCATTACTGAAAAGTTTTACATATGGATGAGAGAGCTATTCTACACACTTCACAAGTGTCTAATGACTTCTAATTCTCTCAAATTATTGTTCTCACACACTCTCTCATATTTCCCCCACATTTTTCCTTGTATATATAGGCAAATATTTACAAGCTCATAACCATACAAAAGTATAAGTGAGCTAACTCTAAATTAATGTACATATGTATACACATTTTCATTCTCTGAATATGTACTTTCTTCATGCTTCATATATTGATCTTTTCTTCAGTCCTTGACTTCAAAACTTCATCAAAACTTCAATTGATGATTGCTTTGCACCAATAGCTCCCCCTCAATCATCAATTGAGGTTTTCTCTATCTTCTTTATACCTGCCATGTCTTTGAATCTTTGTAGCTTTGGTCCATCCAACCTTTTGGTTAGCATATCAGCTATCTCATCTTTTGTTGAAGTATGTATAACTTCAATCTCCTTATCCATCACTTTCTCTCTTAGAAAATGATACTGAATCTTAATGTGTTTAGTCTTGGCATGAAAAACATGATTAGCAGCTAAATACAATGAACTCATGTTATCTCCATGAATAGTGGATGTACTCTGAATAATGTCAAAACTCTTCATAAGCGTCTTAAGCCATATCACTTCCTTTGTAGCTTCAACCATTCCTTTGTACTCAGCCTCTGTGGATGATAAAGCAACTGTGTGTTGCTTCTTTGAACACCAAGAAATTAACTTATCTCCCACATAACACAAGAATCCATATGTTGATCTCCTATCATCAGGATTACCTGGCCAATCTATATCACTATATATCTTGATGTTTGTATCTGATGTAAAACCATAATACAAACCTTCTTTGAGTGTACCCTTAATGTACCTCACCACTCTTTATCCCGCAACCCAATGTTCTTTCCTAGGACAATGCATGAATTGAGACAATACTCCAACTACATATGACAAATCAAGCCTAGTTAATGTAGGATAGATCAGGCTACCAACCAAACTTTGATATAGCTTCGTGTCCTTGAACTCTTCATCTCCATATCTGCTCAATTTGTGATTCATCTCCATTGGAGTAGGTGCTACCCTGCAATCATCCATTTTAAACTTGATCAACAAGTTTTCAAATACCTTTTTGGAGTTACATACACTCCATGTTGAGTGTATGAGATCTCCATGCCCAAAAAATATGAAAAGTCTCCCAAGTCACTAATCTTGAACTCATTCTCCATTTTCTTCTTTAGGCTTTGAATTAATTTCTCATCTATACCTATAAGAATTATATAATCAACATATATGCACAAGTAAATGAACCCATCATCACTTGCTTTAACAAGCAAGCTACTATCTCCTTTAGATACTTGAAAACCAAGTTCCTTCAAGAACTTCACAAGCCTATAATTCCATGCCCTTGGGGCCTGCTTCAAGCCATTCAAAGCTCTCTTGAGCTTACATACATGATCTGGATACCTTTCATCTCTAAATCCTTGTGGTTGCTCCAAGAAGACATCATCTGAAATATAACCATTTAGAAAAGCATTCTTCACATCTAATTGACATATTTTCCAACCTTTACATGCACCAATAACTATGAGTGTCCTGATGGTTGTCATCTTTGCCACAAGACTATAAGTCTCCTCATAGTCTATTCCATATGTCTCAGCAAACCCTTTCACAACAATTCTAGCTTTATACCTAATCACACTTCCATCTGCAAACCTCTTTGTCTTGTAGACCCATTTGCATCCAATGATCTTCTGACTATTTGGTTTAGGAACCAAATCCCATGTCTCATTCTCCAACAATGCATCATACTCTTCCTGCATAGCTTTCTCCCAATTTTCCTTACCGTTTGCCTCTTCATATGTAAAAGGGTCTTCATCTTCCTTTACCATATAAGCATAATCTTTGGTAGCCAAAAAAGAAGTGTCATAGCTATACCTTGTAGGTTGCCATTTGTGTCTTGATGACCTTCTGAGTTCTCCACTTCTTGAGGTTTCTGGTTCATCACAGTTTGGATCAAACCTTGGCACTTCTTCAACTTCAACCTATACTTCATTATTCTCCTCTTCATCAAATATCTGACCCTTTGATTTACCTTTCTTTTGATTCACAACTTCTTCATCACCTGCATAAATATTGATTGTACCTGCATACCAAGTACCTTGCTCATCAAATGTAACATCCTTAGACACAAGGAATTGTTTTGTGGATGGACTCCACAACCTATATCCATCTACTTATCATCATATCCAATGAACACATACTTTTTCAGCTTTAGGTTCCATTTTGTGCCTCAATTGAGATGGCACATATGCATATGCCAAACATCCAAATACTTTGTAATGATCTAGAGTAGGTCTCTTACCCCACCATGCCTCATATGGTGTCATACCCTACAAAGCTTTACATGGTAATCTATTCACCAAATATGTGGTTGTATTTATAACCTCAACCCACAAATAATTTGGGTAATTTTTCTCCTTCATCATGGATCTTGCAAACTCAACAAGAGTTCTATTCCTCCTTTCTGCTACACCATTTCGTTGAGGAGAGTACCTGCAAGTAACGTCCCTTTTTATACCTCCATTCCATAAGTAATCGCTCAACTTATTAGAGAAATACTCTCCCCGTCCATCTGACCTTAGTCTCTTCAATTTTTGACCTGTAATTCTCTCTGCATACACATGATAATGTTTGCATGTATTGAATACTTCTGACTTATCTTTGATCACATAAGTAGTGATCCATCTAGTAGCATCATCAATATAAATCACATAATACCTTGAACCATTGATACTGAAATCCTTTGATGGTCTCCACACATCTCTGTGTACCAACTCAAGCTTCTCTGTATACATAAAACCATGCTTGGAATAAGATTGCTTATGAGCCGTACCTAATGGACATGACTCTTATCTGTATGTCATATGTTGACCTGCAACATTAGGCAATCCAAGCATTGAACCATTATTAACCATATCTTTAATACCTCTTTCATTGAAATGTCCAAGCCTTTGTGCCAAAGATCTAACTCAAAGATCTTATGTCCTCCATAGGTGAAGAAGGCATGACCAACGTTACCTTGAATCTTCAATGTGAACAATCTTCCTTCTTTCTTCCCTAAAAAAATTTGTTTATACCCATTGCTAGGGTCTTCCACAAAAACTCCTTCATTAGTGAACCTAACTTCATAACCTTTTTCAACAATGTGTCCTACACTTATCAGATTCTTTGGAATTGTAGGAACATACAAAACCTTACTCAAGAGAGTACTTACATCCTTGGCCTTTACTGATCCAATTGACTTCACATTGTGCTTTGTATTATCACATGTTTGAACTACATGATTAGTTACCTTATTCTCCAAATCAGTCATCAAACATATGTTACCACTCAGGTGATTGCTACACCCTGAGTCAATGTAGAAAACTCTTTGGTCTTCACTTTGTCTTTCACAAGTTGCATTCATTATCAATGTTGAATCCTCCTTCTGATCTGAAGCATAATTGTAGTAGGTATTGTTGTATTGTTGGCTGTGGAATCCTCTACCTGCATTTCTTCCAAAATGACCTCTACTACCTCTACCTCTAAAATTACCTCTTTGATTTCTGCCACCTCTTCCTCTTCAATTAAAGTTTTGATTATATCCACCATTATTCTGAGTATTATGCCAACAATCATGAGCTAAGTGATTTGTCTTATCACAAATCCAGCAAGCTTTGACTCCATCTTTATTACTTCTACCTCTTCCTCTACCTTTGCCACCTCCTCTTCCTTTTAGGAAGTTAGCTTGGCTAGTTGTACCCTCATCTTCATTTGCTTGCTGCTTCCCTTTGCTATTCTTATTCTTATCCTTTGAATACATTGCTTGACCTACACTTTTATCACCTTCACCTTTGACATCCTGCTCAAAGGTTAGCATGTGTCCTAGCAACTGATTTAAATCAGCAGTAAAATGATCTAGTGATAATTCAGTAGACAAAATGAATGGCTTCCATTTGTCATCGCCTCTCAAACCTGTGAGAATTTGCCTTACCAATTTATCCTCCTCAATATCTTCATCAACTGCTCCTAATGCGTCTGCAAGGTCTTTCATCCTTGTTACGTAATCTACGATGGATTGAGAGGCCTTCCTCTTGAATGTGGTAACCTCTACCCACAATGATGCCTTCCTTGACTTTGTGGTGTTTTGGAAATGCTCCTCCAAAGCATTCCATATATCACTTGCACTTTCAAGACCTCTAATGTGAGTTAGCAAGTATGATGGAGGGTGTTAATCTCCAAAAGAACAAGCTATCCTTGATGTTAGACCACCTCTATTTCAAGAATAACTTTAAACTCCAACCAATTTTGGAAGACAATCACCAAACTATCAAGAAATTAGCTAACTGTGAAGAAAGTCATTTCACAAAAAAGTCTGCTGCACATTATTCACTCATTGATTAATCATTTATGTAAATTTTCTGATGAAACTTTGTAGAATGTGTTTCTTAGAGGTTGTGCACCTCCTCGAAGTCAAAACACTTCAAAAGCTTCAGTGGATTATGAGAAATGCTTTAAACAATCTACCTATGTCTGAAACTGCGTTCCTGTAGAGTCGATTTTGACACCTGCAACTTCTAACACATAGTTCTCCCAATCTAAAACCAATTTAAGCAAATGCTTTTAGCCATATATGGCTTACCTTCCAACTTAGATTTTGACTCCTCATTTGTGTAAAACTTTACACTGTGCGCTGAGAACTGAGTATTTCTTTGACCATCAAAATTGCGCCTGTTTTAGAAGACACTCAACACTTTGTCACATATAGATGTTCCTACACAAAATTCTTTCAGCCTGTTTGCAAGTGAACTCTCAAACTTTAACCATAGATAGATTAACTATGGACTTAGATGTGTACAAAAGGATTTCTGATAAAATCAAACACAGAAGGAGAACTAGAGAAACGATCGACGCGCAACGGTCTGAACATTCTTTCTATTCAACTCTTCATACATCTGATGGATGATACATCCAATACACATCATCTTTTCATCTATGCTTCATCTTGTCCTTCTAATACGATCTTCTACACATATCTACATATACATATGAGTATTGATACGTCATTACTTCAAGTATATTGAAGTATTTACAAAGCTAATGTACATATGTTTTAAAGAACTTTACTATCTAAATCTCCTCTTTACTCCATGAAGTTGAACTTCAACCTTTTCTTCATTTCTTCACTTCTAGGCTTTATATAATCACCAATTGTTGATTATCCTGCTCCAATAGCTCCCCCTCAATCATCAATTTGGATTACCTGCATCTTGTTTATTCCTGCCATATCTTTAAGCCTCTTCAACTTTGGTCCATCTAAACTCTTTGTCATCATATCTGCAAGTTGATCTTTTGTTGGAGTATACATAACTTCTATTTCTTTATCAACAACCTTCTCTCTCAGAAAATGATATTGAATCTCAATATGTTTAGTTCTAGCATGGAACACAGGATTTGCTGCCAAATATAAAGAACTCATATTGTCTCCACAAATGATAGGAGTACTCTGAACAATATCAAAACTCTTCATAAGAGTCTTTAACCATATTACTTCCTTTGCAGCTTCTACCATGCCTTTGTATTCTACTTCTGTAGATGATAAAGCAACTATATGTTGCTTCTTAGAGCACCATGAAATTAGCTTATCTCCCACATAACACAAGTATCCATGTGTTGATCTTCTATCATTGGAATTACCTGCCCAATCTGCATCACTATATATTTTGACCCTTGTATCTGAAGTAAATCCATAATACAGACCTTCTTTAAGTGTGCCCTTGATGTACCTAAGTACTCTTTGTCCTGCAATCCAATGTTCCTTTCTAGGACAATGCATGAATTGAGATAAAACTCCAACTGCATATGATAAGTCAGGTCTTGTTAATGTAGCATAAATCAGGCTACCCACCAAACTCTGATAGAGCTTCATATCTTTGAATTCCTCTCCTCCATATCTACTCAATCTATGATTCACTTCCATTGGAGTTGGTGCTATTATGCAATCTTCCATTTTAAATTTGGTTAGCAAATTTTTTAGATACCTTTGTTGAGTTACATATACTCCATGTTGAGTATATGAAATCTCCATTCCCAAAAAGAATGCCAAATTTCCCAAATCACTGATTTTGAATTCTTTCTCCATCTGCTTCTTAATCATGTGTATACCTGTGTCATCTGTTCGTGTAAGTATTATGTCATCAACATAAATACAAACATAAATAAATCCATCCTCACTTGCTTTGACTAACAAGCTACTATCTGCCTTTGAAGCTTGAAATCCAAGTTCCTTCAAGAACTTTACAAGCCTATAATCCCATGCCCTTGGGGCCAACTTCAACCCATACAAGGATCTCTTGAGCTTACACACATGATTTGGATACACTTGATCTTTGAAACCATCTGGTTGTTCCATGTAGACTTCATCTGAAATAAAAACATTCAAAAATGCATTCTTCACATCTAATTGAGATAATTTCCAACCTTTGCAAGCAGCAATTGCTATGAGAGTCCTTATGGTTGTCATCTTTGCAACAGGACTATAAGTTTCATCATAGTCCACACCATATGTCTGTGCATATCCCTTTACAACAAGCCTGGCTTTGTACCTAGATATACTTCCATCTGCAAACCTTTTTGTTTTGTAGACCCATTTACATCCAATAATCTTCTGGCTATTTGTTTTAGGGACCAAATCCCAAGTCTCATTTTCCATCAATGCATCATATTCTTCCTGCATAGCTTGTAGGTTGCCATTTGTGCCTAGATGACCTTCTGAGTTCTCCATTTCTTGAAGTTTCTGGTTATTCTGGATCAAACCTTGGCACTTCTTCAACTTCAACCTGTACTTCATTGTTCTCTTCTTCATCAAATATCTCAACCTTTGATTTACCTTTCTTTTGATTCACAACTTCTTCAACATCTGCATGAACATTAAGTGTACTTGCATACCAAGTACCTTGCTCATCAAATGTAACATCCTTAGGCACAAGGAATTGCTTTGTCGATGGACTCCACAACCTATAACCCATTTGCTTGTCATCATAACCAATAAATACATACTTCTCTACTTTAGGTTCCAATTTATGCCTCAATTGCGATGGCACATATGCATATGCCAAGCATCCAAATATTTTACAATGATCCAAGGTAGGTCTCTTACTCCACCAAGCTTCATATGGTGTCATACCCTCCAAAGCTTTACATGGCAACCTATTGACCAAATATGTGGCTGTGTTTACAGCTTCAGCCCACAAATAATTAGGGCAATTTTTCTCCTTCATCATGGATCTTGCAAACGCAAAAAGAGTTCTATTTCTTCTTTCTGCTACCCCATTTTGTTGAGGAAGGTACCTGCAAGTAACCTCTCTCTTTATACCTGCATTCCACAAATAATCACTGAACTCATTAGAGAAATTCTCTCCCCCTCCATCAGACCTTAACCTCTTCAATTTTTGACCTGTAATTCTTTCTGCATATGCATGATAGTGTTTAAATGTATTAAACACTTCTGACTTGTCTTTGATCACATAGATTGTAATCCACCTAGTAGCATCATCAATATATATGACATAATATCTTGAACCATTTATACTAAAGTCCTTTGAAGGACCCCACACATCTGTATGTACCAATTCAAGTCTTTTTGAATACATAAAACCATGCTTATTATATGATTGCTTATGAGCCTTACCTAACTGACATGCTTCACATCTGTATGTTGACCTGCAACATTAGGCAATCCAAGCACTGAACCATTATTAACCATTTCTTTGATACCTCTTTCATTAAAATTTCCAAGTCTTTTATGCCAAAGATCCAATTCAGACACCTTTTGCTCTCCATATGTAAACATAGCATGTCCAACATTACCTTGTATCTTTAGTGTGAAGTGCCTTCCTTCCTTCTTTCCTGTAACAATTTGTTTATACCCTTGACTAGGTCTTCAACATAAACTCCATCATTAGTGAAACTTACCTCATATCCTTTTTCCACAATTTGTGCTACACTGATCAAGTTCTTTGGAATTGTAGGAACATACAGAACCTGACTCAAGAGAGTACTTCCATCTTTGGCTTTAATTGAACCGATTGACTCTACTTTGTGCTTTGTATTATCACCTGTTTGAACTGTGTGATTAATTGCCTTATGATCTAGATCAGTCATTTAAGCAATATTTCCACTCAGATGATTGCTACATCTTGATTCAATATAAAATACTCTCATATCTTCATGTGAGGCTTCACATGTTGCATTCATAATAAGAGTTGAATCTTCTTTCTGATCTGATGCATAATTGTAGTAGGTGTTATTATAGGATTGATTTTGGAAGTTTCTTCGTCCACTTCTTCCAAAAGAATTCCTACCACCTCTACCTCTAAAGTTTCCTCTGTGATATCTTCCACCTCTTCCTCTTTGACTAAAATTTTGATTAAAGTTACCAGTGCTTTGATTATTGTGCCAAAAAGCATGAGATATATAATTGGTCTTACCACATATCCAACAAGCTCTAACATTATCTTTGTTATTTCTGCCTCTTCCTCTACTTTTGCCACTTCCTCTTCCTCTTAGGAAGTTTGCTTTACTTGGAGTACCTTTATCTTCAACTGATTGTTGCTTTCCTTTGCTAACTTTCTTCTTGTCTTTAGAATACATTGCATGAACTGCACTCTTATCAATATCTCCTTTGATATCATTCTCAAAAGTTAGCATATGTCCTAACAATTGATTCAAATCAGGAGTGAAATGATCTAATGAAAGTTCTGTAGACAAAATAAAAGGCTTCCATTTCTCATCTCCTCTTAGCCCTATGAGAATTTGTCTTACCAACTTATCTTCTTCAATATCTTCATCAAGTACACCTAAACAATCAGCAATGTCTTTCATCTTTGTCACATAATCAAATATTGATTGTGAAGCCTTCTTCTTGAATGTAGTAAATTCAGCCCATAATGAAGATTTCCTTGATTTGGTTGTATTTTGGAAATGCTCTTCCAAAGCATTCCAAATGTCACTTGCACTTTCAAGTCCTCTGATATGAGGAAGCAAATAATCATTCACTTCCATGTAGATTATGCTCCTTGCTTGAGCATCCTTCTTCATCCAAATCTTTATATATGCAAGCACTTCCGTAGTTGGAACACTAGGATCTTTAAACTCTCACTTTTCTTCCTCTCTTGTGATGTATTCCATCAGATCTTTGCTCATAAGATGAGCTTCCATTCTCATAGACCAAGCTGGATAGTTCTCTCTATCCAACTTCTCAATTTGGAGACTATCTCCCATCCTTGCTTCACCTGTACTATCAAATCTTTAATCCTTATAAGGAATGAATGTACCTTAGCTTTGAAGTTTACTCCTTCTGATCCTTTTGATTGTCTTTGTGTGTCTTCCTTCAGTCTTTCTTCCACACTTTATCCTTTTGAACCTTCAAGGTGTGAAATTTGTATATCTGCAGCAGTTGGGGTCTTCCTTTCTTCAATTTTGATACTTGCTGCTCTGATACCACTGATGGAGAGTGTCAACCTCCAAAAGAACAAGCTATCTTTGATGTTAGACCACCTCTATATCAAGAATAACTTTAGACTCCAACCAATTTTGGAAGACAATCACCAAACTATCAAGAAATTAGCTAACTATGAAGAAAGTCATTTGACAAAAAAGTCTGCTACACATTAATCACTCATTGATTAATCATTTGTGTAACCTTTCTGATGAAACTTTGTAGAATGTGTTGCTGAGAGGTTGCGCACCCCCTACAAGTTAAAACACTTCAAAAGAATCAATAGATTATGTGAAATGATTTAAACAATCTACCTATGTGTGAAACTGCCTTCCTGTAGAGTCGGTTTTGACACCTGCAACTTCTAACACATAGTTCTCCCAATCTAAAACCCGTTTAAGAAAATGCTTTTAGCCATAGATGGCTTACCTTCCAACTTAGATTTTGACTCCTCATTTGTGTAAAACTTTACACTGTGCACTGAGAACTGATCATTTCTTTGACCATCAAAACTGTGCCTCTTTCAGAAGACACTCAACACTTTCTCACATATAGATGTTCCTACACAAAATTCTTCCAGCCTGTTTGCAATTGAACTCTCAAAATTTAACCATAGATAGATTAACTATGGACTTATATTTCTACAATAGGATTTCTGATAAAATCAAACACAGAAGGAGAACTAGAGAAAAGATCGACGCGCAATTGTCTGAACATTCTTTCTATTCAACTCTTCATACATCTGATGGATGATACATCCAATACACATCATCTTTTCATCTATGCTTCAGCTCTTCCTTCTAATACGACCTTCTACACATATCTATATATACATATGAGTATTGATTCATCATTACTTCAATTATATTGAAGTATTTACAAAGCTAATGTACGTATGTTTTAAAGAACTTTACTATCTGAAGCTCCTCTTTACTCCATGAAGTTGAACTTTAATCTTTTCTTCGTTTCTTCACTTCTAGGCTTCATATAATCACCAATTGTTGATTGTCGTGCTCCAACAAAGTAGTCATCAACTCCCATGTAGATAATGCTCCTAGCTTGAGCATCTCTCTTCATCCAAGTCTTCAAATCTCACAATTCATCCCTAGTTGGAACACTAGGATCTCTGAACTGAGGCTTTTCTTCTTCACTTGTGATATAACCTATCAGGTCTTTGCTCATAAGATGATCTTACATCCTCATAGACCATGCTGGATAGTTCTCTCTATCTAATTTCTCTATCCGAAGAGAATCTCCCATCCTTTCTTCACATGTGTTTTAAATCCTTCAAGCTTTATGAGGAATAAGGTTAACTTTGCTTCAAATGATACTCCTTGATATCTTCTGACCTTCTTCTCAAGCTTTTCTTTCAAGCTTTCACCTTTTGCATCTTCAAATCTTGAATTCTTTATAACTGCAGCAGTCGGGGTCCTCCTTTCTTCAATTTTGATGCTTCCTGCTCTGATACCACTGACGGAGAGTGTTAATCTCCAAAATAACAAGTTATCCTTGAAGTTAGAGCACCTGTATACCAAGAATAACTTAAAACCTTCACCAATTTGGAGGATCAATACTTAATTTCCAAAATCTTTAATAAACTATGAAGAAGGTGGCTACACAGAAAGTCTGTTGCACATAACTCACTCATTGACTTATCAAATGTGTAAATTTTTTGATAAAACTTTGCACAAGTGTCCCCTATGTAAGAAAATAACAACACAACGGAATAGACTTGTAGACAGAGTTGAGAGAAAAAATACAGACAAAGATAGGCCCCCGGACCCCACAGAAGGGAGCAAGCCCCCCTCTGCACTCCCCCCATTAAGGTTCTATGGGGAAACTGTGCGACGACACGGGGCCTTTATTTTCACCTTAAACCTAATGGCCTGGAAGTTTATGCCCTACCTAACCTAACGGCTAGGCTCACAAAGATCATCTACAACCATCAATATTCACACATAGACCTCATCTAACTTGGAAGTTAGGGTTCCACAAATGTCCGGGATCTCATAATGGCTTCTCCTCATAATGGGGGCCTTACAACTTAGAGCACCATGGATCATTTGTGGTCACATGAGGGTGGAGTATTGAGCATATCTAACACCCCCCCTCAATGTCCACCCGATGGTGAACTACCTCCTTGGTCCAATCCCAAGCTTTGGAAAGTGTCGAAGAATTTCCTCTCTCCCAACAGCCTTGGTGAAGATGTCTACTCCATTTTCTTCAGTAGGGCAATAGATTATCTCCACGACCCCCTCCTCAATCAACTCTCACACATAGTGATACTAGATTTCTATGTGCTTGGTACGTGCATGGAAAACAGGATTTTTGGCGATGGCCATGCAACTTTGGTTGTCACACTTCAACTCTATAGCCTCGTGTCCTTGTATTCCTATGTGCCATAGGATCCTCCTCAACCATACTGCTTCACATGCTGCAACACATGTAGCTTTGTACTCAGCTTCAGTAGAAGATAATGCTACAATGGGTTGCTTCTTGCTCATCCAAGAGAAAATCCCTGATCCTAAAGAAAAACAATATCCAGAAATTGATTTTCTAGTATCAATATCTCCTGCCCAATCTGAGTCACAGTATCTGACCAGAGATGATCCTTCTTCATAAAGAATACCATAATCAGTAGTTCCTTTCACATACCTGAGTATCCGCATGCTTACCTTCCAATGAGTTTGGCAAGGCTTATTAGAGAACCTGCTTACTACTCCAACACCATAAGAGGTGTCTGGTCTGCTATTGCACAAGTAGATGAGACTTCCAACTAATTTCCTGTATCTTTCAATATCCACTGGAGATGAAGTATCTTCAATAGATAATTTTGTGTTGACCTCCATAGGTGTAGAAATTTCCTTGCAATCCTCCATGTCAAATGCCTTCAATATCTGCCTTGCATACTTTTGTTGATAGATGAAAATCTTCCCTGGTTCCTGCCAAACTTCAAGACCTAAGCAATAATGCATTAAGCCCAAGTCTGTCATTTCAAATTCTGAACTCAGGGCATCTTTTGTTTGTTGAAGAAGACCATCATCATTTCCTGTAATCACAAGGTCATCTACATAGAGTACAAGCACAATTGTCTTCCCTCCTCTCTTTAGAACATACAAGTTAGCATCAGAAGCACATCTTTTGAAACCTAGATCCAAGAGATACTTATCTATCCGCTGGTACCATGCTCTAGGGGCTTGTTTTAGCCCATATAATGCCTTCTTCAGCTTACATACCTTGTTCTCTGAATCGGGAGCCTCAAACCCTGGTGGCTGAGACACATATACCTCCTCCTTGAGGTCTCCATTTAGGAACGCTGACTTGACATCCATGTGATAGACTGGCCAATGCTTATGTGCAGCCATAGCTAGTACTACTTGGATAGTAGTCATTCTTGCAGTCGGGGCAAATGATTCACAAAAGTCAATGCGTTCAACTTGTGCGTAGCCCTGTGCAACAAGTCTTGCTTTATATTTTTCTAGAGTACCATCAGCCTTGTACTTTAGCTTCCAAACCCACTTGGTGCCAATGACTTTACGCTTAGGGGGTCGATCCACTAGCTCCCAAGTTCCATTCTTCATGATATTGTTGTATTCTGTTTGCATGGCAGCCCTCCAATTCGGATCATGGAGTGCCTCTTCCACATTGCTTGGTTCCTTTTCTTGAATGAGATCAGCCATCAAGGCTATGTTTACAATATGGGCGCTTGCCCGTCTCTGTTCCTCTATTCTCTGTGATCGCCTCGGTCCATCTGCAACATGTTCTACTGACTGTGGAATGGGGTTTGCAGAATCATAGAGCTACCTCACCCAACGTGGCAATGGCTTTTCCACTTGGGTGTTGGCAGGTTGGTAACTTTCAGACTCATCATCTGAAGATGATGCTTCCTTCTCTTGTGTAGAAGGGATAGCTCTTGGGCCAAGTTCATAGTGGATTGCCCCTTTGCCTGATGATAAAGTAGAAGCTCTCTTTTCCTCCTCCACTGCATGTGGCTGCTCCTCCTTGAACACCACATCACGACTCACCATGATCTTCTTAGCCTCAGGGTCATAAAGCTTATAAGCCTTGTTATCTTCGTTGTACCCCAAGAAGATACATTTGATGCTTTTTGGTTGAAGCTTGTTTCTCTCCCTATCTGGAACATGTACATAACATTCACTTCCAAATACTTTGAAATGGGAAACAGAAGGCTTTTTACCAATGTAGGCTTCTTGTGGAGTCTTTCCATCAAGTGCCTTGGTGTAGCTTCGGTTCAAGATGTAGACAGCAGTGTTGACTGCCTCTGCCCAAAATTGATTAGGCAAACCCTTTCCTTTCAACATGCACCTTGTCATATCCATGATTGTTCGATTCCGGCGTTCTGCAACACCTATCTGTTGAGGACTATGTGCCACTGTGATTTGATGCTTGATTTCCTTACTCTTGCAGAAATCTTCAAACTCTATTGATGTGAACTTACCACCACCGTCTGTCCTGAATTTCTTCATCTTCTTCCGTGTTTCAGTTTCAACAAGCTGAAGCCATTCTTTAAACTTACCAAAAGCTTGAGCCTTATTGCGAAGGAAGTACACCCACATCTTCCTGCCATAGTCGTCGATAAGTAACATGAAGTAGGAAGATCTGCCCAAGGCCTGTGTAGGCATTTTTTCGCACAAGTCAGCATGCACCAACTCTAGAGGATAGCTTGCCCTGTTCTTGCTTTCTTGTGGAAACGCCTTCCTCTGTTGCTTGCCCATCATGCAAGCTTCACATGGTTCCTTCATTTCTGCAATCGATGGTAGGTGTGCAACCATACCTCTGCGATGCATCTCCTTCAGTACAGGGTATCCAATGTGGCCGAATCTCTCATGCCATAGCTTACTTGTGCCCACGTTTGTAGTGGTTGTAAGAGCACACAACTCACACAGGTTGTTCCTCCTTATGCCAGTCCCAACAATTTTGTTGTTACCATCCATAATCTTAGCTCCTGTCTTACTGAAAGATACTTGATGACCTTGATCAGTTATAGAAGCTACTGAAAGTAGATTTCATTTTATTTGTGGAACATACAACACATTTGAAAGCTTTTTGATATTGCCATTAGAGTTAATGAAAGAAACCGTACCTTCGCCCTCTGTAGGACATCTTGCATTGTTTCCTACCTTTACTGTGATGGGTTCTTTTAGAGGCTGTAAGGAACTGTAAAGGTCTTTTCTACTCGTCATGTGACGAGATGCACCACTGTCCAACACCCATGAGTCATCTGTTCCTAAATCTTCAGCCGAGGAGCACACCTCTATCGTAACAAATAACTCAAGCTCTGTTTCTGTTGTGTTGGCAGACTCCTTGCCCTTGCCACCTTTTGAAGGGCCACTCTTCTCTTCTGCCTTCTTGATGCGACAGTCTTGGATTCTGTGTCCCTTCTTCTTACAGTGGAAACACTCTCCCTTGAACTTCTTTTTGTCGTTCTTCTTTTTGTCTCCATCTTTTGAAGAGTCTATTTTGCCTCCTTTGGCATTTGCTCTGAATGCAGCATCTCCTTTGCTACCACCACTCCTTGCCTTGAGCCGCAACTCCTCCTCCATGAGTAAGGCACTGAATTATTCAAAAGTTAGTGGTTGAGGTATGATTTGAGTGTTAAGACCAGTTACCAGACCATCAAACTTAGGTGGACAGATTCGAAGACAACGTCGAGCTAGCTCTTCACTTGACTTTTGAACACCTGCTCCCACCATTTGATCTCGTAGATTCTTTATGCGAGTGATAGACACCTCTGCAGTCTCCCCATCAGCAAACCGTTCTGCTGCAAGCTGATTCTCCAAGTTCTGAATTTGTGTCTGATTACGAGTTTCATATTGATTTCTCAATGCCTTCGTAGTATGCTGAATGAGAGTCAGAACACTATCAGAAGTGCTTGTAACAAGAGCATAGAGTGCATCTGCATTTCTACGTTTCCAAGCACGTAGAAGATCAGCATCAGGAGGAATCATTCGACCAGGATTATTTGGATCAGGTCTTTCTTGGGGCTCATGATCAGTCCCAAGAACAGTCTCCAAAAGCTCATACGAATCAAGAATAGAAGTGATTTTGAACTTCCATAGGGTGTAGTTCGTACCATCAAGTTTACCTTCTATGAAGGCTAGTTGCCGTATCGACAACGTTGGGATGACCGGCATCATTGCTGCTCCTGCTTGTGCACCACCTACTCCTGTTGATGAACCACCTTGGCCCCCAGTCGTAGATGATGACGCACCGCTTGACATCTTCTCTCTTTTGTTGTTCAGACCTCTACAACCTCTGCATTTCTGCTTCTGCACCACTCAGAGCCTCTTGAGCTCTGATACCATGTAAGAAAATAATAGCACAACGGAATAGACCTGTAGACAGAGTTGAGAGAAAAAACGCAGACAAAGATAGACTCAGACTCAGAGGTAGAGAACTCAAATTCTCAGATTGCAAAGCGTAATGTAGTTACAATGATGGTGCTGTCCACTCGTGCGCTCCCACTGTGGAGCTTAGATGGCAATCTAGACAGACTCTAGATGAAGGGCTTACTAGTGCGCAATGCTATGTAAATCTCAACCTGGGCCGTGCTTATATAGCTTTTACAAGGCGGTTCGGTATAGATAAACGTAGTCGGGAGATACAAAATAGTCGGTAAAATATATGATCCGACAATATCTCCACGACCAGAAGTCCTACCATCTTGGCCCTACGGGCCGGGGGGATAGGCCCCCCGAACCCCACAGAAGGGGGCAAGCCCCCCTCTGCACTCCCCCCATTAAGGTTCTATGGGGAAACCGCGCGACGCCACAGGGCCTTTATTTTCACCTTAAATGGCAACCTAATGGCCTGGAAGTTTATGCTCTACCTAACCTAACAGCTAGGCTCACAAATATCATCTACAACCATCAACGGTCACACATAGAACTCATCTAACTTGGAAGTTAGGGTTCCACAAATGTCCGGGCTCTCATAATGGCTTCTCCTCATAATGGGGGCCTTACAACTTAGAGCACCATGGATCATTTGTGGTCACATGAGGGTGGAGTATTGAGCATATCTAACAACCTATAGTTTGCACACCTCCTGCAACTTAAATCATTCCAAAAGACTCAATAGATCTTGAGAAATAATCTTAACAAGTCACCTATGTCTAAAATTGTTCTTTACAATCGACTTTGACACTTGCAACTTCTAAAGCTTGGTTCTCCCAAAGTAGAACCCGTTTAAGCAAATGCTTTTAGCCATAGATGGATTACATTCCAACTTAGATTTTGACTCCTCATTTATGCAAAACATTACATTGTGCGCTGAGAACTGATCATTTCTTTGACCATCGGGATTGCGCATGTTTCAGAAGACACTCAACACATTCTCACATATGAATGTTCCTATTCCTAATTCTCAGAGCCTCTTTACAATTAGGCTCTCAAACTTTATCCATAGACTCGTTAGCTATGGAATTAGACACCTAAAAAACGATTTTTGAAATGGTCAAGCAGAGAAGGAGAAGACTCAGAAAAATCACGTGCAACTTCTCTTCATTACTGAAAAGTTTTACATATGGATGAGAGAGCTATTCCACACACTTCACAAGTGTCTAATGACTTCTAATTCTCTCTAATTCTTGTTCTCACACACTCTCATATTTTCCCCGACAATTTTCCTTGTATATATAGGCAAATATTTACAAGCTCATAACCATACAAAAGTATAAGTGAGCTAACTCTAAATTAATAGTGTAAACACTAGTACATGATTAGTTTGAGTTGAAATTGATACTTTCTACTCAACTACTGTTGCAATAAGATGAGTTTGAGTTGAAATAGGACATGTTTGAGTTGAAAAAGGATTAGTTTGAGTTGAAACTGATACTTTATTTAGTTTTTTTCTTTGTGGGCATCTTTGTGCTCAACTTTTGTTGCAACCCGACATTGACTTGCTGAGGATGTAAGACTGTCTTTTGTGGTAGTTGTGGATGGAACTTTGTTCTGTATCTGACCTATAAGCCAAATATCATTACAACTTACAATCAATGACATTGTTAGTCTACAAGAAAATTGTACAGAATAGGATAAATACAATGAACAACATCAGTACAAAATAAGCTAAATACAAAATCCTATAAGAGCTACTCAATTTGGAAAATGTCATGTGTGGATCGTAACCATTACAAAGAGTTTTTGTAAGAAGGTGAATAGTAGAACTAAATAGTGAAATCAGTTTCCTCACTTTGAAACTATTTACTACTATCCAAATCATATCATTGTGAAAAGGCATCATGAGAGGAATGATTGTAAAATTCATGCAAATGCGTTCCTAATGTTTATGATGGCACTAAGACTTCAAATTATTTCCAAACTGGTGCTTAAGTTATTGACAAACGTCATTTTGCCCATATTTTAATGCCAAAAGAAGAATTGTTTACATCATTACAATCAATGACACAATTGAGCTATCAAATATGTACATGGTATATAATATGAGACAGAGACAACAAACTATTTTAATAACATCGATACAAAATAGGTTGATCACAAACTCTGATGATAGCTAATAGATTTGGATGATGCCACACGTGTGGATAGTAACAATGATGTAAGAGGGTGAATGCTGGTACTATTTTCTCAAAAGATCCTATATATCGGTTACAACGCCTCCGTTCAAGTGTGATTGAGTAGTGTGCCAGCTTGTAATTGGGTGCAAATGGCTTGGCTTCTTGTGTCATTTCACAGGTGCTTGCAAATTTCTTTTTGCATTTTCCATAAATTATGCTAGAGTGGCATCCTCTTGTACATGAACACCTACAACCTTTGTTGGGGATCCACACATGTCATAAACTGAGGCTGGGCTACAATAGTTTTGCCTCAAAGAGGTCTCATTTGTAACTTTCATTTGAAGAACATCTCTATTTGGACTTTGATTAGGATCAAAAGTTGGATTCTGCATATGAACTTTGTTTGAATAAACAACGGGATCATTATGAACTACAGAGTTGTGACTAGCTAGATGAATATCTGAGCTGCTAACTAGATTAAGAACATTCTCAATCATTTCGTCTAGACCACTATGAAAGTCAATGCATGTGGACTTCGCATCATGCATGTTGTCAATTGGACAAGGATCCACACTAGCATCCATTGTAGACGGTGTTTGGAGGAAGGATGGAATATTTTCTTTCTCTTTCGATGATGAAGATTCGGCATAAGTCTTACTTTTAGCAAATGGTGTATGTCCAACATTCTCACTTGTCCCAAGCTCCCTATCTTATGCAACATTAGCATTATTGTTAATTGTTCCTATTGAGGTACGAGCAACTGCTTAGCACAATGAAACCAGCTAGATTAATGTTCCACTAGAGAGTTAAAGAGTAAGAAAGAGATAGTTGATGCATGACTTATTGCAAACAACTAACGAAAAACTAGATCCTTAGTAATCACGAATTAGTAACAAGCTAACTGATAATAGCTAACTATTAACAACTATCGAACAATCAACTACTTCACAATAGCTAATTAGTAATAGCTAATTCCGAACAACTAACCAAGAACTAGTTACTTCGTAATAGCTACTTAGTAACAAGCCAACCAGTAATGGCTAATTTGTAGTAGTCAATTAATAATACCTAATTAGTAATAGCTAATTAGTAATAGCTAATTTGTAATGGCTCATTCACCATAGCTAATTAGTAATAGCTAATTCATAATAGCTAATTTGTAATAGTTAATCATTAATAGCTAATCAATAATAGCTAATTATAATAACTACTTATTAATAGCTCATCAATAATAGCTAATCAATAATAGCTAATTAGTAATAGCTACTTATTAATAGCTAGTTCATAATAGCTAATTCGTAATAGCTAATTCATAATAGCTAATTTGTTATAGCTAATTCATAATAGCTAATCAGTAATAGCTAATTAGTAACAAGCTAATCACTAATAGCTAATCAAAATAGCTAATTAGCAATAGCTAATTCATAATAACTAATTCTTAATAGCTAATCAATAATAACTAATCAAGAATAGCTAATGCATAATAGCTAAACAATAATAGCTAATTAGTAATAGCTAATCAGTAATAGATAATTTATAATCATGAATTAGTAACAAGCTAATTAGTAATAGCTAACTACTAACAACTATCGAACAATCAGCTACTTAATAATAATTAATTAGTACAAGTTAATTACTAATAGCTAATTACGAACAACTAACCAAGAACTAGTTACTTCGTAATAGCTACTTAGTAACAAACTAATTAATAATGGATAATTCATTATTGAATTAATAATACCTAATTACTAATAGCTAATTAGAAATAGCTAATTAGTATTAGCTAATTAGTAATAGCTAATTAGTAATGGCTAATTAGTAATAGCTAATTTTTAATAACTAACTTGTAATAGCTGATTCGTAATAGCTAATTCCTAATAGCTAATTTGTAATAGCTAATCATAAATAGCTAATCAATAATAGTTAATCAATAATAGCTAATCAGCAATAGCTAATTACTAACAAGCTAATCAATAATAGCTAATTAATCATAGCTATATCATAATAGCTAATTTATAATAGCTAATTCATAATAGCTAATTAGTAAAGCTTCTTAGGAATAGCTACTTAGTAATAACTGATTATTAACAAACTAAATATTAATTTGCAATAGATAATTCATAAAAGCTAATTTGTAATAGGTGATTAGTAAAAAGCTAATTAATAATAACTTACTAATAAGCTAACTAAGAACCAGCTACTTAGTAATAGGTACTTAGTAATAGTTAATTAGTAATAGCTAATTAGTAATAGCTATGACGAATTAGCTACTTAGTAATAGCTGCTTAGTAATAGCTACTTAGTAATAGCTACTTGGTAATAGCTACTTAGTAATAGCTACTTAGTAACAACTACTTAGTAATAGATAATTATTAATAGCTAATCTGTAACAAACTAATATATTAATAACTATTTATAAGAGCTAACTAACGACCAACTACTTAGTAATAGCTAATTGGTAACAATTTAATTATTAATAGCTAATTACTAATAAATAACCTAGAGTTAGCAACTTAGTAATAGCTAACTAGTAACATGCTAATTAGTTACAAAAACTAACCATAACCATATACTTAGTAATAGCTAATTAGTTACTAGCTTATTAGTAATAGCTAACTAGTAACTAGCTTAGTAGTGATAGCTGATTACTAACAACTAACTAAGAACCAGCTACTTTGTAATAACTAACTGGTAAGAAGCTAATAGCTAATTACAAACTACTAACCAAGGACTAGCTACTTAGTAATAACTAACTGATAACAAGCTAAATAGTAATAGCTAATTACTAATGGCTAACTAGGAACAAGCTACTTAGTAATAGCTAATTGTTAATAAGATAATTAGTAATAACTTAGTAACTTAGTAATAGCTAACTAGTAACAAGCTAATTAGTAATAGATACTAACAAGTTATCAAGAATCCATAACTCAGTAACTAGTAATAATCTAATTAGTAATAGATACTTAGTAACAAGTAACTAAGAACCAGCTACTTAGTAATAGGTAACAAGTAGCAACCTAATTTGTAATATCTAGTTACAAACAACTAACCAAGAAGCCATAGCCATGGATAAAAATTAATATTATTAATATTAATTGACATGATAAGCTTACCTCTATGAAAGTTGAATCCACCATCAAAGAATCTAGAGATTGTTTGCTGCACATGTTTTGGTATTTCAGCACCACATTCAAATCTTAAACAGTTGATTGACACACAATAATGTGCTACAAAACAAATATAGTGATATGCATGGTTCCATGGCATAAGGTGCACTATAAAACTCACCCTCTCCTCAATATTCAAACCACATGCTATGCACATGGATGAAATAATGAGTAAGAGGGCTGATGGTAACTCTGGGGGAGGTAATGGCAATAATGATGACAACTCATTTGAATCCATCATGCTTAACATTTTCTTGACAAAGGATAGTTGTCGATTTGCACTCTTTAGCCGATGGTCATGCTACTTATATTGAGCCTCTATATGTAACAATCCAAGTGATCCGTATTGAACCTTAGAAAAATGTTCAAACCAATCTCAATTAAGCTAAATATTACCTCCAGTTCAGGCACCTTGACATTCTCATCTGGCTCAACCCCTAATAGCTCCAGATTAATAGTATATATTTGAATTTGGATCTCCAATTGAATCCTCCTCTGAGGAGACATTCCCACATCACATTTCAATTCATCTATGGATACCTATAACTTTTTTCTCATCTCAGTGACTGTTGTAGTCAGGTTAGACTCCATAGCCTTTGATAGCTTGGATTGATGCAAATGAAGCTTGACCCTATCCAACTTATTTTGTTCACTATCAAGTAACAATTCTAAAGTAAGTATAACCTTAGTACCCTCCATTTGCCTTATGGCAACAACTGTCGTACCTTGTCGAGCATATAGCTCAATATCTTATTTCTGTTCCTGCAAGTTTGCATCCAAAGGCTCTAAAAGTGGTGAAGCATCATCATTCAAACAACTATAAAACCTTTGCATCTTTGACTGCAATGTACCCATCTTCCTGCATCTTTCAATAGAAGCTTCTGTAGATACAACCCATGCCACCTAGTACATAGCTTGATTTTTTGATGTTTGAGCAGTGGTACAGTTTTCGAATGCAAAGGCTCTAGCAAATTGTATAGACAATTTGTAGTTTGTTGGTACCTCCTAGTAGACTTTCTGATGTAACACCACCAGTGCATCATAGAACTCTTGCCTAACATATTTAACTTTCATCTTCCCCTTGAGTAGAGTTATCTTGAAGATAGAGAATGCAAGAGAACAAGGATTACGACCACCACATGCTAGAGAGATGACTCTCCTCCCAACCAAATGCCTCTATATATAGCTCTCTTCAGGGGACTGCCTTCTTGGGCAGGTGGATACTAACCATCCAAGTGTCAGCCATGTAACTACATGTGCGCCAAGTGTCCCAGTTAGCTCGAGTTAACTCAAGTGGATGCTTCTAGAAGGCTCTAGATCTCTTTGGGCAAAATACTCTCCCCATGTCTCCCATGGGGATTGAACCCAAGACCTCCTCCTTCACATCCTTGAGACTTAACCACTAAGCTAAGTGGATCACTTGTTCACAAGAGCACAAGACCTCCTAGTAAGTCTAAACTCGAGATCTTTGGTCATACACACGGATGACCAAACGGTGTCCGATTTCAGATCTGTCTGAACCGGCCAGACCCTTGGATCATAGACTTACTTTATTACATTCTTCCCCCCTTGGAAAAATATTTTCGTCCTCGAAAATAGAGCTATATATATACTGTAAGCAACCCCCAAGCCTCATGTTCTAAAACTGGAAGAACATGGTCATGTTCTAGAACTGGAAGAACATGTCTCATCTCTGTGGTGGCATCCTTGCCCAAATGATTCAAAACACTATCTGGTTTTGTACTTTGATGAACGGGACAAAGTTCAAACTAGTGAAGAATAATGAGGGTGGATCTAATAACATCCCTGGTTAATTCACAGTTTCTGGATGTGCAATCTAGGCACAAACATGTGAACTAGGTGGATTCAAATTACTAGTCCATTTCTAGGCATAACTGGTGCATGGGCTTAGTAATGAAGGTGGGATTCTTATCCCTCGCAAGACTTTTGAGAATTCTTTATTCACTTGAATTTGTTTTGGAGAACTTGAAGTTTGGTTGTCCCAAACATCTAACTTAAATGTTTGTATAATGGTTTACTTTGATCCAACAATTACTTGATTTTTTCACCCAACTAGAGGACTACTTTGTCCCAATGAGTTGAAAAAATCCTATGTAAACTGTAGGAGAAAGTTTACCATTTCGGTGGAATCAACCATACTAACTTCACCAATTCAAATTCAAAATGAAAATTGTCCAACTTAGGATACTTTTCTCAAAGACTTTTAACTGAAAGTTCTTCGGAATTGTCAATCTGATGAGCAATTCCTAACTTCCCTATTCTAGAGTATACTGGACTCCAGGAAATCATTTATGCTATAACTTGAAGCAAACTCAAATGAATAAGTCCACTTAGACTTATCATCTTTTGAAGATTGAAAAGGTTCTTGTACATAATATCTATCTAGGATGTTCAAGTTAGTTTTTTTTAATTCTAACCGGCTAACCCTGGTCTTTTGCAAAAGAAATCAGATACCATATCTGAGTCAATTCCAAAGGATTTGGAAAGCGGAAAGAAATAACTAAGACTCTGTACAACCAATTCAAACTTTGAACATACGTAAACTTGCTATGAGTCAAAAGCTAGATGACTCAGGACTTCAACTTTTCAAAGATCTATTTCAACAGGATATTGAAGCATTGTCTTTATCTTTAAGAGAAATAAGCTGGATTCTCAAAAAGATACAAAGAAAACCAAAACATCATCCAACCACAGGATACTAGTGTGGCAATTACCATCAGTGTGTCGACCCACTGAGGTTCGTTTGATGAGTTTTTTACGCTAATAATGCTTCACTTGAGACTAAGTTCAGGTCACATTCAATCTTTTTGTCTCCTACTCGTGAATGCAATTCTCGTGCATTTCTTTGAGTCAAAAGAGTGAATTTACCAAGTTATACTAGAAACTTGATGCTTGACTTAGTCAATTAAATCTTTAGTTGAAAAGATCAACTTAAAATCAAAGTCCAACTTCTTTCAAAAATTTATCAAATATTTCTGATCAATAATACTTAGGCTTGAAGTGTTCTAAGAAGATCTTGGAAGTTACTTACTTCATATCTTCAGTTTCCTAGATCTTGAAGTATCTTGAGATTCTTCTTGAATTTTAAACTCCTTCTTGGAAGTTTTAATTCCCTTGAAGATCAAACCTAACTTCAAGATTCCAAACAAAGACTCAATGATAATCATCATCTCACGGTCCGATGTCCCATACCATCTTTCCTACATCAATTTGACTATAAAATCTGGTGTCCCATACCACCCTATTTTATACTCACATTGACGTGTGAGTGAATTTTATCCTAAAGTCTACAACATCTCTAGATAGAGAACCTTCTAGCTTTAATTCTTAACAAGAATTCTGCAATTTCAGGCACTATCTCTATCTTGATATTCTAGGTTTTAATCCCTTAACATGATCGTTTCACGATCTTGTGCTTAACCTTGGGAACTTGAAAACCTTTAATAGAATATCTCCAATCTTTTTTGCTAGGGTTTTCAAATGAAAACCAATTAGAATTCCAAGTACTTGAATTTTCTCGAATTCAAGTTCAATTGGTTTATCCTTGACCAATTTCGTAGTGACAAGAGCTTTTAGCTTCTTGTCTTTAGATTCCTTTCTACTAATGCTTTTAGGTACCTATTCTGGCCAGGAATTATATAGGAATCTCTCTACTGCATAAGTCTGAGCATCCGCTCATGCTTTCTGGATTTGTACCAAAAATCCCTTTAAGGATAGGCAAACACTTATGTTTTACCTTCCACAGACTTAAGTACCGTCTTCACGATTTGCAGACTACATACTTGGAATTACTTCACTCTGTTCAGACTTGGAACAGCTTACTTTTTCACAATTTTCCATTCGATAAATGGAACTTGAGTGAATCATTCCTAAAGAAAAAATTTTATTGCCAATACTTTGGGCAATCTACAGGGTAGTTCCAATCGCATGTTCTTGGACAATCATGGCCAAGCTTGATCAATTCTGGTTGATACTTGCGACAAAAATAAAGACTTAGTCTTTATCTTTTAAGATCTCTTAAACTATCTTAAGCTTCTTTGCTTACCTGCAGGATTTTTTAGAGATCTTTCTCAAAGTCCAAGCATACACTTATGCCTCTCAGATTCCAAAGCTAAGAATCTTTGATATACCTTTAGGTTATATCACAAATAGGACTTGAAATACCACTTCTAGTGGTTTGGGATGTCCGGGAACTACTTACTTATTGTTTAAAGAGTATGAAGAATTTCATTCTCAATACTTGAAAGAATGTCATTCTTCAAAGACTTGAGATTCCTTCTAAGGAATCAAATAACTTCAGCAAATGATTCATCTTGGAATCTTTTGCAATGTTAAAAGAACATTTGAAAGAAATTCTTTCAAATAATATCCAAAAAATTTACTGATTCAATTGTATTCATTTCCTGAGTATCAAACTAGAGACTAAGTATCACCTTTTGGATATGGTTTCCCATGCCACTATGAAAGTTTAAGTTGAACTTTCATTTATGTGATATCGACTTCTATTCTTGAGTTTGATACAAAACTCATTATTATTGGTCAATCTTCAGATGTTACTAGAGTCCTTTAAACATATTTCACCAATCAAAATTATGTTTAAAGTCCAAGCATCTATTGATGATTGATCCAATAGTAATGTTACTGTGAACACAAATTTGAACTTTATAACTTGTTTAGGAGAAGTTCATGGATTGAAAATCCATTTCTTGGAACTTTCTATTCCTAAATGAAAAGTTCACACTTGCTTCAAGTCTTTAGGAACTTATACTATTTCCTAAAGACTGCTTAGCTAGTTGCATCATTTACTAGAGAGGCAACTATAGAACCTAACATCCTTTTATTGTCGTCAAGGATCAATTGATGTTGAGGTTTAACCTTTGATTTCCATCACCCCTTGGGATGAAATCAAAATTTAAAAAAAAAACAAAAAAAAAAATTATAAAATCTTGGTACCTTTATATCTTGGCAAAACATTTATATCCTAAAGAGGTTTTGCCTTCATCATTCCTTGGAACTAACATATAATACGAATTTATGTGTATTTTGGGAAGAGTTCATGAATCAATTAAGATCCTCTACTTGGAACATCTACCTTCCCAAGAATAAATTCATCTTAAACATGGTAGGAGAATGATCTCACATGAAATAGAAGGCTTGACTATTTCATATCTCAATTCCAAAAAGTCACTTACCGAGGTTTCATCATGAGATACAAATCTTGAAACCACAAAGAAACTTCTTTAAACTTTCGAAATCTTCTAAATAGAAGAGTACTCAAGGAACTTGGAAATATAGTTGACGTTCTCATCCAACCTTGGGATGCTTGAGAAGTTACATAAAGTATGTAACTAATCAAGTAAAGCTTATCCGCATGACTTTCTAAGTACATCCGGGACTTAGAGTCATCATACATCACAAAAGAGTTTGCAGTAATTAAATTTTCTTGGTCATCAAGAAAATTTATTACTTAACTTTCTCTTAGTGCTTACTTATACCTAGCAAGACATCTATCATACTTAATTATTATTAAGTA
The DNA here is from genome assembly GCA_020310875.1 of Ceratopteris richardii. NCBI lineage: Eukaryota > Viridiplantae > Streptophyta > Polypodiopsida > Polypodiales > Pteridaceae > Ceratopteris > Ceratopteris richardii. Next base: position 65,670,707 of record CM035420.1, read on the forward strand.
TTTATCTTTGATAGCGGAGTATCAACTTGGGAAGAAATCGGCTAATTACTTGAGTTGCAAACTAGAACTAGTATGTCTTTGCAACTAACTAGTCCTTGGTCTTCCCTAATGTCAAACTGCGAGCTTTATAAAGTAAGCTAAATACTAAGAGAGTACATTCTCATATCTACTTGCAAACAGCATTCCATTCTATCATGCAAATGCATGTATCTACATGCAAAAGCATATGCTCAAATGCGTATGCATGCATGTTCTTTGCATGCCCAAAATAATACAACAATCATGCATAAGCTTGATGCATGATTTTTTCCTTGTACTAAGAATGTATATCATGCAATCCTGATGCATGTATATCCTTTCCTTTGTCCTAATGCACTATCATATAAAAACATACCCTTGAGGTGCAATAGAAAACTTAACTCAATGGAAAGGAAATATGTATTTAAACTACCAAAATACATTCTTTGATGCACAAGGATATTTTGAAATCAAGTCTTTCCTTAATGCAAACTAATGCTTGGAATGGATTAATTCATTATTCTAATCTAGACTTAATCAATTGAAATCTTGGCTATTTCAATGTGCATCTAAGATTAAGTGTAGAATAATGAAAACAAGATAAATCAAGCATTAAGGCCAAGCAAAAACTAGAAAATACTTAGCTCCACATAGAGCTACGTCCTTCCCTTGATCCTTTGGAAGAGTGATTCATCCTCTTGATCCTTTGGAAGAGCCAATTTTCATCCTTTGCCTTCAGACTATGCGGAGATGAATGATGCTTCACTTTATCCTTCCTACTTTGGCTTATATATTATCAAAGTATCCATTTGAACTAAGCATAGCTCATGCCAATATAATTTTCAGAAGAGTTGAAGCATCTATGGCCTTCTATTGTAGTAGGCAAAATCTTAGCCTTTGAAATGGGATATTTCGGGTTGGACTTTTGTTCCTTAAGTGCTTCTTCCTCATTGAGATTGCAATCAAAAGAGTACAAAATATATATTCTACAGCAATGTTGTAGACGACCGCACGTAGTACTTTGGATATGAGAGTACTTTGCTACCTTGCAGGTCAAGAGTTCAAATCCGGCGAGCAGACTGTATAAGGATCCAGCTTTTTAGATCTCTGATCGGGATTCTTTTGCTACGCAAAGTAAGGTGAAAATCGTCCGATTACTCCTGAGTAAGGCAACGCAATCGCCACGCCCAGATCACGGGTTCGAATCCGGAATTGGACATTTCTGCAACACTTTCTTTTCCTCTTCACTTATGGATTGTTCAGCACCGACTATGAAGCAGTGATTAGTAGTTCTGTCTCACTCCTACAAAACACATGAATCGAACTGGCGTCGTGGATAAAAGGATATCCTCAGCTGGGGGGTCAGAGGATCAAATCCCGTCGCCGTTCTTCTGAATATTTTCCCTGTTTTGCTCCTTGATGAGGTCTTCTACAGCGCATCACTCAAACTAATAACAGCTGCGCCAAATGTTACTCGCAAATAGTTATTGGCCTTATGGATAGGCGATTATCTCCGCTAGACAAAGGTCTTCAGTTCGAATCTGATGTCGACCACAGCATGAAAATTTTTTTGCTAATCTCCTTGATGTTCTGCGCCAAAATCAGAACGAAAATTTGTTGCTCTCAGTTGCAAATCGAGAAAGGCTGTTTGGGCTTGTGTATAGCAGGTCAGCCTCCTAGGCGGGGGACGAGAGGTCGATTCCTCTCTGTACTCGCAACAGAGGTAAATTATTTTGCTACTCTTAGCTCCTTAAGAGAGTCTTATTCAGCACGGTTTTCAAGCAATTTTTATTCACGCGCTGGTACGCAGGTCACGAACACCTATAAGATCTGCAGGTAGAGCGGCGCTCCCTAATCGGATGGGCGAGAGTTCGATTCCCGCTCATGCTCCCATCGGAGGTGATTACCCTTTTGGTACTCTCTAACCTTCTCCTCAAGCCATATCTACCAAGATCACATCGATTCGGGAGGATATTTCAAAATAGCCGCGAGCAGAGATTGACGAGCAAGAAGCTATGGAGAGAGTAAAAATAATGAGCAAGAAGCTAATGGAGAGAAAGATGATGAAGCCCACTCCAAGGTCACCATGAGAGCTTGGCTCTGATACCAATGCAAGAGAACAAGGATTACGACCACCACATGCTAGAGAGATGACTCTCCTCCCAACCAAATGCCTCTATATATAGCTCTCTTCAGGGGACTGCCTTCTTGGGCAGGTGGATACTAACCATCCAAGTGTCAGCTATGTAACTACATGTGCGCCAAGTGTCCCAGTTAACTCGAGTTAACTCAAGTGGATGCTCTAGAAGGCTCTAGATCTCTTTGGGCAAAATACTCTCCCCATGTCTCCCATGGGGATTGAACCCAAGACCTCCTCCTTCACATCCTTGAGACTTAACCACTAAGCTAAGTGGATCACTTGTTCACAAGAGCACTAGACCTCCTAGTAAGTCTAAACTCGAGATCTTTGGTCATACACACGGATGACCAAACGGTGTCCGATTTCAGATCTGTCTGAACCGGCCAGACCCTTGGATCATAGACTTACTTTATTACAGACAACCAATCTACCTCACTAACCGATTTTTTTGATATAGTACCTAGATCTATACCAGCGGTACATAGGTCGTAAACGGTGTGGAAATCCTCTTTTCTTTTGGTAGCATACGCTGTGGTCTAACACTTTTGGATATGCTAGATATATCCATCTACATCAACAAGGCAAATTGTTTCATAAATGCATGCCCATTACTCTAGCTGTAGCACCAAAGATTAAGTGTAGAGTCTCTATATCTATGTGGTTCGCGGATGTAGAAAAAAAGGATTCTACACAAGCCTGCAGATAACACAAAGATACATGCAACAACTTTTGTATGCATTAAGGATTCAATATAGTAGTTACATACATGCGAATTGTTACATCATGCCACACATGAGTGAGTCGTAGCTGTTAAGCCATTATTTCCAGGACATGGCATTTGGCAACATGGTTCATATGTGGCACATCCATGTAATCGTAGTTAAGCCGCTTTAACACTCCCCTATAACTATAGTACTGGAATGTGACATAGATGTTACTTGATTTCAACGATTCCAATATGTTACCTGTAGAGGATGAATTTATCTTCTCCCACAGGCTTCATAAGCATATCAGCCCACATTAGATGAGTTGATAAATATGCGAGATTAAGTTTTTTCTACTCTACAAGATCACGTATAAAATGAAACTTTAAATTAACATTTTTTGTTTTCTTTGAGTGTTTAGGGTTGCTAGCCAAATGTATGCATGAATGGTTATCACACATAATCTGCAAGGGAATTGATGTCGTCGATAAGAGCTCTTGCATGACAGTTTGGTTCTAGAGGCCTTCTTTTGTCATGAGAGCTAAGGCCATAAATTCAACTGATGCTGATGACAATGCAACTGATGTCTACTTCTTGGAGAACCAGGTGCCACTTGCCATTGCACTGGTTGTAAAACTGGCCTATTAAATTACACGGCATTAGACACACCGATTGATATCAGATTTGGAGCTTACCTGGTCCATTGCTTCAACTTCAATGATGGACTCTTAATGGACGGCGCCTCTCCTCTGCCGAAAATAGTGGCTCTTACATTAGAACCATAGAAATTACTTCTAGCCATGTGAGCACCTAAATGTTGCATGCATGGATGCTAGACCTCATACTTGCTCATACTCATTCCCAAAGATTGCATTTCACCTTCGTCCTCTAATGGAGCAACTTCATTGATGGTAGCTTTCTCTTGTGACTGATGAAGTCACCTGGACCTTCTGTGCTCCACTGGCGTAGACTCCATAGACTCGCCACCTTGTGGAGTACCTGAGGAATAATGACGTTGAATATTGATGTTCTAGCCATGATACCAAGTGGGCCACCACATGAGTAGTGATTGTACGTCTAGCAAATTGATATTATGAATTTATTTTTTTGCTATTTAAAAAGCTTTTGAAATATCTAAAAAGTGACGGGCTTTAAAACGATAAATACTAAATACTCCTAAAAAGTGTTCAAATTAACATGATTTTACCCTAAAGTCTATGCGTTTGTAGAAAACCCCTTTTTCGTAAAGGAAATTGTTTGGTAAAATAACTCTTATATACTTCCCATTTCGGCTCATTAACTTTCTATCATGTACTTAGTGGTCATTACTAGAAAATAACCCTATTGCCAACAATAATAGTACTCTTTCAATAGTTGCCGTCCTTCAACAAAGTACCAAAGAACACACTAGCACACGGTTCAAAGTTGGGCTCATGTATAAAAGAACAACAAACTGTGCGAAGAAGGGGGAGAAAAGAGAGCAAAGTAGAACAAGGATATCTAGATCATAGTAACACCACATATAAATTGTAAAACTTTGTCACATGATTGATGATGGAACCCATAGGCTGAAGATTCCTTTTTTAATTTGAGATTTATAATGAAACATTATAGTTTTCAGATCACTAGTCATTTGTGTACTCCATTTTCTCTTCCATTTGATATTTGTGCAAATCTCGAATGGTGTGTATTGGATAAATTTAGGATAGGAATTAGCAATTGGGGATGAAAATATTAGGATCAAACCTTTAATGTTACTTAGTGACTTGATAGATGTTGAGAACTTGAAGTGGCCACTGAATGTTTTTGGTACAAGATTATACAATTATGTTCAACGTTTCTTTGTACTATAGTCACTATATTTTAATTGGGCTAACCTGTTAGATCCATCCTTAGGGGCCTTGAGTTTTATACAAGGATGAGGGTTTTCCGTTTTGGTAGGAATGCCCACTTCCTTAAAGAGTTCCTTAGCTCCTGGATCCACCCCAAGGAAAAGAGTCTCGTGCGATCATAGTAGTAAGGGTTACTGGTTCTTTTTTATTGCCAATCTCCATTTGGAAGTTAGAATCCCTCAAGTGTTCCTCAGGGTTCCAGTTAGTAGATTTTGAGTAATTTTGATGCGGGATGCTAGAGACTCATGAAACATTTTTATTAAATCTTACGAATTTTAGGCAAACCCTTTTTTTGTTAACCAAACTATTTGGTAAAATCTAATGTACTTCCTTTTCTGGCCCATTAACTTTTTGTCATGTACTTATTCAATACTAAAAAGTATCCCTTCCACCAATAGTAGTTTCAAAAATACTACTCTCTGTTGGAGTTTATTGATCTCCAAAGTACAGCTAGAGGTAGGTGAAACCCAACAGGACCTAGTTGACTTTTTCACAAACTTGTATGCACAGACCAATTTTCTTGCAGAGCAAATTTCTCTTTACCCACTTGGAATTTTCCAAAACTGTTTCACACACATAAACTAGACTCTAAGAGCTTTCCAACAAGATATAGAACACCTCAAATGGATAAATACACAATGAGCTATGACCTTTGCAATATGCAGCTTTAATGGAGACCTTGAAACAGAGATGAACCTCAGGACACACATCACTTGCAGAGACTACTGCTCTTAACTCACAACTCCAATGACTTTTAAACTTTCCAGAATAGACGTAGACTTAAAGAGCTTTCTAACAAGCCAAAGAACACATGATTTGGATACATACACAAGGATATATGACCTCTGCAAGTTTGAGGTTTAATGGAGACCTTCAGCAGGGATAAAAAACAGAGAACACACACTACTTGCAGAGAGAATTGCTCTCAGCTCACACATCCAATGATTATGAAAATTTCCAGGAAGAAAGTAGACAGTAAGAGCTTTCCAATGAGCTATCAAACATGTAATTTGGATATATAATGAGGGAGATACAAGCTCTGCAATCTCTGCATACAAAACTACAGCAGTGTAGAGATACACATATGACTCTCTTGGACATCCCACAAGATCACGACTTTTCTCCTCTTTTTATAGCATGGGAAACTAATCTAAAACCTTCCTAATACATCTAAATTCGTGGTAGACACTTGGATGGAGGTATTACATGACTCAAGTGCTCAAATAAGCAAAGTATTGATGGACTTTGAGAACTAGCCACATCGACCTTCCACTAGGACACCACTGAAGCTCCCTTGTGACTCACTAATTTGACTCACCATGTTCTAGAACTCACGTGGTATTTTTGCTACATTTTATGAATAATATGAGCCTTCTTGAAGTATTTGAAGACTTCCCAAAGGTATTTACATAATTTGAAACTTGTACCCTACATAAAACAAATGTTCGCAACATTCTCCCCCTCAAGTTTCAAAGGGTATTTCCTTCATGCCAAGAATATAGTTGAATCTTTGAAGCTTTGGTCCATCCAAGGATTTGGTGAAGATATCTGCAACTTGATCCTTTGTTCCAACAAAAGAAACCTGCACTTCATTGTTCATGGCCTTCTCTCGAACATAATGATAGTGAACCTCTATATGCTTTGTTCTAGCATGAAAAATAGGATTTGAGGTCATATGAATGCTGCTCAAATTATCCCCATATATCAGTGGTACATCAACCTGCACATTCAAGTCATGAAACAACTTTTTAAACCACATAACCTCAGTAGTAGCCAATGCTAAACCTCTATACTCAGCCTCTGTAGAAGATAAAGCAACTGTAGGCTGTTTCTTTGAACTCCATGTTAATGTCTTGTTTCCTGCTATTACCACATATCCACTTGTGGATCTTCTATCATCTTTGCTTCCAGCCCAATCTGCATCACTAAAGACTTTAAGAGTTAGATCAGCATCATGACTATAAAATAATCCTTCGTTCATGGTACCTTTCAAATACCTAAGCACTCTTTTCGCTGCATGCATATGAGGTACTCTAGGTTCATGCATAAACTGTGACAATACTCCCACTGCATAACATATATCAGGTCTAGTTTTTGTTGCATAAATCAAAGATCCTACCATGGATCTATATACATTCATATCATGCAACTCATCACCTTCCTTTGCGCTTAGCTTTACATTACATTCCATTGGAGTAGAAACAAATTTACATTCCTGCATACCAAACCTTTTCAGCATATCACATATATACTTTCTTTGTATCAACCACATACCTTCATCGCTATATACAATTTCAATCCCAAGAAAGTATCTGAGCAAACCAAGATCTGAAATTTTAAATTCTTTTCCCAAATTACCTTTTATCTCATCAATTGCTTTTGCATCATTCCCTGTAATCAACAAGTCATCCACATAAATGCATACATAGACACACATGCCATCTACATGTTTTACATAAAGTGAAGGATCAGCATGACTCGCTGTGTATCCTTGCAGCATAAGATACTTTACCAACCTTGCATTCCATGCTCTTGGTGCCTGCTTAAGACCATACAATGCCTTCTTTAACCTGCATACATGATTAGGACATTTTGCATCCACATAACCATCTGGTTGTGACATATACACTTCTTCATTTAACTCACCATTAAGAAAGGCATTCTTTATATCGAGTTGATATATATTCCACCTCTTACTTGCAGCTAAAGCCAACAAAGTTCTCACCGTTGCCATATTTGCTACTGGACTAAATGTTTCCTCATAGTCCACACCTTGAGTTTGATTATATCCTTTTGCTACAAGTCTAGCCTTATATCTAGACACACTACCATCACTATTTCTTTTAATCTTAAAAACCCACTTACAACCAATTACCTTTTGCTTTGGTGTACTTGGAACTAAATTCCAAGTCTTGTTATCATGTAGTGCTTCCATTTCTTCTCTCATTGCTTTCTCCCACTTTTCATCTCCTTTGGCCTCATCATAACATGTGGGTTCATTTTCCTGCTCAACTTTTGTCATAAAAGCATAATGAGTATTCATGAAAGATTCATAAGTATACCTTTGAGGTTGCTTACTTACTCTTGAAGTTCTTCTTACCTCCAATGTAGATGCTCTTCCTTTCTTATTAGGAACCTTTGATGATTCTCCATACTCACATACATCACTAATTTCCTCTCCTTCATCATTAACTTCAACAAGTTTGAGTTTACCTTTACTTTTAACACTTGGAGGTGACTCTTGCCTTAATCTTCCATTAAAAGGTGATCCTCTTTCTTCATCTAAACCACTCCTTTCATCATTTAAACTTCCTGATGGCTGAACTATGCATTCATCTCCTTCAACCACACCTTCTTCATTTTCATCCATGACCTGCAAACGATTCTTATCTGCATACCATGAAAGTGATTCATCAAAGTTTACATCTCTTGACACAACAACCTTATTGGTATGAGGATTATAGCATCTATATCCTCTTTGAGTATCTGCATAACCAATAAATATACATTTTTCTGATTTCGCATCAAGTTTAGATCTCACCTCACTAGGTACATGTACATAACATACACAGCCAAATACTTTCAAATGACTTACACTTGGTTTCCTTCCATGCCATACCTCATATGGTGTCAAATGATGAACTCCAGCAGTCGGAACTCTATTCATAATGTAAACACTTGTGCTAACAGCTTCAGCCCAAAAATAATTAGGCAAACACATATCATTAAGCATGCTTCTAGATGCTTCTGCTATGATTCTGTTTCTTCTTTCTGCGACTCCATTTTGTTGTGGAGTATACCTGCATGTAACTTCTCTTTTGATACCTTCATCATACAAAAAATCAGTAAAAGCTTGAGAGAAATACTCTCCTCCTCCATCGGATCTTAGCTTCTTAATATACCTTCCTGTTTGCTTTTCGACATATGATTTGAACTTCTTGAAACAATCAAAGACCTCACTCTTATGTTTAATAAAATACACAAATGTCATTCTACTATGATCGTCAATGAATGATACATAGTACTTATTACCAACCAAGGATGCCTCTTTAGTAGGTCCCCACACATCTGTGTGTATGAGATCTAGCAAACCATCACTTACATAGCTTGAATGCTTGAAAGGTTGTCTACTCTGCTTACCCATTTGACATGCTTCACAAAGATGCACCATATGTTGCTTAGTAAGATCAGGTAATCCTTCAACAATCCTCTTCTTTGATAGCTCCTTTAACCTGTGTACATTCATATGTCCAATCCTTTTGTGCCATAGATCAAGCTCTGCTATTCGATGCATACCATAAGAGAAATAGTTTGTATGATTTGGGTTTACCTTGAATGTAAACAATCTACCTTGTTTTTGACCTCTAGCAATTAACCTCCTTTGCTTTGGATCCTCAATGAAGCAACCTGCATGATTAAATCTCACTTGTAGACCTTTTTCTACCATTTGACCAACCGACATCAAATTCTTAGTGATCGTTGGTACATAAAGTACATCCTTCAAGCAATTTTTCTTGCTCTTATCCTGCATAACAACATCTCCAACCTGCATAATCTTATGTGTTGTATCATCTCCTGTTTCAACATGACCTTTACATGACGGATTATGCATATTAGAAAACCATGAAGCATCATGAGACATGTGATTAGAACAACCACTATCTACATACCATACATCGCTATTGCAATTCATCTTAGTTTCTACATTCATCATAAGAAGAGAATCATAATCATCACTTTTACCTTCAACTGCATAATTTCCTTGTTGTTTACCTCTTCTTGAATAGCCTCCTCTTCGATTACCACCTTGATTATTTTCATTTTGATAACAATCTTTGGCATAGTGTCCATACCTTCCACATATATAGCAATTATTCTTATTATCTTCACTCCTTTGTCTTTGGTTGTAGTTGTAGTAGCCTCTCGTACCTCTAGCGCTTGATCTTCCTCTTCCTCTTGTGTTGAAGAAGCCACTTGAAGTCCTTTGATCATCGCTCCTTCTTCCTCGACCTCTATTTGAACCTCTTCCACCTCTGTTTCCACCTCTTGATGATCCTACATAAAGAGCTTGTCCTTGAGATCCTTTTTGATTTGATGTAGAACCATTTAGATTCATCTCCTCCGTGACCATGAGGGCAATAAGTTGATCAAAATCTGGTAATTCTCCTCTCACATAAACTGAAGTAATGAAGGGCTTCCATCTCTCATCATCTTTGAGTCCGTTGAGAGTATGTGCAACCAAGTCGTCGTCCTCCACATGAGCTTGAATTGATCCTAGTTGATCTGCAATCTCTTTAACTTTCAATATGTAATCATTGACCGATGTCCTTGTATCTTTCTTTATGTTATTCAACTCATTTTTGAGTTGAATCTTCCTTGCTCTTGTACCTGTAGCATACAACCTTTCCAATGCAAGCCAAACATCTCTACTTGTGTCTAGATCTTGTATGTGTCCTACCATTGAATCTTGAATATTTTGTGATAAAATGAATATAACCCTTTTGTCTCTCTCATTCCAAATTCTAAAATCCCTCAATTGTTGCTGATTTGGGTCCTCTGGTAATGTGGGTTTGATATCTGTGCCATCAATCAAACCATACAAGCCTCTACCTTGCAAGTATGCTGTGATTCTAAACTTCCATGCTTGATAATTGGTCTTATCAAGCTTCTCTATTTGTGCATGTTGGTCTCCCATAATACAAATGCTAAGCTTCCTCCTTTAAGCCTCCTTTCCAATGTGTGTGATGAGAAGAAATATAATATTTACCTTGTAAATGAGGTATGTGCACCTTTCTTTGCTTGGATGTTGCTTCAGATGCCTCCTTGCAATCTTCTTCTACCTTTGTGTAGTGTTGATGATGAACTGCTTCTTTGATAGCTTCAAATTCTTCGTCAAGGTATGATAACCTTCTCCGAGCCTCCAAGTACTTGCTCTGATACCACTGTTGGAGTTTATTGATCTCCAAAGTACAGCTAGAAGTAGGTGAAACCCAACAGGACCTAGTTGACTTTTTCACAAACTTGTATGCACAGACCAATTTTCTTGCAGAGCAAATTTCTCTTTACCCACTTGGAATTTTCCAAAACTGTTTCACACACATAAACTAGACTCTAAGAGCTTTCCAACAAGATATAGAACACCTCAAATGGATAAATACACAATGAGCTATGACCTTTGCAATATGCAGCTTTAATGGAGACCTTGAAACAGAGATGAACCTCAGGACACACATCACTTGCAGAGACTACTGCTCTTAACTCACAACTTCAATGACTTTGAAACTTTCCAGAATAGACGTAGACGTAAAGAGCTTTCTAACAAGCCAAAGAACACATGATTTGGATACATACACAAGGATATATGACCTCTGCAAGTTTGAGGTTTAATGGAGACCTTCAGCAGGGATAAAAAACAGAGAACACACACTACTTGCAGAGAGTATTGCTCTCAGCTCACACATCCAATGATTATGAAAATTTCCAGGAAGAAAGTAGACAGTAAGAGCTTTCCAATGAGCTATCAAACATGTAATTTGGATATATAATGAGGGAGATACAAGCTCTGCAATCTCTGCATACAAAACTACAGCAGTGTAGAGATACACATATGACTCTCTTGGACATCCCACAAGATCACGACTTTTCTCCTCTTTTTATAGCATGGGAAACTAATCTAAAACCTTCCTAATACATCTAAATTCGTGGTAGACACTTGGATGGAGGTATTACATGACTCAAGTGCTCAAATAAGCAAAGTATTGATGGACTTTGAGAACTAGCCACATCGACCTTCCACTAGGACACCACTGAAGCTCCCTTGTGACTCACTAATTTGACTCACCATGTTCTAGAACTCACGTGGTATTTTTGCTACATTTTATGAATAATATGAGCCTTCTTGAAGTATTTGAAGACTTCCCAAAGGTATTTACATAATTTGAAACTTGTACCCTACATAAAACAAATGTTCGCAACACTCTCTCCATAAGTACAATCATTAAAACAAGTACCGAAGAAGACATTAACACATAGTTTAGAGCTAGGTTAATGTATAAAAAGAGCAGTAGAAAGCCCAAATAAGAAGAGGGAGAAGAGATAGGGAAGGAAAGGAAGATAAAGCGTTGAGTTCCAAAGTAGAAGCAGAAGTAGGATAGATACATCATAATAACTAGGTATAAAAATTGTAGAGCTTCATCGCACTGATGCAAACCCATAGGTTGAAGTCTCACTTTTTTAAATTTGAGATTTTATAATCAAGATTATGGTTTCTTAATCGCTTGAGTCATTTTGTACTCTATTTTCTCTTCTATTCAACATTGTGCAATTACGGAATGGTGTCTGTTGAGTAAATGTATGGTAGCAGGTAGATGTTGGAACTACAAATATTAGTCTAGAACCGAGTTTGGCTAAATTGTTCGACCAAATCTTTGCTCCATCATTAGGACTATGTAGCTGCCTATCTACAAGGAGGTAGCCTCTCCACTTCAACAAGGAAACCTGCTCCCTTATGAAGGGGGCCATTCTCCCAGATCCACTGCCAATGTCCATTTGGAGGTTAGATTCCCATAAGTGTTGCTTGGGTGTTCCACTAGATAGGCTTGGAGGCATTTTGGTGTGGAATACTAGAAACATCAAATATTTTGATTAAATTTTATGATTTTTTGACAAACCCCTTTTGTAAATCAAACTCTTTGGTAAAATACTTGTAATATACTTCCCTATCTTAATCTCCAAAAGAACGAGCTATTCTTGTAGTTAGAGCATCTCTATAACAAGAGCAACCCAAACCTTCACTAATTTTGGAGGATCAATGATCAGTTACAAAGATTTTGAAAAAACCTGTGAAGGAGATGACTACACAGAAAGTCTGCTACACATATCTCTCTCATTAACTTATCAATTTTGTAAAGTTTTTTTATGAAACTTTGCACAAGGTGTCGGCTACAATTTCCGCACCTTCTCGAAGTTGAATCACTCCAAAAGATTCAGTAGATCTTGAGAAATGATCTCCACAAGTTAACTATGTCTAAAACTGCTCTTCTGAAAAGTCGATTTAGACACCTGTAACTTCTAACACTTGGTTCTCTCAATCTAGAACCCATTTATACAAATGCTTTTATCCATAGATGGCTTACCTTCTAACTTAAATTTTGACTCCTTACTGATGCAAAACTTTAACTTGTGCACTGAGAAATGATCAAATCATTGACCATCGAGATTGCGCCTGTTTCAAGAAACAGTGAACACTTCTTCACATATGAATGTTCCTACTCATAATTCTCACAGCCTATTTCTAATTAGGCTCTCAAATGTTAACCATAGACTCATTAACTATGGACTTAGACATCTACAAAAGGATTCCTGAAATGATCAAGCATAGAAGGAGAATGCACAGAAACATCGGGTGCAATTTTCTTTCATTCCTGAAGGAATTTTACAACTGAGTGATAATAGAGATTCTACTCACATCTAACATGTCTAATGACTCATGCAACTACCAATTTTTCTATTCACATGCTCTCTCTCTATTTGCCCCGACTTTTTTTTACTTGTATATATAGGAAAATATTTACAATATCATGACTATACAAAAGTATAAGCGAACTATCTCTGAATTAATGTACATATCTGTACACATCTTCATACTCTGAATATGCACTTCCTCCATGCTTCATAAGCTGAACTTTTCTTCAGTCCTTGACTTCCAAACCTTCATTAAAACTTCAACTGTTGATTGCCCTGCACCAACAGCGCCCCCTCAATCATCAATTGAGGTGTTCTCTATCTTCTTTATACCTGCCATGTCTTTGAATCTTTGTAACTTTGGTCCATCCAAGATTTTTGTTAGCATATCAGCTATTTGATCTTTTGTTGAAGTATGTATTACTTCAATCTCCTTATCCATCACCTTCTCTCTTAGAAAATGATAGTGAATCTCAATGTGTTTGGTCTGGGCATGAAAAACAGGGTTAGCAGCTAGATACAATGAACTCATGTTATCTCCATGAATAGTGGGTGTACTCTGAGTGATGTCAAAACTCTTCATAAGAGTCTTAAGCCATATCACTTCCTTTGCAGCTTCAACCATACCTTTGTACTCTACTTCTGTAGATGATAAAGAAACTCTGTGTTGCTTCTTTGAACACCAAGAAATTAACTTATCTCCCACATAACATAAGTATCCATAAGTTGATCTCCTATCATCACGATCACCTGCCCAATCTGTATCACTATAAATCTTGATGTTTGTATCTGATGTAAAACCATAATACAAACCTTCTTTGAGTGTACCCTTAATATATCTCAACACTCTTTGACCTGCAATCCAATGTTCTTTCCTAGGGCAATGCATGAATTGAGATAATACTCCAACTGCATATGACAAGTGAGGCCTAGTTAATCAAGCATAGATCAGACTACCAACCAAACTTTGATATAGTTTCATGTCCTTGAACTCTTCACCTCCATATCTGCTCAATTTGTGATATACCTCCATTGGAGTAGGTGCTACCCTGCAATCATTCATCTTAAACTTGATCAACAAGTTTCTCAAATACCTTTCTTGAGTTACATACACTCCATGTTGAGTGTATGAGATCTCCATGCCCAAGAAATATGACAAGTCTCCCAAGTCATTGATTTTGAACTCTTTCTCCATTTTCTTCTTTAGGCTTTGAATGCCTTTCTCATCTGTACCTGTAAGAATTATATCATCAACATATATGCACATGTATATGAACCCATCATCACTTGCTTTGACAAGCAAGCTACTATATGCTTTAGATACTTGGAATCCAAGTTCTTTCAAGATTTTTACAAGTCTTGTTAATCGGCCGCCGGAACAGGACATGTGTAATGACTGCGGAATGTAACGGAGTGTTTCAAAATTTGCGCAAAAAGTTGGTACGCGCGTCCTGTAAATTTCTTTATAAAGCAATGGAAAAAGAGTGGTCGAGAGCCCGTTTTTCTGGACTTGCCAAAGTGATTGTCGAAGTCTGTGTGATGTATTATTGTGGAGTCTGAGTTTTATTAATGTCTGATCATTCCGTCTCGCCCTCCTGATACTGTGGTGCATAGTAACGAATTGTAGTAAAAGGTTGTGTGTCTGCTTGTTGGCGTTGTGTTCGGTTGTATACGTTTCCAGGGTTTACGTACTGTCAGTCATTTCCTTGCATAAGTTAATTGACAGTGTGAATTTTGAATAGATCATTGGAAGTGTGTTCTCGTATGCTCTGTTGTGATACCGGGTTCAGTACCTTCGGTATCATTCTCTGGTAATCCCGATTCTGAGAAAGAGCTAGTACCTTTAGTAGCCTGAATAAGTTGACTGAAGAGTACTGATAATTTTTGTGATGAATGAATCTATCGATTATAGTATCTTCTGGTTGATTTACTGTGAGTTGTATGCCATCCGACATATATGCCTGTCATGAAAAAGTTATGTGTTGATTTACGAGAATATAATACCTATTAGTTGTCAGTATTGTTGTAACACTCGGACTACTGTTCTGTCTCAATAGCCCGTTTAGTCTGTAAAAGTCAAATACACAGATTCCCAGAAATCGGATATTGTTTGTAAAAGGATAATAACTGAGCTAAGACGTGTTAATGGTTATTCACTGTTGAGAAAAGATTTGGGAAATTAGTACAAGGCCTCTGTCTAATAGACCCCTACCACTCCCAAGAACCCACGTTGCTCTGGTAATGTCGTTCGGTATTGATAATTAGAGTTGAACATAGTTTACGGTGAAGCACTATTTTACGTTTAATATTTGTTCGGTAACGATTTCGGTAAGTCAGGAAGATATCGTACGTCTAATACATTTAATATGTGTAACACCTTTTACGCTTCTTTGACACTTGGCGCCGTCTGTGGGAAGGTGGCATCAAGATTTCCAGTCGTCTGTCAAAATTAGATTATCGTTCGATTGGCAGTAGCAACAGAACCAGATTGTTGCAAACTGCTCCGTTAGTAATACTACGCGATTAGTACAAAAGATGATACATGCCGGTTACTCGATCCGGTGAAACGTATCCCAAGAACCATCAGTCTGGAGTACTAAAACCAACTTTGGGAGGTGGAAGTACAACTAGGACTGACCCAGTTGTCAAGAAAGTTAAGAACGTTAAAACTGATTCCGGTCATATTCCGGTGGAACCTGTTACGCCTCTGGTACATTCCGGTACTATTTCGGCACAGTCTGTCGAAGATATAGTAATTCCAGAATCTACCAAGACACAGGGGGAATCTAGTTTAACAATCTTGGGAAAAGATTTGGATTCATCTACGATTAGAAACACTTTAGTCAAAGAAATCGGTGAAGGCAAAAAAATGCCGAATTTGGGCATAATTTCAGTTCATTCCGGTGAAAATTCGGTAAGAGAATCACAGTTTTTCGGTGACGATTTAGCATTTTCTGCTGAATCCTCAGCCCAATCACCGCGCTTGAAAGAAATTTCCCATACACTCAACATCAAGGAGGAAGGAAGGCTGTTCAAAATAGAGATTCGAAGCATATCAAGCAAGATAGTCACACCGGAAAGTGTGCCATCCGACGATACAGATTCCGGTAGTTCAGATATTCAGGCCAGAGATACAGAAGGAAGGTATAATACACTCACGATGAACGGACAACAACAACAGTTATGTCCACCCAGGCCACCTCCAACGGGAGTGACATACACGAACTTTGATGGATTTCCAGGAGATGATCCGGATGCTCACGTACGCACTTTCGAGATAAGCTACGCAGTTCTCAACCATCCACCGGATCAGGCCTACAAAGCGATTGTCTTCAAATCTACACTTGTCAATGAAGCGGCTAGATGGCTTACAGAATATGATAATAATCATTTTGGCACCTACGAAGCAGTACGAGATGCTTTTCTGCAGCGATTCAGGCTAAAAACGAATCCAGCCAAAATTTTTGATTATCTACAGAATAATAGACAGAAACCAAATCAAACCGTACAGGAGTATGCTACTCTCTTCAGAACACACTTAAGGCAGTTACCACCGGCCCATGCTAACTTACCAAATGATGTTATCACTCAGTGGTTCATCAATGGCTTGATTCCACAACTTAAGCAAATCATGATCATAAGATGTGTCGGAGCCATGTCCCTCGATGCAGTCATTGCAATGACTCTACAACTGGAAAACAAAGTCGGTGGATTTACAGAAGATTTGGAATGGTTAAAAGCAAACAAAAATGTTGCAGAAGATATGACTAGACAAGTATATTGCAACATATGCAAAAATTCAGGACATACCAGTGCCAATTGCGCACTTAATCAGACATTCTGTGCTATCTACAACATTGCCGGACACACCACCAAAAACTGCGCATACAATGCTAGAGTACAAGGAACAGCGACTGTCAATGCAATTATCCAGGAACAAGGGCAGCCAGCCAACCATTATGTGCCTCCACAAATGAGAAACAACCAGCAGCAAGGATATCGAAATTACCAAGGACAGAGGAATAACAACTATAATGCACATCGCTGGTAGAACGGACCACCATTGGAAAATCCCAATTTACCACCACCACGCTATCATTTTTGTGGTGAATTTGGACATATTAGGAGATTTTGTAAGGATGCAGCTGAGTATGATCAAAGGAAGAAGGAATGTCAAAATCCAATGGCCAACATGGTAAAAATCACATCGGTGGAGACACAGGCTGCTATAGTCCAGACCCGTTCTGGTAAACAACTGCAACCGGCAGCAGAAATATTTGAACCAGGGATATGTGAACAACACAAAATGTACAACAAGGCTAGTCAATGGACCACAACAGAACCACCAGTCTTTCTAGAGCCTATTCCGGTAACCCAGCCCTTGTTAACAAAGGAAAGAACACAGCAACGGGAGTCAGCAGCAGGAACATCATCAGCCACAGATACATTACCAACCGTAGACACCTCCGCATCAGCAGAGGCATCTACTTCAACATCAGTAGAGCCTGTCAATCAATCTCAAGAGGCTTGGGAAATCTTATCTAAGGCATCTATTACCTTACCTCTGGGCCAACTACTGGCATTAGTACCTGGAATTCGGCAACAGTTCCAACAACAGTTCAGTCTGGTGCCTTCATGTATTCTGGCGACAGTAGCACTTCAACCAAAACCTGATTCTACGATCGGCCGACCTTGGCTGAAGCATGCGAAGGTAATACAGGACTAGTCTGCACAAGAGCTTGCATTCAAAGATGCCAATCAAAGATATGTGGTAAAATTAGATGCTATACAACCTTGCGAGCTACACGCTAGACCGTATTTTGCTGAACCAGTCCATATGCTAGATTGATTGTCAGATGATGAAGAAGAAGAGTTTCTGAAGAATAACGCTGATTTAATTTCCTTAGGGACTATTGATCTACAGACCGTTGTAGATAATTGGAATGCTTCAGACTGTATAGTAATACCTATCACAGAAGAGGCTAAGAAGGAAGACATTGTTTCGGCATATGACGATGAACTGCAGCAACTCTTTAAACTAACAGACAACACAGAGAAACATCAAGAGTTCTATGTTCCTGAAGATCAGCTGATCACTTACAATTTAGGAGATGAAGATCACCCGCGGCCTGTGAAGATAAAGCAAAACTTACCGGAAACATTTCAAGTAGGCTTAATCCAGCTACTCTGAGAATTTACCGACATCTTTGCATGGGACTACAAAGACATGAAAGGATTGGACCCCCGTATCTACTAGCACAGGGTCATGCTGAAGCCAGAAGCAAGGCCGATAAAGCAAACCAGCTACCGGATGAATCCCCATTATGCATCTGCGGTAAAGGCAGAACTGGATAGGTTATTAAAAGTCGGATTCATCGTGGCAGTAGAGCATGCTGAATGGATCTCTCTGATTGTGATTGTGCCGAAGAAAAACAAACAATTGAGAATCTGTGTAGATTACCGGAAATTAAATGCAGCAACCATACCGGATCCCTTTCCAATCCCCTTTTTGGATACCATGCTTGATAGAGTAGCAGGTCACGAGATGTATTCATTCCTAGATGGATACAGTGGCTATAACCAAGTGAGAATGGCTGAAGAAGATATACCAAAAACTGCATTTATTACCAACTGGGGTGTCTTTGCTTGTACGGTAATATGGTTTGGATTAAGAAACGCACCAAGCACATTTCAAAGATGTATGCAGGAGATATTTTCTCCTTATCTCACTTCATTTATGCAAAAATATCTCGACGATTTTTTAATTTTCGGTAAGATGATAGCACACATGTTCCATTTACGGTGATGCTTTCAAAAATGCAGAGAGTATAGACTCTGCTTGAACCCAAACAAATCTGTGTTTGCGGTCTCATGTGGCAAGTCACTTGGCCACATTGTATCTGCACAGGGTATCCAAGTAGTCTAGATAAAATTTCGGCAGTATTAGAAGCTCCGGTGCCAGCTACTCCAAAAGAAGTCATGCGCTTTTTGGGTCAAGTACGGTGGCATGGAAGACACTTACGGTGGCTTGCTCGTTTGGCAATACCCCTGAACAAGCTAATTACCAAGACTCCTCGACAATTTGAATGGACTCAGGAATGCCAGATAGCATTTGATTGTTTAAAGCATTTATTAACACAAGTGCCTATCTTACAACCGCCGGACTGGGATCACCCATTTCATGTATTTGTCGATGCTTCAGATATAGCAATAGGAAGTGTGTTGATGCAACAAATTGATAAATGGTTTAGACCAGTGTATTATGCAAGTCGAAGATTAGCCCCTACTGAGAAAAATTACTCTGTAACAGAAAGAGAATGTCTAGGGCTAGTATATTCGGTCAAGAAATTCAGACATTACTTGCTAGGCCGTAAATTCACATTTCATGTAGATCACGCTGCACTTGTACATCTAGTTCGGCAGCAGCATCTAGGTGGTCGATTAGCACGATGGGTCTTACTCGTGCAGGAATTTGACTACGAAGTCATTCACCGGCCAGGCAGTTCACATGCCTTAGCAGATTTCTTATCCCGCTTAGATTCCGGTGAAGCTCCGGTGGGCATAGATGACACGACACCCGCGATTTATGTATCAGATCCAATTAATGAGGATTCTGCAGACCCACCTATCCCATTTTCATATTATGATTAGATCTTGACCTTTCTCACTGATGGTTGCCTTGCATCTCAGACTTCTACGGCAGTACACATAAAAATTGCAGACTTTAGCCGTCGATTTCGGTTAATTGCTGGAGAATTATATTATGTAGATCATACTGGAATCTTACTTCGCTGTATTCCACCACATGAAGTTAATTCAGTTATTACTTTGGCTCGCTCAATTCCTTCCGGTGGCCATTTTGCAGCAGACTTAACTCACCGGAAAATTCTGTAGAGTGGTCTCTGGTGGCCAACAATGTACAGAGATATGTCACAGTTTGTCAAACAATGTGATACATGTCAAAGATCTTACCATTGGAACCTTTCCAGAAATGGGGTCTAGATTTTATCGGTCCAATTACACCTCCAGCAGCCTACAATAACAACCGTTACATACTGACCTGCACAGACTATGCAACCAGATGGGCAGAAGCCTGGGCTTTACGATCTGCTACAACAATTACGGTAGCAAAGTGTCTGCTAACCGATGTCTTTCCACGTTTTGGCTTACCACTGGAGATTGTCTCAGATCAAGGCACTCATTTTGTAAACAATTTAATGAAGGCACTTACACAGTCGTTCCAGGTCACACATAAATTTATTTCTCCTTATTATCCTCGAGCCAATGGATTGGCCGAAAGTAAAAACAAATCTCTGCTGAATATCCTTCGAAAATTGATCATAGAATCATCGGAAAGATGGGATCAACTGCTACCTGCAGTGTTATGGGCATACCGGACTACATACAAGGTAACAACAAGATTGACACCTTTCAAACTAGCTTATGGCTTGGAAGCTATAGCACCAATGGAGATAGTCATACCAAGTTTACGCGTAGCAATCACTCAGAAACTTCTACCGGAAGACTCGTCAATTCGGTTGGACACACTCAGAGAGTTAGATGAGCACCGATGGCTCAGTTTTTTAACCATGCGTGAAGTCCAACTAAGACAGGCAAGGACGCATGATCGAAACCTAAAGACTCCAGTATTTTCGGTAGGACAGCTTGTACTTTTCTATAACGCAAAGTCAAATAGATCCGCAGGCAAATTCAAATTACGGTGGTTTGGCCCTTACAAGATCTCAGAGCAAATCGGTCCAGCAACTTTTCGGTTGACTACGTTGATCGAAAATCCACTTCCAAAAGCAATCAACGGCTCGAAGCTATGGCCATATCGAAGCGCTACTAGTCCGCATTAAATCATTTGGCGGTGGACCGCATTTTTTTAGCTTTTTTACTTTTCATTATGTTCTTTCTTTTCTTTTTAAATAGCCGTGTTTTGTCATAAGCCGCCCTCCTTACCAATTACTCAAGCATGCACGCCAAATTAAAAGCCATATCATTCCAGCACCGCACAATGATAACCATCACTTCCTACCCCCCCCCCACCGTAATATCTGTACTTAAGCTCTTCGGTTGCGCCAAAAAACGCTATTGTGTTCTTGTGATTGTGCTCGTGCCTTCTGTGTACTGTGTATTCGTGTGTTGTGTTATGTGCATTTGTGTTCACGTGAGAAATGGAAGCATTGGTGAATTTCGCAGCTTTCCATGGAGGTATCCCTACCGAGGTAGGAGATTACGTGCGTATCCGAGGGTTGGCCAACTTCGCTGAGCTGCCTTGGCACTCAGTGGAAGCCCATCCCTTCTTCGCACAAATTATCCTAGCCATCGCCCAATCTCCCATCACCGAACGCCAATGGATTTTCCCCTCCCTCCCTTCTAGAATCGTAGTGACCTTCCAAGCTTTCGCCGAAGCCTTTCGTCTTACCCCACAAGGCTACGAAAATGGCCCAAGCATCCCTGTAGCTCGAATGGTAGAACTTTTTCCCCGATTTTCATCAAATGAATACGCCATTCTCTACCGCCCCGAACCTGAAAAAACCGCATTGTAGTTCTTAGTTGCAATCCTTAACCTCCAAAAACGCACATACGGTATCTCCCACCCATTCTATTCCGCCATCGACCTTGCCGCACGAGAACCCGTTAATTTTGCCTCATTTTTCTTTCACCGAATCCATAAGGAGTGCGTCGCCATAGTGAAACAAGTTAACAAAGGAACCACCCCTCGATCCAGACTTCCCCACATCCTTTCTTTTCTCTTCCCAACCATACTCGCCGCTCAACCTCCACCACAAGGACCAGTTTTAAGGCACGAAGAGTCAGTTCAACTACTAGACGATGAGGAAAAAGAAGATGAAGAAGAGCTCAATCAATTGTTCCGCCGCAAAAGTATCAGAATTAGCTCCTCAGAAAGTGAAGCACAAAAACATAACGATGACAATAAAGACGAAGAGAAGAATGAAGAAGAAAACTTCCATGATACAGCAACCTCCATGCACAATGAATCATCGACAGAGCAACAAGAACAACAAGATCAAGCAGAAACAGAATCAATCTCGATCGAAAAAGAATCAGAGCAACAGGAAAATGAGCAGCAATCTAATCAAGATGCACTAGACAAGCTACTGAAGGCAGTGGAATCCACAGAAGCAAACAACACAAAAACGGAACAAACAAATAAGGTACAAACTACTGATTCTGCCCTCCCCAAAACACTGCCTGTTAACCCCATTTCCCAATCGGAACCACCCCGTAGCCCCATCAAGCCCAGTCACCCCACCAGAACTTTTGAAGCCTCTACATCCTCCCCCAACTATTCACCTCCAAATTCACAACAACTCCTCACCGAAACCTCGTCGCAACCTCGCCCTCCTCTGCCATTCCACCCCATTCCAATTTTTCCGGAACTAGAAAATATGGGTCACCTTTTAATTCATCTATCCCAACAACTGCCGCTACACCTAAAGCAAGCCACACACGATGCACGAGAAGAATTCCAAAGGAAATTGGAAATAATGGAGGCGGATATCACCCCTCTTCAGGAAGAATTACAAGCAGCAAGAGCGGAAAGTCATGCACTACATGAGCAGATCAAGCAACTACAGGCTACACTCCAAGCACAGGAAGAACACTCAAGCTAGAGAGATAAGGCACTGGCTGAAAAAGACGAACTACTGACAGCTGCCGACACCGAAATAATAAAGTTAAATCAAACAATCAAAGATACAGAAGACACACGGATCGCGATAGGCAACTTACTGGAAGAAACCAGACTCCTGCTGCATGACACAGTACAGAAGTATCAAGAATAGCAGAAAGAAGCGAAGCAAGCAGAAGAACAGCTACAGAGAACAAAAGAATCACTAGATGAGGTGAATTCTATCCTCAAACATCAATTGCTTAGGGAAGCTAAACATCAAAAACACTTAGCAAATGTCCGCAGAGAGCAAGATGCCTACCACAAAACCATACAATTTCAGAATCAACAGTTTGAAAGACTAGATAATCAGGTACGAAACCAGAAAGACAGAATCATTGAGATGCAGAAACAATTTACGGACATGAAGACAGCCAGAGACGTGGCATTATCCAACGATTTTTATTTACAAGAGGCCTTTTTGCAAACACAGGCCGAAATTTTGCTTACTGAAGCCATCACCCTTAGTTCCGTTAGAGTAGATGCGCACATTTTAGATCCCGATACCTTTAAACAATTATTAGAAACCCTTAAGAAAAACATTTCACGTACATTTAGATTAGCTAGAAATATGTATCTAGAAGGAATCGTAGATGAACAATGATTTTTGTAATAAAAAACCACTTGCGGGTTCGAGTCCACGGTGCGTGCCAGTGTTAATCGGCCGCCGCAACAGGACATGTGTAATGACTGCCGAATGTAATAGAGTGTTTCGAAATTTGCGCAAAAAGCTGGTATGCGCATCCTGTAAATTTCTTTATAAAGCAATGGAAAAAGAGTGGTCGAGAGCCCGTTTTTCTGGACTTGCCAGAGTGATTGTCGAAGTCTGTGTGATGTATTATTGTGTAGTCTGAGTTTTGTTCATGTCTGATCATTTCGTCTCGCCCTCCTGATATTGTGGTGCATAGTAACGAATCGTAGTAAAAGGTTGTGTGTCTACTTGTTGGCGTTGTGTTCGGTTGTATAAGTTTCCAGGGTTTACGTACTGTCAGTCATTTCTTTGCATAAGTTAATTGACTGTGTGAATTTCTAATAGATCACTGGAAGTGTGTTCTCGTATGCTCTATTGTGATACCGGGTTCAGTACCTTCGGTATCATTCTTTGGTAATCCCGATTCTGAGAAAGAGCTAGTACCTTTAGTAGCCTGAATAAGTTGAGTGAAGAGTACTGATAATTTTTGTGACGAATGAATCTATCGATTATAGTATCTTCTGGTTGATTTATTGTGAGTTGTATGCCATTCGGCATATATGTCTGTCATGAAAAAGTTATGTGTTGATTTACGAGAATATAATACCTATTAGTTGTCAGTACTGTTGTGACACTCGGACTACTGTTCTGTCTCAATAGCCCGTTTAGTCTGTAAGAGTTAGATACACAGATTCCCAGAAATCGGATATTGTTTGTAAAAGGATAATAACTGAGCTAAGACGTGTTAATGGTTATTCACTGTTGAACAAAGATTTGGGAAATTAGTACAGGGCCTCTGTCTAACAGACCCCTACCACTCCCAAGAACCCACGTTGGTCTGGTAATGTCGTTCGGTAATGATAATTAGAGTTGAACACAGTTTACGGTGAAGCACTGTTTTACGTTTAATATTTGTTCGGTAACGATTTTGGTAAGTCAGGAAGACATCGTACGTCTAGTACATTTAATACATGTAACACTTTTTACGCTTCTTTAACAGTCTATAGTTCCATGCCCTTGGGGCCTGCTTCAAACCATACAAGGCTCTCTTGAGCTTGCACACATGATATGGATACCTTTCATCTCTAAATCCTTGGGGTTGCTCCATGAAAACATCATCTGAAATATAACCATTTAAAAAATCATTCTTCACATCTAATTGACATAATTTCCAACCTTTACATGCAGCAATGGCTATGAGTGTCCTGATGGTTGTCATCTTTGCCACAAGACTATAGGTCTCATCATAATCTATACCATAAGTCTGAGCAAAACCCTTCACAACAAGTTTAGCTTTATATCTAGACACACTTCCATCTGCATACCTCTTTGTCTTGTAGACCCACTTGCATCCAATGATCTTCTGGCTATTTGGCTTATGAACCAACTCCCATGTCTGATTCTCCATCAATGCATCATATTCTTCCTGCATAGCTTTCTCCCAATTTTCCTTACCTTTTTCCTCTTCATATGTAGAAGGCTCTTCATCTACCTTTATCATAGAAGCATAATCTTTGGTAGCCAAAAAAAAAGTGTCATAACTATACCTTGTAAGTTGCCATTTGTGTCTTGACATTTCTGGTTCATCACACTCTAGATCAAACCTGGGAACTTCTTCAACTTCAACCTGCACTTCATTATTCTCCTCTTCATCAAATATCTCAACCTTTGATTTACCTTTCTTTTGATTCACAACTTCTTCATCACTTGCATTAATATTGATTGTACCTGCATACCAAGTACCTTGCTCATCAAATGTAACATCCTTAGATACAAGGAATTGTTTTGTGGATGGACTCCACAACCTATATCCCATCTGCTTATCATCATAACCAATGAATACATACTTTTCAGCTTTAGGTTCCAATTTGTGCCTTAATTGGGATGGCACATATGCATATGCCAAACATCCAAATACTTTGCAATGGTCTAGAGTAGGTCTTTTACCCCACCATGCCTCATATGGTGTCATACCCTGCAAAGCTTTACATGGTAACCTATTAACCAAATAAGTAGCTGTATTTACAGCCTCAGCCGACAAGTAATTTGGGCGATTTTTCTCCTTCATCATGGATCTTGCAAACTCAACAAGAGTTCTATTTCTCCTTTCTGCTACACCATTTTGTTGAGGAGAGTAGCTACAAGTAATTTCCATTTTTACACCTGCATTCCACAAGTAATCACTGAAGTCTCCCCCTCCATCTGACCTTAGTCTCTTCAACTTATGACCTGTAATTCTCTCTGCATACACATGATAATGTTTGAATGTATTGAATACCTCTGACTTATCTTTGATCACATAGATAGTGATCCATCTGGTAGCATCATCAACATAAATCACATAATACCTTGAACCATTGATACTGAAATCCTTTGATGGTCCCCACACATCTGTGTGTACCAATTCAAGCTTTTTTTAATACATAAAACCATGCTTGGAATAAGATCGCTTATGATCCTTACCTAATTGACATGCCTCACATCTGTATGTCATATGTTGACCTGCAACATTAGGAAATCGAAGCACTCAACCATTGTTAATCATATCTTTGATACCTCTTTCATTAAAATGTCCAAGTCTTTTGTGCCAAAGATCTAACTCAGAGATCTTATGTCCTCCATAGGTGAAGAAGGCATGACCAACATTACCTTGGATCTTCAATGTGATCAATCTTCCTTCTTTCTTCCCTAAAACAATCTGTTTATACCCATTGCTAGGGTCTTCCACAAACACTCCATTAGTGAACCTAACTTCATAAACTTTTTCAACAATTTGTCCTACACTTATCAGATTCTTAGGAATTGTAGGAACATACAAAACCTTACTCAAGAGAGTACTACCATCCTTGGCCTTCACTGATCCAATTGACTTCACATTGTGCTTTGTATTGTCACCTGTTTGAACTACGTGATTAATTACCTTATTTTCCAAATCAGTCATCAAGGCTATGTTACCACTCAGATGATTTCTACATCCTGAGTCAATGTAGAAGACTCTTTGATCTTCACTTTGCCTTTGACAAGTTGCATTCATTATCAATGTTGAATCGTCCTTCTAATCTGAAGCATAATTGTAGTAGGTATTGCTGTATTTTTGGCTTTGGAATCCTCTACTTGCATTTCTTCCAAAACAACCTCTACCTTTGAAATTACCTCTTTGATTCCTGCCACCTCTTCCTCTTGAATTAAAGTTCTGATTATATCCACCATTACTCTAAGTATTATGCCAACACTCATTAGCCAAAGTGATTTGTCTTACCATAAATCCAGCAAGCTTTGACTCCATCTTTATTACTCCTGCCTCTTCCTCTACCTTTGCCACCTCCTCTTTCTCTTAAGAAGTTAGCTTGGCTAGTTGTACCTTCATCCTCATTTGTTTGTTGCTTTCCTTTGATATTCTTCTTCTTATTCTTTGAATACATTGCATGACCTGTACTCTTGTCACCTTCACCTTTGACATCCTGCTCAAAGGTTAACATATGTCCTAGCAACTGATTTAAGGTAGGAGTAAAATGATCAAGTGATAATTCAGTAGACAAAATGAATGGCTTCCATTTGTCATCATCTCTCAAACCTGTGAGGATTTGCCTTACCAATTTATCCTCCTCAATGTCTTCATCAATTGCTCCTAATGCCTATGTAATGTCCTTCATCCTTGTTACATAGTCTGAGATGGATTGAGAGGCCTTCTTCTTGGAAGTGGTAAATTCTGCCCACAAGGATGCCTTCCTTGACTTTGTGGTGTTTTGGAAATGCTCCTCCAAAGCATTCCATATATCACTTGCACTTGCAAGACCTCTAATATGAGGTAGCAAGTAGTCATTGACTGCAATATAGATAATGCTCCTAGCTTGAGCATCTCTCTTCATCCAATTCTTCAAATCTGATAATTCCTCCCTAGTTGGAACACTAGGATCTCTAAACTGAGGCTTTTCTTCTTCACCTGTAATATAAGCTATCAAGTCTTTGCTCATAAGATGAGCTTCCATCCTCATTGACCACGCTAGATAGTTCTCTCTATCCAACTTCTCTATCTGAAGAGAATCTCCCATCCTTTCTTCACCTGTATATTGAATTCTTCAAATTTTATGAGTAATAGATGTACCTTTACTTTGAATAATGTTCCTTTCGTCTTCCTTGATGTCGTATGACCTCCTTCTCAAGCTTTGCCCTCAAGCTTTCACCTTTTGAGCCTTCAGATGTTGAATTCTTTGCAGCTGCAACAGTCGAGATCCTCCTTCCTTCAATTCTGATGCTTCCTGCTCTAATACCACTGATGGAGAGTGCTAATCTCCAAAAGAACAAGCTACTCTTGTATTTAGAGCACCTCTATAACAAGAGTCACTCAAACCTTCACTAATTTTGGAGGATCAATGATCAATTATAAAGATTTTGAAAAAACTTATGAAGGAGATGACTACACAGAAAGTATGTTGCACATATCTCTCTCATTAACTTATCATTTGTGTAAAGTTTCTTATGAAACTTTGCACAAGGTGTCGGCTACAATTTGTGCACCGTCTCCAAGTTGAATCACTCCAAAACATTTAGTAGATCTTGAGAAATGATCTCAACAAGTTAACTATGTCTAAAACTGCTCTTTTGAAAAGTCGATTCAGACACCTATAACTTCTAATACTTGGTTCTCTCAATCTAGAACCCGTTTGTACAAATGCTTTTAGCCATAGATGGCTTACCTTCTAACTAAATTTTGACTCCTTACACATGCAAAACTTTAACCTGCGCACTGCGAAATGATCAAATCATTGACCATCGCGATTGCACCTGTTCTAGGAAATAGTGAACACTTCTTCACATATGAATGTTCCTACTCATAATTCTCACAGCCTGTTTACAATTAGGCTCTCAAAATTTAACCATAGACTCATTAAATACGTACTTAGACATCTACAAAAGGATTCTTGAAATGATCAAGCATAGAAGGAGAATGCACAAAAACATCGGGTGTAATTTTTTTTCATTCCTGAAGGAATTTTACAACTGCGTGATAAGAGAGATTCTACTCACATCTAAGATGTCTAATGACTCATGCAACTACCAATTTTTCTATTCACATGCTCTCTCTCTATTTGCCGCGACGTTTTACTTGTATATATAGGCAAATATTTACAATATCATGACTATACAAAAGTATAAGTGAACTATCTCTGAATTAATGTACATATGTGTACACATCTTCATCTTCTAAATATGCACTTCCTCCATGCTTCATAATTTGAACTTTTCTTCTGTCCTTGACTTCCAAACCTTCATTAAAACTTCAATTGTTGATTGCCCTGCACCAACAATAATCATCATTGTTCAAAAAAGATTGGTTCATGTATAAATAGAGCAGTAGAAAGCATGAAGAACAAGGGGGGATAAGAGAAAACATAGGAGAGAGCTCATCAACACAGAGCTCAAAGCTATAGGAAGCATGAAGAGGAAGGGGGGAGAAGAGAAAAGATAGGAGAGAGGAAAGGAAAGGAACTCAAAATGTAGAGTTTGAACGTAAAACATTAGAAGTAGGATAGATAGATCATAGTAACCACATATATAAATTGTAGAACATCGCACTCATGGATGAACCCATGGTTGGAATTTCCTATGTAATTCGATATTTATAATAAAACGTTATGGTGTTTGACTCAATC
The DNA here is from genome assembly GCA_020310875.1 of Ceratopteris richardii. Classification (NCBI taxonomy): domain Eukaryota; kingdom Viridiplantae; phylum Streptophyta; class Polypodiopsida; order Polypodiales; family Pteridaceae; genus Ceratopteris; species Ceratopteris richardii. Next base: position 65,699,966 of record CM035420.1, read on the forward strand.
AATTCATTTAAGGTAGGAGGTAAAAGTTGGGACCGAAAATATTACCCTTGAACCCTTAATGTTACTTAGAAATTAGGTAGATGTTCAGAACTTGAAGTGGCATTTGAATGATTCTAGTAGAACATGATAGAGCGATCTTCATTGCTTGTGTGTATTGTAGTCACTATATTTGAATTTGGAAAAGTCATCTGATTAGGTTTTTGTTCCTTCTTTCGGAGTCGATATCTATCTAAAAGGAGGTATTCTATTTGTTCTCATAGGGATGCTTGCTTTCTTAAGGAGTTCCTTACCTCGTGGATCCATCTTGAGGAAAAGCGTTTAGTACGGTCCTAGTAATTAGGGTTTCCAATGGTTTCTAATTGCTAATCTCCATTTGGTCCTTCATTTTGGCACTAACACATGGATGTTTTGTACTTACACCTTGCTTGCAACCAAACATGCATTTTTGTTTTGAGATATCCTACAACATGCCATTTAAGTTCAAACTTTCCAGCTCCTTTAACTTCAAGCAAAACACCTTGTTATTGATGCTTGATGGTACTTGGGATGTTTCTTAGATGTAAATATCATGATAAACTCTCATGGTTCTTGTGCTTCAATTCAAATGAAGCACGCCACCATATGTAATTTTCTACTTCTGTCTCAAAGTAGGCTTTATGGGTGATTGTATGCTTGGCATTGTCCTGTTTTCACTTGCACGCCTTTCAAATCTCTATTCATCATTGTTAAAGTAATTCTTTCTAAACATTGGCCCTTCACAACTTGCGATTCATCCAACTTCAAAACAAAGACTAAATTACCATTACACTCCTCTTTTGTAACTCCATAGTATTGAACAATTGATATGTGTACTCTCTCAACATCAAGGTAAAAAATTTTGTGTTTATCATAATGAAATGGATTTGAAGCAGGCAATTGCATAGATTCATGAACATATAAATATACATACATACATACATACATACATACATACACACACACATATATAGATATATATCAAACAAGCGAGCATGCATCATCAAAATTGGACTTTTTCAAGCCTATGTGCACATTGAACGGTGTTGAAAATAGGTGACACATGAATACCTTTATCTGTGTGCAATGGTGAATGTATTTAACAGTGATATATACCCCTTTTGACTTATACCTACTAAATCACAAATGTTTAGTATCCGTTGTTGAGCATAGAAATTCTCTATGGTCTTTATGCTTAAGTGCTTCCCGAAAAAAAAAACTGTTTGGTGGGTTATCAACCATCTCCAAAGTTTTTTGAGGTTTGACATTGTACTTAACCATTTGAGTGCTTCTTCTTTCTATAAAAAAATACCTATTGTATGTGTGGTGTCACTCTTATTCTAGTGCTTTTAAAAATGAAACAAAACATAAAGACAACGTTTACCTTCTTGTTCATAATTATCACTTCATCTTCTTCTTCTTACTTCAAGCTTAAAGTTTTTATTCCCCTTTTACAAAGTTCTAACCCTTTCCTGCAAAATAATCATCTCTCTTTTGATGTTTTATAGCTGAACTCCAAGTTCATAACTCTTCCTTCAGGCTTGCATATGACAATGGTGAAACTAAGGGAAATATCGAAGCTTTTTGTTGAATCCATTACCAATAAATGATCTTACATTTTGAAACGATGGTGAACAATTTGTAAGAGGATCAAGAGGATATGTAGTCTTAGTTGGTTCAAGTCAGGTTTTTTTAATGTCATGGCTGCATAGGCATACATGATCTCTCGCTCTGGATTAAGACGATAGAAACTGTTAGTTTGAGTCATTTCCTCACATGAAAAGGTTCTCACATGAACATAATTCTCAAGATGATGGTAAAAAATGAGCAAACCGCACAATAATATAAATTTCATGAATAGAGGAAGACAAACAAGAAAGAGAGCGACTGAGGCTGAGAGAACAAATCTCTTGGAATAGGGAGAGGTCAAAATTTTTACTTGTCTAGAGAACCTTCATACTCTAACAATTGAGAAAGGATATGGATGTTTCAAAACTTCTTAGAAAACAATAATATTCAAACGTTTCAAGTATCAAATGAGTTAAAAATAATAAAAATCTATTTTAGAGAGATAATGGGCATTCCCTGACCATTATCTTAAGTAAATTTTTGAATACGAAAGAGAGAACGATATACAAGAGAGACAATGGTACTTATTCATTTTTTTAGATCCAAAATTGACAAAGCATTTTTTACCACAATCTCTGAAGACAAAGTCAAACCATGATTAAAAACAAGCAATGCCCCATAATGTGGTAAAGAAAGTCGCCCTTGGAGACCCAAAACATTTCCTTCTAGATAGTCCATATGACATAAAGGAACTTGAAGAGATATGTAGAGTGGTATGCCACTTTCCATGATCATGATGTACATGAATCATAATTTACCATGTGGAGAAAAAGCCTTTGTAGTAGATCGCACATATTGTAGCACTCTCTTTTCTTTCTTTATGTTTTTTCTTTTCCAATATCTTCTCTCTTTAGTTTTGCAAGAGATTTTTGGGATCAAATCTTTGGAAATTTGACGAAGGAGAACTTCAAGTGGACTTTGACAACCTTGATTCAAACAATTACATCGATCTAAGTGATTATTTTGTCCTGAATTGAGAGAGAGAGAGGGAGAGATATGTACATATGCATACATACATGCATATGCATACATGAATGCATATGAATACAAGCATGCATATGCATACATGCATGCATATGCATACATGCATGCATATGCATACATGCATGCATGCATATGCATACATACATGCATGCATGCATATGCATACATACATGCATGCATATGCATACATACATGCATGCATATGAATCCATACGTGCATGCATATGCATACATACATGCATGCATATGCATACATACATGCATGCATATGCATACATACATGCATGCATATGCATACACATGCATATGCATACATGAATGCATATGCATACAAGCATGCATATGCATACAAGTATGCATATGCATACAAGCATGCATATGCATACACGCATGCATATGCACATACATGAATGCATATGCATACATGCATGCATATGCATACATGCATGCATATGCATAGATACATGCATATGCATACATGAATGCATATGCATACAAGCATATGCATATACATGAATGCATATGCATACAAGCGTATGCATATACATGAATGCATATGCATACATGAATGCATATCCATACATACATGCATATGCATACATGCATGCATATGCATACATGAATGCATATGCATACAAGCATGCATATGCATACATGCATGCATATGCATACAAGCATGCATATGCATACATGAATGCATATGCACACATGCATGCATATGCATACATGAATGCATATGTATACAAGCATGCATATGCATACATGCATGCATATGCATACATGCATGCATATGCATACATACATGCATATGCATACATGAATGCATATGCATGCATGAATGCATATGCATACCAGCATATGCATATACATGAATGCATATGAATACATGAATGCATATGCATACATGAATGCATATGCATACAAGCATATGCATATACATGAATGAATATGCATACATGAATGAATATGCATACATGCATGCATATGCATACATACATGCATATGCATACATGAATGCATATGTGTACATGCATGCATATGCATACATGCATGCATACGCATACATGCATGCATATGCATACATGCATACATGCATATATGCATATGCATACATGCATACATGCATATATGCATATGCATACATACATGCATATGCATACATGAATGCATATGCATACATGAATGCATATGCATACAAGCATGCATATGCATACATGCATGCATATGCATACATGCATGCATATGCATACATGCATGCATATGCATACATGAATGCATATGCATACAAGCATATACAAGCATGCATATGCATACATGCATATATGCATACAAGCATATACAAGCATGCATATGCATACATGAATGCATATGCATACAAGCATGCATATGCATACATGCATATATGCATACAAGCATATACAAGCATGCATATGCATACATGAATGCATATGCATACAAGCATGCATATGCATACAAGCATGCATATGCATACAAGCATGAGTATGCATACAAGGATGCATATGCATACAAGCATGCATATGCATACATGCATGCATACATGCATGCATATGCATACATACATGCATATGCATACAAGCATGCATATGCATACAAGCATGCATATGCATACAAGCATGCATATGCATACAAGCATGCATATGCATACATGCATGCATATGCATACATGCATGCATATGCATACATGCATGCATATGCATACATGCATGCATATGCATACATGAATGCATATGCATACAAACATGCATATGCTATGCATACATGCATGCATATGCATACATGCATGCATATGCATACATGCATGCATATGCATACATGCATGCATATGCATACATGAATGCATATGCATACATGAATGCATATGCATACATGAATTCATATGCATACAAGCATGCATATGCATACATGCATGCATATGCATACATGCATGCATATGCATACATGCATGCATATGCAAACATGCAAGCATATGCATACATACATGCATATGCATACAACATATGTACATGAATGCATCATGAAGATGGCATTGAACGTGATGCTCTTTAGATTCCTATTTGTGTTGTGGTTTCTACTGCACCTACTATAGAGAAGCTTCCTTGAGATGGCAAAGATGCTCACACATGTACATTGATAGATATTTCCATCAAACATGTCATTATCCCTCACATTCCCTCTTGCAAGACATCAAGAAATCTTGGGATACACTTACAAACTTATACTAGGCAAGAAATGAGGCTCGTCTTGCTTATCTTCAAAAATAGTTGGAGAATGAGCACATGAATCAAGGGATTTTTTGGATAGGTTTTTGAAAAAGATCAAAGATTTGAAAGAGCAGTTGATTTGTGCTAATGAAGTCTTGCTAGACGTGCACATTTTTCTTAATGATCTTCAAGATTCATATCAAATATTTGCTTCAACTATTCAATTGATGATGAAAGCCAATCCAAATGCCTCTGTATTGTTGCACCAAGATTAGTCGATGCAAAATAGGTCTATTATGTGTGTTGCAAATCAAGCTTTCGTAGCTAGTTAGAAGGGCAAAGGTGAATGGAGTTCATCTACTAGTAAGTAGACATTTGTTAATGTTTTCGAGTTTAAGAAAGAAGACAAAGATGAGAAGAAAATAGAAAAGCAAAAACAATTTTGCAAATTCTATAAGGGAAATGATCATGTCATAAAGATTTATCCAAAACTAGTTGCAAAAGAGGCAACCAAGAAAGAGCCTGGATTGGTTGTTGTAGAGTCCTCTACACCTAAAACACAGTATGCTCATCATGTTTAGAATGAAGAATGGGCATTTACTACTATATGCATCTATGACCCATGTTCTCATGAGTACTGTAGTCTATAGTAGATGCTAGTGTTTAGCACTTTGGTAGTGGGGCAACCAAACATATTACCTTGTAGTGGAGTTTTTTCAATTATTTTAACATTATCCCTAAAGGGAATACTATTGTATATGCTAATAAGTCCTTTTATCGTGTAATGGGAGTTTCTAAGATCGTTTTGACTATTTTTATGGTAGTTCTTTCACATTTTTAGATGCTTTTTATGTACTAAGGATAAAAAAAAATATGTTGTCATTTCTCTCAAATGGTGATGCTATTATTGCTTCTGGCATTTTATGTTGTGAGCTATATAAGCTCCTTGACTATGAGAAATTTGTGAATGATTTAGCGTGTGTAGTTCAAGATTCTCTGACTATCTTGGATGCAAAGTTTTGGCATGCAAACTTTGTTCATCTCAATTATTCTAGTTTGGTATGCTTGCCGAAACCTAAAATGGTGTCCTCTCTACCCAAACTCAAGGCACATTGTAAACATGTATGTGCTGCCTATATTTTGGGCAAAATTTAGTGTCTCTCTTTCCCCAAAGATGGATCCGTTTGAGTTTCTTGTAAATTGTAGCTTGCTAATCATAGTGATGTTTGTGATCCTATTTAGATACCTTCTTTTGGGAATTACCTCTATTTTGTCACTCTTATTGATGATTTTTCTAGGCATGCACGTGTGTATGCTTTGAAGAAAATTCTGAATTTCTTATGTACTTTAACAAGTTTCTAGTAATATTTGAAAAGGTGTCAACATGTAGATTGGGCACCCTTTGTTCTTATGTCGAGGGGAGGGGATACATGTCTTCTGATTTTAATGCATTTTTTTTAAGCGTGGGATAAAAAATCAGTGTATGATTTCATATACATCTCAACAAAATGCAATTCCTAAAACAAAGAACATGTCTCTCATGGATATAGAAAGGTGTATGGTCAGAAGCTAGGCTTTACCACATAGATTTTGCCTTGATGCTCTCACGTGTGCAACATATGTACTTAAGAAGTGTCCCACTAAAGGACTACAATTGATCACTCCATAAGAGTCTTGCAATGGCCACACGCCATCTATTTCTCATATATGTGTCTTTGATTGTCTAGCATATGCATTATTTCTTGAACACACAATGCAAGAAATTGGATAATAAAGCCTTGAAATGTATTTTTGGTGGGTGTAGTTTTGTAGGCAAATGCTAGCATCTACATCATCCACAAAATAAACACATTTTGGTTATCCGTGATGGTTTTTACCGGAAGATGCAATTCAACCATCACCTTTCATGTACTAAGGAGACATCAATTAGCTCCAAAGATGTGTATGACATTTTGTTGCCTTTTTTACAAGTGGATATTCAAGTGTTCATCCAAATGAGGCAATTTTGCAACCTTTACACATTCTAGATGGTGATGCAGATTCGCATGATGCACTTATTCATGAGAGATCTGATATAGAGGAGGGAAAAACTATGCCTAAATGGTTGGTGTAGGCTTTGTCAGATAGCAAATTAGATGCACCTTTATCATATCATACTCGTTTAAGATATCATAATGCTACTTTTGCATCAAATTGCTATGCAATGATTGACTCTGCTCTTTGTGATGATAATGAGCTTTTCTCTATTTATGAAGCACAACATTTAGAAAATTGGATGTTGTTATGGAATTAGAATATGATGTTATTATGAAGAATGGTATGTGGTCTTTATGTGATTTGCCTCGAGGCAAGAAAGCCATTGATACTAAATGCCTATACAAGCTAAAGCATAAATCAAGTGGAACAATTCACAAGCATTAAGCTAGGCTTGTTCCATAAGGTTGCGCTAAAGAGAGATGCATTGATTTCGATGAGACCTTTGTGTCCACATGAATGACCATTGTTCATAGCATCTTTGTACTTGCAGCTCATCATAATTGGAATGTACATCCATTGGACATTAGAACTCCATTTCTTAATGGTGACTTACATGAAGAGCTATATGAATTTTAGCCCCTTGGTTTTCTGTAGAAAGGTCATGAAAACAAATTGTGCAAGTTGAAGAAGGCATTATATGGTTTGAAGCACGCACAATGTTATTGGTATAAAAAGATACATGCCTACTTGATTGCACATGGTTTTGAGAACAACCCAACTATGAGCACCTAAAAGGATGTTGGAGATGGATTTGATGTTGTTCTCTATCAACATGTTTTGGATGCTTGATTTTCCTATGCATAACTTGGCCTGATATTCAAGTTGGTTTCTTGAAGAATCAGGTTTATGCATTGCCCAAGTGTCACGCATTAGTAGGCAGATAAGTGCATCTTTTCTACTTGAGTGCTATGTCGCTACTTGGATTGTTTTATCCCATGGGGCGATCACTACCGCTAGATTTACATGCGTTTTTTTAATTGGAATGGGCTACTTACTATAACAATCATGTGTCCACTAGTGGCTTTTGCTTCATGCTTGGTAGCTCATGCATATCTTGGTTGAGCAAGAAGCATCCTTCTACGCCCACTTCTAGTTGTGAGACTGATTATAGGGTAGCTTTGACATGGATTGTTGAGTGTGTGTGTGTCTCAAATGCCTTTCGGCTGATTTGGATGATGTCCAATCTTCTAGCACCACCATCCTCACTGATAGTTAGAGCACATCGGAAATTTCCAAGAACCTCTGTTCCATGCTTGCGCAATGCACATTGAGGTGTACTATCATTATGTTAAGGAGAGGTTCTCTACTAGATAGATCATTTTGGCATATTTGCCCACACATGATAACATTGCAAATCTTTTCACAATTGCTCTTGCTAGGGAAAAGTTTCAAGATTTTTGCAAATCTTTGGGCATACATACTTTTGTCGATTGATCTCTTTCCACATAGCTTCGCAGTTTCTTCTACATGAGTTCTAGCTCCTATTAACCACATCACTTCGAAGGGGGATTTGTTGATATATTTCAATACTGATGTTTATGAACACACCAAGGACCACTAGGGTACTTTCTCCCCTCTTTAGAAGGTTTTATTCCTCGACTTGTATATATTCCTAGGTTACTTATCTTTGTACTATACTTGGTAATTCATTATGTGTTGTGTTGTGCTCCAAGCGTCTTCTTCTTCCTTCTATTGTTCATGTGCTTTTGGAGACCTAAAGCTCCAATAGCTACAACTTGTATGGCTTTAAATTGCATTACATTTTAGTGCATACAAATAACCACTTGTTAAAAATGTTGTAAGTTTACATGAAATCTTGTATCCATGAATGGCTCAATGTGAACTTTCCCCAACTTTGCATTTAGTTTCAGATGAGCGGAGAAAGGCAAGATTGGTTTCTTTTCATATCAGGATTCTAATTATGATTTTGAGATATTTATTTCAAGATATTGGTCCTAATGCAATATAAAACATAATTATGATCAATAAATAATGATTTCATATACTAATAGCTCTCCAATAGGTAAAGTTTGAGGTTGTTATCTTGCTTTCACATCTAGTTAATAGTGTGAGATTGAACTAAGAACTTAGCGAGCATCACAGTACGTTCCATCTCTAGGGTCACAATACGTTTTATTTCTAGGGTTACTATATATGTAAGAGATTGAACTACCAACTTAGCTAGCCTTTGATACACTTTTAAATTTGAGTTGCATATTAGTATATTAGAGAGACTAATCTTTCTTTGATTGTTCGATATGCCATCTTCATGCAACCTAATAAGCATATAGGCCTTCTTTATAGTTGCAGTTTTCAAGGAACAAACTATATTGTTTTCCATTTTAAAACTTCTTGGTGCAGGTTGGAGAACAGAGAACCTCTTTATAACATGTAATCTCCTAGCTATTTCTAACCGCCATACGAAACTAATAGGTAAATTATTTGCAATCGCTTTCTATAAAATTTAACTTAGATGGTAGTTACATTTCGCAATGCTTGAAATGAATGACACGTATTGCTTGGACTTCCATACTAACCAACACACAATACCTTTTTAAGAATCATGATACATGTATTTGTTGCTGTATGCGTTGGCTATGCACAAAAAATGAGAAATCAAGTATCCATGACACTTGAAGTCTTGATCATTCCTGATAATCAAGCGTGAACCTTTGTGATATCCAAACCTCTAAGTTTGGGTGATCATCGTTAAGGATACATGTTTCCGAGGCGTATATTGAGAATGGGTGATGCTTGAAGCTCGAACGCTCTGAAAATGCCAAAGCTTGAAGTTTCACTGTTGTCATGAATGACTCACGGCTACTTGAAATACTTACGCAAAGTAAAAGATTCAAGAATGTCTTCTGATGATTAATTGGGGCTTCAATCAGTATACATGCTTCAGGGGTCATTGATAACTCGAGGCTTTCGTGATTAGTTGAAATATGGTTTAAGATTAATAGTACAAATATGCCGGTACTTCAGTGATTGTCATCATTGTGCCGACGACGCCGCACTCAGAAACACTTATCTTAACATAAGGTAGCATTTTTCGATTTAGCTTAAAATCTACCGAGGGGCAGCATTTTTTCGCGGACCCAATTTTTTATTTTCGATCGAAGTCCTGCGATAGAAAACAACGCCACAAATTACTTACAAACTAATTAATCCAATCTACAATGTATGTAAGTTTCTACGTGAACAAAACGGGAAATGAGAGCTTGTACATCTACACAAATTCGATGTTAACTGGTCGTGAATTTTACTTCAAAAACGTCTTGAAATAACTGCGACGCTCACCTCTTCTTCTACGGATACTGAGCGGAGGAACAGTTCTTTCGTTCGTATGCGCGGGATCATCTATTTCGATTGTGGGCTCACCTTCAGTACTTTCAATCGTAATCGAGCGATCATCTCTTTCGATTGAAAGCGCGGGAAGAGTTTCATCTCTTTCGATTGAAAGCGCGGTAAGAGCTGCAATCCAAACTGAAATCTCAAATAACGAAATACTTCTACTTTGTAAAATAAGTATGAATGTGTGTGTGTATGCGTCCGCATGATAGTGCACAGGCGCCCAAGGAATGCATAATGCATATCTATGCATTACGTTCTGTAGTCACCTACTTTCAAGTTCTTGTGGGAGATTTCTTAGGCGAGGACAACATCTGATATCGAATATCTTCAAATTCGTGAGATTGCCACTCCCCAAATCCAGAACTTCTAGCTCTCTGCATCCGATCATAATCAGTTCCTCAAGGCTTGTTGGAAGGAAGGACAGTGTCTTCAGAGAGATAAACAACGATAAGTTGAGCTTCTGCAAGGAGTAAAGATCTGTGCCGGAAACAAGAAATAAGAACTGTCTTCTTAATTGAGAAAAATAAAGAACTTCTTTCATCACTTCATTTGTCAACTCAAACACGGAACTTTGAAGCCATAATATTGGAGCTGCAAAAGACTATCATGTAGTTCAATAAGACTATCATTAGACAAGTCTGTAGCTGAACAGCAAGAAGTTATTTACATGTACAGCGGAAAAAGGTGTTAAATTATTAGGCTTTTAATAACTTATCGTCGACGGACATGTATGTGGGACAAAATTAACATGATCAAGGTCCCTAGGTTGGAGATTACCCTAATAATCCTTGAAAAGTAAAGGATTGTGTATGATGACCACATACCCATCTTAGAGCACCCGAGAAACTACCTAGTGTGAGAGGATGAAGGTAAAAGATGATGGTAAGATAGTCTTAGGCAATCAACCTAGTGTGCGAAGAAAACAAAATGCTTAGGGGGGAAACCAGCATCGTCCTTAGAGGCCTTCGGACAAAGAAAAGCAATAGCCAATAACGGGTGATGGTCCTTTTCACGAAATGAGCCCGGGCAATGAGGAGCACCAGGTATTGAATTCTTTATCTATTTCATCAACAGATCGCCACACACCCAACGAGTGCCAAGGTAGAGCTACAATAAATGCAGAGCTAATTAGAACTGATCCATTTCATTTTTGTTGATGTTGTCGCACGTCTTCTTCAATACTCCAGTAGGGAAACTGTTTTCATCAAATCTTCTTCAGAACTCCAGGAGGAGAACTGTCTTCATGAAAACAAGTGTTGCGTAGCACCTGGTAAACACTCATAATCAGGATTAAGTGTTAGGTAACACCCAATAAACACTCATAATCAGGACTAAGTGTTGCGTACCACCTGGTAGACACTCATAATCAGACTGCTAGGTCCACTATCTACAGCAAACGGTGTATTATAATATGGTAGAAAGCTGAGCGGTGCTCAAGGTATGCAGTCCTTAGTGTGAAGGAACCAGCTCCTTTTAAAAGGCATAACCAAGGTTAAAAGAAAAGATTCTCTAAGACATTGTTGTTGAGCTTAGATGACAAAGCACGCCTTAGTAGTAGATTACCACCATAAAAACACACTTAAGTGACTTTTTTTGACAATTTTTTCATAAATCACACATCTCTTAAAAAACGATTTCAAGAAAAATCCTTGAGCATGTGTATGAAATATAATGTAATGCCATTAAAAGAATTAAAATATATGTATAATCAAAGATAAAAGTCTATTGGAAGTCCAATTTATCAAAAAAACACAATTTGAACTCATTAAAATAAATTATTATGACTCTTTACGTCAAAAACAGTAATTAAGTTCTACAAGTATGAATCACACCAATTTATAAACATGTTCTACCAATCAAAAAAGGTTATTGAAGATAGGAACTTCTTGAGAACCCTATAAATAATCTTCAATTATGATCCTTTATACAAAAAACAACTATAGTTTATGGATATGACTCAAACATGTTTATGAACATTATCTAATTTGTCGATGTATATGCCCCGAACCAAACAAGGTAGGAAGGATAAAGAAACGTTTTACACATATAGAACTTAATAGTCTATTTACATCTAGAAAATGTTTCCACATCTTTTAGTATGAACAAAAGCCTTCAGCTGTTGGGCACCTATCAAGGTCTATGTGTATAATCATGCATAATTTATCGGAAAAAGAAAATGTGTAGACATTTGTATCCAAATAGACAAATAGACAGATACACACACACATACAACCAGTTTCTCTAAGTCAAAGAAAGTTTCTTACTTTCAAGAGTTACTGATCTGCCATCTTGAATCAAAACTACACCAATTGCATTGTCACTAGCATCAGTTTCTAATTCAAAAGGTTTTTGTGGATCGACCACTACTAGAATTGGGGCACTTGAAATTGCTTGTTTCAATGCATCAAAAGCTTATTATTGTGCATTGTCCAGCACAAAATTTGGATTATTTTGCAATAAATCCATCAATGGCATTACCATGTGTGAGTAGCTTGCAATGAAATTCCTATAGGAATGATCGCAAGTGGTCCTCATGCTCGAGAATCGGCTAATTGAGGATAAAAAAATATTTTTGTGCATCTACTCTAATTTGATCTCTGAGAACTATATGCCCTAAGTACTCAACCTCAGATAAAAATAGTTGTGTCTTGTATGAGTTTTAAAACTCAAGGAACAAGCATGAAAATGGATAAAAACTGCTAAAACTTGAGCAAAAATGGAATAAGAAGTTTATGTACAACCTAGATAGATTTTGCAAATTCCAGGTGATCCAGAAAGCTTCAGTTGTGTTGATGATAGGCCTTGAGCCATGATATATTGACCTGTGGTAGTACCTCTCCTTCGAGAGTCTCTAACTCCATTACACCCCAATTTAGCATCGTCTTAATTTCATAAGGTCCTTCCTAGTGTGGAAGCCATTTTTTGCTTACTTGTGTGTGGATTTGAGGTCTATGGAGAAGAACTAACATGCCCCTTTGTAAGTTATTGTTCCACAGATTCTGATCATGTGCCTCCTTCCTCTTCATTTGACTTTCTCGCAATTGTTTTGCAGCATGTAGACGTATCTCTTCCACTTTATGCAGTGCTCCAAGCCTTTGAGAGACACCACAATCTTTCTTTTCCTGCATGAATGCTAGTTTTGGTGACCCATGTAGAAATTCAAAGGGTTGAATAGGCAATATCCCATAAACCAATTGGAATGGAGAGTATCCAGTAGCTTCTTTGTAAGCTAATTTGTATGCCCATAGGGTACCTTGATAAGCTATGCCCTAGGAAGTGGGTTGTAACATAGATTCCTTCCTTAACATGGCAATTAATACCTTATTGGTGAATTCTACCTATCCATTAGCTATAAGGAAGCATCAACCTATAAGGGAAGAGCAAGAGAAGTTGACCACATGGTGTGCAAAGGATGCTCTTTCCAGGTCATATCTACTAAACTCAATCTCTGATTTCTTGTTGCCACATGTTAGGAATTGCAAGATCTCCCAAGAGACTTAGGAAGTACTCTCATCAAATTTCTCCTCAAACACAAGAGCTTGGAAGAATCAGTTGTGGATGGAATTCAGAACCCCAAAGAAACAACCCAAGCAAGGAGTGGTTGATTATAAAACCAAGATGAAAAATGTGGTTGATCAGCTTGCAAGCATTGGAGAGGTTATAGAAGAAAAACACATAGTGAGGCAGAGCATTAATGGAATCAAGGTTGATGACAAGTGGGAGTCGTTCACCACAACAATGGATCTCTACATGGACACGAAAATACCTGACCTCAACACCTTGATGGGGCAACTCTTCACCTACGAGACAAAGCTCAACAGAATTAGTGACAACTCAAGAGGTAACCAATCTTCTACCCTTTATATAAATAAGAATAAAGATAAGGATAAAGGTAAAAGCAAGAAGAGTGAAGAAGAGGCTAGTAGTACCTCTGATGCTAATTATGAAGGAAGAGGAAGAGGTGCTAGAGGAAGGGGCAGAGGAGGAAAACAAGGCAGGGGGAGATCCTACAACAACTCACCATGCAACATATGTGGTCTTAACAACAACACAATAGAAGCATGCTTCAAGAATACAAGAAACCACAAGGGCAGAGGCTTTCATAGGGGTAGCTATGGACAATTGAGAGGCAAATACAGCAATGGTGGAGGCAACTACAACCATAACTATAATCAAGGCTACAACAATAAAAATTATCAAGGAAATTTTAGAGGAATAAGGAACTACAACAAATATATTGAAGACCAAGAAGACTTATTAATCATCATGAACATGACATCCAAGCAAGGGAAAGATGATGAGCATCTTTTCGACATTGATTCAGGTTGTTCCAATCATGTGGCTGGAAGTGTAGCTCTATTATCTGATCTTGAAGAACCCAAAGGGAAGCATGAAGTACAAACATGTGATGATAGTAAACACTCACTCAAGAAAATTGGAAATGTCAAAACATCTGACAGTAGCATGAACCTTTTGAGTAAAGTTCTGAATGTGCCAACTATGACAAAAAACCTAATTAGTATTGGGCAGATTGTTGAGAAAGGTTTACAGGCCAGATTCACTAAGCATGGAGCATATGCGGAAGACCCCCGACAAGGCTTCAAAAGGATAGCCAAAGGTGAGAAGTCAGGTAGATTATTCACATTTGAAATTGAAGACACAAGGAATGTAACACTATTTAGTTATAGAGATCAAACCTTGTCTGAGTTAGAAATATGGCACAGAAGGCTAGGACACATAGGAGAAAGAACTTTGAAGAAAATATGCAGGGATCAAAGTGTGCTTGGCATTCCCAATGTGACCAAGCAACATATGATATACAAATGTGGAGCATGCCAACTTGGCAAAGCTCACATGCAACCATTCAATAGGAGAGGATACATCAATGAAGACTATTTGGAGTTTGTACACATTGATGTATGGAGTCCTAGCAAAGATCCATCCATCTTAGGTTCAAGGTACTATGTGTCATTTATTGATGATGACAGTAGATGGACAATTCTTTATTTCATGAAACATGAGGATGCGGTATTTACATGTTTCAAGAAGTACTTGGCACTAGTTGAAAACACAACAGGAATGAGCTTGAAGAGGATCAAATCTGATGGAGGTGGTTATTTTTCACATGAGTTTGATTCATTTCTACAAGATAGAGGCATAAAGAGGAAAGTAACAACCGGATACACTCCTAAATTAAATGGAGTGGCAGAGAGTCTAGGTCTATGTTTAGTGAGAAGGTTACCTAATTACCTATGGGTAGAGGCTATTTCCACAGCTACCTGCTTGGTCAATAAGCTTCCATCCAAATCATTGGATGGTATGACACCCTGTGAAGCATGTAATGGTAGAAGACCCTCATTGGATCATTGCAAAATATTTGGATGCATTGCTTATGCACACATCCCCTCACACATCAGAGGAAAACTTGACTCTAAAGTTGAGAAATGTATATTTATTGGGTATGATCAAAATCAAAAGGGGTATAGATTGTACAATCCCAGTAATAAGGCATTTATGGTTAGTAGGGATGTATTATTTGATGAGAATAATTCATGGTTTGAAGATGATTGCAAGAAAGTCAAGTTACCATATGATTTGGAAAATGATTTTCCAACCCTCACACAAGAAGAGCCACTAATGGTAGAAGTTAACTCAGATGATGAAGAGCAGACTGACTTCAAGGCTTGGAAGTGAAGAGGCAAGGTCAAGCTCAAGCAACTAGAAGACATACGAGAGTCCTTAAATCAAGCACTAAGGAGATCACAAAGAGAAATTAAGAAGCCCATAAGGTATGGATATGATACATCTTTAGTCACCAAGCACTCTGTGTATATCACTAAAGACTCTATGGAAAAAGAGCCTTCTTCATTTGAAGAAGCCAGGAAGAAGAAAGAATGGAGAGAAGCTATGTAGGAAGAAGTGGAAGCATTACAGGAAAATCACACTTGGGATCTATTTCCCAAGAAGCCGTACATAAAGGTAATTGGTTCAAGGTGGATATAGAAAATAAAAAAGAAATCTAATGGCTCTATAAACAGGTACAAAGAAAGGTTTTTGGAAAAAGTATTTGCTGAAACACATGGACTAGACTATGAAGAAACATTTTCACCTATGGCAAAGATGCCAACAATCAGGGTTTTGGTAAGTCTTACTGCTTCAAAAAATTTGAATTTATATAAGTTAGATGTGAAGAATGCATTCTTAAATGGAAGAATATCAGAAGAAGTGTATATGGCACAACCACCAAGGTTTGAAGATCAAGATAAAGCACACTATGTATGCAAGCTTAGGAAGACACTCTATGGTCTCAAGCAAGCTCCTAGAGCTTGGAGCCATAGGCTAGTTACTTATTTGCAGGACCAAGGTTTTGTGGCAAGCAAGTTAGATTGTTCCTTGTTTATTAAGAAGAAAAAATCAGAAGTTATCTACTTATGTGTCTATGTAGATGACATCATTATTACAGGGAATGATGCTAGTGGCATCAAGTAGGTCAAGGCTCAATTAATGAAGGAAGTTAAAATCAGTGATCTTGGTTTATTAACCTACTTTCTTGGCTTAGAGCTTGTGTATATAGATTCTGGTATATTTATCACTCAAAGGAAGTACATACATGATATGTTGGTAAAGTTTAAGATGGAGAACACTAGAATTGTAGGTAGTCCTATGGAACTCAATCATAAATTGAGTTGACATGAAGGTGAACTACTTGATGAGATTATAGGTTATCAACAACTTGTGGGAAGCCTCAATTATGCTACTCTAACAAGAGTGGAGATTGCCTATGGAGTATGTACATTGAGTCAATTTATGCATGCACCAATGAAGACTCATGTGGAAGCTACAAAGAGGGTGCTTAGGTATCTAAAGCATACAATAAATGAATATTTGTTCTATCCCTTCACTTTTGACATAGATATAAAGATGTATTCTGATGCAAATTGGGTTGGCTCCAAGGATGATAGGGAGCACTTCAGGGTACCTATCCTTTGTAGGTTCAAAGCTTATATCCTAGTCACCCAAGAAGCAACCAACTATGGCCCCATCTTCCACATAAGCAGAATATAGAGGCTTGACAAATGCAACTCACGAAGCTATGTGCTTTAAGCAACTATGTGCAGATTTGGAGATATATTCCTACACTCCAATAATCTTTGGAGATAACAGTAGCTCACTTCATTTGGCTCCTAATCCTATATACATGCAAGGACTAAGCACATTGAAGTGCACTATCATTATGTAAGGGAGAAATTGCTTAGCAAGGATATCCAACTATCCTATGTATCAACTCATTTACAATGTGCAGATCTACTCAGAAAGGCACTAGATGGAACAAAGATGAACAGGTTCAAATTGATGATTGGTTTGTAGGAAATCAAGAAGTAGTGAAGACCAAGCATGGTAAGCTTGAGGGGGAACTGTTGGTGCAAATAAACCTAAGCCCACATACTTGGTTAAATAGGCTATGTTTAACTTATTGACATAACCTATGAAAGGCTTCATATGATCAACCTCTTGTAAAAGTACTTCACATTTATCCTTGTAAAAGTGGATTACACCTACGAGGATTTAGGAAGCTCTAAATCACGTATCACTTGGTTGTTGAACAATGAGAGAATCTATCCTATATGTTAGCATTCACCTTTTAGGTATAAGTTTAAATTTGAATTCAAACTTTGGCTCTATGTTCAACTATAAGAAGAGGATCTAAAAGACCCACATGTATATAAAGGGGGAGAGATCATTTTGTAGTACATCCATTGTGAAGTGAGAGCTCATCTCATACCTCATTCACCTCACACACATTGAGCAATTTTTTATTTCCAGTGACATTGTATTTGTACATGTTTAATACATATATGATCATTACATTCTCATCTTAGTTCTCTATCATAACTCCATCAAAAGAATGACCTTCTCAGAGCTTGTTCTCAGTGTGTGGTTGATCATTTTAAATGATTTAATGCATCATAGAATCAGCATACTGTCTATTACAATCCTATAAAGTTTCATTAGCATTGCTTCTCGGGATCGTAAGATATTAGCATATTTTGGCTCACTGGTCTAATGACTATTGTAGCACTTGAATGTCGGGATGGAGTTGTACCTTGCTAAAATTCTTTCTCTACATGTAGTCCATTATTTTTTATGAAATCACTCATGATTGATAGCTTATTAAGTTAGTTAGAGTTTCCCATAAGGAATTAAGACAATTGCTGCCATGCTCAGAGAATTGTTCAAAACACTAAACAGGTGTAAGAACAAAGATAGCAAGTTTTTGTTCTTGCATCAACTGCAACATATCTATTTTGATCCATCAATTAGTGGATCATCTTTCAAGAAAAATATATGGTTATTTGTGCTCATTAGCTAGCTAAAGAGCCCACTACACTCTCTAGCCATCATTCTTAGCAGGTGTGAGGCATGATCTAGCTACACCAATTCATCTCTTGTGACTATCCACCATCTCCTCCAACATGTCTTGACCTAGGAAGGCAAAGTTTTTTTCTTTTAAATAAAGGAAGTTCATGCATGCACAGATGAAGGGGTATGTAAATATTAGGTGTCATACCAGCCATATCTTTGAGCTTGACAATCTTCATCTCCTTCATGTTATCTGGCACTAAGGTTTCCTTATCCAAAGGGATGTGTAAGCCATGCATTTTGAGTGCTTCTCTAAATAAGTTCAAGACAAGCTTGAATTTCTTGAGCTCATTGTTTCGCATCAAAGAATGTATGAGAAAAGTCCCTTCTAAATCCCTCACAGCATTGGTTTGGAAGGTGGATATGAGATAGGAGCACCTTTTGAAATTCGGTTTTGGTAAAGTGGCACTAAAATAATTCTTCAATGCTGCTTTTTACAAATGACCTAGAGTTCTTGTGTGTTTTGAAGTTGCTCAAATTCACATGTGAAAAACTAAAATTTTCCCCAAACATTATTTAATTCACATTTTGACTCCTAGATATGTGCTACATCTCCTAATAGTCATGACATCTCATTGAACAAGTGAGAATGTGCACTAATGTTTTTTGTGAGTCTCGTGGGTGGGTCCTAGATAGGTATTTGACGTATACAATGGAACTCTGCTGGTCATTTGGTAAGTTCTCTATATCTATTGTTAGTTGACTAGTCCATGCCTATGAGCTTGTGCATGTTGTGTTAGCCATAGTTGGTGATGGTGAATGATAGTCACTTAGATGCTAGAAGAATAAGATCACATTAGTATTTCATAAAAGAATAGATGATACCTTGTACTCCTTGCAAGACCAACATGATGTGCATGAGAGTTGGTTGTTAGTCAACTGTTATCAAGTGAATGTGCAAGGGAGTTAGAAGTTTAGTTGACTTCTTAGATGCATACTCTTGATATAGAGTGAATTCAAAATGCATCTATCTTCTTTACGGGAATTCACAAAGTTGGGTCATGGGTTTTAGTACAAATTTTGACTCTTTATATTTTTCCTTATGGGATTAAAAATTTGGCCTTTGATGATATTTAGGGGTTTCAGTGGAGAATGTTCTTGGATATGGGACTTTTTAAGTACCCATTTCCAAATGATACTAGGTGTAATTGTATTGGCTAATATGGTGAGAATAGATTTGAGACTAGATATTGGTGGAATGAGTTCTTCCAAGCATATATTTAGCCAACTTGAATCAGAAATACACCACCTACATTGCCACTAGCATCAATTTGTGCTTCAAAAGGTTTTTGCACATCTACCACTAATAGTATTTGCAAGACTGTTTCTGTTTCTTTTGTTTTCTTCTCATTTTTGTCTTCTCTCTTCAACTTTGCAACATGAACAGATTTCTACTTACTAGTAGGTGAACTCCATCTACCTTTGCCCTTCTCACTAGCTACGAGAGCATGACCTACAATACACATAATATACCTATTTTGCATGGATTGATCTTCATGCAACAATATAGAGACTAAAACCTCAATTGTTTTGGCATTTCAATTTCCTTTCATCATCAATCGAATAGTTGAAGAAAATCTTTGAAATGAATCTCAAAGATCATTAAGAATTTTCTACTCAAGTGACCTATTTGGCAAGACTTCATCATTACAAATGAACTACTCCTTCAAATCTTTGATATTTTTCAAAAACTTGTCCATGAAATCTCCTTGATTCATGTGTTCATTCTCCAACTATTTTTGAAGATAAGAAATGCAAGCCTCATTTCTTGCCTAGTATAAAGTTGTAAGAGTATCCCAAGCATTCTTTGCTATCTTGCAAGAGGGAATGTGAGGGATAATGGCACGTTTGATAGACAAAGCTATCAATGTATGTGCCTAAGAATCTCTGCCATCCGAATGAAGTTTCTCTATAGTAGATGCAATAGGAACCACATCAGGAATAAGAATCTAAAGATCATCATGTTCAATGCCATTTATATCACCTTTGATCATTGTATTCAGAAGTGTATGAGGACATTTTTCAATACTCTACAAAATATTTCACAACCCTTTTGCTACCAATACATGACACATCGTATATGCCCATAAAGGGTAATTCGTGTCATCCAACTTGTCCCCAACAACCAACTTATGGAGTACATCACTGCTTTAACCCATGGACAAGGACTATATACCATGATGCAAAAAAATGACTCTATTTAGAAAAGTTGAACAAAACTACCCTATCCAGTTCTCGTAAACCTCTAGAATACTTTGAGATGCTTGTACTAGAAAACCAAAATATGTATATATGTTTGTCACAAACTTCTTGGACAGGCACTAGGATAGCGTGTTCAATGGCTCAAACAAGTTTTTTGTATGCTCACCAATTTCCGTGCAATTCTAAGACTATGACTAGAGGGTATTGAAGGAGCCATAGATGAAGGAACGACCTAGTTTGATACAAATTTTTGGAGTTTGAGATTTGGATAAGAACACAAACAACACAAGGAAGGAGAGAAGCTTGGAGCACAACACAACACATAATGAATTATGAAGTGAATGTACAAAGATAAAAAACGAGTTAGGGTCTTATGCATATATAAATGCTAGAGGAAAAACAACCTCCTAAAGAGGGAAAAAGTGCCCCGACAGTCTTAAGTGTGTCTAGACACATCATTACCAAAATATATCAACACTAGATTATGGATCCATTCTAACGCTTAATTGATAATGAAATCTCACGTCTCAAAAAAGTTGATAGGCCCATGTATGGGCAGTAGTCCATGAAGTGGCTCCTCATATAGAACTTCCACTGTTCAACCACCTCTACAAGGTCAGGTAATCTTTGTCAATTATATGGTTATAGTTTAGTTCTAGTGAAGACCAAACAACAAGTTGAGTTGGCAGTCCCATATCCTATATTCCCCCATCTAAAGTTGTCTTGATTTTCATAGATCATCGAACACCAAGCAAGATTCACTAAAGTAAATATTCCATAAGCTAGGCCTTCATGTGGAAACATTAAGCCCTCTTAATATAATGTTTTCCTTTGCTTTGTGATTTCTAAGATTTAAATGACTATCCACTCAAATGTGGAATTTCATGAGCTTGTCCCCTATGAGAGACCATAATGCTTTTTCCTTCCAAATTCAACCTAAATATTCTTTCAATCATAAGTAATGAGTGAACTAAGATTTCTTAAGAATCAAAGAGGGATACCATAAAAAGATATTAACAAAATCACAAGTGACCTAAACACCTCTCATAGGGTTTGTATGAATTTGGCTAGCCCTTCTATTAGAGATACAATTTATGATGCTAGTTCAACATGTTAAATAGGTCAATCAATCATATAATAATGGGAGACACATTGGAGCATAGCTTGCTAGTTAGAATAATCGAGTATAAATACTATTAACACTTGACAATTGTGATGAAAACGTTAAGGAGCATCCCAAGAGAGATTTGAAGGTTGACTTGCATTGCATGAGAAATGTGATCAAGTAACACCTGCTAATGTATGGAAAAATGAGAAATCCAATATTCAAGAGGTGAATTTGATGCCAAGAGTGCAAGACCTAGGGCAATACCTTTGACCATATCAATAGGTGAAGTGCATGAAGAATTGTTATGATCAGTCTTATGATCCTTATGATAATGTATCCAAGAGTAAGCAAGTCTCAGGGGTAGAAGAATTTATCAAATTTCACATGAATCATGAAGCCTTTGGCTTAACCCTAGTCAAAATTGCATTGTCATGGTTCCCAACACACACCATTGATATTTCCATAAACCTAGAAGCATTGGTAGAGAATTTCATTTACACCTTCAAGTTGGGCAGTCTAAAGTCCATGAGAATTGAAGCTAGAAGATTTAACAATATGTAGATTAATGGCGGATTGGAAAGAGAACACTTGAAAAGAAGCTAATTTCTCTTTTCCTAAAGATATTAACAAATGGGAATATATACTCTCTTATGTGCATTTGAAGGCTTACAACCTTGAAATAATGCATAAGAGAGTATGTTGTTAGAATTATAGATTCAACAAACTCATAGTTGGAGTGATGCTTATGCTTCCTCAAGCATGACAAGATTCTCAATCGGAGAAAGATGAGACTTAGTTTTTAGAAAGCTACAAATGGAGCAAGAAAATGAGAAATGAATACACCTTATGATCAAAGATCTCATTCTCTTAGAAAAGCCCAACATTATAATGGATATCACCCTACAAACATGTGCAATAGAATGGATGCCTTTGTGTGAATGTAGGAATTATGATAAGAAACTTCAATAGAAAGACCAACAATGTCAAGAACCACAATATTATTAGAGATAAAAATAATAGCTTAGTCATGTATCCTCCTACATATGCATAATGAGATCCTCCTAGAGACCAAAAGACGTATTATAGAGAATCCTATTAAGTTCAACCTATGTACAATCAAGGTAGTTTGGAGTGTGTGAGGCTTGTGCTTGATCAACAACCACCTCCACCTCCAAAATGTTTTATCGATAAATTATGCGAAAGCAAACATTGAATGTGCAATCTTACCTATGAAAGTAGCAATGGTAGACATGATTCATAGCTATTTAGAGACCCATCTTAAGGATCAAGAGGATTTTCCAAGAGCTATGTATATTAAGTTAAATGCTATGACGAAGATACATATCGAGCTCTAATCACTATCAATAATTCAAATTAGATTAATAACTCTATTGTAAGGTTCTAATAAGTTATATTACAAGCTACAATAGAAGGAAAAACAAAGCAATATAGGTGAACCTACTCTTAAAAGTCCATGTTATTGAGTGGTGGTGACAACTTCCTAAAAGACTATCCAAAATCCCCAAAAACATTTACTTGGAAGATTTGAAGCTATTCTAAGGATTGTGGAAAGGATTTCTTTTAGGGATTGCACTCAAAACCCATATAAGAGTGTTCACACATGGCTAAAAATGATGGAAATAATTGGAAGTTATCGTGAATATGAAGGGCAAGTTCCTTTTAGGGGAATCAAACATTGAAGCTAAATATCAAGATTCAGAGCAATCAAATAAAGAACAACACTCCTCATTGCCATAATCCTATTGGAGTTTGAGGTCTAGGGAAGCAGACAGAGAGCACAAGGAAGAAGAAGAACCTTGGAACACAACACACAATACTAAATGAACTATGAGTAGAATGTAGAAAGATAAGTAACTTGTTAGGTTTATAAGAGTATATACAAGAAAGGGGAAAAAAACCTCCTAAAGAGGGAAAAAAGGGGCCCCGATAGTCCTAGAGTCTTGAGACACATCACTACCTAAATATATCAACAAATGCTCCTAGAGAGTGATGTAGTGAACAAGGAGTTGGCATTCATGTATAAGGAAGTGCCAAGCTATGTGGAATCATTCCACAAAAGGAAGTAAGCCCAAAGCTTTGCGGAAAGCTTTAAACTTCTCCCTAGGTGGAGCCTTTGTAAAAAGGTCTACAATGTTCTCCTATGTGGGCACATATATCAAACTGATCTTTCCCACACATAACCTCCCCCTTGCATAATGATAGTTCATCTCAATGTGCTTAGTGCGAGCATGGAACAGAGGGTTCCTTGTAACTTCCAATGCACTCTGACTATCAATGAGGATGGGAGTGGTAGAAGAGTGACCAACACCCAAAGCATCCATGGGCATGATAGCCACACACACTCAACATTCAGTGTCAAAGCTATCCTATACTTAGCCTCACAACTTGAAGTGGCTACAGTAGGCTGCTTCTTGCTCAACCAAGATATACATGAGCTACCAAGCATGAAGCAAAAGCCACTAGTGGACACACGAGTGTCATAGAAACCAGCCTAGTCAAAGTAAAAAAAAAAAGCATATAAATCTAGTAGTAGTGATCCCCCCTTGGCACAAAACAATCCAAGTATTTGGGTACAATGCAACTAGCAAAAGATGCACTTAACTGTCTGCCAATGTTTGACACCTAGGCAATGCATAAACCTGCTCATCTATGAGACAACAAACTGAATATTTGAGCGAGTAATGCGTACGTAAATCAAGCATCCAATGGCCTCTTGATAGGGAACAATATCAAATGCATCTCTAGCATCATGAAGACTCAACCATAAGCCTGTCTCCATAGGAGTGGCAATGGGCTACAACAATGTATAAATATACTTTGTTTGACACAAAGTTATTCCACCATCAACTTGCATGAACTGAATGCCAAAATTATGATGCAAATGCCCCAAATCTAACATCTCAAATGAGGCATGCAGATCAGCCTTAAAGTCATAATTATGCTTCTTATGAGGACTAGTGAGCAACATGTAATCAACGAACACAGCCATGATCAGAACCACATCATTTGCATGTTTAACATATAAGGTGCTCTGAGTAGGACTATTATCAAAACCATGTGCAATCAGATAGACATGTATCTTTTCATAGCAAGCACATGGTGCTTGATTCAAACCATATATTGCCCTTTTCAACCTTTGTTTTCATGCCCTTTCTGCACAAAACCATGAGGTTGAAAAACATACACTTCTTCATGCAAGTCACCATTCAAAAATGTAGTTTTAATGTCTAACTGATGTACATTATAAAGATGATGAGTTGCAATTTCTAAGTAGCTAGAATTGAACCATCTTTTGGGAATGCAGAATGCTACAATTTGCTCAATATAAAGCCTTCATAGACATGTTTACTAAGTGCCTCAAGTTTGGGTTGAGAGTACACCATTTCGGATTTCTACAAGTGTAGCAAACTAACAAAATTTAGATGACCAAAGCATGCATGTCAAAGCTTTGCATTCGACATAGCCTGAGAATCATGTACTACACATGCTAAAGCATTCACAAATTTTTCATAGTCTATGAGCTTATACAACCCATGACATAAAATGCCATAAGCATTTATCACATCGCCATTTGACAAATCATGAACTCTACATTTGTCATCAATAAATTTTAGAACCAAGCCAATCTTGGCGAATGGAGAAACTGATAACAAATTTCTCTCGATCCCTCACAAAAATCAAGCATCCGACAATGTAAAAGAACTATGATCAATAGTAGTCAAAATGATCTTACCAACATAAAGGGAGTTGTTGGCACATGTGATAGTGTTCCCTATAGGGGCAAGCTCAAGTGAAGTGAAAAAACTATTCTCTCAGGTAATATGTTTGGTTTCCCAACTGTCAAAGTACTAAACATCTTAGTCTACTACAAACATGCACTCCTCATGAGAAGATGGGTCAAAACTACAAATAGTACTAAATGCCCATTCTTCATTCCACAAAAGATTAGCAGACTCTGTTTTCGGTGTAGACACCTCTGCAACAACCATTCTAGCCTCTTTCTTCTTTGCCTCTTTTGTAGCCAGTTTTGGAAAACATTTAATGACATGATCATTTCCTTTACAGTCCTTGCAAAATAATTTTTTGTTTTCTATTTTTTTGTTGTCTTTTTCATCCTTCTTTGATTATGTAGAATTAGCAGATTTCTGCTTACTAGTAGATGGGATCCATTTACCTTTTCCCTTTTGACTAGCCAGGAAAGCTTGATCTACAACATGCATAAGGCACGTGTTCTGCCTAGATTGTCCTTCCTACAACAGAACAGAGACTAAATTCTTAAATGTTAGTTTCATTATCAACGAAATAGTAGAAAAAAACTATGATATGAATCAGGAAGATCATTCAGAACAATCTGCACAACTGAACTGTCAGGAAAGACTTCATCAGTAGAAATCAACTGTTCCTTCAAATCTTTGATCTTTGTTAGAAAACTATCCATGGAATCTTCTTCATTCATGTGCTGGCTCTCCAACTGTTTTCAGAGGTAAGCAACACAATCCTCATTCTATGCCTAGAATAATGTGGTTAGTGTACCCCAACCATCCTTAGCTATTCTAGAAGAGAGAATGTGAGGAATAATGGCATGTTTGACAGACAAGACTATCAATGCATGTGCCTGAGTATCTTTGTCATTGCAAAACATTTGCTCTATAGTAGGTGCAATAGGAACTGCAACACGAACAAGAATCTATAGAATATCTAAATCTTCAACACCATCTGTGTCAACTTCAGTAGTTGTATTTGTAGGTGTAATAGGACGTTTTTCAACACTGTGCATAATATCCCCAAATCCTTTTGTGACCAATACATGACCCTTCATATAAACCCATAATGGGTAGTTGGTATCATCCAATGTATCCTTAATAGCCAACATACAAAATACATCACTACTTTCAGTGATGGCCTTTGACTAAAACACCTTGATGTAAAAAAATCATTGTATCGGAAAAATTTGAACAGAACTTTCCTAAAGAGTTTTGGTAAACCTGTAGGAGACTTTGAGACACTTATAATAGCGAATGAAACCTATATATATCTTTGGCACAAAAAGACAAAATTTCATATACAAGCACTGTGATAGTGCATTTCGAGGTTGAAACAAGCTCAAATCATGATCTTGACACCACACTACAAAGTTGTTTTGATCTTCTAATCACCCTAGATTAGGTTCACAAAATCTTGTGCGATTTTGAGACTATGACCAGAGGGGTTCTGACAATGCCCTAGATGAGGAGACCTCCTGCTCTGATACCAATTGTTGGATTTTAGGGTCTGCGAAAGCACACAAATAACACAAGGAAGAAGAAGAAGCTTAGAGCACAACAGACAATATTGAATGAATTACTAGTAGAATGTGAAAAGATAAGCAAACCGTTAGGATTATCGGCATATATACAAGTGAGAGGGGACCTCCTAAAGAGGGAAAAAGTTCTCTATCATCATGGCATTAGAAATCTCAAGCACATCTAGAGGATTTGGTTCTAGTGCAAGTGTTCCAAGGTGAAGCAATAACTTGCAGGGCAAAGACCATTTTGAGATCCAAAAATTTGATGGAACAAATTTTAGTCTATGGAAGAATCAAATCAAAGATACATTGATTTAGAGGAGACAATGGAAGCCTAAGAATCTCAAAGAATCTTGTTGATATGGATGATGATGATGATTGGGATGCATTGGATGAAATGGCTCAGTATACCATCTGATTGCACCCGGCAGAGAATGTTTAATTTGTAGAATTAGACTGTGATAATGTAGAGGAGTTTTGGAAGAAGTTATCCAATACATATGGAAAAGAAATGGCATCAAATACAGTATGTCTAATGAGAAAGCTATATGATCTTTGCATGAATGACATAGAAAATGTTGCTACTCATGTGAGTGAGATTGATGCTATATTCACCCAGTTATAGGCTGAGGAAATGGATCTCGATAATGAAATGAAAGTAGTCTTGTCATCATCATGGAATACATTTCACATATCTATTAGCAATAGTGCACCTTGTGGTAAATTGTTCTATGGTGATATATATAGAGCACTCTTGAGTGAGGATATTCATAGAAAATCTATGGTTGGCATTTAGAGAACAAGAAAAGGAATGGTGAATCGAATAAGAGTAGAAGTAAATCAAGGAAGAGGGATATTGAATGCCATTATTGTCATAAGAAAGGATACATGAAGAAAGGTTGTTGTGCATTAAAGAATGCCAAAGATAAAGGAGAAATGTTGATGTGCATGTTAAAGCACTTTCAATCTAGTTTGACTGTGAAGATTGAAGAAATTAATGCCTTTTTTTATGATTCTGATATGTTTACACTTGATACTACTGTGCCAATTGAGCCTCTTATGGTTGATTCTCTTTCCCACATGGCACAACTAGATTTTGGTGCTTTTTTCTATATGATACCACAAAGAGAATGGTTCTCTCCTTATGCAGTAATGTATGTTGGTATTGTGAGCCTTGGTGACTCTTACTAGTGTGAGATTGTTGGGATTGTAGATGTTGTTGTGCAAATCATTGATGGTTCAAAATTCACTACGCATAATGTACGTGAGGTACCTTAGTTATCACATAGTTTGATGTTGGTTGGTCAAGTTGATGACTTCACTTACAAGGTAGTTTTCTATGCTCACTCCTTTCACGTATCAGAGGGCAATACGTTTATTGCAAAAGGAAACAAACTTGGCTCACTTTCTCCCTTATTTGTTTTGTAGAAAGAAAACTTGTTAGTTTTTAACGAACAACCTATGGATTGTATTTGGCATGGTTGTTTGCGCCATGTCTGTTATAGTGGAATGGAAAATATTTCTCATTCTGGTTACTTACCTATGTTATCATTCTTTGATTTCTAATTTTGGGAGCACTATCAATATGGAAAGAAAATTAGGAATGCATAGGAAAGACATTGACTATTTGAATCAACCTTTAGACCTCGTTCATAGAGATGTGTGTGGTCCTATGCCCACAAGGTATCATTCTTTTTACTTTCTCACTTTCATAAATGATGCTACTAGAAAAGTCTGGGTATATCCTATCAAATCAACGGATGAGGCTTTACATTTAGATAATGGGGGTGAGTATACCTCACAAAAATTCCTTTTTTGTCAGTCTAGAGGAAAGTAGAGAGTTTATAGCTCATTATATCCTACTGCAAAATGTTCTAGCCAAAAGGAAAAATCGAACTATTCACAATAGATTAGTTTCTATGCTACATAATGCAAACGTTTCACAAGGTTTTTGGGTAGAAGTAGTATTGACTTTAGTTCATGTGATTAACCTTTCTCATAGTAGTGCAAAAGGTATGAAAGTTTTACAAGAGTTATTGATAACAAAGCTAACATATGGTGATCATCTTTGAGTCTTTGGGTGTGAAGCATATGTTTATATACCTAAGAATCATAGACAAAAGCTAGACCATAAGTCAAAAGAAATCCATTTTTCTTGAATATGGTCAAAAAGGGTGATTTGGATATAGCTTATTGGATCCTGAGACATGAGGAGTGATCAGAACTAGTGATGTCATTTTCAATGAGTCTAAGATGCATAAACAACCCATTAAGGAGGTTGAAGTGAGAAGATTGGTGTTTGAGGATACTAGGGCTCTAGTTAGTATGCATAAAATGCTAACTAGAGAAGATTGGTGTTTGAGGATACTAGATCTCTAGTTAGCATGCATAAGCAGGTACAAAGCTAGACTTGTGGCTAAGGGTGTTGCACAAACCCAAGGAGTTGATTATGAAGAAACCTTCTCACTTGTGGCCAAAAGAGCAACCATCAGGTATTGGTAAGTGTGGCTGTATCAAAGAATTGGAACATGTACTGATTGGATGTAAAAAATGCATTTCTAAATGGCTATATTTCAGACGAGGTGTACATGTCTCAACCTCTTGGTTATGAGGACCCAAGCAAGGTAACATATGTGTGTAAACTAAACAACGCTCTTTATGGATTGAAGCAAGCACCTAGGGCATCGATCCATACGTTGACTACATACCTTCAGGATGAAGGATTCATCACGAGTATAGTAGATACTTCTCTATTTATTAAGAGAAGTAATTCAAAGGTGATATATCTATGTGTGTATGTTGATGATATCATACTTACATGTAATGATGCTAATGGCATCAACCAGATAAAAAATCAAATGATGTAGGAGTTCAAAATTAGTGATCGTGGATCATTAAAGTATTTTCTAAGACTTGAGTTAGTCTATACTAACTCAGGCATTTACATTACTCAAAGAAAATACAAATTCTTTAGATCTTGCAGCAAATCCTATTAATCATGCTAGGACTAAGCATATAGAGGTCCACTATCATTATGTGAGAGAGAAGCTATTGAACAAGGAAATTCAATTGGCATATGTATCAACTAATATGGAATGTGCAGACTTATTGACCAAAGCACTTGATGGTAATAAACTTTCTAGGTTTTAAGCTATGATTGGATTGCAGGTGTTGGGGGATTTTTGTGCAAAAAGGGATTTGAGTGTTTGTACGAGAAAAGAGAAAGATAAGAAGAAAGATACAACACTAAAGACTCTGTCGATTGACTATATGAAGACAAATACAATGGTGATTCACAATACAATTCAATGCTTTCTGTGCAAAATCCCATAGAGTGCACAATCAAAAAATACAAAATATGCAAGGGTCTTGTTGCTGCCTAACTTCTCTGCATCACGCCTCCGCCTTCTCTAAGCTTGCACTTGTGCACACTTTGCACTCAAGCTTCCAATAGGGGGAGGAATGGACACCTTCTGTCGGCACGTGCACAACTTCAATGGGACCTTGGGATCTTTGGTGGTATAGCTTAGCACTTATCTACACACTTCTAAGTTCTCTTCATGCACACCTTGTACTTCACTTCTCAACGTCGCACACTCACTGTATCTCTCTTGCACTTCTCTATCTTGCTTAGCTTAGACTATGCTCCCCTTGCTTCATTCCTCAAGAATAATGCCTTGCCTTGATTTGAGTGTCGGTTCACGTACGCTCCTAACTGCTAGAGTATCTTGGTGCTCACTTTGATGTCCCCAGATTGTCTCTAAAAGTGAGCAGCCAATGAATCCCTATTTTGTCCTATAGGGACTTTAAACTAAAACAAAGAATTTTAATTGGAGTCCATACTTTCACTTCTGCATACACTGCTGCTTCACATACCTTCACCTTTTGCCTTTTAATTCTTCAAATGTGCACCTAAGAGAGGGTTCACCTGAACCTTCCAAATACTTTTAAAAACACTTTGAACCTTAGAGAATTATAGAAATACCTCTGCAACCTACAACCAATTTTCTGTAATTTTACCCTTTGTGAACAATTAATTGTGCACTACTTGTGCACCTTGACACCTCAACTTTGAACACTTTGACTTCATCCATGTTGACTTTGACCTTGAACACATTGACTAATTTCTTTGACTTTGACTATGGTTGACTTTAACCAATATTACTTTTATGGGCTGAACAAATGTCCACCACCTAATGGGCTCTCCCTCTCAGAGAGCTACAACCAAAACCTAGAGCAAAGATGACACGATGATTCCTGTGCTGCATCAAAAGGAAACTTGAGCAGCAACTAAGGCCACCAGGAGCAGGAGAGAACAAACACTAAAGGAGAACCAAAAGTGTAAATTTTGCATAGAAAAGCAAAGGAGAGCAAAGGGAGGGTAGGAAGGAGGGGGAAGGGAGGGCTGATAGGGCCGAGATGGATAGGTAGGGAGGGTAAGGATGGGACCGGATAGAAGGGTAAAGGGAGAGTGAGGGAGTAGGAGTATGGGGTCTGGAGTGGGCCAAAAAGATAAAACAAGAAAGCTACAAAGGTTCCATATGGGAAAGTATGAAACATATGGTAAATTAAAGTGAAAATAGACCATGTGGTCCATGTGTGGAATTAAAAGGAGGTGAGAAATGTGCTCAAAACATATGGGTTTTGACTAGAATCATAGAAAAGGTGGGATTATGGAAACATTAAGGCAAACAATGAGTTTGAAGATGCCAAAATACATGAAAATGACCCCAAGTTTGAAAAAAATGGCCATTCGAGGTGCAATCTAAAGCCAAAAGCATTGGGCCATGAAAAGAAAGTATGTATATATATATATATATATATATATATATATATATATATATATATATATATATATATATATATATATATATATATATATATATATATAGCAAATATAAAAGGTTTCCTCCTTTTTTAGCTTTTATTCTTTTTATTTATATTTTTTTGTTTGTATGCACGATTAGGCAAAGCTGAAATAAAAAATAAAAGAAAATTAAAATAGATAAATAAATAAAATAAAAATAAAAAAAAACATACGAAATGGGGGGTCTAGGTGGAGAGAAAAAATAAAAAAAGAAAGTAAAATAAAATAAAAAAATAATATCAAAATAAAGAAAATAAAAAATAATAAAATAAATTAACAAAAAAAAATGGGCTTGTGGGGGGGGGAGGGGAGGGGGGCACCGGGGAAGGGGGGAGGTAGGGGGGAGGGGGGTGGAGGGGGGGTTAGGGAGGGGGGGTTTGGGGGGGGGTATTTTTTGTGGAAAAATATATCCCTCTTTTATTTTGGAAAAAAATCCATGGGGGCCCTCTTTTCTTTTTGAAAATATCAGAAAGTTGGATAAAATTACAAATAAAATCTCAAACAAATGCAAAAAAAATCCAAAAAAAATCAAAAAATTTATGAAGAAATTCCCTATAGGTCTAGGCTAATTTCCTCACTCAAAACCACAGAGAGCTTCCTTTATTCCTCCACTTTATCAAGAAAATGAGAGTTGAAAAGGATGAAAAAATGCTATAAAAATTCTAAAAATGCTTGAAAAATTCCAAAAAAGTTTTAAAAATTAGCTTATACAAAGGGTTATGAAATGGTTGCTAAATTTCCTAAAAACTCAAGGAACAAGCATGAAAATGATTAAAAAAGACTTAAAACCTGAGTAAAATGATATGAGAAGGCTATGTACAACCTAGACAGATTTTGCAGGTTCCAGGTACGTGATCCATAAATCTTCAGGTTTGTTGAAGATAGGCCTTGAGCCCTCATATATTGACCAGTGGTAGGACCTGTCCTTTTAGAGTCTCTAACTCCACTTCACCCCAATTCAGCAGTGTCTTAATTCGATAAGGTCCTTCCCTGTGTGGAAGCCATTTTCCCCTTACTTGTGTATGGATTTGAGGTCTATGGACAAGAACCAACATGCCTGTTTGTACATTATTGTTCCACAGATTCCAATCATGTGCCTCTTTCCTCTTCATTTGACTCGCTATGGATT
The DNA here is from genome assembly GCA_020310875.1 of Ceratopteris richardii. Taxonomy (NCBI): domain Eukaryota; kingdom Viridiplantae; phylum Streptophyta; class Polypodiopsida; order Polypodiales; family Pteridaceae; genus Ceratopteris; species Ceratopteris richardii. Next base: position 65,733,239 of record CM035420.1, read on the forward strand.
GTTTTGCAGCATGTAGACGTATCTCTTCCACTTTATGCAGTGCTCAAGCCTATGAAAGACACCACAATCTTTCTTTCCCCGCACGAATGCTAGTTTTGGTGATCCATGTAGGGCCATAAACCAATTGGAATGGAGAATATCCAGTAGCTTCTTTCTAAGCTAATCTATATGCCCATAGGCTATCTTGATAAGCAATGCCCCACGAAGTGGCCTGTAACATACATTCCTTCCTTAACATGGCAATTAATACCTTGTTGGTGGATTTTGCCTACCAATTAGCTCTTGGATAATAGGCACAAGAGGTCCTATGTAGAATTTTGTACGTGTTAAAAATTTCTTGTAGGACTGTATTCACAAAATGAGTACCTTGGTCTATACAAATTTTAAGGATGCACCAAACCTACAAATAATGCTACTACAAATGAAATTAGCAACAGTTTGAGCAGTGCAATCAGGAGAGGCAATAAATTCAACCCACTACATAGTTAGTGGCGATCAATAGATACTTTTCTCTTTTGGGAATCAACGGAGGGTAGATGGGCCCTACAAAATCTAGCCCCCACTTCTCAAATGGTTGCCAAGAAGTGGAAATAATCAAGGGGTTGTGTCTCTACTTTGTTGGCTTGGGTCCACACCTCTGACAAACATCACATGCCTTTCCCCATTCCTCTACATCATTGAATAATGTAGGCCACCATAATCTAGCATCAAGGATCCTATGACTCATAATGAGTCCTAGAAGGTGCCCAACACATGTTCCTTCATGTGCAGATTTAAGGACTTCCATCTCTTCTTATTCTTTAATGCACTTCCTAAACCTGTTATCTTTTCCCCATCTATATAATTTTCCTTCAATGAAGGTAAAATTTCTACTTTTGATTAGCATTCTCTTTCTTTGCACAACACTTGCCTTCTCCGGATACAATCTAGTTTTAATAAAATGCTTGATGTCCTCATACCAACATTGAGCTTGTACCACAAACAGATTAGCATCTGGAAAATAATCATTTACTCCAATTGCTTGATCCATCATGTTGATCCTCGATAGGCGGTCTGCCATAACATTTTCTTTACCTAGTCTATGGACTACAGAAAAATCAAATTCCTCAAACAATACTAACCACCTCCATAGCCTACCAGTCACTTGTGGTTTGTTCACTAAATATTTGAAGGATTGATGATCAGTTATGATAACAAATTTCACTCTCAGCAAGTAATGATGAAACTTTCGCACAACAAAAACCATGGCTAAGGCCTCCCTTTCTATGGTGCTATAATTTCTTTTAGCCTTGGTCAAAATTCGATTGGCATATTGAATTGGTCTGTATAGTTTGTATTCTTTGCTTTTTTGAGTCAAAACTGCCCCCACTGCATATGCACTAGCATCTACATGTATATGAAAAATTTTTTAACACTCTAAGTGTGATCGGAATGGGAGTAGCCACTAACCTTGAACTTAATTTTTGATATGCTTTTTCCTCCTCTTCTTCCCATTTAAAAGGTACTTCCTTACATGTAAGCCTTGCCAATAGTCTGGCTATATCTGCATACATCTTAATAAACCTTTGATGGTACCCTGTATCTCCTAGAAAACTTTGAATCTCTTTCAAAGATCTAGGTCTAGGTAACTTTAATATAGTTATAGTTTTGTCTAGGTCAGGTGACATACCTTTGGAGGATACCACATGTCCCAGGAGGGTACCTTCAATCACCAGAAAATGGTATTTATTTGGGTTCAATTTCAACTTTGTTTCTCTGACCTCTTAAAAACTTACTGTAATTGAATCAGATGCTTTTCTAAACAATCCATTGGAGTCTCTACAAGAGTACCTGGAAATGATGAAAAATCATCCATGAAAATTCTGAGAGACTCTATTAGCAATGTTCCAAAAATGAGATTAACTCTTTGATTGAAAGCAGCTGGGGCATTTCTTAGTCCAAATGGCATCTTTACATATACATAAGTTCCCCAAGGTGTAATAAATGCAGTCTTCTCTTGATCCTTAGGATGGATGGATATTTGATTATATCCATCGAATCCATCCATGAACCTGTAAAGTGTATGTCCAACTACTTCTTCTATGACCTTTTCAAATCAAATGGCATTGGAAATCCATCTGGGATGGTTACCTTGTTCAATGCTCTAAAATCCACACAGATTTTGATCTTGTTAGTGTTTTTCTTTGGAACAATTACCATAGGAGATAGCCATTTCTAAATGATCTGCAAGGATGATAATTCTTGCATCTTCCATTTCTGAATTTCCAAGTAAATAGCTTCAACATATTTAGGATTCAACCTATAACTCTTACCTCTCACTAGTTTTGCTCCTTCAATCAAAGAGATTCGGTGCTCTTTGTAACTAGGCGGTACTCTTTCTAAATCCTTGTAGTGCCAAGCAAAGATATCTGCAAATGACTTCATGAAAGATATTACCTTTAAGAGCACCTCCCGATGATTGCCTATGCATGGGGCTATTAAAATGGGACACAACTCATCCTTGTTGCCCAACTGAACCTTCTTCACTGGATGCTTGTTTACAATGTTATCTGTAAGTCCCTCCTGAGTAGCATCCTTGGTTATATTGTCCCACATAGCTTCGATATCATAAGCAGGAACATCTTAAATGTTTATTTGCACTTCTTCCTCTTGAATCCATCCTCGAGGGATCTCATGAAGTGGTAATTAATCCTCTTCTATATTCTTTTTCTTACCTTTAGACTATGAACCTTCTTTTTGGTTGCAATCCATACAAATAACTTCCTCTATATGGTTGTGTAAAGGAGACCTCTTTCCCCTTCTGTGGTCTTTTGCCGGCTATCCCAACCCAGCTACTTGAATTCTTTCCTCTTTTTCTGAATACACTTCTTCTATGTCTGAGTTAGATGGAAAAATTCCAAAGCAAGGAAAAGATTTCCCTACTTATAACCATGTGAGCATGTCGTCTTCATCATATAGATCCACTTCCTTGCCTTCTTGATTGTCTATAGAGTCCATATCTATGTGTATACCAACTGATTGGCTTCTTGATTATCTATAGAGTCCATATCTATGTGTATATATGGCATCACTGGTACCTATGAGATTTTCTTTTTGCCTTGTATATGCACTAGTGGTGGTTGTGTCTTCAGATGTCTCCTTGTCTTTGTTCAATCCATTAATCCATGATTCTTGACCTATTTCTACTTGAGCCTTCGATTTGCTTCTTATCTGCATTGTAAAAGATTCAATTTCTTCTAACTGCACCACCTTGGTAGATGTTGATGGCACATTGACTTGGTCTACCGTTTCTCCTTTGCACACCCAAATCATTTGAATATGGGGCCGAGATGAAGGTGCTTGGTTCTTAGGACAACAATTAGTACTAGTGGTGTCTGGCCTCTGAGCAGTTCCTACAAGGAGGGGCATTTTGTAGTAGAGTGCACCTACTTTGGTAATGCCCACATTCTCCAAATCTGAAACAAATAATTGGCATCCTTGGCCCATTTCCAAACTTATTCCTATGTCTAGGGTTTTATTTGTTACCTTGATTAGGTGGAGCTTCCATCACATTGGCTGGTGGTAGGGCTCCTCCTTGTGTCCAAAAAGTTGTTGTAGGCATTCCTGTTGAAGAACAATCTTGAGCCCCATGCCTCGTTTTCGTACATAACTAATATGATACATTTAAGAGTGGACATTCGCTTACCACATGGCCCTGTTTGCTGCACATGGTACACCATGGCCCATTTTTAATGCCACCTCCTCTTAATTCTTGTAATTCCTATCGAAGTTGAGCTATTTCTTCTGCTTGAGCTTCCTCTTTCTTTTGTAGTTTGAGGGCCTCGATTTCTCACTGCAACAAGGTTACTACATTTTCTTCTTCCTTTTTATGTTTACTTCTTTTTAAGTTCTCTAGCTCTTTCCTTAGCTGAATAATTGGATCTTCAATTTCTACAAAATAAGGTGGCTGCGAAGAACTTGCTCCATATTGTTGTCTTATTTGTTTCATCCATGTAGCTGTATTGATGAACTCCTCTATGGAGGTTGTTGGAAACACTAATGATTTTACATTGTATAGTCACTAGAAGTGGTTTAACTAACCATTTCTTAATAAATAAGTCATGTGGAGGATCTAGCAACTTAGACATTAGTGCCTTGGCCCTAGTTACAAACTCTGGAAACGTTTCACCACGACATAGTCTCAAGTTTTCTAATTCCTCTATGATTATCTCTGTAGTATTCCCATGCTCGAATTGAGTTTTGAATGCATCTTTCATTAAATCCCAAGTGGTGAAATAGTTTTCAACAAACTGGCTGAACCATTTATCTGTGAACCCTTCTAATGTGGCAGGAAAGAGTATAAAAAAGGCATCCTCTCTTCCCATCAAAACTCTTGTTTTGGATAATGCTAGGTGTTGGCTATGTAGAAGTGCGAAAGACACACGAGAAGCACACACAAGGAGCACAAACGCAACAAGACACACGAAGAAGATGATGGCTAGAATAGCTCTCACTATTGAGGATGAACTAAACTGAAGTAAGAGTTGAATAATATCCCTAAGTACAAAGTAGCACCACATATGAGAGTATCAAGTATGTGGTAACATGGGGAAAAAACCTCTAGCCGGCACTAGAGTAAGAAGTGCCCATGTATAGGGAAAAAGGTTCACATCAAAGCTACTCGAGGAACACATAAGTGTAACAAGCCCCCTTGAAGCGAATGATGTGAACACATATAGGGAGTGACACATGAGCCCCCAGAAGGTAATAAGCCTAAAGCTTTGCGAAAAGTTTCAAACTTGTCTCGTGGAAGAGCTTTGGTGAATATGTCTGCCACATTATCTTATGTAGGCACATATACCAAATCAATATCTCCTGCATGAAGGCGCTCTCTCACATAGTGATAATGCACCTCAATATATTTGGTCCGTGCATGAAACACTAAGTTTCATGCAACAACCAAAGCATTCTGACTATTAGTGAGAATATGTGTAGCAGCATCAATCTCCATGCAAAGATCCATCAATATGCATCTCAACCATATACACTCCACTGTAGCTGTGAAATCTGGCTTGTACTTAGCCTCAAAACTCGATGTCGCCACTATAGGTTGCTTCTTACTCAACCAAGATATGCATGACTCTCCAAGGAAAAAGCAATTACCACTAGTGGACACAGGAGTATCATAACAACCAGCCCAATCACTATCTGTAAAAGCATGCAAGCATGGCTGAATATCTCTGTTATAAAAGACACCTAAGCTCAAAGTGCCTCAAAGATATCTAAAAACATGTTTCACCACTTGTTGACGCTTAGTGTCAGGGCTATGCATGAATCGACTCAATTGGGAAACTGCATACTGTATATCCGGCCTTGTGCTGCATGCATATATAAGACATCCCACAGCTTGTTGATAAAGAGAAGTGTCAAATGCATCACTAGAATCCTCAACGGAGAACCTGAATCCTATCTCAACTCATGTGGAAACTGGCTTGCAATCCTCAAAGTTAAAACACTGAAGTAGTTTTTCAATGTACTTTGCTTGATGCATAACAATTCCCCCCTCAACGGATACAAACTGGATGCCAAGGTAGTAGCTCAAAAGACCAAGATAAGTGACATCAAAAGTATGTTGCAAATCAGCCATAAGAATGTCAAGCTTTGCATCACATGACGTAGTTAAGAGTATGTAATTGACATAAATAACAAGCACTATAAGATCAGCCCCATTTTTACATACATAGTGTGCTTTCAGTTGGACTACATGTGAAGCCAAGAGCAATCAAGTGCTTATGGGTTTTCTCATACCATGCACATGGAGCTTGCTTGAGACCATACAAGGCTTTATGCAAGTGACAAACCATATGCTCTTTCCCTTTCATATCAAATCTAGGAGGTTGCTTCACATAAACCTCTTATTGCAAATCACCATTCAAGAAGACTGTTTTTATGTCCAACTGATGTACTTTCCAACCTCGATGGGCAGCCAATGCAACCACGGTACGAATGGTAGCCATGCATGAAGTAGGTGCAAAAGTTTGCTCATAGTCAATGCCATATTGTTGTGCATATCCTTTGGCAAGCAATCTAGCTTTGTAGCGAACAATGGCACAATCAGATTTTCTCTTAATCTTGTAAACCCACTTTGTACCAATGGCATTCTTTCCTTTTGGCAATTCACATAACTCCCAAGTACCATTTCTATGTATGGAATCCATTTTTTATTGCATAGCACTCATCCATTGTGGATCGTTACATGCATCTTCAAAAGAAAGTGGCTCTTCATTACATGTTGTAGCAATAAGAGAATAATCCACAAAATTACTTGATGCATGGTGAGAGCTTGATCTTGTTCTACCAAGTAAAGGTGCACTCAATTTGTTGTCGTGCAAAGTTTGTTTCAGCCAGTTTGGCATAGTTTGAGCACTCTTGATAGACATGTGTTCATTATGTAATACATCTTCAACATGTACATCATGCATGGGCTGAATTTCATACTCATTTTCATCCATATTCTGACGCAAATGTTCAGCCATATGTGGCTGGAAATTTCCAGTAGTTTTGATAATTTTTGGCTAAAACTTTGCAGCCATCTTTGGCTGGAAATTCTCTACATTTTCAACCCTATTTGGCTAGAATTTTTCAGCCGTTTGAGCCTCATTTGGATAGTCTACATGGCCATAGTCAAGCGCACCATTTTGGAACAAAGGCATGAGTGTATCGAACACATCTTGTGAGCTAACTATTGGCTGTTTTTTGCATTCAAATAGAGGAAAAATTGAATTTTCAGCAAATAGCACATCTCAACTCACAATAATTGTGTTCGTCAAAGGATGGTACAATCAATATCACTTACTTTTAGCACCATAACCAACGAATATACATTTCTTTGCCTTGTCATCAAGTTTATGACGTTGTTGTGATGGCACAAGAGCATATGCCAAACAACCAAATACACGCATATGACTAACCATACGGTTATGACCATTCCAAGCCTCATAAGGAGTGATGACTCTCAATGCTTTTGCAGGGCAGTGATTCAACACATAATTTGCACACATGATCGCTTCCATCCAAAGCTTATCAGGAAGATGCTTTCCTTTAACCATACATCATGCCATTTCAAGTAGAGTTCTATTTTTACGCTCGGCAACACCATTTTGTTGAGGTGTATATGGCACCGTACATTGGTGTGAAATACCTCTTTCATGAAGAAAAACATTAAACTCATGTGACATGTATTCACCACCATGATCCGTGCATAGAGTCAAAAGCTTTTGTAAAGAAAAAATTTCAGCCATAGCTAAAAATGCTTTGAAGCAAGAAAATACCTCATTCTTTGCTTTCATAGGATACACCCATGTATGGCGAGTAGCATCATCAATGAAGGTAACAAAATATACATGCTTCCCAAAAGATGGCGTCTTGATGGGACCACATAGATCACTATGAACAAGTTGCAATTTTCTTGTAGTGTGTGTATGATTAGCTTTTGGAAAAGAAGCACGATGCACTTTTCCAAGAATGCAACCTTCGCATGCATGCTTTTCAATGGACTCAAGTGTAGGCAAAGGAATAATCATGTCCTTCTTTTGCAAGTAAAGCAAACTATTGAAGTTCAAGTAACCAAAACGAGCATGCCAAAGCTCCATTTTAGCCATGGAAGAAGTACGAGCAAAGAAGGCATTCGAGGCTGCCCTCTCATATGTATCCATGCAATACAAACCATTACATAATGTACCGGACATCAGGATAACATCGGCATTGCTGAAATCATGTACACTTATCAGCAACAAAGTGTACATGAAGTCCACCTTTGGCAATCAAGGGAACTGAAATTAAGTTCTTCTTTATACCGAGCACATACAATGCATTTTTCAAGAGAATCACACCTCCATTCGTAGTTGTAAGCTCAATTTCTCCTACTCCAATGATAGGATAAAGGTGTTGTTTGCACAAACCACATGTCCTTCTTTGGCTACATCTTTCAAAGAGGCAAAAAATCTTTTGCATGATGTTATGTGCTTTGAAGCACTACTATCAAAGAACCAATCCGAATCATCCTTACTCACAACCATACATTTAGAATGCAAAGAAGCATTAAAATGACATGTAAGAACACATGCCCAAAAATCTTGAGCCATGTTAGCTTCATCATTCTTTACATTTACTGAATTCTCAGCATTAGAAATGCCAGATTCCTTCTTCTTCTCATTGCATTTAGCAAGCTTTCTACACTCGTCAATAGTATGACGAGCCTTCCGATAATATTTGCATCTCTTCTTCTTTTGCAAAGCACTATCATTAGAGGAATGAGTGGAAGAGGAAACTTGAGGCTTTGGTTTTGATGAACCCAAAGCTGAACCATACTTGCTTTTCCCCTTTGTGAGATAGCAAGTGTTTGTGTTTCCTCAATCAAACCACTCCTATTCACTCTAGCTTGCTCTTCTTGCAAAAGAAGAGACACAACCTCATCAAATTCATACATATTAGGATTTCCTTTTGCAACCAAACGGAGTGTAGCAGCAAAGCTTTGAAAAGATTCCGGTAATCCTTTCAACAATGTAGAAATGAGTGATGCATTCAGAATGATCTCACCTATGTTTGCCAATTGCTCTTTCAAGTTCTTGATGTGTGTCACATACACATCCACCGACTCATTTTCAGTCATACATACATCCTCAAGTTGCTTCCTCAAGTACGCAACACGTGCTTCATTATGCATGGCATATAAAGAAGCAAGAGTGTCCCATGCCTGTCTTGATGTAGAACATGACCGAATGTGTGGAACTATATGATGCTTCACTGAAAGCATAATCAAAGCATGATCTTGAGCATCTTTTCCATCCCATCTAAGCTTCTCTTGTGGAGATCGAGAAGGAGAAACCATTGTACTCGAAGAAGAAGCTCCATTAGTGACAGTAGACTGTGAAGTAGAAGCACCTGCCGGTCTTCGATCTACATCTGCCACTATGTTCCAAAGTTGTTTTGCAATAAGAACATGCTTCATCATGTAAGACCACATCAGATAGTCGGTCACATCAAGCTTATCTTCGGCTTGAAGCATGCCAAACAATTCATTCTTGCTTGCAATTTCACTAAGGAACAAGAAAGTGACAAAATCTTCACTTCGACGAAAGCTGAAATAAGGGCTGAAATTTCATCTCACAAATCATCACTCTGATGGTGATTTTGACTGCATGAATGGCTTCGAAATTCAAGGTAAAACCCTAGCACACTTGGTGGAAATGTTTCTTGGTTGCTGAAATTCACAATTCTATGCTCCGAAGTTGATTTGCACTATTAGAAGTGTCCGCGCATCATGACACAAAAAATTGAAACTTGAGAAGGAGCTGAACTTGCTCTGATACCATTGTTGGGTGTGTAGAAGTGCAAGAGACACACGAGAAGCACACATAAGGAGCACAAATGCATCAAGACACACGAAGAAGATGATGGTTGGAATAAGTCTCACTATTGACAATGAACTGAGCTGAAGTAAGAGCTGAATAATATCCCTAAGTACAAAGTACCACCACATATGAGAGTATCAAATATGTGGTAACATGAAGAAAAAACCTCTAGCTAGCACTAGTGTAAAAAGTACCCATGTATAGGAAAAAAGGTTCACATCAAAGCTACTCGAGGAACACATAAATGTAACACTAGGAACCTCCTAATATGCGCGTCCAGATCTTCCTGAGCTAAGCCTTTGAAAGAAGGAAATTTTATCTTTAAGCTAGAAAGTAGAGTCTCCAAATCAACCTAATCTGCCATGTTCTTTATTGAGCATGTTGACGATAGTGGACTGGAGGATCTTCTAACAGCCTTCCTTCTTGTTGCTTTGCAAGTGACCCTCAATGTTTGAGACCGGGTTGTGGGCATGAGATGTTCATAATCCTCTTAGGATGAGATAAGTAATAAGAAGGTTTACCTCTTACCCCAATGAAGTATTACTATCTTCACTTGAATAATGCTTGTCCACGTTGCAATATTTCTTCTCCTATGCTCAAATCTCCTTGTAGTCCCACCGGGCATGCCCAATTTGGATTTTTGTGCAAAAAGGGATTTGAGTGTTTGTAGGAGAAAAGGGAAAGATAAGAAGAAAGATACAACACTGAAGCCTCTATCGATTGATTATAAGAAGACAAATACAATGGTGATGCACAATACAATCGAATGCTTTCTATGCAAAATCCCACAGAGTGCACAATCATAAAATACAAAATACCCAAGGGTCTTGTTGCTGCCATCCTTCTCTGCACGAGACCTCCACCTTCTCCAAGCTTGCACTTGTGCACACCTTGCACTCAAGCTTCCAATAGGGCGAGGAATGGACACCTTCTTTCGGCACTCGCACAACTTCAATGGACCTTGGGATCTTTGGTGGTATAGCTTAGCACTTATCCACACACTTCCGAGTCCTCCTCGTGCACACCTTGCACTTTACTTCTCAGCGTCGCACACTCACTGTATCTCTCTTGCTTAGCTTATACTATGCTCCCCTTGCTTTGTTCCTCAAGAATAATGCCTTGCCTTGATTTGAGTGTCGGTTCACATACGCTCCTAACTGCTAGAGTATCTTGGTGCTCACTTTGATGTCCCAATATTGTCTCTAAAAGTGAGCAACCAACAAATCCCTCTTTTGTCTTGTAGTGACTTTAGACTAAAACAAGAAATTTTAATTGGGGCCATACTTTCACTTTTGTGTATGCTACTACTTCACATACCTTCACCTTTTGCCTTTTAATTCTTCAAATGTGCACCTAAGAGAGGGTTGACCTGAACCTTCCAAGTACTTTTAAAAACACTTTGAACCTTAGAGAATTACAGAAAAACCCTTGCAACATGCAACCAATTTTCTGCAATTTTACCCTTTGTGAACAATTAATTGTGCACTACCTGTGCATCTTGACACCTGAACTTTGAACAGTTTGACTTCACCCATGTTGACTTTGACCTTGAACACATTGACTCTAACCACTTTGACTTTAACTATGGTCGACTTTGATTATGGTTGACTTTGACCAATATGACTTTTAGGGGCTCAACAGTAGGACATACAAGAAGATTGATGAAGAAGATCAAGCCAAGATGTTTGACTTGAGGGGGAGCTGTTGGTGCAAATGGCAAGCCTACATGCTTGGCTAAGCATGAGAAGACTTCATGTGAAATTGATTGAAGACCCACGAGAACCATTGCTATGGATTATGTATCTTTTACCATTTGTAAAAGTCAAATTGACTTGAATGAATATTTGTAAGAGCCCCAAAATGCATGGAGTTAGATGGACTCGAAAGATACTAGTTTCTTAGAGAGAATATCTCCTAGATTAGTGGGTCACTCTTTAGTGAGAGTCAAAAGTTGAATTCAAATTCAAATCTTGAATGAAGCATCTATAAAAGATGAATGTATAATTTCACAGATAGATCACTCCAATTTTGAGCCTTTAGTTAATCATATTGTAAGAGAGTGAGGCTCACTTTATAGCCTACACTTCTCACCATCATTGGGCATTGATTATCATGCCAATGATCATGTACAACATTGTCATATAATACTATAGATCATTGCTTACATCTATTGATCTCTCTATCATTGTCACTCAGAACAGACATTTTGTATTGCTCATATCGCATTCATTACTCCATCAATTTAGATATTCTATAGCTCATTGGAATCATCTCTAAGTCTACTATATGCTTTCAAAGTTTGAAGACATTCCATTAAGTGGATTGGGAGAAAAGCTCATTGAAGTGGTCACTAGTCATTCTCTATAGAGGTCCTAAAAAACTGGGGGTAATGCTATACTTGCTAAATTCATTGTTGTGTGTATAGTAAACAATTTTAAGTGATTCCACTTGGAATCATTAGATCGTTAAACTAATTTGATATCTCCAAAAGGACTTTATTCAATTCCTACTGTATATGGAGTGAGCTTAACAAGCAGCAGGTGTGTGAACCAAAATAGAAGGTTTTCATTGGATTGTGAAGTGGGAAGGAGTCTGTTTTGGGTTAATCATTACTTGCATCATTTCCAGAGTACATAGGCACTTGTTTAGTGTCATTAGAAAGCTAAGAGGACCTAGAACGCAACTCAGAAGTGAAAGAGGGCTGGTACAAAGCAAGGATTAGCAATACCAACTCACGTTTTGGAGTGTCCATCCATCTTTCCCAGCACGTAGGAGTATGCCATGAAAAGTGACTTGGATTTTATTCATAAGAATAGTACTTAGGATTTAGTAGATTTGCCGAAGAGAAGGAAAGATCCACCATTTAAATGGGTATATAAGCTTTTGATATATTTAGGTAGTCATGTGTGTGAACACTCTAGAACCGTAAGGGCACTTTTTTCCCTCTTTAGAAGGTTTTTTTCCGCCAACTTGTATATCTACCTATTACCCTAATGGGATACTTATCTTTGTATATTATAGTGGTAATACATTCATTATTGCGTGTTGTGCTCGAAGCTTCTTCTTCTTCCTTGTGTTGTTCACGTGCTTCTGCAGACGTCTAACTCCAACAATTAGTATTAGAGCAGGTCGCTCTCTACTACCTTACAAAGGAATTTTCAAAGTGGCATCACACCTGTGTGCCACATGGCACTTGTGTGTGCCCATCTTATAAACAAAGGAGATGATTCACACCAAACTCCTTCAAGGCAACTTCCAAGTTCTAGGTAAGATTTCTTTCTGCTTAATTCCATTTTGGTCCTCAAAAATGATATTGGAAGGATAAATGGAATAGTACTTCTACTACATTCCCATGTATCTAGTATACATGGTCATACTTGCATGTTATTTCCTTGTATCCATCCCCTTAAGAAGAATCTTAGGAAGGTGAATTAAAATTGGGAAACCATCTATGAAGGGCGCTAACCCACTCCCATGTAGCACTATCTTTTGAACTATCTTTCCACTTTAACTGACACTCTTTATATAAATGGCTCCTCATTTGTTTTCCTCATGTGAGTGGTATGCTCTCAAGCTCATGTGGAATAGATTGAATAGAAATAGGCTCTACTACCTCACTATCTGGAATGCGGTTGTGAGCCTTTGGCCCAGCCACTTCTTAAGCTGGCTAACATGAAATACTTGATGGATCTGATGATTCTCTGGAAGTTGGAGTTGGTAAGCAATCTCTCCTATTCTCTTAAGTATGGGGAATGGTCCACAATACCTAGGAGAGTTTTGAACAAGGTTTTTTCTTCATGATTTCAGACCTAGATGGAACTCTAAGATAGAATTGCTCTCCCACCTCAAAGTTGATCTCTCTCCTTTGATGGTTAACATAGGCTCTTGCCCTATCTTGTGCTCTCCTAATGTTGTCCTTAGCATAAATGTACTATGCCTAGTAGAAGAGTGCTTGGCACTATTATATGCAAAATCTACTATAGGTAAGTACTCCTTCCAATTAGTTTTCCTTTGATTCACATACGCCTGAAGCATATCATCTAGGATATGGTTCAACCTCTCTATTTTCCCATCTAAATGTGGATGATCCCCCATACTCATACTAAGTTTAGTATTCAACCTTTTCCATAACACTCTCCAAATGTGGTTAGCAAGCTTTGTATCCCAATCATGAAGTATGTCTAAAGGAAGACCATAGAGTCGATATAGGTTCGCTACAAACAACCTAGCCAACATAGGTATTTTCATTGTAGTACATGTCGGACTAAACCTAGCCATTTAGGTTAACCTATCCACAATTACCTAGATAGACTCGTGCCCTCTCTGTGTCCTAGATAATCCTACTATGAAATTCATGGACATACTCTTCCACTTCCCATTGGGAACATCCAATGGGTGGAGTAGTCCTCCAATCCTCAACCTTGTAGCTTTAGTGAATTGGCATTTAGTGCACATAACCACATAATCTAGGGCATCCTTATGAAATCCAATCGAATAAATTTGCCTCTTAACAAGATCATAAGTCTTGTTAACTTCTAGGTGTCCTGGACTATGTGTGTCATGATACTTATAGAGAATGTTTCGTCTCATCTCAAGTTCTTTACGGACACACACTTTACCCTTATATAATAGATATCCATCATTGATACTATAATTCTTCCACTTGAACCCTTCTTCAGTACCCGTCGATACTCCATCATCATTGGAAATCCATATATCATGATCCCCTTTCTCTATGGCTTCCCAAATCTTGGAAATAGTAGGATCAAGCCTAGATTTCCCTCTAATGGGCTTAAGTCACTCACTTCTGATGTGAGTAAAACTCAGTTTCTTGAGCATGGGCATGCTGCTAAGCTAGTGAGCCACTACATTAAAATTTTCCTTCCTATACCAAAGGTCATAATAAAACTCATGAAGGATCTCTACTCATTACGAATTTGGACCTTTAAGGTCTGTTTGGGTAGAGAGCCACTTGATGCTCTCGTGATCAAACACTATCATGACTTTGGCATCTTATAGACAATGATGCCACTTCTTCAAAACATGGGCAATTGTATACAACTGCTTCTCATAGATAGAGTAATTCTTATGAGTAGGTTCTAGTTTCTTACTCTCAAAAGCTACAGGTCGACCATCCTGAAATAAAACCGCTCCTATAGAAAAATCACTCATGTCAATGTCAACCACAAAGGGTTTATTGCTATCTGCTATGTAGAAAAGTGGATTTTAGCATATGCTACCTTCAATTTCTCCATACTTTGCTTCTATTCATCTCCCCAATGAAAGGCTTTCCCTTTCCCTCTAAGATGTTCCATCCATTGAGACAATAGTTTTGGCATAATTATAAATGAATCTTTGATAGAATCTTGATAAATCTAGGAGGATCTTCAGCTCTTCTATGTTCTTGGGATGTGACCATTCCATAATAGTCTACACTTTTTCAAGATGCATCTGGATTCCATTTTGGGAGACTATGTGCCCAAGGTACCTAACCTTAATTTTGAAAATTTCACACTTTGACTCCTTGGAAAAGAGTGAATTTTCCCTTAACACTTGGAATACTTTTCTCATGTGTCCCAAGTATTCCTGATTTGATCTACTGTAAGAAATCACTTGAATGATGTGTGTGACTCTCCTCCCATCCATATATACCCTCTTGTACTCTAAAAATAGCAATGATATACTTAAAAAATAGTAATGATTTGGAATAGTCGAGTGTGAACATGTGGCCATCATGCAACACTTATTCCCATTACTACCAAAGCAGTTCCCATTACTACCAAAGTACCTTAGGGTATCCCCTGAGCTTGGGACCTTAGCTAGCTAGCCCTTGTCCCTCACACACATGGATTGAACCCTGTGGATCAAAGAGACTGATCCTTGTGGATCAATGATCCCTGTGGATCAATGATCCCTGTGGATCACATGCACTGATCCTTGTGGATCAATGTTTGACACTCTCTCCCCCTTCTAAAGATCATTGTGCTCAATGATCAATGTGGGAAAGTACTTGCAAACCAGAGCTTCTAGTTTCCAAGTAGAGTCAGTAAGTGGTAATCCTCCCCAAGCTACTAAATACTCTTGGACGACACAATTCTTGAACCACTTGTATCTCTGATTTTAGTATCCTATCTAAAGAATGATCCGTGCTTTTACTTTCTTCTAAAGAAAGGATACCTTCTATTAGATTATCCTCTCTAGAAACATGAAATACTAGATGAAATCTGCCATCTAGAGGAAGATCTAATCCGTATGCAACTTCATCTAGCTTTTTAACTATCTTCCCTTTGGATAATGAAGTAGATCTACCTGATACCTGAAGAAAGACTCTATCTCCTGCCTCTAAGGATCTAGGAGATCTTTTCGTATCAGCATACTCTTTAGCCCTATCAACTTCTTGTTGCATCTTGGCTTTAGCTATTTCTAAATTTACTTAGACGTTTGCTAAGAACTCCAAAGCACTAGGACATTTCTATGATATACCTATGGTATGGAGAGCATTGGGATTCATGGCATAGTTCATCTCAAAAGGAAATGCAACTAGTGCCAAATACTATCCCAATTTTTCTATCTCTCAGACATATATGCCCTCAATATGTCCTCTAAAAATTGGTTGACCCGCTTGGTCCTATAAATCTGACATCTCTATATGAAACTATGGATGTCGAAAACCCATGCAATCTGATGACATGCTGGATAAACAACTCCACTACCTGTGGATCAAATGGATTGATCCCTATGGATCAAATGGATTGACCCCTGTGGATCAATGTCTGACACTCCGATCCCTATGTGGAGTTTCTATCGTCTTCTACGTGGGTATGAACTGATCCCTATGGAGCAAAGTCATGATCCCTATAGATCATCAATCTATCTACCAC